>ML677387.1:7038252-7359757 GCA_007922305.1 Dermatemys mawii
GGGTGTGGAGGAGGAATAGGATATGTGGGGGGCTCTAGGGGGTTGGGATACACTGGGATGTGGAGGAACAGTAGGATATGTGGGGGCCCTAGGAGGTTGGAGTATGCTGGGGTGTGGAGGAGGAGTAGGATATGTTGAGTGCTCTGGGGGTTGGGATACACTGGGATGTGGAGGAACAATAGGATATGTGGGGGCCCTAGGAGGTTGGAGTATGCTGAGGTGTGGAGGAGGATTAGGATATGCTGGAGGAGGTAGGGGGTTGGAAGGCGCTTATGGTTTTGGAGGCCCCCTGGGTGGACTTTTGAGATGGGGGGTGGGGTCTGTGTCTTGAACATTGGACAGAGTGGTGAGGGGAGGTTTATTGTTGTATACTGTGGAATGGAAATGAGGGCTGGGGGTCTATGAGGATGACAAAAGGGGAGGGTGTTCAGGACCTAAGAAGAGATGAAATTGGCTCTGGTTAGAATGGGAGGCAACTGAGGGGACCATGGGCGGCAGATTATCTTGTTGCGGGGATAGGTTTGTTGAATGGCTGAGTTTAGGTAATATCAAGAGACCAAATGATCATATTTAACTCAGTAAGTTTTAGTGGGTGGGGTGTAAATACAGTGGGTGAGTCAAATACAGGAGGGGTCAGGAAATTTTAGTAGTAGGGCTAATTACAGGGATATGAGGTAAGGGATGTGAGGAAAGGTGGATGTGACTTGGTATGTAATGGGGAGAGGGAGTAGGTTTGTATTGTGACAGTTTGTGACTGGTCCTAGCAGCAAAGATGATGGTACAGCAAGAAAGTGGGGAGGAGCTTGATTGTGGGAATGATTTTATTCAGTGACTCAATATCACTGACATAAGCTATTTTTCTCAGTATCTCACATGTATGTCAGCTGCTTTGCTGCATCCTTTTGTTCCAAGGATAATATTTGTGTGGTGATTTTATCTAGGATCTCATATTGGTTTAACAGATGTGTTTTACATCTGAAATGCACAACCATTCAATATGTAGTATATTTTGGTTTGCTTTTATGTGCCGAAGATACTGTGGCAAAACAAAAAATGTATTAATGATTAACCATTTCTTCTATCCTAGTTTGCCAAATCATCCACAAGATATTTCAATTGGACTAGCTAAGAGATTTCTGGTAACTCAGTGGGAAATGTATTAGATGAGAGTAAACTATGTTGATATAACAACATTACCATTACATTTTGTGTCTGTGCATTGCATCTTGTTAATTACAGCAATGTGTTTTCTCTGATGCGTTGGTCTGGGAGAACTGCGCACACAGATAAATAAAACAAAGGCCGTATGGTCAAATAATACAGTGCTGTCAACATGTAAAAATATAGCAATGTATATTAATTGATAAGATTTCACTTAATTTTTGGAAATTTCATCTTAGATTTGGCATGTCCAAGTAAACCTAATATCTATTTCTGCAACTTAAAATTAGTTTATGTGGGATCTGCAGATATTCATTCTTCCATACCTCATTCTTTTTTTCCTTTTTCTGTTCCCTGTTCATACAGTCACTTACTATGTTGGAGATGTCAGTCTGTAAGATAGGAGCAGCAAGAGGGAGTTCAGTGTAAACATTTTAGATCCCAATCTTGAAATGAACTCCACAGGGGCGCATTCCCTTTGAAGTTAATGGCGCATCATGCATGTGCCTGCAAGGGCTGCCCACAGATATCTCACTGCAGGATCAGAACATAAAGAGTTAGTGAAATCAGTGCAGTTACTCAGGTTGGCAAGTGCTGTGTGGAGTGTTTGCAGGACCGGGCCCCATGAGCAAAACCGATGTAACCAGTCAGCTCCATGAAAGCTCCAGTTGTCAGTTCAGTTTTGTCAGACTAGTGTGTCTATACATTAATTTACTGTTGCTCTAAAATATACCTTGCATTTATTTAGTGCCTTTCATGCAAAGATCTCAAATCACATATAGATGTGAAGGTTGCTCATTGTGTCAGTGACAGAGCTGGGAATGGAACTTGGAACTCCTGACTTCAGTCTTGTGCACTAACCACAAGACTGCTCTCTCTGGTATTTCCTGATGCCTCACTTGGATTTTATTTCTTACTTTGTCCTTCTATTAGATATTAGCAAAAAAAAATCCCAACAATTTAAACTGGAACACACTTATAATTATTATGTTATGTCTGTTTTTCAACAATATTTACTACATTACTGAGAAAAAAAGGCAAAAGAAGGGTCTCCTCTATTATAGCTGTACATCCTGTCCTGTGAGAAGTATGGTTGCTATTGTTGAGTATTTCTGGAAAGTGACCACCAGTGCTGTAAAGCATCCAAAGTCCCTGGCTAATCAAGTACTGCTACATCATTCTGACCTTTTTTTACTATAAAGGTGAAATAAAAAACTCTGAAGTGTTAGTGTGGGATGTCTGTTAGATAGGAAATATTACTGTGGGAAATGGAAAAGCATTTTTTGGCAACGATGTATTTAATTACTACTTAAGCATTTAGTTAGTGATACCTAAACAGTCAACAAATTATGTTAGATTCTATAGCTTTTATGAGATTACAAAAAACTAAAAGGTAAGAGAGAAGTCCATTGGAGTTCTTATCTAATAGAAGATGTTGTGACTGCATTTTGGCTATGAGCCAGAAAGCATAGTTATCACTGCTTCAGACTTGCAGTAGAATTTAGGAAAATTTCTTTAATGTTACAGCAGAAATTAACCAGTTGGACCAATCCCTGCAACCATGTAGTGTGGAAAAAAGCCTATTCTGCATAGAGCCCCATCGACTTCAACTGGACTCTGTGATGCCAGTTTGAGAAACAGAGTCTAATAAAAGTAAATTGAATTTTAATGAATACCCAAAACAATAAATCCATCTTACTTTGCATCAAAACTTGGTTAAAGTTTTTCTATTGAAAACCATCAATTGTAAACATAATTCTCAGAAAAATATATAATGTTTTGTGTATGACCTGATTAACAGAAGCAAGGTGATTATAGCTGTGTAACAAATGATCATGTTCATACATGCTTCAATTCCTAAGCATCTCTGTATGTTCTGGATACATACAGTTGTTTGTAAAAGGGGCACTGTCATATCACTTTAGGTCCAGAATTTTAAGATAAAAGTTTTGTAAAATCTAAGCTTAATGGAATTCTTTCCTTGATAGCTAAACTTTCTATGAAAGTCTGTTAACGTTTAATTATTCCTCCACTGTGTATGTGACCCTATCATTGTGCTAGTCCATGAGAACCTGAAAATAAATCTAAACTTTTTCATTAAAAACAAAATTGAAATTTCCATGTGGTGTGTCCAAGTTTATTAAAATGCAAGAAAGTAAAAAATGGGGAAAAGTAACTAGTCTTCTGGTTTTAATCTAATATGTTAGTTATACGTAAGGAGTTAAAAAAAAAACTAAGTTGACTGTGTCACTTTTATTACATATTAATCTATTGACTAAATTTCTGTTTTAAAAAGTACGTGACATTTACTTCAAAAAGCAATCTGAAGCAAAGTGCACATTTTTCTTTTTTGAGAAAATGTCAAATTCACAATTTTTAACAAAATATGTATCTTTCAGGTGGTTGGTTAAAATTTTAGGACAAATAAAGTGTCAATCCTTAGTGTGGTGCTTGAAACTACAATGTGACAAAATGAAAAATTCTCCCTTTTGGGGGTAATATTACTCTTTGGAGAGGTTTGGTTTGGGGGTGAGAAGCACCATTTCTTGACTTGGTTAATCTAGTCCAGTGTCTCAACCTAGTCTAGTCTAGTCTCAACCTTTTTGACCACAGTGTGTTATGTTGGCCGCATCCAATGCTACCTGTATGGCCCTAAGGATGTCACGGGCTGCAGCTTTGTGCTGATTGGGCCGCAGGTTGAGAACCACTGATCTAGTCTCAAATATTTTTCTGGGATAGTGTTGCTGCTGGTGCTCCCAGTACTAGACAGCCAGCGTATCTGGATCTGTAAGCAGAAGAAAAGGGAATATACTTGATCTCCAGCAGTTACTTTTGGCTGTCACTTTGGAGTTGCATGAATGGGCTTTAGAGGATTTCATGTCCAGCCCATCTCAACCAGATGGAAGGTTATAACACAGGGTCTTTGATGGAGGGGATCATCAAGAAGTTTTTCAAACAGCAAGTTTTGACTATTTCTTGAACCCCATATTGGAAATATGTGACAGTGTTTAAGCTTGATATCAGAATGCCTTGACGCTTGTTAAACATGTTTTGACTCATCAGAGATGAGTGGTCAGATGGAGAACGTGCAGCTTGTCATGTAAACTCCCTCCTAGGCCTTCTTTTGATGGGAGGAGTATTTAATTATGTTTTAACTTGTTTCCTGCAGTGTGCCTTTAACACAACTTCAATCTAAACAGCAAATTCCACAATTTGGCAGAAACTCTATTAAGACTGTGTTTTCTAGCCTAGGCTTAAGCACAGCTGAGTCCCAATCATGCCCTTGCAGCGATAGGTTATAGAAGACAATTCTGATTAGTCTCCCACTGCAATCCTAGGCTTCCTCTTTGGTCATCTACTAAAACTCCTCCACAAGGCTAACCTTACAAGAAGTGGCCTACCTCAGACTCCAATATCTCTGCCTTCATTTCTTTCCTATTGTTTGCTACTGAACTCTATTGTACACAGTCAGCAGGTGGGCAGGGCAGGGGGCTGAGGTGAAAAGAAATTCCTCATATACCTCAGTCATTATAGATCCCACCATAGTAACTTCTCTGAACCCGAAGTTGTTACTAACTGTTGACGTGTAGCTGTTTGAGCTAACCAATTCCCTAACTGCAATTGCAGCATGCCTTTCCACAGGGATTAGTTATTTTATAATGGAAAGTGGTTGCTCTAGGATAGGTCAACTGTCCTGACATATTTCTTGAAATGTGGCCTTCCTTTTCTGAAATTATGCAGTCCCTGCTGATCATTCCAAGTCTGAAATACAGAGGAGTTCCACCATTCCATGCTGCTTGGTTTGACCTAAAACTGCCTTTCTACGGCTAAGGCATCATTGGTTAAAACGTCAGACATTCAGTTGTTCAGCTGGTGCATGGGCTCCAGATCATCTTGCGGAGTGCTCTGGCATTGGCGGAAGCATCATCTTATCACTGCAACTGCTCTGTAAGACTCCTGGTACCAACACATTGTGTTCGTCAATGTAATCAACAGCATCTCCAGCCTGGGAGACATTCCTGCTTACTGAAGCATAATGGAGAAATTGCTAGGGCAGGGGTGGCCAGCCTGTGCCTTGGGAGCTACATGCAGCTCTTCAGAAGTTAATATGCGGCTCCTTGTATAGGCACCGACTCTGGGGCTGGAGCTACAGGCGCCAACTTTCCAATGTGCTGGGGGGTGCCCCCTCCTGAGCCTGCCATGCTCTCGCTCATTCCCACTCACCGCCCTAGAGCCTCCTGCATGCCACAAAACAGCTGATTGGGAGGTGCGGGGAAGGAGGAGGAGGTGCTAATCAGCAGGGCTGCCGGTGGGTGGGAGACGCTGGGAGCGGCAATGCGGGGGAGCTGATGAGGGTTTGTTGACGTATTACTGTGTCTCTTTGGCAATACCCTTTGGTAAATTCTGGCTCCTCAAGTTGGCCACCCCTGCGCTAGGGTGTAAAAGAGTTAGCAATTGACCCACTGGTTCTATGACAAAACTTCTGGAACCAGAAAAGGAATTCTTGGAATGTGACCTCCACTCCCAGAATACGTATGAGTTTGATCACGGGCAGTGTGCATTCACCCATAATTTATCACTCACAGATGTCACTCTGCGATATGTCATTCCATAAAATCATTGCAGCTAATGTAATTGAGCTCAGCACCTGTCTGAACATGGACTTTAAGCAAGTGTACTAAGCATGATTAATAATTGATTGCTTCATTTGAATCAAATAACCTGGATTGCATGTTGTTGAGCTTTTTTTTAGCCAAGGTAGACTACCTTAAGATGTCAATAGTGGTGATATTCCCTGGGACCAGAACTGAATCTCCATTTAAAATTTCACCTTCAGTTAAAAAATAATAATAATAATAAAAAAAAATCACCGGCCAATAGTTTGAATGCACAGTGTTAAACTTAGTCTAGTAAATTTAGAAAAATGAATTAAAAGTAGTTTCTACTACTAACCCGCTAATGCTTTAGGTTTTTCAGTCTCCCAGTTTCTATTTTTTACTATGTGTTTTTTCTCTTCCCTGGTTGATGTGAAAAAATTACACAGATTGGGGAACCTGATATTATACAAAATAACAGGGACACCTTTTATACCCAGTGTTGTCTAATGCAAAAAGTAAACGAATGATGAAGAGGAATATTTTAGGTCTGACAGTAAGTTTAAAAAAGAAATCAGAAAAATGTGTTACTTTTAAGATAATTGTTTTATTTTGAGAGTATTTGCTCTCTCCTATCCCATTTCATATATTGACATGGGAATAAAATTTGTGTTAAGCTTTGAAAATAATTTTTGTTTAAGAGGTAGAAACTTTATATTGTTAGGATGACAGACTGAGATATGCTGAAGTGACTCAGGAGCGTAAGTCCCATTAGTTTTTGCTTTTGAAAATTCCTCCTATTAAACAAAATTGATAGTTTTTAAAGTAGTCCAGCGAGCTAATAGTTTTGATTTTAAAATAAAGTATTTAGATTGTCTGTATGCCATAATAAATCATAGTTACAAAAACCAGGGACAAAAAAACCCTGCTAGTATATAAAGATGCAAAACAACTTCAACAAACTACTTTGTAATGTCCCAGTGGCATAGTTCTTCAGGCTAAATAGGATGCAATAAGATTCCAAATTTGGATATGGTCTGAGATGAGGGTCTGAAAAAAGGTATAAAATGAATTGCTTGAGCCATGTAAGGAAGAAGCGACACCAAATGTAAAATTACTGCACCAAAGAACAAGAACTTACGTAGAAAAGAAACTTAATGTGTTTCAGCTTACGCCAACTGTTCTCAAACAATTCATGTACTCCGATTAAAAAGTAAACTGTCTATATTCTCAAGTGATACAGTTAATGAGTTTGAATAAGAACCCCAGGTTTCCAGTTGAATGGGCGCTGGATTAAATTGGTGACCCATATGTCAGGACTCAAGTGGTTTAAATTCACCAGTCAACATAAACTACCTATTTATGAATATCTTCAAAATATCCCAAATGAAACCTGTGACTGCTTGTACTGGTAAAATGTTTTATGTTGTTATTTGGCATGTTTAGTACAGTCTGCAGTTGGAATTATGTTCCTGTATTTTAGTAGTTTAAAGCATGTGTTTTCAGTGCTAATATGATGCATGCATCTTCTCAGTCCAGCTGAGCTCCTTACACTGAGATCCTATAGTTAAAACTAGTTATAAGAACAGAGACAGGATGAATTACAATATATGTAGGCTAAGTGTTATACTTAGTATATAGAATCTTCCCTGCAAAAATAGGTTTAACTGTCAGTTACAAGAAAACAGTTAACTAAGTTAGCAATAATTATTTGCACCATTTGAATTAGAAAATGTTAAAGTAAATATTGAGACTTTGCCCACCCACCTCAAAATGTTTCAAATTGAGAACCCCAGTTTTCCCACGTACCTAGCATAAACAGCGGAGCTTGAGTGTGAATACACAAACACCATTTCCAGCTAAATATAACCAACTTAATTTCATAGCATTCAGTAGATGTGCATGGTTCTTTAAATATGTGGGAAAACAAGGGGCCTGCCTCAAGGACCTAATAATTAATAGATCTGTGAATCTATAATCTAAATTGGATACCTCCCAGTTATTAAAGTTCTGATGTGAGGGGTATCAGACAATACTGGAGAGGAGATTGGGAGTGGAAGGCCAGCTGAAAGAAATGAGGTTTGTTTGGGAGGAGGAAAAGGAGATTGCTTACCATATGGCTAGAGAGAGATGTTGTTCCAAGCACAGGGGGCATTGTGGGAGAAAAGGCATTAAATTGTAAGTGGGAAAGAACAAAGGGAATATTAAAGAATGGAATTTGTTTCTCTCAAGAGAGAGTGGTAGAGTCATGAAGTTATGTGGTGAGGATTTGGAGCTTAAACCTGATACACATGAAGGGGATGCCTGTTAGGGGATTTAAAAAAAAAAATAACATGAGGGAGAGGAATGACTGTTATTACTTCCAATCAAGACTGTTTAGTTGAGAACGTTTAAGTCTGAAGTTAACTTAAGGGACCGGGGGAAAGGTGGGGGAAAACAAACCTGCCATTCTTGTCTTCTCTATTTGTTTATGAGCTTTTTTTTTTCTGGCATCAGTGAACGTTATCTGAATTCACCA
Organism: Dermatemys mawii; assembly: GCA_007922305.1. Classification (NCBI taxonomy): domain Eukaryota; kingdom Metazoa; phylum Chordata; order Testudines; family Dermatemydidae; genus Dermatemys; species Dermatemys mawii. The sequence goes on from ML677387.1 coordinate 7,046,527, forward strand.
TGTTCACATTCTTTCTGCATGTAAATGATAAACCTTAAGCGAGGTTTTAGTTTCACTGCTTTTAATGAGCGCCATCTGTCTGGCCCAACAGGTTCCTGGGTGGAGTTACAGATGAACGGCAATGGCAATAGCAATGATAATGCCAGTGGGAAAAATGGGGGCCTGGAACATGTCCCTTCGTCGTCCTCTATCCACAATGGAGACATGGAAAAAATCCTTCTGGATGCTCAGCATGAATCAGGACAGAATAGTTCAAGGGGTAGTTCCCACTGTGACAGGTAAGGAAACACAGCTGTATCAAGTCTCTTGAACCACTCATTTTCCCATATTTTATGTTATGCAATTTCCACTCTTGATGCTTTAATCAAGGGTAAATAACTTTTATTAGCTTTATACTTCTGCATCCATGAACCAGCCAAAGTGACGTTTGGAATACTTGCTGAATCCTGCTAGCATTAAACAGTATAGAACTTGGTTTGTTTGAAAAGCAAGTAATTGTTGTTAAACGTAAATAAATAAATGCAGGAGAAGAACAAATTGTATTAATATCAGTGTGACATCTCATATTAGCATTGTTCATGTACTGTGTAAAAATAACTAAGTGTGATTACTGATGCATGATCAATTAAGAGAAGGTAAGAAGAAGGGTTCCAGTGACTGAAGATAGTATTCACTATGATGAAAATGTGGTTAATTGGCTTTATCAGTTTTTCAAAGTAACTTACACAGTTACATCTGTATACTGTGTGTCCAGGCAAGAATAAATGGAAGGCAGTGATAGAGTAGACAACAGACTCATAATTCTCATCCCTTTTTGTCCCACAGAGGAAGTAGTTGAGAGAAAAAAACTGTCTTCACTGGAAAAAGCCCTCTACTTTTTGCCCTTAAAGGCAAACTGTATTTATTTATATCATGTTAAATAATCTTGCTTGTCATGTCAAAGCAAGTGATTCCCTTAAGGTTTCACTGTAGTTCACCCTCAGAATTGTTGGGGAGTTAAGATGGTGTTGGAGCTGCCTTGGGAGTCTTTTTCTTTCCTTATATTGCTGGACAAATGTTCTCTACTTGACATGTCAAGTAGAGAACATTTATATCAAACTACATCAGATGTACAACCTACAGTGAGTCTAGGTGGAACTTGACATTAACTCAATGATGATTTCAAAATAAAATTACCATGTGCAATGGACAAGAAGAGTAAAACAATATTACTTTTTTAAAAAAGCTTTTCCCTCAGAAAAAAGCAAACTGCTTGCTATACATTTATTTCTAAGAAATTGTAAGCTGCCAGTAACAAGCATAGCATGTTGTCACATTCCAGTTTTACTAGAAATATTTGATAGGTACTGTCCATAATGTTCATTTTTATTCTTATCAAGGTAAGAACTTTCTCTCCACCCACACCTTTAATTGCCCCAGTATTTTTAATTTAAATACTGTCAGATGAAGACAAATCCTTTTTTTCTTTTTTATCAACAGCAAATGCTTGGAAAACTAAACTTCCAGTTTTGTAGCGAGCATGATTGTGAACAACAGTTGGATATTTATAGAAACTTGAGGTCTAAAACATTTGTAGAAAGGAGTGAAAACGGCTGTAAACCATCTGTTGAGTAGTTTAAAAGAGGTCCTGTTCCCAGTGTAACTTTTTTCGTTCATTATCCATCTTCTTAATGAGAGCTAAAATCAGAGTAAAGAGGGGTGTCTAGAATGGTGATGCAGTGAAATGACATCTCTACATCGCACTGTATCTTTACACTGTCCCTGATTTTAAATTTTCTAGCATTTTTCTCCTATCTGGGTGTGAATATTATTAAAGAGAAACCCTTTAGTAGTAGAGTATACTCAAATTTTAATATTGAAAATAAAAGTATTTATTCCTTTGGGTTAATTTTCTAACTATAAAAAATATTTTGGTGTGTAACATGTAATGCCTTTTGGAGGAATTCCTTGTACTGTGGAACCACACTAAGGAATTCCTCCCACAGATGTAGTCCTTTAAGCAGCCACTTTTAAAATACCTGCAAAGTTTCAGGTACAATTTTATTCAAACTCCATTTAGGGATCCACCTTCTAGGTAACCTGATCTTGCTAGTGACTGCTCAAGGTTAGTTTTACTGTATATCAGAAAGATGGCCCAGTGATGTAACAACAGTAGCAATGTATTGTCTTACAAGGGATGAGAATTCAAGACTCCAGCTTGGTCTTTTGCTCCTGGGCCGGAATTACAGTGGAGTCACTCTGCTGATTCTTGATGGTAAAGGGGGTTCTTCCGATCTCTTCATGATTAACTGAAGGGTGTTTGGGGGTGGGGCTGGTATTAAAACAGGAACAAAGTGGAAATATGGGAATTCTTGGGGGCTTGCAGGATTTTTCCTTGAGGGTCATAATGATAAAGAATCCTTGTTTCTCATCTGAATTGTCTGTGTACCTTATATGTCGAAATAATTGAACTAAGATGCAATTAAACTGATGTTTCAATAACTTAATAACCCAAAAGTGACAGTAATGTTATCATTCTTTCCTTTAGCCCTTCCCCTCAAGAAGATGGACAGATAATGTTTGATGTGGAAATGCACACGAGTAAGGACAATAGTTCTCAGGTATTTTCTCCAGTAAACTCTAAAGTACATAACACATTGTCTAGGAGAGCAGTGTTTAAGACACAATATTGTCTATTGTAAATAGACAACTTCATATCAAAAATGAGTTTAAAAAAAATCAAATTAGTGAAGCATGCTAGAGGGCTGAAGCCAAATATTTAAAATGATAAATTCTGTATATAAATATACAGCTTTAAACTGTTAATTTCCAGCAATGCCTTATTAATATAGTATGGAAACAGCTGAGTGTACAGTACCTATACTGATTTAAAGGCCAAGAATATTAAAGTCCAATTATCTAAAGCCTGTTTATTCAAAATCTGGAAATGTCCTTTACCCTTTTGGAATAACCGTGTTTACTTGTATTATGCCATGTTCTTTGTATCTTTCAAAATTAAGGCAACAGTTTGACTTGAACTGTGTAAACAAAATTATCCATTTTTGCTTACTTCCGTGTAAATAGAGTCAGTGAATCATTAAAGCTTTTGTATAGTTCAGGTTATGATGGTAACTATGTTATAAACTTGTATTTTAGGAGATTTTAATATATATGTTAAAAACTATGCTCTGTGAGGTGGTGTTACAAAAAAGCCTGTTTTTATATTTTACTAAGCAGAGAAGGAGAGAGTTATTTGTATGTTTAAATTCCAGTTTGTATGTGTTTAACTTAAAGTGGGTAGGAAAAGAAAGTCTAGTTTGAAACACATGCTTTGGATTTATAGAACTTGGACTTTATAAAAATTCAATTTTTAAATTTTGGATTGGGAAAGAATTTCAGGCACGAATTCTGAACTTGAAATAATGTTATTGAGTATAGGTAGTAGCAAGTTATCAGAGAGATTGTCAGGATTTCTTTTACACATCTAGTTTTGTAGGTTTGTGATAGAACTGTTTGTTTGTTTCACAAATATTTAAATTACTACCTAAGAATTCAGGATCATCATTCCATGGTTAGTGAGCTCACATCATTCTCAGTCAGCTCAACATGAAATGGAGGGGGAATCTAATGCTGAACTCTTAGTTTAGTTATTTCATGAAACTTGCTGTCTTCAGCAGTACAAGTAGAGAGCAATACTGGAAAAATGAACTGTGCATTTAATTTTTGTTAGCGAGGATGCCCATACAATAGGATCATCACCCTTTTGTAGCCTCTGAGTGAGTTCCTTTGCTTTTTGTTTTGTCATTCAGGATTGCCATTTCTGTATTACAATTCAGCATGGCTCCCTTTTTCCATTTGTTTTGGTGCCTCTTTCAACTAAGCGGTACTCCAAGTGGTATAATGTAACCTTGCTAAAGGCTGAATTTGATCTCAGGCTCTCACTGAATTCAGCAGGGAGAGGACAGCTTGGGAATGCCAGTACATACAGCTCTAGGCTTGGCAGTTCATAGCCACTGCCCCTTTGGGCTTGCTGTGTCATTTATGAAAGTAAAACAGTTTCTTGAGTCCCGGCACCTCTTCCATTACAAGTTAAGTACTGTATATGGCAATCCTTTCATGAGAGGGAGGCATTACTCTTTGGGGAAGGGACTGTCATTTACGATATGCTTGTGCAGTGCCTACTATAGTTGAGCCCAGACCTAGCTGAGGTCTACCGCAATATACGTGTTAAATAACAGTAGTAAAATAACAAACAAATGGTATTTATTTTGACAGTGACAGCAGGCAAACTTCTGAAAGAAATTATTTAAAATACTTTTGTACAATTTGGGCAGAAATACTTCCCTTTTCATTTGATTACATCTGATTTTAAAATTGCTAAAGTTTTAGGGAACAGTTTTTACTTTAAAACTTTTTATGCGACATCATCTTTCTCAGGCTATTGTTAAAATAATCAATTGTTCTTCACTCTAGTTCTTAATATATATTTAAATATCATTATAACGAATCTTGCTTAAGTATGTTATAAAATGATACATTTGTCAGAGACGCACTGACATCAGCAGACCCTGTGGGCATAGTAAAATCCCTTCCAAATAAACCCTTGACGCAAGAATGCCATCACCACCTTTCCCACGCCAACCCCAACTTATGCAGAAACAGCCCAAGGGAATGAAAACTGCCAACATCTGCTGCTTATCATTTTATCATGGCAGTTGATGCTCTTAAAATTAATACCATGCGGAATAGCTGATTAAATGTTGTTACAGGGCATGTCCCATATATATTTTCAGTCTGAAGAGGAAGCAGTAGAAGGAGAGAAAGAGGTGGAAGTTTTGAAGAAAAGTGCTGACTGGGTTTCAGACTGGTCGAGTAGGCCTGAAAACATTCCTCCCAAGTGAGTTGAACTCTTTACTAACAAACACTCCTTCTGTAAGAAGGAAAGAGCAATCATGCTGCAAACATATATGGAATTATTACGCCTATCAAAATGGGATCATCACAGAAAAAATATTTTGAAGACTTTTTGATTTTCCTTGGAGGATAAAAAGCATAAAACCAAAAAAAATTGCAAAAAATGTAACAGCATAACAGAGATCCTTTTACTGAAAGCAGCCCAACAATAAGCTTAATATGAAGTTACTTTTTTCCAGTAACACCAGTGTCTTTACTTGTTAGAGCAGGGTACGTGGAGCTTGCATTGGTAGGGTATAGTAATGACTCACTTACTGGTCTGATACTGGGCATGTCACCTAAATTGTCTGCATCTTGGTTTCTGCATTTGTAAAATAGGTATAATGCTTACTGACTCCATAGGAATACTAGACACTATCAGGTTTTGAAACCCTTGAATGAAAGCACTATATGAGTGCAAAGTGTGTGTTAAACTGGAGGATGCCATCCGTATCTGGGAGATTTCTATGTTCCTGCTTGAAACAAAAATGTAACTATTCCTAGGTACTGAAATTTCCTCTCCCAGACCTGTTTTTCTCTCAGCTTGTGCTCCCATTGTCTCTGTACTTGAGTAAGTGGTCTTTCTGCACTACCTCATATTTCAATTTGGTCCCCCTGCAATCTGGCTTTTGCCCTAGTCTAGTTCACCTTGAAAAAATCTGGCAGTGTTCTGAGCTGTTCTGCAATATTTCTGTCTCTTTTTTTGCTTCAGGGAATTTCACTTCAGACATCCTAAACGTGCAGTATCTTTAAGTATGAGAAAGAGTGGAGCTATGAAGAAAGGTGGCATTTTCTCTGCCGAGTTTCTTAAGGTTTTCATTCCATCTCTGTTTATATCTCATGTTTTGGCTTTGGGACTAGGGTAAGTACAAAGACTAATTTTAAACTTTGCATCTTTATTGCTTGTATACTCATTGTAGTGCTACTGGAGTCACCAGTCTGGGGAAGAACATTATAAGAATCACCAGATTATCTTGACATTGTGCTGATATATCAAGTATTTTTGAGATGTAGGGAAGACTACTTCTGCAGTGATGCAAATCTGTTTATTTGATTGTAGGAAAAGTTTAAGATTGAATGTTCCTACTTCACAATGTACAGATTATCGTGAAATCAGTGACCTTAGTTGACTCTGAGACCCTACTGCAAATCATCTTTGCAGTGTCCTGTGTGGCATGGCTCACTTGTTCATTTGCTCACTCTATTCAAATTCCTTAGAGAATTGTGTAATAAAAGAAAAATAAGACACTAAACTTAAACATTATAGTAATTTTCCTCTTTTGCTCCAAGAAAAGTCTGTGTACATCATTAGATGATGCTCTAGACCCACGTGTTAAGCTCCCACCAGTTCTGAGTGGCTGGCATTACTGTAGTTGCATGATGGTACTGAAACGAAGGGTTTGAAACTTGAATCAGAAATATACACATAACATTGTGTACCTGTCTTTCAAAATCAGCTACTGAATTTTCAAATAGCCCAGCAGTGCTGTTAGTATTTCTGTAATTGGAAGTGATCACTGAGTGTGCTGAAGGTCTTACACTTGCAAATATCTATCTTATGCTCTCCTGGGGTGGGGCCTGAGAAATGCACTGTTCAAAATACTATATTTCAGTTTTTATTTAACTCCTTATTCAATTATTTCTTGCATAAGTTTGCCTTTCACTCTGAGTTTAACATATTCTTGTAAATGATTTTTTCCTTAGTCCTAGTCATTGGCTAAACTAGCTGGATAGAAAATGTGAAAAAAAAATATTTGTCTGGTAGCAAAAAATTCTGTTTCTGAAATAAATTAGGGATGTTGCCTAGGTTAATTTGTTAGAGATCTGCCTTTTTATAAGCCCATAACACACAATGTTTTAAAGCCCATGCTAATATTTTTTTCTTTAAGTGTAGCGTAAAGAATTTTGTGTACATATTATGTTGGCTGGGATTTTCAAAGGAGCCTTAGGGAGTTAGACAGCCACCTCCTATTGAATTTCAATGGAATTAGGGTACCTAAATCCCTTGGGCTCTATTGGAAATCTCAGCCTTAGTAGTTAGGTGTTTAGATGCAGTCACATTACAAAATGGAAACTATTGACAAGGGCAAACTAGAACAATTGAATGAGCAAGGACTGTTGTGAAGGGAACTATTCTCATGAAATACAATGATTTATGTTTTTATTTCAGCATCTACATTGGAAAACGACTGACCACGCCTTCAGCCAGCACTTATTGAGAGAAGCAGAGTGCAAAACTTGGAAATCCATGTCACCTGTGAAGATGTTATTGTCACATTAGTACATTTGAACTTAAGACCATTTTAAGCATGACCCCGGCCCTGCCCTTTCTTTACATATCCAGGTTCCAGTAACTCTTGGAATTCAGTATTGTATTGGAACTCTGTTGAGGTGTTTGACTACCCACCTTCTCTCCCCCCGACCCTTTGGCCTGCAAAACACGTCAGTTGCCTAACAGACTTTACAATTGTCTGTACATTGCAAGGGCTTCATTCAGTACAAAATTCCACCAGCAAATTATAATTTTATCAGTGATGCTGTTGCCTCCTCTAGTACAACCTGACTTAAATCTGCAACCGCTCATGGAATAAATGTTGACTGTATTATAACAATTGCCATTCTCTTTTTAAAAGAAACTGAAAGTTGGTTAGAGTAAAAATGAGTCCTTGTTTTTAGAAAACTGTTGGCTGTAAATCAAACTAAAAAATCATTGGCAATAAAGAATAAATAAATTTTAAAACCAGCTTTTTGGGTAACTTACTAACCCCCTATTTTGGCGAGGACTTAGTTTGCAGAAGACAAAGACTGCATAAAACATAAAGCAGGATAATAACTTAAAGTCATCAGCATATTTTAATACTAGATAATTGTCATAATCTTGTCTTTTCTGTGAAGTAGGCTCCTTGTTTCTGGTAGGAAAATCTAACACCTAGAGAACATTAAGAGGAATTACATAGTTTGCATGTGAAGAAGCTTTTATTTTCCTTTAGCTTTTTCCTTACTGGAAAATTTTAAATGTAAAGTTTTCCTTTATAAAAGCAGTTTGAATGCAAATATTTTTGCTGTATTTAGACTCTCTCTAAAAAGGGCAGTCTCCTGAAACCACCGACAATTATAAAGATATGGTGGTTTCAGTAGCTACTCAAAGCATTTGACCTGCTGTTGGGAACAGTCTTGCAGTTGTGTAAAGAAGCACAGGTTGTAAATCTCTGAAATGATGTCTCCTTTAGTGAAGTTTTCAGTACTCCTGTTTCTCATTGTTTACTGTACAGGCTCCTTTGGGGATAACATAGATCCTAAGGTCACTAGTGACGTCTCATGTAGCTAGGTAGAATTCTCACTAATGTTGTTGAACTTTTATCTTTGGGAACACTCAGTCTTGTCCTTCTTCAATGACACCTTTTTCAAAATGTGAAGCTTTAGTACCAAATTGTTACAAAGCATCAGGACATAGCCATGTCCTTAAGTAGATTTTATTGGATTTCAAAACATGTAGCATGACTCTGAAGGATAGAATACTCTGGAATTTTTTATATGTATAATATATGAGTATATATATACTTTAATACTAAATATTTAGGGAACCAATGTTAATTTTAAAACTAGCAAAATCTCATATAAATAGAAAGTGCATTAGGCTGACTTGTAGGAACTGTTAAGAAAATCTGGTCAGTGAGTTTGGAAGAAAAAACTACTTTAAATTTTCTGCTTCCATCAGATAAAGTTGGTATAGCAGTGATAGATCAAAACAGCTCAAACGTGGAGGCTAATTCCTAGTTGAAGTTTGCTTTAAGAAAGGCACCTTAGGAAGCAAAGAGGCTAAGTATGAAATCCATTCCTAAAATGTGTTCATTTTATTCTCCACTTATCACAACCTGTAGGAGAAGGTTATTAGGTTTTAAGACAAGTCCAGGGTGAAAGACTAGTTGAAGCATTCTGTTTAATCTGTTTTTTCTTTTAATCTCAAATAGTAGTAGCTCTTGAATGATCTACAACTGCATATTTATTTCAAGTGTGGATATTGGGTTTCATCCAGGCATATTGAAGAAAAAAGTGGCAAGGGTGTTTTTAGGCAGTATGAACTGCCTTATTTTAGAGACCTAACTAAAATGGGAAGGGGAGAAAGGCTGGTATACTTTAGTACTAATTATAGCACCTTCTTTTGTATGAAAATTGGAATAGTGGAAAAATAGATTTATATTAAGTAGGGAATATCTTTATTTTTTAAAAACACCTTCCATATTAGATTGATTCATCTGCAGTACACTTGATAAATTAATATGTTACAAGCTTGTGACTGGAGGATAAACACAGCTATGTGCTAATATTTCAAGCAGCTGTGAGATTAAAAATTGTTCATGGAAAATATTACTGAAAAAAATGGATACCTGATCACTGTAGCACTTGTTATCATACAATGATACAAGGCAGTATTTATTGATACCCTAATATAAGCTCGGGATCGAAGTCTACAACTTTTAGTTTTACAATGAACTGAAACAGAGGGTTGTATACATTGAAAAGGGGTTTCAGCTATTGATAGTTGAAGTTTTGTTCATTTAAAAGCTTTATACCTGTTTACAGTTTTGAAAAAAAAATGCAGGCTTCATTTTTCTTGCGTTCAGTGAAAACTGGCTTAAAATATTTGTAAATAGGATCAAGCAAAAATACATAAAACTCGTACATTAAAAACATGTGGCAGGCTAACTTAACTGTAGCAAGTACATATTTACTTACTGTTTTGAAAAATGAAAACTGAAGACACTGTTAGTTCAGAATTTTTAATTGCCCCACTTGTTGAAATTATTGAAGTTAACTGAGCCAAAGTGATTATGCATCTTTCATCTATTTAGTTAGCACTTTGTAACATTATATACAGTTTACAGTACATGTATAAGTTGTAGCTATAAACATTTTGTGCCATTAAAGCTCTCACAAAACTGTATGTGTGTTAGATCACTTTGTACCAAATCCCCTCTCCTCTCTCCCCCGTCCCCTCAGACGTTGGATAACTTGATGCAGCTGACTCAGCCAACTTCTCTTTGCAGCACTAAAGTGTGATTACTCTTGATGTTCAGGGTATGGGAGGGAGGGAGGTTTTCCATTAGGCAAAGTAAACTTAGCTGTTAACCATGAAGTGCAGACAGAAGAGTAAGCAGCATGCAAACTTGCATTTTCCATTTTAAACGATAACACTTTTTTGATATCAACCAGTAGCATGAGCAAAAAAAGTCTGTTTCTGCAGCTTGTGGGATTTCTGGTGATAAATCTCAAGTTGCAATGCAGATCAATTTTGCATGCACCTGCTATAGAACAAGTAGATTATAATTCTGGGTTTAATCTATTAACCTACTTGTTCTACAGCAGGTGCATAACACAGACCGTATAATTTCAACCAGTAATTTCTTCAAATCCATAGCTTCTGTTAAGCTAGAGCCTATCTTTTTAGAAAGACACTGAGTCTTGACATGAAACTTTAGCTGATGGAAAATCCACCTTGTCCCTAGGTAAGTTGTTCCAATAACTAGGAATGTATTTTATTTTGGGTGCGGCATTTGTCAGATTTCTGCTTTCAACCATCGAATCTTGTTATGCTGTTGTCTTCAATCTAGAAGACGCCTCTCCTCTAGGAATATTCCTCCCATCTGGTACTCCTAGACTGTGACCCAATAAACTATATAGATCTTTCGTATAAAACAAGTTCTCTTTGAAGTATTTCAAATGTTACTGCTTTTGGGGGGCAGGTCAGACCCCCCCAGCTACATGGCAGGACTTTATTATCAATCTACTCATAATACAACAACTTATTAGTACCCAGGGTGATATCTTGTTCCAGTTAAATGAAATCTGAGTTGGAACATTTATAAGATACTAAAGCAGCAAGAATATTTGTTAATTGCTCTGAATTAGGCAGACTTTTGGCTACAAAAGTTTAATGCCAGCAGAGCAACCGTCGATTCCTATACCCACTGCCTTTACCCATTCTGCTCCCGCAGCTAAGCCACTGGGATGGAATTTTCAAAGGAGCCCAAATGATTTAGATGCCCAATTCCCACTGAATTTCCAGGTGAGTTTGGCATTTAAAGCTCCTGCACGCCTTTGAAAATCTCTGATGAAGAATATTTCCTTTCTACCCTCCTTTTTGTGAGAATTTGTAGGAAAATAGCAGTTATAAATTTCTAGTCATTCGTCTTAAATGTTTGTGCTTCCTCTGCTGCTGGTTGGAAAACAAAAGAATGTTTCCTACCTTTTTTTAAAATGGCATAACTTTTTAATGGCTAAAATGGATTAGATAGGATATAAAAGGGAAATTTGGCAGGCCAAGCACTATATGCCACAATCACCATCTTTCCCGCCTGGATTTTGATCCTGCTCCCATTAAAGTCAATGAGCTGCATCAGCAGCTGGTATAAAACTTCATAAATCCATTGCAATGAATAACACTATGCTAAAGTCCATCAGCTGCGTATCTGGCCCAATGAATGCAGGATCATATCTCTGCTTCATCTCCCATTTATTGAGTCTTGTTGCTGGCTTCCTCTCCTTTCATCCAGTTCAAAGCCCTCATCCTCGCCTTGAATGCTCCACTAAGCACTTCTGCTACTGACTACATAACTGCCCTCATCTCTCCTTCTGCATGCATTTGTGTTCCCTATGCACTGCCCAGTCTTTCCTCCTGACTGTTCTCTTTGTTTCCTTCACCCGCTCCTGTCTTTGTGCAGCCTCTCATGCTTGGAACAGCCTCTTAATGTCTGGCAAACACCCTCCTCCAGAAGATCCACCAGTTCTGTGTAGTGAGACCACACTTCAGAGGTCTGCATTGTATTGTACTTTACAGGATACACTCATTCCTTGAAGACAGCAGATCTTGGGAGTACGTGCTGCTTTTCTATGGCTTCTGTGAACCTTTGTACAGAGCCGTGCACTCTTCTGGTGCCACCTGTATAATTTGTACCTGATCCATTTTATTGCATTAAGCAAAGCCCAAAACAGGTTTGTTTAAGAGGTATCATCTCATTTCCGGGACAGGTCTGTAGGGAGGACAGTCATTCAGACTTTATAAATCAGTTAAACCCAAGGTTAGATTCTGGTTATTCCACCTCCGCTTTCCTCCCTGGGGCATGTAGAAGAGATTTCTGAGCTCACATTTCCTGTAAGCGTGTGTTGGCTGAAACTTCATTTTGATATAACATTAAAAAGAGAGCTGACAAAAATATGGGGCGTCAGATTTTCCCAATTAACTGATTTCTGGGGATGGGCTGAAGAAGAAATATAGTTGGTGGAAAGAGTATTTTGGGGGACTGGTGGTAAGGATAAAGCATCTTTTTATCTGCAAGTCTCTGGTTCCATAGGCACAAACAGAAAGGGATAATTGATGGCTGTTTGGTGGATTTCATAATCCGCGGAGGTCCACAAAATTAAACCCCCTGCTATCACTTGCATCAGTAGTCAAAAGTCTTGGCAAAAAAGCAGAAGACTGAATGGAGCGTGGAGAACTTTCCTTTCATCCTGGCAAGGTGGTCCCTCCAACGCTGTGTTGAGGGCACATTGCCATGTGGAAGAAGCTGGCACGGCTTCTTCCCATGCTGCATCTCTTTGGGGCGGAACAGAGAACATCCTTCTCCAGGGTTGTCAAGCCAGCACCATTCCTGAGTATTTAATTTAGAATCAGTAAATATTATTCAGAGCAAAATCTGGGACTGATGGGAATTTTGCCATTGATTAGACAGGAACAACCTGGCCTTTACTGGGCTTTCCTTTTCGGGCCTGTGATTTATGTTCTAAATTATGTTCTGATTTGCAAGTGGAGTCATATTCAGATACTGTTGTAGCGAGTGTGATGTAAAAATTCATATCTATCTACTTAAATGTCTAAATGGCCTGAATCATACCCAGAGTTATGGGCCACAAATTGTGGACATACAGCCGGAGAGCCTAGGCTTTGGTAATATGGCATATAACCTGCTTTTGAATTCCCAGAGAGCTGCACTGATTTTTCCCACTCAGATGAGCTGCTTTCAACCTACCTGGGTCCACCTTCTGTTTTTCTTTCAAGGTGAAATGTACTGATCATTACAGATTTCTTTTCAAGGGAGCATTGTCTGACTGACTGTGCAGACGTTCAAGATTCTCTTTCAGTTCCGTCACTGTCAGAACATTTGAGCTTGTTACAAGTCGCTGCGGCCTTGTCTGTGTTGGGTATTTCAGACAGCAGTGGCCAGATGCTCTCTGGGGTAGATAGGGTAAGCCACTGTATGCTGCAATTTGCAATGGTGCATCCTATTCCTGCTTGATCCTGGGGTATCCTGCTGCAGTGCCGGTGTGTCCTAAGTGTTTGAACTGGCCCAGTTATCTGATCGATATAACCAGGGTATCCCCCAGTATAGATTCTCTATTGTGCTCTTCCCACCTAGGTCGGATGTACTATTTGCTTATCTCTAGAGGGGTGTTAGAGTTTAACTGCCTTTACTTGGGACTGAAGATGCTCTGGCAATACAAAGATCTCAACCTGCCCGGCATTATCATTTTCATGCACGATAAAGGATTCGTAACAGTGAGTTGTTCTTTCCTCTAGAAACAGCACTGAACAAAAACATGGATTTGCAGAACGGAAAGGAAGGTCTCTTGCTTCTGCCTCACCATGTGTTTAACTGCAACAACCAGGAGTTAGCCCTTTCCTTTCACTGTACTATTTCTCGATAGGTTTCCTTGTAAGGGAGAAAACCTACTCAATTGGCTGGGATCGCAATGGCATGACCAGTGATGTCACCCAGGCAAGCTTATTCTGGCACTTTTCAAGCCCGGGCTTTTATCTCTCAGCAGAAACGAGAGCGAGATTGGTGCTGAACGGTAATCAGTCCCATTTCCTACTGAAAGGCGCGAGTCCACTAGAAGTCACTGCTCTAGTTAAGAGTGGAGGCGAGTCAAGGCTAATGTAAAATTAGGAGCAAGTGGCTGGGAGGCTAGTGACTGGCAGCTGCAGAATGCAGGTAGGCTGCTCTCAGAAGTATTCACTTTGTTAAATGTATGGAGCCAAACTCAGGCCTGGTGCATGGGCATGTCACTCTGGGGAATGTCTCAGGGCCAAATTGCAGTGGTGGTGTAGATTGCTCATTGGTTTTAGAGGGGTATGAATGTAACATGCACCAATGTAGGTGTGCAAAATAAGTGCAACTGGATGGGTGTACAAGAGGAGACGCATGAAAAACTATCAGAAATACAACAAAGTAGAAATTCCCCTCACCTCCCACTCGCCTAGGCCTTTTATCCCTCTAAGGGCCTCACTGTGTTAGGTTCTATATAGGAAGACACAGTTCCTGTCCCAAAGAGGTTAGTTACAGTTCCTGTTGCACACACCCAGCTCAACATGTACATTACATGTTTGTTTTGCAAACCCGCTGAAAGCCAAATCAGTGCAATTTGTGCCACTCTACTGCTTACACCCTCTTCTGACCAGTTTATTGGGCCCTTTTTGTCATTGCTGAGTTTGGCCCATTGGCTTTTATGTATTGTTTTTATGCAGCTTATTCTCCACTGAGTTCTTTTAAGGGTTTTTCTCTTGGGGCAGGGATGTGGATTAGGACTAGGAGTCAGGGGACCAGAGGTTTTATTCTGACACTGACTCGCTGCATCACCTTGGGAAAGTCACCCCAGCTATGTGACTCAGTTTCCCCATCTATAAAATGGAGATCATGCCTACTTCAGAGGGATGTTAATAAATAAAAAAACAATATTTCTATGGTCCTTTTTGTCTGAGGATCTCCAATAATTGATTTCAGTTTTACTATTTCTGTGCCAACTGGTGTGAATCCCTGTAGCTCCATGGACGTCTACAGCATTTGTGCTGATTTACACCAGCTGAAAATCTGGCTCATCCTTTATTTTTAGAAGAGTCCCAAGAGACTCAAACCTGCACTGAGTTGGGTGGAGTTGCAGCTCTCCTGTCAAGGGTTTTGAGGCTCGTCTATGCCAGCTGCCTGATTCCACTCCCATTTGAGGTCCTTGATATGTACTTATTGGCTAGCCCATAACACTGCCAGTGCTGCTTCCATCATGCTGCTGCTTTTTAGCAGACTGGCTCGGTCAAAGCCAGCATGTGTGTAACTACCTGAGCTGGGATTTCCACTTCCCAGCTGCTGTATAGACATACCCTTCAAGATGGAACATCGGACACTTAGCAGCCCAGGTGGAGCAAGCTGAAGGTAACAGTTCAGTGGAGAGGTGTCCACACTGCAGTAAGTTTTAACAAGGTGCTTCTTTCCAGCATGCTGGCTATGATCTCGCATGTGGGACGAGGACCCAGCTCAGGAGTTAGTCTTCTATCATTGCTGTATTATTCGCTAGGCTCAGTGCTGTACCAAACTGAGAAGATGACATGGGTCATGGTCTAAGGAGCTTATAGTCCAAGCCCCCGATCCTACAACTTGTTCTGTGTGGATGCCCTTGTACCTGCCTGGAGCCCCAGTTGATAGCAGTGGGCATCTGCTTGGGTGCAGGTGTCAGTCTGTATGGAACAAGATGCAGGACAGCCCTAAATTATGCAAATAGCACAGCCGAAATACACTATCACACATATGTTAGACACGCCAGAGACATAGATGTCGCAGAAGACCAGAAGACCAACTCGTCCAGTTTAAGAAAGATTCGGTATAATCAGTGAAACAAAAATGTTGTCTCCCTAATCTGTTCCCTCGTTTCTTTACGCAGCAAGGAAACCTGCCTTGTTCTGGATGACTGGTGATTATCTGACCGCTTCCCTGGACGGCCTATGGAGAAAGTTGAAAATGTTGGTAGGCTGCAAACATGTCTACCTAATGCAGTGGGGCAGTGAGCTAGAAATTTAATGATGATCTCTAGAGGTTAGGCAGTGAGATTAGAAAGCTGGGTGGATAGAATAATAATTTAAACCTCCTAAACGGTCTAATCCTGAGAGGCATCAAACACCCACTATTCCTTCAGCTTCAACAGGGGTGTAGGGCTGGATTAAGGCATGAGCACTATAGGCTCCTATCCTGGAATTGTGAGAGTACATCAGAATCCAGCTTTTTTTTAAAAAAAAAAAAAGTTTCTAGCCCTTGTGGCCAGGAAGAAAGGCTTGAAAAGTGATCTGAGTATAAATGATGCAGTGATGTCTGTCTGTATCTTCAGGCCACCTGAAACAATAGCTCTCAGATGGGTAACAGTCCCATGCATCTCAATGGAGTGTTAACTCCCAGCCCATGGGTCTGGAGATCCTGCAGAGGGATCTGTGAGGCAGGAGGCCCACCCACCCAAGTAGCTACAGCCGAGCCCATTGCTTATCCTGCTTCTCTGAGAAGGAAATGAGTCCTGTCCCACTGCTACTCCAAGGAGGCTGGGCTGTCTGGGTAGAGCCACAGGGCCCCCATGTTGTGTTGTGGCTAGGGTTTGGAATTCTCTTAGTCTGGGTGTTGTGGGCACTCACTAAATTCAGGCCTGTAGTGTGGATTATGGGCTGAAGAGTGACTATATGAAAGGCAGCCCGCTGTGATTTAGCATCTATACCGATTGGATGTATGGATGAAATTCACCGTGCACAAGGTCCTTTTTTGTGCAAGGTAAGTGGTGTACAGGCCTTGTGCCTGTTCTCTGTATCAGTGTGAATTTCACCCATTGCTCTTATCAGCAGGTTTCAGAGCCCTTCACAAAGTGAAGTATCAGGACTTCAAAGATGGAGAAACTGAGGTGCAGAGAGACTTTGAGTTGCCTAGGTTACGCAGCACGTTAGCAGCAGAGGGCCTGATCCAACGCTTGTTGAAATCAGTGGGAGTCCTTCCACTGATGTCAGTGGGCTTTAGATTAGGGCCAGAGTTGAGGAATAGCACTTAAGAATCCTGATTCCCTGTCCTGCATGCTGTTCTCCCGATCACGCTGACTACCTCTGCTGTTTATTAAAGGAATCCCATGAAGGGAGACTTAATAGCAGTCTAGCCCTCTCAGAAGCCAGCCAGCTTCTCACTATCCACTCTAAAGCTGCTGCTTTCAGTGCAGCTCTGTCTGCTGATGCTCCCAGCACAGTTCTTCAGATCTGCTGAAGTGTAATTAATCTAGCAGGTGTCCAGCACTACGGCTTGTTAATAACAATCTCTAAGATAGCGTTTGACGCTTTGCAAAGGAGCAGGGTACATTTCCTGCCCCTGAAAAGCTCTCCGTTGCCTTCTATCCCAGGCAACTTTCAGCACCTCACATGGGTTCTGTCTTACCCCATGTGCATATGCTGGGAAGTAATTAGTTTGCTGGGTTCACAAAGAATTTCTTGAAGGTCCCCTCCTCTGTAAAGCTATAACTTCCTCAGAAAAAGAAGCCAAGTTCAAAGTGCCCATCCCGTCTCCATTTTGAAACTGAATTAAGGTACCCAGGTTTCTCACTTTGCAACTTTTGTCCATCAGAGCCTCTTGGTCCTGCGTAGCACTCCATGGTGGTTCAACACCTGGCACAGGCTTTGGAGTAGAGCTGGATGGCACTCTGAACTTTCAAAAAAGTAAGGAAGGAACTATTTAGATGAAGGTTCAGAAAAAGGGGAAGATGGCAAACGTGGCAGGGATTAAAACAGGATCTGGAGTCTTTCACCTCCAGGCTGTTGTTGGCCTATGTGAAGTGAACTGAATGGGTGGGTTTGTGAGTTGACCGTGACTTTTAAGAATGTTAATGTCTGAGGAGAAAAGCTGTGCGGAAAATATTTCTGTGAAGTCCGTTCTTTCCTGCCACCTGCCTGTTCTGACAAACAAAAGAAATACAAAACCAAGACAGAAAAGCTCAGGGGGAAGGGAAGAATAATCTCCGAATGGAATAGTTATTTTGATGTCATGAGTGAGTGGGTTTCGAGGTTTGAGAGAGGAGACAGATGCTGGCTGTAGCAATTCAATGAACCAAGGTCAACCTAAATATTAAATGGCGTTTTATTAACCCCTCCTAATTGCGTATCTTGCCTTTGATCTGTAGGACTACTAGTGAATAAGGAAGCCAGGGTTTGGCCTATGCACTGTTTTCAGTGTGGTTACTTGTATGAACAAGGAGAGCAAATTTCAGCCTATGAACAGGTTTTGATGGGCCTACCTGTGTGGTCAAGGAGAGCAAGATTTGACTTATGCACGGGTTTAAATGGGACTAGGGTGACCGGATTTCCCGCTTTTATAGGACAGTTCTGATATTTGGGGCTTTTTCTTATACAGGCTCCTATTACCCCTCATCCCCATCCTGATTTTTCACACTTGCTGCCTGGTCACTCTAAATGGGACTGATCATATGAACAAAGACACAGGTTTGTCCTACATATGTATTTGAATGCAACCACCCATGGGCATAAGAAGAGCAGGATTCAGCCCCACACAGATACTTTTCTAAAGCATCCATCACCATAGTTTCTAGGTCCTAAGGTACTGATGCAACCTAGGGCAGGAAGGAGAATTGTAGTTATACTAATTCGGCTCTTTTTCCCCAGATGCAAATTTTCCTCCCTAAACAAACCAGGATGGGGGTCTCATTATTTTACACCTGGAGCCTAGTACACAGACTGCGGGAGAGAGCTCATAGCAGCTGTCTCGCCATCCAGCTGTAACCCAGGCAGAATTCTGATAAAGAAATGATTCTGTACCAGCCTGTATGGAGAGAGCAAAGCTGATTTTCCTTAGAAACTGTCTAGACTGTCAGATGAAACCGTTCCAAGCAGACTCAGAAAGTCGTCTGCAGTGGATGGGGTTGTTGCTAGCAGACAGCTGGTTTCTTGGTGGAGGAAATGGCTGGCATGACAATATTATATTTGCAGGCAGGATTCCTCCCTATTCATCAATGTGGGTCAGGCTTCTTTTCTCACAGCCTGTTTCTTCTATAGCTTTTAAATACGGCAACATCTCTTTCTCCGTTGGTTTGCCTAACAAGCAAAGGACATGCTTGTATATAACAAAGAAAAAGCAGGGCTGCCATCCGTGTGCTGTAGCTCCCAGCTCCCCGTGAAATCCCCTTGTAAACATCTGCTATGTTAGTACCCCACCCCCCGCAGGGGACACGGGGGGAGTTTCCTGGATTTAAATGATGTTTGCTGCTTTTAAAACGCTGCAGTCGGAACGGGATCTAGTCTCACTAGCCTTATGGAGAAATCGTCCGCAATTTCATCAAAAAGGATCTTTTTGCGAATTATTTTTAAAACCATTCCATAGGGTTGAATAGAGAATGATC
The DNA here is from genome assembly GCA_007922305.1 of Dermatemys mawii. Classification (NCBI taxonomy): domain Eukaryota; kingdom Metazoa; phylum Chordata; order Testudines; family Dermatemydidae; genus Dermatemys; species Dermatemys mawii. The sequence continues at coordinate 7,065,652 of ML677387.1, forward strand.
CCTGCTCTAGAAAGGGTCCCATTGTTGTTACATTGTTTATCCTGAGTAGTTTCTATTGAACCCGAGGTTTTCAGAAGTGACTGGTGATTTTGAGTGCCCATTTTGGGACCCACTAAATGAGGCTGATTGTCAGAGGACGGATGCTCAGCACTATCTGAAAATCAGGTCCTGTGAGCCGAGGAGCATGAAATCATGCTCCAAGCAACTGCTCAACTCCAGGTCCTGTCAAAGGGCTTTGCTTAGCAACAGAGACTCAAGATAACAGTGAGAAAGCTGCCTAATCCCTCTCACCACCCTTCAGGGTCCTGTCTAGCCCTGGTCTCTCCAGGGTTTCACAGGCAGCTGCCTGACAGATGCAGAAAAAGCCCCTTCACTGACCAAGGGTCTCTCCTGTTTGCTCCCTTGCCTAATCACCAAGAAGCTTCATATACAGTCTCCTGTAGGGCTCATGAAAGGGAGCAAGCGTGTGACTTTTCAGCTACTGCTCCCAACCTTAAAGAGCTCAATAACTGCAACAGGTGCACTGGGGCATGAGCTCTGAGGCCCAAAGACCGGGCCCTTTTTAAGGTGTCTCATGTTGGGACCCCACTCTCACGAGTTGCTTACACAGTAGGGCTGTGACATAGGTGTGGGTGTCTATCTGCTGAAGATCTTGCATCCTGCCTTCATCTTCACACAAGAGCCTGTAGGAGAATTGTTTGCTGCGGCATGGTTTAGCTTTGGGTTGCTCCCAGTTGGTTATTCCTAGGATTAGCCAACTGGCTTCAGCGGTTCAGGGATGGCAGCAGCCGTGAAAACCGTAGCAGGAAGATGCTGCACTCCGACAATGCAACCTGCCTGTCAACCCCAATATTTTGCAAGTGTCGGAGTAGATCAGCCCATCGGGGCAGGTGATGCCTGTTCTCACTAGCCGTGCTTTCTGTCATGCACTCCCACGTCTAAAGCAAGGCTGGGAACTTCAGAGGAGCTTAGGGGCGTTGTGAGGTGCCTGTCCCCCTCGGAAGGTATTTACAGTTGTGCTTTAGACAGACAGAAGTTATTGGGCTAAACACAGAGGTAATGGGGTGGAATTTTATGGACTGTGTTCTACATAACGGCAGATTGGATGATGTCATGGTCTCTCTCCTGGCTTTAAAACTCACGACACCATGAATTCTAGTGTGCATTGAGTGTCTAACTCCCTTAGCCTCCGTGGAAAATCTCCCCCAAAAGCTTTACTGTCGATTTTTAAGGGAGGCTGATACACAGAAGTCCTGTTTTGTATCCAGCCTCAGAAGAGTCTTTAATGTTTGTTAGTCATGGCTTTTCTCTTTTTAAATCCATCATGGCAAAAGGCAAATCAAAAATACCCCTGGTTCTTTATTCCCTGAGGCCCAGATTGTGTTAGGCACTGAAGTACTTTTGCAGACCTGGGTCTGAGACATCAGCAGATAGTGGAGCAGTCTAGGCTCCAAAAAAGTCTTTAAAGATTATGGGTGAGTGTGAGGGATATTCACCTCTTCAAAGAGTTGCTTCTGATTCCTGATTTTCACTTGACAGCTACGAAGCGATGAAATCATGAAGATGGAAGTGAATTTTTCCTTTGCATAACACAGTTCATATACTTGCAAGCTTGCCCCGTGAGCTCCAGTAAATTCACTTGGACAGTTTTTGGAATAGAGACAACTACTATCCCTATATGTTAAATAACAACACTTGGCCACTTACAGAGCCCTACTCACCTGCAAATCTCAAAGGGCTTTACCAATATCCTGAAGTATCTTTATTCCCATTATATACATGGGAAAATTAAGGTACGAGGTTTAATAAGGATGGCAGGCAATGTCCCTTGTGATTTCTGTGGGCCAAATCCTGGCAGGGACTCAGCCTCTTCAGGGTCCAGTGAACTCAGGAGGAGTTTGTCAGAGTAAGAGCCAAATAAAAATTGAGCAAGGACTTGTTGACCTTCTCCAGTAGTAATGTTATTTATTAAGATGAACTAGACATGATTTGCAATATGGGATTATCGTTAAATAGTCCATAGGGACTTGGGCAAAGGTGCAGTTACCAGAGAGGCAGTGTTTCCCAGCAGAGAGGGCACTGCACTGAGACTTAGAAGACCAGGTTCTATTCCTGACTCTGCCACTGACTTTCCATGTGACATCGGGCATGTGTTTCATCTCTGTCATTTCCACCCCGCACTTCTTAAGACTGTGAGCTCTCTGGGGCAAGGACTCTCATTCTGCGTGTGGCACAGCAGCGAGCACAATGGGACCAGTGGCAGCATCTAGATGCTACTGAAATACATATAGTAGTTTGCAATTAAAACATGAATACCAAGCCAGCTGCTGCATGGGAATTAAGATGCATATAAACTGCACAGTTTCAGGGATTCGCAAGCTCCCTGGTAATTCAGAATTAGCCTTTACTGAGAAGCAAAAACATCAAGTGTGCTTCACAAAGGATTGCCTGTTAACAGCAGTGGTCATTTTACATGGATGTGGAACGGGGGCGGGGAGAGTATTTTCCAGCAGGAAACATACTCATTGGAAGTGAGCCAAGCACTTGTTAGCACAAAAGGAACAAAGCCAGGCCTGTGGTCGGGTTATACCATCCAGGCGGCAAAGGCTGCGGAGCAGGAAGGCCCCCTCATTGTGCTAATGGACTGATCATCCGAAAAGGGATGCTTTGCGGTGGTGCTGGTGATCAGTACGTGAGAAGGATAGTGAGCCGGCCCTTCTCCGATAATTGATTCATTATTCTCATTTTATGAACCAGTCTATTAAGTAGGGGTCAGTGCACTAAAAACTCATTAACCAGGGCAACCGGGGACAAGGGCAGAGAAGTGAAAACGAATTGCATCAGAAGGGCTGCAAACAACCCCACCATAACCTTGAATGGCCCAAGTCACCCTAAGTCTCAACGTGCAGCATTGCGGGAAATGTTGCTCCTTACTAGACTCTCTTACCTATTATGATTTGAATTACAATAGTATCTAGCTGCCCCAACTGAGATCAGGCCCCACTGGACTGAGTGCTGGGAACACAGAGCGTGAGAGAGTACCTGTCCTGAGGAGGTTGCATTTTAAATGCACAAGACAAACAAACAATGAGTGAGTATAAGGAAGATCTTATCCTTGTTTGACAGCTGAAGAACAGAGCCAGAGGGGGTAGGGATTTAGTCTCCAAAGTCACTTAGACCTTGTTTTCACTACTGAAAAGGTGTGTTCTTAACCTGACTTCAAATTCCAGTGAAGATGAGACGGGTGTCGTTTTAACATGAGTTAGCCAAGCAAGTTAAACACCGGGGTGCCTTGTCGTCTTTAAGGGTATGTCTTCACTGCAGAGCTAACTCGTGTGATCTTTTTCCAGCTCTGAGCACCTGGGTTAGCATAGCACGTAACTGTGTCCTCACTGGTGCTGCAGTCACCAGGGTCTCTCTCTAGGACTTCTGGGGGGAATATCGCATAGTTCTTTGTGCTGCAATGAGCTGAGCTGAGCTGAGCTGCTCTAAAATTCTTTACCAGTGAATTGTGTAAGAAGCTGTCTGTCCTTCTAGTCACATGCAGGGGAATTGTGTGAAGGCATTGGAAGTCTGTTAGCACTTGTGGGATTTAACCTGCATCCTCACTGAAAAGTGGGCGGGTTATCAACCTGAGTGAAAGCAGCAACTGGGTTTTAGCCTATAGTCCCAGGATGGGCCAGCTAGACAGGGTTGAAAGCACCACTGAATTCAGATCAAAAGGTTTTGTGCATTGACAGGAGCTGGGTTGGGGAAACACCTAAGAGCCTAGTTTAATTCTGAGGAGATGACCTACCCTAACTCAACCTGCTAACTCTAGTTAAAACTCAAATTGGCTTGTCTTCACTAGGATTTCCACTCAGGCTATCTTCTGGTGAGAACTCACCTTTCTTTGTAGGTCTTGGATGCTTTCTGTCAGAGAAATTAAGGACCAGATTTTCAAGAGTGGTCCGTAGCCAACAGCCCACGTGAGAATATTTGAAAATTGGCTGTTTCCTCATTTCAGCCAACTGGGAATGACAAATGGTTTAATTTATGTTACTTTCTTACCTTAAACTACAGATTGGTCAGCTTCCCAGTGTTCTATATACTTTATGGCTTTTGCAGATTATCTTTATTCTGATGTGGCTTTTTTAAGTGTCCATATTGGGTTGGATTTTCCTGGTTCTGGTCTGCATGGTCCTTGAAATGCAGTGTTTGCAAGAAACCCAGTTGAATTAATTATGGTGCAATTAAAAATCCTGTTCTCTTTTTCTTCTTCCTTTCTGGCACTCCTGAGCATAGAATAGGTCATTTCCACATGGAAGATCCAGTAAAGTCTACAATTGTGGGACATCAATGAAGAAGGAGGGAAAAGAAACAAAGGTGTTTATTCTTCAAGGTGGGTGGGGAATGGAAGTTAGATGTCTCATTTGTTTCACCTTAAATCGCTCTACTCTTGAGAGTTTGAGTCCACCCCTTTGCCAACTTTATAAAAGCACCATAAGCATGCACGGCCAATGGAGCTACACTGATTTACACCCCTTGAGGATCTGTCTCAATAGCTCCAGAAATGAAATTACCCAGTTTCAGCCCATATTGTCTTGGAAGCAACAGATTTTTATCGATAAATGTCGATTTCGCCATCCACACAAACTGAGAAAAATATATTGCTAGCAGTAATAGAAATATACAAATAGGTGAAGAAAAGTGCTGCTTGACAGCTTATTAGAGGTTGATTTAAGGATATTTACTTAGTTTATTTTGATGAGCTAAAGGAGGTGAAGTAGCTGTGGGAAGTAGAGATCCTGTAGTAAACCTAGAACCCAGGAACTAAAAATAGGGAGGCTTGGTAGGAAGGAGCCCAGGGAAATGGCAAAGGGATAAGGTCTGAGGACCTGGACTGTTCTTATAGGGTCCCTGCTCTGGAACCTGGAGTAGTGATGGGCCTGGGCTCACCTGCCAGCCACTGATAATGGGACAGACCCCTGGGCTGGGGGGCTGAACACAGCCTGGAGTTGTTCTGTTGGACTTTGTAACCCCCGAAGAAGTGGACTAAATGATGACCTGGCCAGAGGGCCGAGTGACCAGAAGAAAGACCATTGCAGAGCGAAACAAGCAGTCAGGGAGCTACATTCCCAGGCCTAGTGGCAAGGAAGTGCACCTGGGGTGAATGGCAATCCCGTTACAACCCTCTTGAAGAGGTCTTAAGGGTACCTAGATCGAGGGTTGCCCTCCTCCTCACTAACACATGTGAAATTAAACTCCAGCAACTATCAAGCACAAAGTAATATATAACGCTGAGGCAGGTACTCCTGCAGATTACCTGGTTAGAAACAGGGAGAGCCACAAAAAGGGACGGGGAGGGAAGAGAGAGCAGATGGTTTATGGATAAGGCACTGGGCTGGGACTCAGGAGATTTGGTTCAATTGCAGGCTCTTCAATTCGGACAAGCCGCGTGTGGCCAGGTTTTTAAAAGAACTCAGGGTCAGGTTTTCAAGCGCTCAGCATCCAGAGTTAAGGCCTGGTGTGCCAAAGAGCGCTGCTCCTATTTAGACACTTGATATAAGGGCCAAATTTTCTGAAGCAGTTAGAAACTTGCACTAAATATGTTGCACTCTGTGGAAAATCTGGCCCTTAATTACTCAGGGCCTCAGTTCCTCCTGTCCACCCTTTATCAGTCTTGTCTCTTTAGATTCTGAGATCTTTGGAGCAGGTGCTGTCTTATACTGTGTTTGTACAACACTTAGCAGAATGAGGCCTTGCTCTCAGTTGTGGCTTTCCGATGCTACTGTAATGCACATCATAAGAACCGAGAGAAAGCTACATCCTCACGACCCAGGCTGAACACATTTTCTTGTCATAAATCCTTATGAAATCTTCAAAGGCAGGCTGAAAATGTCACATCTGTTGTTTTCCTTATTTCTCGTCGGCCTTGTGATTGATACGGGACCTCCAGGAATGACCCACATCCTAAGGCATTTCCTCAGTTTTAGCCCAACTTTCTATCTGGCCAGCTGCCCGAGAGCAAAAATCTTTCAGTAATATAAAGAACAGGACATAACCGAGAGGAAGGCTGATCTCGACAGAGCCTGCGAAAGGCCTGAGCTTGATGATTGGTAACCATGGCAACAGGGCCTCCTTTGAAATAATTGCTTGTTACAGATCCCCATTTTGTGCGGAGAACTGGTCAGCATTAAAAATCGGAGAAGACAAGGTAAGAGCTATGAGGCAAGCAAAGGCAGCAGCCTGGCCTATTGGAACTGACTGCCACCCAGCCGAGTAAATTAAAGCAGGCACTGCCCAGGGGGACCAGTGTTAAATGGTGCTTTGACGATGCCCAGAAAATGGCTAAGGAGGCTGCTGCTGCTCCTCGACTATTTGAGTGATGAAAATAAAGATTTAGCAGCCCAAAGTGCCCATGTAAGCGTGAAAGGGACCACGTGCTGCTCTCATGTGAATCCACTGGAGTGACTCCAGATTTACATTGTAATGGCAAGTGGAATCCAGGCCAAGGCCTTTGCCATATGAAAAACGCCTAAAGGCTCTGATTCTGGGTTGCTCTGCTTGGCATGGGAACAATGGTTTGATAAGCCACCTTGTGCTCCCCTTATTCTGGAGAAGGTTGGGGTCCTGCCATGCCCAGGATGTAAATTAGACCAGCTTTAGGGCTGCTATAATTTACTCTCTGCTCCCCATGCACTCTTAGCACAGTGCTCTGGCTACATTCCCCCTTGTCCCCTTCAAATGTCCCCTTCCTCTGATCATCCCAGCATATCCCCGACACAACCCTTATACTGAGTGGGGAAGAAGTCTTGTGCTGGCTTTGTACTGGGCAGTGAGGCCCATTGCAGTGGGGTAATCCTTGACGTGAATCTCCAGTGACTTTCTGATCCCTTTGTACTGCTGGAGAGGAGCATTGAGGCCAATCACAACTGAGAATTGGACCGACAGAATTTAACATCAATAGTCTTTTTGATGGTGTTTTTAAACCAGCCCCCTGAATTTTACAAGAGGGATGCGATTGTCTGTTAAGCTGTGCAGAGAGGTCAGTTCTGGAATTCCCAGGGCCTGTTTCTCCATAGTAAAAGAACGTTTCTTTTGTAAGGGTCAGATTCTGACATGGAGCATTTGGGCTGAGTAACACCTCGCAGAGCGCTTGTCAACAGGACTGCGAGTGTGATCGGTACCGCTCAGCAACGAGCCTTTTGCTAACATCCTCTGTGAATATTAAAGGAGACAGGTTTAGTTTTGATCTCCTCTTTACACCAGTTTCACTCTGATCTCACTCGGGTCACTCCTGATTTTCACCAATGTCAGGGCTTGTCTATATGCAGAGTGGCATCGGTTTAACTTAAGATGTGATTTTTAAACTGATTTTAGTTAAACTGGTGCCAGATACGTCAGGGCCGGCATTAGGGAAAACAGCGCCCTAGATACACCTGTATTTTGGTACCTCTGGCCCTCACTGCCTCCCTGGGTTCCCCACTCCCTGGCCACTGCTGCCTCCCCCTTTACCCTGTTGCCTCGAGCTCTCTTCTGTGGGCTCCCACCCCAGGCCCACCCCATTCCTTGACTCCTAACCACAGCGTCCCCCTGACCGCAGCACCCTGGGCAGTCACCCACATCGCCCAGTGCCCACCCATGAGGCCTGCCCTGTTGTGGGCACTTACCAGGCTCAAGTCAGTTTAAGTCAGTTAAGCTAAACTGCACTAAGCCCCTCGTAGACCAGAATAAGAACTTCTGCACGGGGGTTTTCAGTGGTTCAACTAAACCAGCGCAGAGCTGCGGGTAGACAGCCCCTAGAATGAGGAGAACCCGGCCCCAGGGTTTCTTTAAGAAGGCTGCGTTTCATGCCCTCTGAGGAGCAGCCATGCGACGTTCTGTGGCCATTACTATAGCAACTTGCTACTTCCTGATTTAGTTATGAATGGCAATAGGAACAGCCTCAGTGCAGGCTCCAGCTGACACCCTGCTGCTTCAAACATGCTTGAGGATGGCTTTCTTTTTAACCCGCCAGAGATTGTGTGTTCCTGCTGGGGAGTCTCTGTGTGTGTGTGTGTGTGTGTGTGTGCTTGCGTTGGTCTCTCTGTTACAGCAGCATTGCACAGGCATGTTCTGCAGAGGAGGCACCTCAGGGCCAGTTTTCAATACAACCCGACGCTGTGGAGAAAAAGAGGGTGTGCATTTTTGAGAGCTTGTTGTTCACAGCATCGGTTCCCCCTAAATCAGTGGGAATCAAGGGCGCCCAGCACCTCACAGGATCAGGCCTGGAGAGCTGGCTACAGGTTATCTGTAGCAGCAGTAAAACATCCCTGCTGGATTTTCTGCCACCATGGATCTTTGCCTTATGCTGCTGAAAGACACCTTTAAACCAGGGGCGAATCTATTAAATGTATCTATTCCAGAGTGGCGGTTCAGTATTATTATCCCCGTTTAATAAATGAGGAAACTGAGTCACGCAGACGGGAAGTGAGTCCCCCCAAGGTCAAAGGGAACCATTGTCAGAGCTGGGATAAGAACATGGGGGTTTGGGTTCCTGGCACTGGGCTAGACCACTATATTTTTGATTATGATGGTAGTGCCTAGAGGCCCCAGCCAAGATCAGGGAATCATTGTGCTTGGTGCTGTACACACACGGTCCCTGCACTGAAAAGCGCATAATCCAAATAGAGAAGACAAAGGCTGGGAGAGGGAGTATTGTTTTCCCCATTTTACAGATGGAGAACTGAGAACCAGAGAAATTAAATCACTTGTGTTAGGGTGTGTAGGAAGCCTGTCGCTGCATCAGGAACTGAACCTAGATCTCCAGAGTTCTACTACCTTAACCTTTTTTCTCCCATGTGAATGGTAACACTTCCCTTGCAATGTAATAGACCCCAGCAGTCTGTGACTTGTTCTCTCTATGAGCATCTGTGCTCTGTAACCAAGAGGCTTGATTTCCCTACACAGCCTGAGGTGCTGGTAAGACAGTCTGGATTTGCCAGGGGGGTAGGCGTTCTTCTTGTAGTGTAAATTTTGCTGTTCCCGGTTGAAGTTCTAAGGCTCCAATACACTGTTGGCACACCAGCTTAATCCCCCTCTGAGTCTAGAGCTCCTCTGATGAGGGACGTGATTTAAATTCATTGCTCCTCAGAGCTGACTGGCCTTTCATCCATACATCTCGTATACCGAGTTTGAGAATAGACCAGTTTACTGTAACATTAACAGTCCTCGGAGCCAGTTTTCAAGATAATTGCTTAATTATATATAATGCAATGAGCCTTCAGGTCACTTCATTTCATAATTGAATACTTCATGGGCCTTTAATCTCAGTATCTCAAGGCATTTTACAATCATGAATGAATTAATCCTTACAATCCACCGCTGAGAGATAGGGTAGTAGCATCCTCATTTTACAGATGGGAAAACTGAGGCACAGACAGGTGAAGTGACTTGCCAAAGGTCACAAAGTGTATCAGTGGCAGAGTCAGGAATAGGAACAGGATTTCTGATTCTCACTTCCCTACTGCTGCCCCAAGACAATTCTCCTTCCCTTCATAATCAGATTTTGGTGTGTGGAGTAGAAGGGGAAAGAGAGCTGAGCTTAAGTGAGAAAACTACTTTGGGCCCAACCCTACAGATTATTACCTAAACAATCCACCTAAACAACAAGGGTTAGCCCAAGATTGAGTCGAATGGAGAAGAATGGTTGGCGCCTTATGCTCCTCTAGGAGCAAAGAAGACTAACTAATCCTTACACAAAAATTCCCATTGACTTCAGTGGGACTACTGAAATGTATGGAGCTTTCAGTATCAGATCCTGTGCCAGTGTGTTACATTTACACACATTAGCAAAGCAAATAGAAAAATTGCAGAGCAGCTGGTTCACATGTCGCACTTTAATACTAACTTGTCTGTTTCTGTTAGGAAAAGAAAATGGTGAACAATTAGTGGGTGGCTTCCCTGCCTTCCCCCACCCCGGATAAAAGCTACCCAGATGGGAAGCTAGGTATGCCAAGTATGCTACAGAATTGAATGGACCAGGGAAGATCTCCATTATGTTCTGGGGCTCGTTTCTGAAAGATGCTGAGCATTGTAGCCCTGATTGAGCAAAACGCTTAAGCACATGCTTAACTTTTAGTAGCTGAGTGGTCCCATTGTTTTCACTATTCACAGGCTTCAATGCTTTGCAGATTCCAGGCTGGCTGTTTGCAGTCAGAGCCAGAGATCATGCAGGGGGAATTGATTCAATCCATTGCCTTTCCCACTTCGATTTTAATATGGACGCCTCTGAAGAATAAAGTGATTCCTTGCTTAGGGTTTCATGGTCAGATTTTGGACAACCAATACACACTCTCTGCAAAGGGAACCTTTTTCTCACAACTACGCAGCACTGCAAGACACGGCTGTGATGTGCTCGCTGTTCCAAGATCCTCAGTATAGAAAAAACTTCCATGGCCTCTGGTGTGTTTAAACTCCACATCAATTAAACCTGCTCAGAGCAAGGCCTTGTCTATGTTGGGGTACATAGCTGAATCAGTGCAAGCCCCTTGCGTAGACCCTCTCTAACCCAGTGCTCCAAGCAGATGCCAAACATTTCAGGGATAGCTACTTAACTTCTACTTAGCTTCTATTAACTTTAACTTAACTTCTATTAACTATAAAAATATATTTAGACGTGTAGCAAGCTTTGTATTATCTGCACTTGAAATGTATCTGTCCAGACAGAATCTTGCACACTGGGACCCTGATCCGTGGTTGGAGCCCCTGTGTACTACCATAATAATAAAGTGCAATTTCAGTTAGCTACAGTGGGCCTGATTGTGCGCTCATGCTGGCTTTCAACAAATGTAACCCCCTGAGTTACTCTTGATTTATATTGGTGTAAGCCAAGGCAGGATCACAGCTACCAGCTTCACTTTCTGTCCTCAGCTTTTGTGCAGTGTTGCTGTGCGCCATTAAAACAGCTGCTGCATTCTGCCCCAGAGGTGGCCACATTTCACTGGTGGGTAAAGTGGCCCTGTATGTATAAAGTATGTTTGCTAGCTAGCATGGCATCTTACCCTACCTCCTGGCCAGGAACCCCCTTCTGGATCCCCCTGGTGGCTACAGTCCATCTCTCTGATTTAGCCATTACACTGGGGTCTTCTCCTCCTGCTGTTTGAGATTTCTGTAATGACTAGCACAGCCATTCAGCAGGCAGCTGGATCCAGGCAATAGCTGTAAAGTGCTTTGAGATCCTCCTGGTACTGGGTGCTATGTAATCATAACGTAAGGTATTAGTATTCTAACCCAAGTGCTGGAAGAGTTTCCGCTGCAGAGCTGCTGTGGGAGAGATTTGGTGGCGAGTTCATGAGTTAATTCTCTGGAAGCTCTGGGGAGCGTATAGATTTTATAAAACATAAGGTCATAATGTGGCTTAATGAGATTAGATGTATTCAATAAGCAGAGCATGAAGGTATTCATTCAAGTTTAACCTTACCTAGAAAGCACCCAGAGCTAATGGGTTTTATGAACCAACGCAAACTGGTCTGGTCTTTTCCATTTCTTTTTTTCCTTTTGAATTGTAGGGTTAGGAGGTGGTGTTTTAGGTTAATACTTCTCAGTCTGCCAGCTCAAGCCTGGCATTTCAGAACTGTGACAACCTTGTCTTCCTCCTCTATCTGATCATGGTCCTTCCTCAGCACTTATATTTCTAGGGACAGGGGGATAGTAGCTAAATCAGTGCAGTAGGACTCATCATTCCAGTGCCATGGCTCTGTTGGTTAGCTATGTTTAAAATAGCCTTCAAAGCCATCATGGACTGTAGAGCCATTCTGGTGAATCTGCTTAATTCAGTTTAAAGATAAGGTCCTCTTGTAACCAATGAACAACCCACATAAACAGAACATAAACGCGTTCCATTGTAGGTGAGTTGTTGAGTACAATGCAACCAATACATTTAGAGTAGTTATTACTGAAATGGGTAATACTTACTAGGTGACCCAAACTGGTGCATAGTAACTTAGTGGGTGATTAATGTCTAATGAAATTTGTCTATGTCCTTTGATTAACCAAAATGACTAAATTTTTAGAACCGATAATCCTGCTCTGTCTCTGTTCTGACATGGTAGGCCATGTTTAGGAACATAGGATGGTGCATCAGATTGTTGGTCCATGTTTGATGCTTCAGAGAAAGCTGGAAACCCTCACAATGCATCAGGACATTTGTGAAATTCTGTACTTGAGAGAAAAAAAAACCTTCCTGACCTTTACATGTAAATTGTTGTTCTCCATGCTGGTCAGCTTTGGTTCTTGTAGCACACTAGCTAAGTGAAATTAAACTGGAGTCCAGTGAGAGGGAAGAATGATCTAGTGGTCTGGATGTTAGCCTGAGTATAAGACCCAGTTTCAGCTCCATGTTGTGTCACAGACTGCCTGTATGTTTTTCTGTGCCTCAGTTTCTCATCTGTAACATGGGGATAATAGCACTACCTCCCAGGGGTGTTGTGAGGATAAACATATGAAAGATTATGACATGCTCCTGTACTATGGTAATAGGCTTCAGATAAGTATGATAGACCACGTCTAGTGAGTGGTCCACAGACAGAACAAGAACCTACTACTGCTGCCAGCTAATGGAGTTACTCCTGTAGCCCAAGTGGTAGAGATTAGTGTTGAAGATCCTAGGTTCAGTACCTAATGATGACCCCAAGGTGGGGTCCTGAAACCTATTTGATTACTTCTCTATTCTGCATCTTTAGATGTACACTCCTAGAAGATACAGGGGAATCTACCTGCTAAACATCTTTTTGTTTCTTTATCTCTTGTGCCAATTGAAATGAATAGTCTCCTTCTGTCTGTTCATTAGGCTCAGAGTTCTGATACAAGTTCCATTAGTGGCTTTCAGAAAAACACTGGGATGGTGAGACAATGTTGCATAGTCTGCAGACAATTCCATTCCTTCAGCCCTTGTAATCTCTTGAGAGAAATAATATCCAGTGCTTAAAAATGTCTGCCCCAGGCCAGAGGTTTAGCTTGATTAATCTAGAGCTGGACAAGTTTATGTTATCTGAAATATATTTTTCTGGCTGAAAAATGCAGATTCAGGTTGACCAAAACATTTTTTTGAATTTGTGTTTATTTCACTGAAATGTTTCAGTCAGAAAAAAAACCCCTACACAAAATAAAAAACCTGAAAGAATTAAAAGGCTTTGTTCTGGCATTTTCAAATTGCTGTTTTGAATTTTTGCTTCAAAGTTACTTTTTTCCTTTTGAAATTTCTTTCAGTGTCTTTTTTAAAAAAAACATTGTAAAAGAAGCTCAAAAGCAAAATGAAATGTTTGGTGTGATCTGAAATGATTTTTTTTCCAGAACTGCAGGTAAACCACAAAATCAGTTATTCACATAGCTCTAATTAAAATAAATATCTCTGATATCACAAATGTATTTTTGAATCTTTATTTTCAGTTGTAGGGTAAGAACTTACCATCCTCAGAAAATCCATTGGTTTAGTAAAAATGCAATGTATAGCAGTGTATTTCCAAGGAAGCTTTATTACGATCAGAGCTTATAGCATTCCAGATGAAGAGATTTGGTGGGTTCTGCCTTTTTACGCCTGCTTTCTGCTAACGAGATGCACTGTAATTCCCTTGAGGCAGTACTTTGCATTTGTCTTTCTTAAAGGGGCAGTCAGTTACGATCTCAGGAATTCATATGGTTTCAGGGCTGGTAGGGACAGCGGAGTTCTGAGGGCTTGGCTACACTTGCAGCTGTAGAGCACTTTGGGTTAAACCAGCCTTTGGAGAGTGCACATTTGGGCCCTGATTCAGCAAGTCTCTTAAATATTTGCTTCACTTTAATCATGTGTGTAGTCCCATTAACTTAAGCTCATGCTTCAGTGCTTTGCTGAATTAGGGCCTTTTATAGCAACTTCCCTCTCAAAGTGCTTTACATTCTGATTTGCGGACTATACCTGAAGTTCACCTCCATGACAACTGAAATGCAGCCCCTTCTGGTGTGGAATGTGGCTGCTGTTTGACACTGCACACCAACCATTCAGCTATCTTTCAGACAAGTGGAAAAGAATACCATATACAGGAAAGATCTGAGGTTGACATATTTTCTTGAATTGAAATTTGACTGGTATGGTAGGGGTTAACACCCCTGCCCTTGTGAAAATGTTAGGTGCCTATTTAATGACCCAACTGCAGTCAGTACTTGTGTTTGAAGTCTCATCTCAAAGGCAGAATCTCTCTTTCAGGAGCTGGGGTGAAGGAGCTACCACTGTTGCTGTTCACGATTTGCCATTCTGGGGGCAGATGAAAGACTCCAGAGATAGTAGTGCGGCACGTTTCACAAACATCTTTCGAAGAATCATTTCGAAGGGTGAGATTTCGAAAGGGCAGTTAGATTTCCAACTCCCATCCAAAATCAGTGGGAATCAGGTGTCTAATTTCCATTTGTGCCTTTGGAAAATCTATTCCTAAATGACTAAATATTTGTCCTACTGGCTGTGGGAAAGATGGCACAATGTAGCTTTCAGGCAATCTGTTTTCATGGACTAAAACTCACTGGCAACAAACCCTGACTGGCAGAAATTCACCAAGACTGGTTTACATTAGTCGAGGTTGCGGAGGACAAAAACCATAAAGGAAAACAAGGGTAAGCAAGAAAAAAAGGAGCATGAAAATCAATTAGCTTTGAGCATTTGAATAAACTTAAATGATTTGTCCAGAGACTTTCTTTTGGTCTTTAATGTTTTCAAATTACCATCATTCTTTTTTGGAGTGCTCAGTGTCAAGAGAGGCTTTCGAACTGTTCCGTAATTATCATATCCCAAAGGGAAACTGGCTAATGATTTTTCTGGCTGCAGCTTGGTCTTTCATTTTTCATCCGATTCCAGAAAAGTTCCCATCTAATCAAGCATTTTAGGGTTTGGGTCTTGATATTAGTGTATGGTTTTGAAGTGTAGTGAAAGCTATTTGCTTCTGCCTTTTGACACTTCTGAACTGCCCCATAATATGAGAATTATGAGATTGCTTGATTAAACCAGCGGTAACTAAACCGATAACCAATAAAAGGAAATATTTCTTCCCATAGGTGGATAATTCAATGGCTGCAAAGTGTTATGACCAATAATATTTGCAGAGATGGACTTGAATCAAAACCTTGAATCTGATCACCTGCAAACTTTGGGGAAGTTTGGATTTGGATGTGGATTTAGAGCCAAGTTTTGTGGCTCTGCTCTTCTTGAAACACCATTTAAAATGAAGCAAGCAAATCTCAGTCTTCATCTTCACAGGGGTCAGAAAGAAATCCCCCCCTCAAATTCAGCAAGTAAACATATCTTAGTGTACTCTAGATTCTTTTCCCTGATGAGCACTGCCAAAAATCCAACAATGACATAATGGCCTAGGATAAATCTGTATTTCTGTGTCTAAAGGCACCGAGATGAAATCTTCCATTGAAAACAATGGAAACTTTGCCATTGGCTTCAACGGGGCCAGTGTTTCACCTCAGATGTCCAAAGAGATCTGGCACGCAACTGTACATGAATGTATATGGTATTTTGTGCTTGTAATTACTATGATTGCACACATAGATTAAGTACTTACATGCACAAGTGCCTGATTTTCATGTGTGGTTGCAAATGCAAATTAAGCATGAATTGCACCCCTAAAATCTTTGGCTATCTGGCATCATCTCCTCAGCTGGTGCACATCGGCATAGCTTCACTGAAGTCAATGAAACCTCAGTTTACCCCTACTCAGGATTTGACCCCTGCTCCATCCTATTAACCCTTTTGTCTTTTGCAGAGAAGAAATGTATGTTCCATGGAATTTTGCCTTCACGAACATTTTACAATACAAAGCCCTACACTGCATGATAAATTTAGCATACATTGAAGATATTAATAATTACTTTTAATAATGAAAGCTTTGTCTTTTTGAGGCAGTCTCTGTAATTTGCTTTTTATAATGGTGACTCAATGGCAGAATGTTCTGCTGTAATTTCTGTCTGAGTTCTTAATCTTTAAACAATGAACCCAGTGACATATTTGGGGGAAGGGTCTCACTTAAAGGTTGCAGGGGAGTTAAAATAATCTTAAGATTGCATTGCATTGCATTATTAATTCCAATAAAGTTTCATCATTTAGCTGCACATTGCACATGAAGGTACTTATGGAAAGGGAATTTAATAAAGCAGACCGTGAACAAGGAATATGAGCAATAATAGCCTCTGGAGCAGTTCAGATTAGGTTCTGAACTCCATTTTTGGGAGTGATCTCTAGTTCTAAGTATTTCTAAGTGTTTCACTTCAGAAGAGCTGGTGCTAACTTTTGGTTTGGATGGATTTGCCTGAGTTTCAGGCAGGACCAAAACTTCCCCCATTAAAAAACTGATGGACTCTCACCTACTTTCACTTCAGAATCATGTGAGGATTAGGTCCATCAATGGCTATTAGCCAGGATGGGCAGAGATGGTATCCCGAGCCTTCGTTTGCCAGAAGCTGGAAATGGGCGACAGGGGATGGATCACTGGATGATTCCCTGTTCTGTTCATTCCCTCTGGGGTACCTGGCACTGACTGTTGGAAGGCAGGATACTGGCCTAGATGGATCTTTGGTCAGACCAAGTATGGCCGTTCTTATGTAAAACCATGAATTTTCCATTACTTTGGTTCAAAATCCTAGATTGGCACCAGGCTTTCTCTGGGACCTGCCATCACAATCCAAGAACCTGCTGACAAACCCAGGCTGCACTTAGTTGACAAGGAACTGTAAAACCAGGTGAGTATTTTGCAGTATGGGAGTTAGTCTGACCATTTTGCACACTCTTAGTTGTAAGAACTGCCCTGTTTTCACATAATGAAAGTGGGGAAAATTTGGTCCACTTTAATTAATTGAATGGACAACAAGAGTTCATATCTATTAATAACTGTAGTTGTTTGATGAAACATCAGTTTTGCCTCAATGGGTAATGAGATGTGGGAACAGATCGATGTGTGTATGTGATATTGTACATTGATCTGTAAGCACGGCCTCATATTCTTGATACAAAAGCCACCAGTGACGAGTCACATGTCTTTGATCTGTATCGCATTGTATTTAAAATATGCATAATGAAATGTTGTTTTACATGTGTTACAATGGGAGTAATAAAAATCTTGACACTTCCACTTGCAGCAGTTTAATTTATGGTGGTGTTTATGGAGCTCTTGTGTTAAGTGCAGGAAATACTACAAATATGGGTAAAAGGATAATTTTGTGGTACAGTAAATGTTAAGATTTATTGTCCCTCACTGTGCATAAATGATTGGGTCAGAGCCTCACCTGGAGTAAATCAATGGAGCCAGGTTGATTTACTCCAGTTGAGGATCTGTGCCCATAATCTCTACGGGCCAGATTGTGAACTTCTTACTTATTCGGTGTAGTGCCTTAATCCTAGAATAGTCGTATTGAAATCAGTAGGATCCTCTAAGGAGAAAGGTATCATAGAATATCAGGGCTGGAAGAGACCTCAGGAGGTCATCTACTCTAACCTCCTGCTCAAAGCAGTGTATAAGTAAGTGTATCTGAATTTGACACTATGTGAATTAGACTTAGGGAGCTTGATTCTGATCTCACATCAGTTTTATAAAGCCGTGCCACTGACACTCTTTCTTTCCAGTGGTATGAGAGCAGAGTTGGGTCCATCATGCTTCCAAGCATACATGCTGGTTTATGTGTAACATCAAGGGAATCTGCATATTGGTGCACTGGTTTTGGTCGAATAAGATAACAAAGTGATTATAATGGATCATTTTTAAAAACCTGACTCTTGGTTGATTTCACAGGTCATAACAAAATCTAAAAAAAAATACACACCATTTTCCAATATAAATAAAATGATCATAAAGTGACAAAATTGTAAATCAAAGGTCTCAGAAATGACCAAACTGAAGAACGTAACCATATAGACTTGGATTTTCAAAGGAAGTGACGTGCCTGCACCCTTAGGATCCTTTGAAGCTCACATCCATAGCTCCTCAAAGCTAGTCATGGGGAGTTATTTAATTGGATAAGCTCAGATTCCCCATGCTTGATAAGGGAGGCATTGGTTATGCCCAACTAGCTGAAGTACGGAGAGTGCTGCT
The DNA here is from genome assembly GCA_007922305.1 of Dermatemys mawii. NCBI lineage: Eukaryota > Metazoa > Chordata > Testudines > Dermatemydidae > Dermatemys > Dermatemys mawii. Next base: position 7,083,729 of record ML677387.1, read on the forward strand.
CAAGAAAGGTTGAGGATCAGATCAACCGTTGTTTATGGGATGGTGGGGGAAAGAGGTTACAGAGCTGATGGCTGGGCCACTCCAGGGTAGCTAGAGTTTTGTAATCTTCTAGTCTGATTTCAGACCATAACAGAAGAGTGCATGATGAATCTGAGACAGGTCTCCACATTGTTGTTGTTAGTTACCTATGAAACCTTTCGATCATGAGATGAGATAAGGCCTGACAGCTTAGTCTGATGGAGCCAGAATTGGGTTGCTTCAAAGGGGTTCTGTAATTTCTTTTGAGTGCCTGGAATCCTGTAGGAGTAAATTTTGCCTCTGTGGTTCAGTATACACGTGAAACCAGAAATTAGTTAGACACTCAATAGGGCACTGCATCCTACCCAGATCTTGGTAAGCATCTTATAATGCCCATAAATCACCAGTCACCATGGTACCTAAACACAGTACAGCAATTAAAGTTCACACCGAATGTGCCCAGAAGTGCCATACTGATGCGGAAAGACAATGAGGTTACTTGTGGAAAAGGGGAAATGGCTGTGGGACACTGCTTGATCTGTGATTGCTCTATGTATTGTTGGTGTTTGCCATGGCGAGGCAGAATGGGGCCATTTCTGAGCATAAGAACAGTATGGAAGCCTAGCTTGTAGGATAGCCTTGATCAGCTCTGAAACACTGGGAAGTTGTGAACTTTTCTTCAAGACCGAGGGCTCTTCACAGCCTTCCATGTCTTCATGACCCCTTAGGTTGGGTTATGGAATTTCATTCTATTTAGATACAGTCGCCCCCCCCCCCCAAACTTACACACCTGTTCTGTTCTAGAAAGCCTTATGTAGCTCGAATTTTGTGTAAGTCAGAAACGTATACTTGTATGTTATGCAAAAATTTCCATAACTCAAAAATCCTATTTCTGGCTTATGGAACTTATTCCGTAAGGGCAAATTTGCCTAAGTCGGGTCTTGCGTAACCCGGGGAGTGTCTGTATTTCTCTGATGACCATCACTATGGTACCCAAGCCCCTTCCAGGGATGTGTTAAGAGCTGAATGAGTTTATTTAGGGATATCCCTGAAAACCATCACATCCATTGCAGCAATTGTAGAATGTGTCAGTACAACTGCTGCAGGGCTTTCACCTGCTCAAGACTCTGTCAGTGTTCTCTGAGGCCTGCATCAACTGCCTTTTCAGCAGTGGTTGGCTATCAATATATATAAACCTTGAATAATACAGGTTTTGGTTTACCTGATAGACCATATGTTGCCCTGAGTCCCATAAAGGCAGCTGAGATTGACCAGGCTACAGCCCTGGACCATCCCCAGATACAATCTTGGGAGGAAAATGTGGAGTGGGGTTTGTTCCCTTAAGGGCCTGTGTCTCTGGAATGTTCTCCCCCTAGTTAGTCACCAGAGCACATCTCCTCATCCTTCAGGGCAACCCTCCAGGCTTACTTCGGTCCTTTTTAGTGGAGTCTTTTATAACTGGGTTGTGCATTTATTTTATGCCTTCTCTTGCATCTGACCTTGGCTTTACTTGGGCACTTTGCCTTATTAGTGACAATATATTGATTTTTTTTTTTAAAAAAACCCATATGTTTCTTGTTAAGGTGCCTGCTACCCTTTTGGGCACAGTTGCCTCTAAATTAACATTTAATGTATACATAGATGCATATTAATGAATAATGCATAGCAATTAATAGCTTAGCAACTGAGTTTGGTTTAGAACAATATTGAATATGGCTTTAGCCTTAATAATACAGATTAGCATTATTAATAATATGTATCAGATGATTACAGCTACATCAAACCTATTGTGTGTTGCTCCACTTCCTTTGTGATAGAAACATCCATCCTCCCTTTCTCCCCCCCCCCCCCCATATACAGACTCACAGGGTATTCGGCTGCAATCAATCACTGAGAAATTATCAGGGCAACATTTTTCTCTCTCTCCAGACCTTTGAACGCTGGAGAAAATGATGGAATAAGAATTAAAACAAAATTTCTTCATTTTCTCTTGGGCGGCTAGGCATGGGAGCCAAGAACTTCAGTCTGTTACAAGGGGCGTGTGTGGACTCTAACCCAGGAGCTAGTGCAAAACCCTTAAATAATAATGAGGGATGGGAGCATTGCAATATGGACAGGGTCATCTTGCAAGCTCCCATAGTACCTGCGTGTGGCGGATCTTCCCCAGAACAATAGCAGCCGCGTCTCTTCTGAGTCACGGCGCGGGGAGGCTGGTGCTGAAGGGACAGCGCCTGCAAAGCCGAGCCGGGCAAACCCCCAAGATGAGCCGGGCTGGGCCACTCCCTTGTATGGGAGCGAGCAGCTGATCAGCGGGGCTTGGGTGTCAGAGTCTCCCCGCCCGCTCCCAGCGCAGGGACTCCGCTAGCCTCGGGCAGGAGCTTGGAGGGTGGGGTGGGGAGGGTTACTCTCTCTAGCCTTTAACCATCATTCAATTAAATCTCAACAGCCATTTAGTGCCTCCCCCTGCGCAGTGAGATCGGGCGAGGAGGGGGTCTGGCACGGCGGGGTGGGCATTTCACTGCCTTGCAGGGTCCCTCGTTTCGGAGGTAAGTCCTGATCAATGGTTAAATTTCCTTCTTTCTCCCCTCATCCCTGGCTGTCTCCACCGCCCCCCGGCCTCCTCTCCGCCTTTCTCCCTCCCCCATCTCCAAGGGACACGGCATGAGCCATGTCACCGCTGGACCCCCCCCCCCCATATATGATTCAGCATTTCGCCCTCCCCTTCCAGCTCGACCCCCCTCCCCTTCCCTTGCGGTGCTCACCCTCCAGCTGCTGCCTTTGGAGAAAGTGAGGAACAATAGGCTAACGCCACGCTTCATCTGCAAGGGGTAGGGGGATGAAGAGGGGGGGGGCAGATGCCTTGCATCTAACACGCCCCCCCCCCCCAAGCAGGAGCAGCTTGTAGCAGCAGCACGTTCCGGGGTGCGGGGGGGGGGGCTGTTGCTCCCTTTGCCAATTCGCCAGCCCCACATCACTTCCGGATCAGGCCCCAGTCTCTGCTGCAGAGTAAGGGGTTTTTTCTCCCCCCTCCCCGCCCCAGCTGGAGAGGCTGGGAACTTGAGATCTCCTCCGATTGCAGCAGGAGAGCTGCCGCCTTGCCTCCAACTTTGCATTTCCACCCCCACGACCCCAGCTGGCCAGCCCGCCCCCTCTCTATGAGGGCAGGACCTACAAACCTTGCAGGCGCACGGGGGTGGGGCTCTCGCTCCAGGGCTTTGCTGGGGGGATCTTGATCCTGTTTGTTGTTTTTCTTTAGCAGGGAGCCCCCCTCCCCGGAGCCATGGCAGAGAGGAGGCAGGGCGAGGAAGAAGAGGTCCCAGCCTTCTTCAAGAGCCTGGGCTCGGGCAGCCCCAAGCCCCGGCAGAAATTCTGCGGCATGTTCTGCCCGGTGGAAGGCTCCCTGGAGAACAAGACCATCGACTTCGACTCGCTGTCGGGGGGCCGCGGCGCCAGCCGAGTGGTGGCCCAGCAGAGGGACGTGGCCCACCTGGGCTCGGATTCCCACGCCCGCTCGGGCAGGCAGGGAGGGGAGCCATCTGTTGCATACGGGAGAAAGGTGGAGATCCGGCCGGCTGCCGGCAAAGAGGCGCTGCAGAACCTGAATGACAAGGTGGGTGCGGTGCTGGGTCTCATCGGGGGACCTGCCATTTCCACGCGAGTTAATCTGGGGGCGGGGGAGGGGGCTGATCTCTGGCCTGGCTTCCAAATCGCATCACTCCTCCCTGCATTCAACTTGCTGCGTGTGGCAGGGCTCTGAGCGCCAGACTTTCACTGTCCCTGTGGTCTTCTGCAAGGGGGAGGGGGGCGATTGGGAGAACTAGAGGGGGGGCTGCTGCCCGTCCCCACCCCCATCCCTTTCCATCTGCTGCTGGAAGCTGACTTTGATATTTCCTAGCAGAGTGCCCCACCCATCTGATGACTGCAGCTCACAACAAGGTAAAATGCAGTTGCAAGCAAAAGAGCAGGTACTGGGTAGCAACCCCGATGGCTAAATCCCTGCTGTGTTGCTGACGGTCAAACTCCCCTGGGCCTCAATTCTGAAGGACCTACCCAGCTTTTTTTACACAGGCAATGCTCCTAGTGGGGATTTTGGCTGAGGAAGAATGTTCGGAATTGGCCAGTTGACTGAAATGGGCATTTTGCCTGAGTAAATCTTGCCTAGGACTGTAGGAATCTGGGCTTGGATTAGCAAAGAGGGACTCAAATCCCATTTAAATAATTTTATCTCCCTTCGACTTCTTTGAAAATCCTGGTCTGAGCCCCAGTTCTCTGCTAATGAGTCAAACCATGTATGATTCAGCACCTCTTTGTCCCTTAACAACAAAATATTCAAAGCCATAGCTCTGGCTGACCAGTGTACTTTATTTCCCAGGTAAATTAAAGGAAATCAACTCAAACAAGCTTTATTTAGATTTAAGCCAAGAAATATTGTCACTCTCTGTGCTTTCCTCTGCCAAACACTAGCTCTGAAGAGTCAAGGGGAATGAAGAGTGGATCAGTCATCTGACACACTTCTAGTAGCAAAGCAGGAAAGACTTCTTCCAAATAGTCCCCCCTGTCCATACCCCAAAGGTGCTCACGAAACAGTTCCAGTCTCTTAAGAATTAATTTGAATTGCTGGTACCCGAAGGCTGATTCACCACCGGTGTGACATTAATCTCAGGAATAAAATTATTCAGCTGCATAAATATTTGAAGGTTTAGGGTTCAAGAAAGTTTTTTTGCAATTCAAGACTTAATTTTATGTGGCATCTGTCCTACAAACCATAACTCGTGATGCTTTGCAATACTAATAATAGAAGAGTGGTAATGTGTTCTAAATAGTAATAATAAAAAGGTGCGATTTTTGTCTGATGGGGAAAAAAGTATCCATTTCAAATATTAATTGAAAACAGTAAATATGGGATTATTTGGAGGAAAAATTAGGAATTATAACTGAATATTAACTGTATTTTTTTAAAAAAGTTTTGTTGCATTGTGTCAGTGTGATAATCACATTTTCATTATACCTTTAATTAACAAGGCACAAAATAATGACATGATCCACTAGAATTTTTGGATTTTGTCCCATTAGCTGTGCATAATGCTGGCACCAATATGGTGTTGTTGTTTTTTTTCTGATGGTGGTGTGACGTCTTCTGTGGTCAATGACTTAAGAGAGATTGGTACTCATTAGCAGGAATACTGTAGCTTTTATGGTTTCCTAGGTGACTGCATCTGTGTATTGTATTGAATTGAAGTACTAAGTCCTCAACAGATATAAACTGGCTGTAGCTCTGTTGAAGTAAATGAAGGTGCGTCTATTTACAGGAGCTGAGGATCAGGCTCAATATATTTACATACAGGGAAAAGAAAACACTTCAAGCTTCTACACTAAATTCAGACCTGTATTAAAAGGCTAAAATCCCACTGGCTTCAATGGATTTGCATTTGATTACCAGGGGTCTGAATGTGGCCATTTACTTTCACACCTCAGTTGCACAACATAGTTTTATTAACACACTTCTAATCGTGTGAGCCCAGCCAAGAACAGCCTATCTACATTTCTATAGAGATAATGATCATGTGCAACATAGTAAACAATAATAAAATCATTCCTGGGTTCCTGAAGTTATGAAAAATGTTGATTATCATACAAAAGCCAAGATGTCCTAACACTCCACTATCTTTAGCTTGGAGAATGATTATGGCCACAACTAATATTCTTAAGAGCCCATATATTTTTGATGGTTTATGCTCTGGTCTAGAAATCCAAGGGCCATATCATCAGATGGTATAAATGGCCGGTGGCTCTACTGGAATTAGTGGAGCTACGCCCAGTGACATTAGCCAAATACATTAAAGCACAGTCATCTTTTCTTCTGGTGTGTAGAATGATCCTGCCTTATTCTCAGCCTACATTATTAGTGAGGCAACTCGGACCAGCACATCTGGTATTTCTCTGTACTCTTAACTATCCAGAAGATAAAAAAGGGAATTTAATTGTCCTGCATTAAATGGCATGTGTAGTTCTTCAGGCTAAGATAAGAATAATCAAATCTCTCTATGTCTCTCTGGCTGTCTATGGTATTCCACAGGCATCTATCACAGTAGTGTCTTGTTGACATGGTGCTCCATGCTTCTGGGCTTAAAATGATCACTAGAGACATCAGGAAGAGTTTCCATCCTACCTTACAAAACAGTTCCGCAGTTAGGTCTTTAGAGGCCGTGTAGCCCAATCAATAGGGCAGACCATGGGAGATTTGGGTTCTGTGCCAAGCTCTGCTACTGACTTGCTGTATGGCTTTGGGGAATTTACTTCACTTTTCTTTTTCCCCTCCCGTTCTTTGTCTTACAGACAAAGAGTGCGAGGAGAAATAGAGAGGGGAGGTGACTTGCCCAAAGTCATTGGTGGAATAAAACTGAGGTCTCCTGACTATCATTCAAGAGCCCTTTCCACTGGACAGTGCTGCCCCTTTTTGGCTTGGCCATGTGACCGCTTTGTGCCTCAGTTTCCTCCTTTAGAAAGCGGACTAATAATAACTTCCTTATCTCAGAAGTGGGGGGAAGTTGTGAGGTTTTAGGCGATCAGTGTTTGCCCTTTGTTCCAGGGTATCAAAGCACTTTATGAAGCAAAGCACTATTAGGGTGAACGTGTTGCTACTAACGAAGGTCAGGTTTTAATCCAAATAAAGATGAAGGTTATTTATTTCTCCCTTTTGTGGCTTCTTCCCTTTGCACTGTATGAAAGAAGCTGTCATTAGGCAGAGACTCAGCATCTACCTTTGCAGTCCTTTCATTCCCATTGCATAAGAACATAACATAAGAACGGCCATACTGGGTCAGACCAAAGGTCCATCAAGCCCCAGTATCCATTGAAGTCAGCGGGCGTGTTGAGTGCTGACCGAAGGAAAGTTGGATGCTCCAGATGTTTAGTTATCCAAAACTTCTGTCCTAGCTGCAAGGATTATTAGATCATCACTTTGTTTTGGCACAGCCAGCATTTAGGATCTGTGAATTCAGCAGCTTTGGTGGGCCCCCGATTAGAGTGGGCAAATAACATATTTTTTGGCTCATGTAGCAATTCCAAAATAATGAGGGCATGGGGGAAGGAGAGAGGGAATAAGTTTCATGTTGATTCAAAACCAAAATTGTTCAGAATTTTCAGTAACTTGAAAATTAAAAAAAACAACTTTCTTGTCAGACTAAATGTTTTGTTTGACCTAAAACAAAATGTTTTATTTCAATTTCAACCACGTTAAAGGTTTTTGACTTTTTTAAAATATACAATTGAAGGAAATTTCAAAACAAAAAGTTGTTTCAAAACAAACAAATCAAAATTGGAGTTTGTTTGGTTTTTTTTACACAGTTTATCAAAACTGACCCAAATTCCCCAAATGTTTTGGTGTTGCTGATTCTGTATTTTCTACCTAAACATTCTGGCTAAAAAACTTTGCCCTGCTTTACCCTAGATTTGGGGAGAGTTGATACATAGACCTTTTTATCTGTTGATCTCAAAATGTTTAACAAAGGAGGGTCAGTATTATTATCCCCACTATACAGGTGGGAAAACTGAGCCACAGAGTCCAGTAGTGACTTGCTCAAGGTCACACAGCTGGTTAGTGTCACTCAAATACAGTTGGGCTTGTATTTTGATTAGGAGTGACTGGGAGAGGGAGGATCAAGGGGTGATGATCAGGGTAAAGGAGCAGAAATGGGATGGGAAATACATACATAAATAAATGGCCTGGTTTTCAGAGTTGTTTTGCACCTGCAGGTTCCATTGATTACAGTGGGATTCTGTGGTGTGTGGCTCTTCTGAAAATCAGGGCATTAATCTAAATAACTTACACAGAGCATGTGCCAGTCGGGTATACAGCATAGGTAGGAAGGATGGTAAATGCATTAGATTGGCATGAGTGATCTCTCTAGTCATCCTAATCCAAATAAAGATGCAGGTTGTTCGTTCCTCCCTTTGTGGCTTTGCTTCAGACTTCCTGGGTGACTTGAAGCAATTCTCTTAATCTTTCTGTGCCGAGTTCCCCATCTGCAAAATGGGAATAAATAATACTCCCTTTTTTCTCTCTTATCTGTTTAGACTGTAAGATCTTTGGGGTATAGACTGGCTCATACTGTGTGTTTGTACAGCAAGTAGCACAATGGGACCCTGAGGCATATTGTAATACAAATGAGTAACAATAGTTAATAAACCCAGACTAGGAAAGCAATTCTTTTTAAAAACCGTATCAACACAGAGGGACTAAAGTGGATTTAACATGCAAGGAAAAAGAGGTTCCAGAAATAGTCTTGCAAACCTGCCAAATAACTGGGGTTGTTGCAAAATCCTCAAGCTCTCATGATCGTGCTTGCCCATCCCTGCACCAAATAATGACTAACAGGACATTGTACAGAGCACAAACAATCATAGCCTTTGCAATGCTAATGCAGCCATTGTGCAAAGCACAATAGAGGTTGTTCCAAACAGCTGGAAATGCTGTTACAAGTTTAATTTGTTACGATTCCTGTAATTTTTCTAGCCTTGTTTCGATAATTACTAGTTGCAAAATAATTACACAGAGAAATGACTTACATATTCTCCCAATGGATCATAATCATTTGTCTGGCTACTGAAAAACCAAACAAAATCCTGCAAGCTTCCTGGATCCTTCTTTAAGACACCAATCCACATGTTAGAGGAATGCCACATTCTGAGAGCATAAAGTCTTCTATTAAGTGCTTATCAGAATTTACCAATTCACTCATCATTCCTTCTAATGCAGAAAAGAACCAGAGTCTTTGATATGGTGCCAACAAATACCATTTGGACTAAAGAAGCTCCACTGTTTGGGCCAGCAAGCATAGTGTATGATGACCACACAGCATGTGTGAAAAATCGGGACCGGGGTGGAGGGTAATAGGCGCCTATATAAGACAAAGCCCCAAGTATTGAGACTGTCCCTATAAAATCAGGACATCTGGTCACCCTAAGCAGGTGTAAATTGGCATTGATCTATTGTGGCGCTTTATACCTGAAGAAACACTTAGGGGAACAGACCTTGTTTTCCTGTGTATTTACAGTGCTGACGGGGAACCAATGGGGAAGTAATTGAGTGCTTTGAATGCTATCACAATACCAGTACTATGGACATAATTTTAAATGATTAGCTTGTTTTATCAGCTACAAGGCAGTTTTCCAAGTCTGGCCCAAATCTGTTACAGACAAGGCTGTGTCTAATTCCTCATATCCTTTGTCATATCTGCGGCATGTTAAATTTGATTCTGTACCAGTAGGATTGTTAGAGAGAAGAGACATTATTTTGACAGCAAACTCTGCATCCCAGCGAGAATAACATTAATATCCCGTTCTACATAAACGGTTCCCTCATTTCAGCTCCTAAAGGGAGACTTTATTTGGGAGCAAAATTGCAAAAGGATCTAGGGCCCAACTCCTAAATACCTTTGAGGATCTGGGCCTAATAGAGCCAGAATCAACAATCTTTGTTCTAAGATTCAAACATAAAGGAGATTCTCATTCTTCAGAAGATCTGAGAGAAAAGAAAGACTCTGTGGGATGATACCAAATTATTTTTTTTGGTGGAGAAATCTACCCAGATTTTTTTTTCTCAGTCACGCAGTCAGAATTTTCCCCAGTATAGCAGAGTAGTTGAACTCACTATTCAGATTCACAGATGACATGAATCTGCTACATCTCCCAGCTAGTTCTTTAGGTCCAGCTGTAGGGGCACTTGCTTTAGCTCTGGAAGGCCTATGTTCCATTGTAGTGATGACCAAAACAACAACCTTACAGTACTTAGATTGTGAGCTCTTTGGGGCAGAAACCATTTTTTTATTATGTTTGTACAGTGCCTAGCACAATGGGGCCGTGATCCCTGACTAGGATGCTGAGGTGTTTCTGCAGTATGTAAGAACATAAAAACTGCCATGCTGGGCCAGAAAAATGGTCCATCTAGCTCGGTATTATGCCCCCAACAGTGGCCAATACCAGAGTTCCAGGGAGAGTGTACAGAACAGGGCAATTTTGGAGAGATCTATCCTGTCTTCTCCTCCCAGCTTTTGGCAGTCAGAGGTTTAGGGTTGCCCCAAGCATGAGATTACATCCCTGGCCATCTTGGCTAGTAACCATTGATGTACCTATCTTCCATGAACTTACCCAGTTCTTCTTTTTAACTTAGTTATACTTTCGGCCATCACAACAACCTAGGAAAATGAGTTCCATAGGTTAATGGTGCATTGTATGAAAAGAGTATTTCCTTATTTGTATTAATCCTTCTGCCTATTAATTTCTTTGAGTGACCCAGGGTTTTTGTATTGTGTGAAAGGGTAAATAATACTTCTCTATTCACTTTTTCCAAACCCTTCATGAGTTTATAGACCTCTATGTTATCCCCCCCTAAATCGCCTGTTTTCTTAGATGAACAACCTTATATTTTCAATCTCTCCTCATATGGAAGCTATTACATACCTTTGAACATCTTTGTTTCTCTTCTCTGAACCTTTTTCCAGTTACACTGTATTGTTTTTGTGAGATGAGACTATCATAACTGGACGCAGCATTCAAGGTGTAGTTGCACCATGGATTTCGTTAGGAGCATTATGATATTCTCTGTCTTATTTTCTACCCCTCTCCTACTAGTTTAGTACAAAGTATTTGTAAATAGTAGAAATAATAACAACAACAACAGTTACAAACAACAATAAGAACAGTTACAAAAGTGGGGGGTTTGTCTTGTGTAATTAGAACAGCCTGAAATGCTTGGGATAAATTTTATCTGTCCTAGAGATATGGGCATAGAAACCATTCTCTCTGTGTTATGTATGCCACTCTATGCCTGATCCAAAGAGCATATGTCAAAGCTAATTCCCCGCTCTGGCACATGAAGTGCAGAAGATAAGGGCCTGCAAGGGTTCTAAAAATTAATACTGGCCACTTCAGGCTTGTATTAAACTTCCAAGGTTACAGCTTTTCTTTGGCCATGGATAGGTAGATGTTGCCACCACCTAAGTGCAAAACCCCTTCAAGAACCCAGGAAGGTGCACTTGGGAATTCCTTCCTGTGTGTTACCGTGAAGCCCATTCACCCCTCCTCCGGGGAAGAGCTAAGAAAGACAAATAAAGGAAATCAGCTGTTGCCACCAGCTAATTAAACAACATGTGCACAAACCTCTTAGGACACCAAATCCAATCCTGTTCTTAAAAGAAGTAAATTTTATTAAAAACAGAAAGAAAGAAAATACATCTGGAAACTCAGGCTATTGCTAGATTTAAAAAAACCCACAAGGATTAAGCATCAAAAATAACTTTTTTGAGGTCTACAAGCAACACAAAAGCATTTAAGGTTAGCACAGAGGAGTCCACATGCCATAAGAAATAAAAAGAGATAAACTTAATTGCATCTTCCTAGGCATTTCCTGATCTACTTACATATCTGGGATTTCAAATGAGTAGTTTCTAGGTGTGATACTGATTATTTTCAGACCTGCCCCCAAGCTTTCTACAGCATAGTTACCCCGTCTGCCTCTCCCCAAGAACAACAGACAGACAGACAAAGGGGGAGTTTTTTCCCAATTTTAAAAAGTTCTAGCCTACCCATTGGCTCTTTTGGTCGGGTGCCTATTCCCTTCTTTTTACCTATGCATCGCAGGGAGACTTTTAAACTTTTTATAGGTAAAGCAAGTAGAGAATAGCTACTAAGAGGGATTTTACAGCTAACTGACTGGCAGGGTGTCCATAAAAGGCAGCTAACCCCGCCCTCCTTTCATTTATCTTAGCATATATGTCTGTGAAAGCTTCCAGCCAGGGGGCTGGGACTTTCAAAGGGATTTAAAGGTTCCATCCTGAGAAGTTTTTAAGGCCCGGCTTGACAAAGCCCTGGCTGGGATGACTTAGTTGGTGTTGGTCCTGCTTTGAGCAGGGGGTTGAACTAGGTGACCTCCTGAGGTCTCTTCCATCTCTAATATTTTATGATTCTAAGGGAGCTTGCTCCCTGGTTCCCATTGAAAGCCATAAAAAATTTGACTCCTAGCCCTAGTGCTTCAGTTTGACCTCTGGAGGTTCAGGCTTTAACTCTAGAGGTTGTAGGTTCAAACCTTGGTGACAACTGCCCTTACAGAAGAGTCTGTCAGAACCCTCTTTATGTTTCTCATGATATTCAGGGCAACAACAAAAAATGAAGCCAGAGACAAACACTTTGATTTGCTTTTATTGACTCCTTTGCACAAATGGAAAATAAATCCTCCACTTAAAACTTCAGCTACTATTAATTCAGAATGCCTGACTGTAGAGGCTGAAAATAGTCAGAAGATTGCACCTCCTCCTCAAGGCTTCTTTGACTCCCATGTGCATTTAAAAGTTATGATGTAACATTAGCGATCAAAAGAAAATAACCCCTTTCCCACTAGCGCCAGAAGTTCCCCCATGTAATTTAGAGCTATTAACACAGACATTTCTTTCATCACCTTTTGGGAGGGACAAACATACCCCTACAGATATTTACCAACTCACCTCTAATCCTTCTAGCCCTTGTTAGCGTGTGGGTGGAATGTAGTACTCACATGGCATGCCGGTCAATGGGGCTCTTCACTGGTGCAGCAGTCTACATGTGCTGATCAGGGCCCTAGTTATGAATAGGTGAAAAGTCTAATGTCCCAAACGTGCTTCTCCTGAAGTGATAAAAAGACTTTCATTGCCTTAGGTGACAGTCGGAGCAGTAATGGGGGCAGCTTATTAGCATTTATCTGTCATCTAACATGTCTTGTTTTCCTAGGAAAGAAATATAAAGCTTGTTGGGTGAAACCAATCTGGGCTGGGCTACACTGGGTGAGGGGGTCGACCTAAGATACGCAACTTCAGCTACGCGAATAGCGTAGCTGAAGTCGAAGTATCGTAGGTTGACTTACCTGGCTGTCCTCACGGCAGCGAATCGACCGCTGCCGCTTCCCTGTGAACTCCGCCTCCTCCTCTTGCTGAGATAGAGTTCTGGAGTCAACAGGGAGCGTGTTCGGGGATCAATTTATCGCATCTAGATGAGATGCGATAAATCGATCCCCGATACATTGAACACCACCTGCCAATCTGGCAGGTAGCATAGACATGCCCTCTGTTTCTAACTTGCTTCTCACATACTGAGGCTGATGCTGTTGTGGAATTTCCAGAACTACTAGGGAAGGTTTAAATCCACCCCATCTCTCCTTTCATTGCGCTTCAAAATATATGTTTCTGTTCTCGTGCCATCACAAAATGTCCTTATGAAAAAATTGTAAAGAATTTAATAGGGACAAAACAACAGGATGTTGTAGAAACTCAACAGGGTCCTATTACAATTGCACAAAAATCCTAGAGACGTACGTAGAGAGAGAGATCCTTTCTGAAGATTTTCACTTGAACCATCCTGTGATTTATAGTGGGAATGTAATTCTCTACTACTTTTGATAGGAGAGTTCAAAAATCCTCTTGAGCCACGTCTTCAGCTGGTATAAATCTGTGTAGCTCCATTGAAGTCAATTGAACTATGCTGATTTACACCAGCGGAGGATCTGGAAGTGAAAGAGATTCTCATTCTCTATTGAATTCTATCTGTAGGACCTGAGATGGTATCAGAGTGGGCATGTGTGTTTGAAGACCGAAGGTAAACACAAAGAAGACTGAAGTTATGCAAGTAGGGGATACAGAAGAAGAGCTGCTGAATGAGGTTTGAGGAGAGAAGCAGAATCAGATGATTTTGTGCCCTTGGGAAGAACACGTAGTGCCATCAGAGAGAGATTTGGGGAATGGAAATGAAGAACCCAGTCTGCACGGGCGGCAGTGAAAAAGGTGGCAGGAGTACTGTGGGACTGGCACTTAAGTAAATAACTGAAAGGAAGAAGCGTATGCTGCATAGGTTTGTCCCTGCCTGCTCTAGTGTTTGGAAAGAGGGAGTCTTACAGAGATGGAAGAAAAGAAGGAACGGGTAGTAGAAATAATATACTGTGGAGGACAATGTCAGGCAAGCGGAGGGTAGACAAAGTACACATGGAAGAAATTAGGAAGAAGATGAACTTGTCACTCTCATTGACAGCCTGGAGAGTGTGTGTTGGAGGTGGGTGGGACCTGTGATAACAATGGGAGAAGAACTCCCAGCAAAGAAAGCAATGGAAGAAGAGGAGAGCAAGATAGGACATGGAAAACTGAGGATAGGATGGAAACTCTGTCAAGGGAAGTCTGAAGAGAAAAGGCCTAGAACTTGAAGACCTACCAACCCACGCCATGGACCGGAAGGAGTCGTGAAGAACCGTGGGCACCTGCAACTCTGTGTAGGGTTTGGCCTATTTACTGGACAGTGTTCCTTTAACGAGAAATGCACTCTTGTGCAAAGGACCTGTAACCATTGTAACTGTGCTGAGTAAAGGGTGGGCAGGATTAGTCGGGGTATCAAGGGGCAGGCACTCCATGCAGGGCGTGACTCCTTGTGTGGCATAGGGTGAGTGGGCAGGGGCAGGCCTTGGAACACGTGAGGCCCAGCTATCTGCTTCTGTGTTTATTCTCCCATCCCCCACCAGACTGGGCGGGGCGGGAAGGGGAGAAGATGGCTTGCATACAGCCCTGCTGAGGTTATTTCAGCTATTGGACAGGAATAGCCCCCATGGAACAGCAGTGCAGCTATTCTCCAATCCTGGGGAAGGATCCTTCCTCCGCAAGCCTGGGTGCAGAGGCAGAACATTTACTCTCTAATTTGGGATTTAATTGGGGCCTAGGCTCCATGCACTGGGTAATTCCACCCTTGATGAGGGATGCAGAGGGCCACACTGGCAGAGATAGGCCTGGGATATTAACATGCTTCCATTATCCCTCACTCAGCAATTTCCAGGAGTTTGAGTGATATCAACGACCTTAAGCATCCCACTCCTTTGTCTGCTGTCGGGAAGGTGGCATTTAGGGTTTGGACTGACTGGCAGTTCCCCTCTGCTTAGCATTTGGCAAGGAGGATCTGGCAAAGTGCTTGTTCATTACGGTGACTTCTAATTGTAAGTTTCCCAGCTTGCTGCAGGCACAGCTCCACCTCTGGAGTGCAAAAGGAATCAATGGACTGAATTCCTCAGCTGTCTAAATCTTCCAGGACTGGATGCATTCCTTCCCTTTCCGCAGTGCGTGGGCAGAATTTATTTTTTGGTAATAGCATTGTCGTCTCACAACAGGGCTATGCCACAAGCCAGTGGGACATCACAAATGAATCCAGTCTATTCCTTTTAAGCTAGCAACTCACGACCACAGTTAATTTTCCGTTGGGATTTATTGGTCTTAATTTAAAGCATGTGGATTTAGGCAAAACGAAGGCCTGCAAACCAACAAAACAGACTCCAATACAAAACATCTTTCAGAGAATACTAGTTTCTAATTAACACGATCCATTCAGAACAAGGATGCATCGTTTTTAAGATGGTCATTGTGAAGAAAGCTGATACAGTTGATAAGCCTCATTTTCTTTTCTGAGTTACTATTTCAAGGAAGTTTAATAACTGTTTTTTTAAAATCATTTATCTTCTGAATTTTTTTAACATCCCAGAAGGAATCTTGGGCCAGATCCTCAGCTGTGTAATGAGGCTACATGGGGCTACACCACTGAGGGTTTTCCCTCTCAACCTTGTACATAAGGGTTAGAGATGGGTTTGTGATCTGGGAGTGGATGACAATCTGGATGTCTTTTCTGCTGATCAGATCTTGCGTTCGGGATCAGCTTATCAGCTATCTAATTTCTTCATCTCTGCTGTTTTGTACTATGAAGGTTCTTATAATATGGTGATGGCAAAGAATCTCTGAGGATCTCCATGATATCTGCAATAGAAGGGCTAATGAAAACTAGCATGACGGGTATCTTTATTAGAGAGATAGTGTGGTCTAATAGGTAGAGCACTTGACTGAATTTGTATTTTGGCTCCCCAAAGCTCTTGAATTTTGGGAATGGTCTGATCTGGGCTTTATATACATTATATCCTCTACCTGGCTGAGTGCTTTGGCATTTAATAAATAATAAAACAAGGCTACTAATATGTACATAGTATGATATACTGTGTATGTGACTTTCTAGCTAATAACGTGCTTCTGCTTCTTTACAGCTTCCTGGCTTCATGGTTTGCTGATGCTAGCATTTTACTTCCAGGTCTCCAGTAAAAATGTGCTGAGATGTCAAAACTTCCCCCTCCGCCCCCGTGCAGCAGACCAGGGAGGGGCAAGTTAATACATTTAGTATTTTCTATTCACATTTTTAACAAAATATTAAACAGCACAGTAACAAGTTAATCATGTTGTTACTGTGAGAATGGGCTGCTTTATCATTTGTTACTGATCAGGCATTAGCAGATTGGAGAATTAACCAGTTTAAGGCTTCCTGATGTCCTGGGTATATTCAGGAAAAGCTCTCTCTTTCTCTCTCTCCTCTACCTTTCCCCTGCAACCTTATAGCCTAATGTACAAGAGAGAACATGGTGTTCATTTCTTGGAACAGGTGTTCCCTTTAAAAAGATGCACTACAGTGATACACTAAAGCCGTTTTTAATTTCTTATGTTTGGGCTTTGTATGTTTTATCTGGATCCTGCAACCACTCTACTCACGGAATTATCCCCCAAATCAGGGATGTCATTTTCTATGGGGCAGTTGCTCCCCCCAAGCCTTGGTTTTTCCACCCTGGACTTTTCATAGGTCTATATGGTGTATTTTTTGGAATGGGTGCAAAAAGGGCATCAGATGATGTAGGTGTTCCCAATGGAAAACGGGAAGGCCTGGTCAAATCTGAATCCTGTATTTACTTGGGTTGTTGTTCAGGCCTGTCAAGAATTTTGGGGCCATGGTTTGCTGGAGCCCCACCGCTTCCCCTTTCATCCCGGTTACAGTTTTTACGGGGGAAGCCCTGAGCTCAGGCCCCAGGTACAATTGTCCCTTTCTTTAGCCCCCTCTCCTCAGCCCTCTTGCTCTTGTTCAGTCTCAAGCAGCACCTTCTCCATCGTGCAAAGGAAGGTGGATTGGGCAAGATGCACAAAGACAGAGTGTGCCGTATTCCCTGCTGCGTCCGCACTCCAGGAAGAATTTTCCTATTTGATTTACTGGCTCAGCATGGGGCAGGGCTGCGTCTGTGCATGGAATAAAATAGGGGTCTGCACATGCAAATTCCTCTCAAAATAACGCTCTGAATTTCAGAGGCACTGAGCATCCTTTGGCTCCCGCTGGGAGTACTCAGCATCCCTGAACATCAGGCCAGGACTCAGAAGTCAGCTCCCTGTAGTGATGGGCGCTGCTTCCTTTAGCCCGGGGATGATACATTCTCTCTCCTTCCCCCCCTCCCCCAAAATAAAATGCAATACAAAATGCAACCCCTCCCCCACTTCCCTTGCAAACCTGCTGCCTGATTTCACCCAGCAAACCCCCTCCCCCGTGCAAGCTTCCGCAGCAGCAGCATCTTCCAGCCACGCCAGCAAAAAGGGAGGGGGGGGCAACAAACCACCCCCACACCCATCCCCCTCCCCCTCCCCCTCCGCTGTGGCTGGTGAACAAGGGCGCGGGCGGCTGCGCGTGGCTTTGCCCCGTTCCTGACAGCTGCGGGCCGGGGCACTGCCCAGGGGGAAGGGGGCTGCTGGATCTTTAGGGGCCCAGGCGCAAAAGTCCTGCTAGGACCAGGATGGCGCAGCAGCATCAGGGAGGGGGAATGCAACCAACCCCCCCCTCCTCCGCCCCCATGGGCTTTGCCGCCTCTCGGGCACAAGCAGCAACCCCCAGCCCGCCTCCCCGCTTGCAGGGCGCCGTGAGCCCGCAGCGCGAGCGCCAGCGCGAGCCCGCCCCGGGCTGGGTGACGCGGGAGGGGGGGGTGGGAAGGCGGCTCCTTCATTGCGCCACTTCGCATCTTCCCTGTGTTCTCTCCCCCCGCCTCCCATTGCACCGCGGCCCGGGCTCGTTTGCATATCCAGGAGGCGGCCAGCCAATCCAGGCCCGAGCCGGGTGCTTTCCTCCCCCGCCCGCGCCCGGCTGGGGAAAAGGGAGTGGCCGAGGGCGCATGCGCTCCCGCTGCCTCCTTGTGCTCAGGGTTTTATTGCAACGGGAGTTTTTTTTTTCCCCCTTGGGTCTGAATCTGGGGCTGGGCTTGGAGCGGGGCGAAGAAAGGGAGCCGCGCAGGGGCGCCTCCTTGTCCCCGTTCCTGCGATTTGCAAAGGGCCGGGCAGGCTTCACCGATTGCACTTTCCCTCCTTTTGATTGCAATTGAGCTTTTGGGGGTTTTGGTTTTTTTTTAATTCCAATACAACATTTGCAACAAGAAAACCACAAATCCACCCACCCCAGTTTTGATTTCGGGGGGTGTTGCCCAGGAGACATGTCTTATCAGGGGAAGAAAAATATTCCGCGGATCACGGTGAGTTTAGCTCCGGGGGGGGAGGGAAAGGAAGGGGGGAGGGGTGATGGGGATTAAGCCCTTTGTGTGCTTGGGAGGTGATTGCGGGGGTTTTGCAGAAGGATAGTAAGATCGCGCTCTCGTGCAAAAAAAGCTGCTTTTGCTGCGGCATGGATGGGAGCCTTCGACTGTGTCTACACAAAAGAGAAGAGGCTGCGGGGCTAACAATGGTCGCCTTGAACTTGCACGAGTTAATAGAAGTGGAACCGGCTCTGGGCTTGTGTCTTATCAGCTCAGGGATGCTGCGACCCTGGCATGGATCCTAGCCCGGGGATGGCAGATTTAAGATCCCTGGGTGGGAAGCACAGAGGGAGGATGCTGGCTTGTGGGTGTGTGGGCTGGATGGGGCTGTTTTCATAAGCACGGGTGGGGGAAGATAGCGGAGCTGACAGTGTTGCTGTTTGCTATTGTATTGCGATCCGTTGTGCTTGTCATAAAAAGGGCTGATGGGGGTGGGTGGGGAAGTTGATGGTGGATGCAGAATGACAGCAGGGGTGGGGTGGCGGAAGGCAGGATTGGGCAGGGAAGTGGGTCTGGGGGAGATATTTAAAGAAACATAAAGCAGATTTTACTCTCTGGATTTAAAATATGGCTCAGGAAGAGAAATATCTGCAGGGCAGAGCTTCTCTACTGCTTGGTGGTGGGGGGGGGATTTGGCTGGGCTCTGAAGGTTTTTTTTCCCCCCTACTATGATTGAAGCAGCTTTTTTCCCCCTCTGCTCATACAAAGAGGGCTGTGATTGTGAGGCGCTGGGGACAATGTTTGTGCTGTTCCTCCAGGAGGTAATGGCGCTGCTCCGATGAGATGAGCAGATGGGGCTGGTTCTTTTCATCTTCCATCCTCCTTCCCAGCGCAGCGAAAACAATGCTAGAAAGAGCTGCTGATGGTGGTGGTGGTTTTTGTACCGGTACATGAGGAAATTCCCCACCCTCTTTAGGATGAGGTTTAGAAATTAAACAGGATTTATTTCTCTTCCCCTGGAATATTCTTGCAACACACAGTTCAGTCCACTCCTAAATGAAATCTGAAAGGAAAAAGGAAAGGAGCGGTTACATGAAACCCTACGTTTTCCCATTATTATGGGAACGGATCATAGTGCAGGTATCACAGATTCAGGGATACTAACTTTCTGCAGTGTAAGTGAGGCAGATAGAAATGCTACATGTTTATTTTTGAACATACACGTTTGCACTATTTGTAGCAGTGTAAAACCGTTCCTCTCTCAGACCTAAGGACACACCCATGGTAAATCTTGTTCCTGAGCCTTCGAGGTGGATAAGTGAAAAGATCAGCGGTAGTGGATGGATGATATTAAGTAAGACATTTGGATGTGAGCTGTTGAATTGAGTAGCTGTGTTTAAATAGCGTTTATGCAGGCCAGTGTATTTCACTGATTGGAATGTGATAAGACTGAACCTTTAACTGGTAGAAAAAAATAGTGGTCTCTCACGGAGAATCCAGTATCTTAAGGTTTTAAAAAGGCTAGTCTGGATTTAGAGGAAGTTGAACGTTACTGATGGATGGTGCTGTGGGTCTTAAGTGAGCTGGTGTATTTTTTTTTTTCATGAATGAACATTGCAGTTATTTGAGTTGGGGTGAATAACAAAACAAAGAATAGAGATGAGCCAGATTCTGATTTGATTTACTCTGGTATAAACACAGAGTGACTCCACTGTGATCAGTCTGTGTAAAGAGAATCTGGCTTAATGGGTAGGGGACTGTCACCTGAATCAGCATGGTAAATATGAGCAAGTGTGGTACAAGTCCTCCCCACAAATGCAAACTGCACAAGTGGTTTCATCCAAAGCCCATTGAAGTTAATGGAAAGACTCTCGTTGATTTTGGTGGCTTTGGATCAGCTTCAAAGGGAGAGATATTTACTAGCAGTAGGTTATAAAACAGCATTACAATGTCCAAGGCTCATTTTTGTCATTGTTTGTACATTTCCCAAGTGACAGTGGATTTAGGACTTTCTTCTGCTCTCATTGTCATCTGTGGCCACGCTCCTATTGATTTCAATAGGAGCAGGCCTTTAATGGCAAAGAAGGCTTCATTGGAGGGAGTTAGTGCAGGGATTTTAGGAATGATGAAAGTGTAGGCCAGTTTGCGATCGTGTACAAGTACCTGGCGTTGAAAACAAACAAGTTTTTCAAGCCCTATGTTGCTTTGTTAAGTATTATTGTCACAGCAGAGCCTAAATTTAAAATCTTGATTTATATTATTTTGGCATCCTTACGGAGCCAAAACTCTCCATTAGCTTTTGCCTTAAATAAGAAAAAGGGGTAGGAAACTAAAGAACTTTTATGATTTTATGATTTATTTTCATATAAAATGTGAATCTTAACCACCTTGGGCCAGATTTTCAACTGGTGCAATCGCTGTAGCTCCATTGACTCCCAAAGAACAATGCCAGTTTTACACCTGAGACTCTGGTCCCCAATCTTACATTAGATTGTAGTCTCTTTAGGGGAGGTACTGTCATTCGCTATATGCCTGCATAGTTCCTAGCACTGTGCAGCCCCAATTCTGACTGGCCTCTGACTGCCATTATAATAGTAATAAATAATGCAGCTGAAGTTATGCATTCTAATTTTATGGTCTGTGCAATCCACATGTTAAAGCCATGCACTTTTCCCTCTTGTAAATCACCTTTGGATTTCCTCTGTGGAGAATAGTATGTTAGTCTTGGGGTTAAGAGTTGTCATTTATTCTATATAAAGGTGACGGGGCAAGTATAAGCAGTTTCTTTTCAGAATACGTGCAAATACATTTCTGAGAGGTAAGGTGTAACTTGTAAGGTTTAAATTCAGTGCTGCATGATACATGTGCACTTTGAATGAAGTATTAAATATATGTGCACTTAGTGCTTTGGGGAAAGAAGATGAATATAGTGCTAATGTCCCATTTTCCTTCTCACTTAAAGATCTTTAGCATCTGTGTTTTGAGGTTGTGCACAAGTGCAACAAAATGATGCATTCATTTTTCACTTGCTGTAGCTGCAAAGGAGATATGTAATGGAAGTGAATCTCTAGAAGGAATGGCTTGAAACCTGCATCATTGGAATTGCCTTTCTGTTTCTACCAAACAGCAATCTAATTTGAGGGAGGTTTAATAACATGGCTTCTTAAATCCTTATCTTTAAGTTAATTTGCTAATATGTACTTATTTTCATTAGATTATGCAGTAGCTATGTAGAAACACAGTCAGAGATCCAACTGAAATGAAACCTTGTGAAACTTGGACTAAATGGCTTTGTTTGTGTTGTGTGTCCCCTGGCAACAGACTTTTGGTCAATTTCTCCGACTGCAAGTGTGACTCAATTAGCCAAGTAGTGACTTTAGGATGGGTGGATTTAGGAAGTGACGCCTACAAGAAGGTTAAAAATAAGAGACTTGGCTAAAGCCCATTGTGGAATGGTGTATAAGGCTTTTGTGGTAGGGGGTGAATAATTTTGTTGGTTGCTGGTGTAGTTAAAACAAACAAGCCTCAAAACCAAACTTCTTTTAAATAGAGAATGTAGCTTGCTCTTGGATCATTAGAGGGATGAATAAATAGACTTGCAGATGAAATGATATTTTATCTTTTCAGTTGAAAGTACTGTAATTGACTTGTTTTTTGACATGCCCTTTGAATAATGCAAAGCTTGTTTCCCTCTCCTCTGTTATCTCTGAACAGATGTTGCAAACTGTCAGTTTTCTTACAGACTAATTATGTATTGTTACCTGTTTGTTTTTTGTTTCAGAGCGATCGTCTTTTGATCAAGGGTGGTAAAATAGTTAATGATGACCAGT
Organism: Dermatemys mawii; assembly: GCA_007922305.1. Lineage (NCBI taxonomy): Eukaryota > Metazoa > Chordata > Testudines > Dermatemydidae > Dermatemys > Dermatemys mawii. The sequence goes on from ML677387.1 coordinate 7,105,947, forward strand.
CTTTCTATGCAGACATTTACATGGAAGATGGGTTGATAAAGTGAGTGCACCCTAATGCAATGATATGAATGAAACTAGCAAATGTAATGTAAATGCACTTCAGAACTGCAAGAATAAGTCAGTCCTTAGAGCTGTTTTAGAATGCAGAAAGAAATGAATATGTAATGCTTAGTAGGGTGCTTGATTGGAGGGATTCTAAAACCAAGGTGTTTAAATAATAATAAAGTACTATACATTCTAATTAACGTAGTCACTAAAGCTCTGGTCTAACCAGGTACTTAAGTACTTGAATGATTTGAGTTCAGTGGGACTACTCACGTGGTTAATTTATGCTGGTCATGTGTTAGAGTACCTGCATTGAGGCTAGGAAATTCTCAATCCAGAGCCTAGCAAACTAACTTGAAGCCCAATCCAAATCTCATTCAAATCTTCCCATTAAAGACTTCTATTGACTTCAAGGGGCATTGGATTAGGCCCCTTTTGGGCTCACCTTTATGTTTTTAGTTCTTACACACATGCAATTCTGGCACATTAAATGTATTACACATTTCCTTGGAATAAAACTTATAGGGAAAAATGGACTGGCCAGTGGTTACAAACCAGGAATTTTGCTTGTTCTGGCTATATAATCAGCACATCTGCTTTCTTAATCAGGGCTAGAAGTTGGAGGAGCACTTGAAAGAAACCTAATTAATTGTGATGTACCATCCACAGTTTGGAGTTTAAAAATAAATCCTTGCAAAAGCCAGACTGAGGGGCTTTGGGATCTGATCAGGAGCTTGCATACGTGCAGTTTTATTTTTGTGGTTTGCTGTACATATGTTTTAGTGTGAAATAAAGTCAATAGGATACATGCAGAAATTCTTGCAGTCCTTTCCAAAACAACATTCAAATCTAAAAATCACCGTTCCGTCCCAGAATGCTTGAGTACTTAAGGGCCCAGTTCAACTCTCTTTGAAGTCAATTTCAAGACTGACTCCAGTGGGATTTTGACTAGGCAGAAAATAAAGAAAATATGATCCCCTGAATGCCAGCTTCACAGTAGTGTACGAGGCTGTGTATTGCTATTGCTCTGTTGTGTTGTATGTGGTGTGGTGTGGTGTGTTGTGCTGTATCAGTGACTCCTGTGAAAGGGTATTGTATCCAGACCATGATGCTCACTTGAGACATGTTTCTCATTATATTCATGTGGTATAACATTTGTAACTCACTCACTGATTGACACCTGTTTATCCAGGCAAATTGGAGAGAATCTGATTGTGCCAGGGGGTGTGAAAACCATTGAAGCCCATGGCCGGATGGTGATCCCTGGGGGAATTGATGTCCATACCCGCTTCCAGATGCCAAGCCAGGGAATGGTCTCTGCTGATGACTTCTTCCAAGGAACCAAGGCTGCCCTGGCTGGAGGCACCACGATGTTCAGTAAGATAGATATGTATTCCCTGGGGAATTAAGCGGAGGGTTCCCTTTGCTCTTTTGAACAAACCATATCTATAAGCAGGGAACATAATTTACAGAAAATATCAGAGTGTTCCCCTCCCAGTGTGTGACATTTGTTGGCTGGAGTTGGGACTCCTGGGTTCTGTTCCCTCCTCTGTCCCTTGGGCAAACCCCTCCTCGGAGTTGGGAAGTGGAATACAAGACTCCAGGATTCTATTCCTAGTTGGATCATGTAGCCGTCAAGTCAGTGGGTCATTGACTTCCACGAGGAGAAGATCTCACCCAGGCTGACTGTGGGACCTTTAGGAATTTTCAGTGGGGATTTTGCTATTGATGTCCGTGGCTGCAAGGTCAGACCTTATCCTTTCTGTGCCTCAGTCTCCCTATCTGTATAGTTGCTATAACAAAATCATCTTCCAAAGGGTGTTTTGAGGCTTAATCAGTGTATTGTTCGTAACGTGTTTTGTCATTCTTGGGCGTGAGGTGCTGTGCTGCATAAGTGTATTATGGGGACACATCACATGGGTCTCTTGGAGTAAATATTTTAGTCCTCCTGGGAGGTAGAAGCTGATTGTACTCATAAGGCACAATGACTCAATGCAAATTGTGTACTGTGCCCCTCTCAAAATCAGACCTCTTATTTTAGGTGCTTTAAATGTGGAGGGAGGTGCCTAGCTTTAAGCATCCAAGTTTCAGAATTTTTGGCCCTAGGTCTTTGTTACTGATTTTAAAAATTCAGTTGAAATACTGCCCCCTCCTCCAAATAATTAAACATTCCCTTTCTAGTTCTCGGAGCTACACCATCATATTAGTGTGTGAGACTCAGGAAGTGAAATTGACTAAAATCTCTAGGCCAGATCCTCCACTGGTCTAAATGGCTGTAGTTCTTGGTACCTGTGGCCATTTACATCAACTGAGGATCCGCCTCTATAGTTCTATACACGAATCATTCATATTTATGTTGTTCTAGCTGAGAAAAAAAATAAACTATAGTTCAGTTCAGCTGCTTAGTTTGTGAATTGTCATCGGACATCCTGCAGTCTGTTGTCCTAGGGGAGCATTTTTTCCTTTGCAAGCTCTTCTGTACTGCCTCTGCTGGTTACTGCTGTGGCATATGCTAGAACAGCAGTTCTGAACCGGGGTCCCCTGGGGGTCTGCAAGCAGGTTTCAGGGGGTCCGCTAAGCAGGCCCTGTGTTAGACTCACTGGAGCCCAGGGCAGAAAGCCAAAGTCCCATTGCATGGGGCTGAAGCCTGCCCAGAGCCCCGCCACGTGGGCGTGAAGCCAAAGCCTGAGCAACGTCCCAGGCAGTTGCCCTGCTTGCCACCCCTTAACACCGGCTTTGGCTTTTATATGCAGAAAATCAGTTGGGCTGTGGAGTTTTTATAGCCTGTTGGGGTGGACCTCAGCAAGAAAAAGGTTGAGAACCCCTGTGCTCACATAGGTGTTCTACGTTTCCAGGAGTCTGGCCTCTCGGAACAAAATTTTTTTTATCAAGGGAAAGAGAATTCTGCAGCAAAACATATGAATGAGATCAGCGCTTCCCGTGGCAGTGAGTGCGTGCAGATAGAGGCTCCGGTACTGGCTGAAAAACAATTGTCTTGGGTACATGTGTGGGCCCCCATTACATTAGAGATTGTGAAATGCTCGGCTATTATGGTAGGGAAGTGGTATTATCCCCATTGTTCTAATGGTGGTCTGAGGCACTGCGAGACTAAGTGTCTTGCCCAAGGCCACACAGGAGGTGTGGAAATGAACCAGGGTCTCTTCTTGAGTCTCATAGTAGGGGCCCAAGCACTTATTTTCATATGGAACCTCTATGAACCTATAAACACACTCTCTTCCCCCACTATCATGAATATTCTTTAAACATAGTGGGAAGCCAGCCGGTGGGAGATGTTGGCTCAGAGCATCCCTGCTGCTTCCCAAGGGCATGCAACAAGTTAGTAGCAGAACTGGGACTACAATTCAGCTGTCCTGACTACCCTGGGCATTTTAGCCACAAAACCATCCTTCCGCCCCATCCTTCACCCAGCCTCAGAGAAAACCGCTTTCTTGTCTGGATTTAAACCTGTCCCTGCCATGTTGGCCACCCAAACAGAGCAGCACTGAGTTAATTTGAGAATTAGAAAGTGAAACTGACCGTTGTTATAATTAATTTGCATGGTGATAATACCTGTGCGCCCCAATTACAGACCAGGGCCCAGTGGTGCTAGGTGCTGTACAAACACAGAACCGAAAGAGAGCCCCGAGTAACTTACAGTCCAAGTATAAGGCAAGAAACAACAGATGGAGACTGATCATACAGAAAGGGAAGCATAGGTTAACAATGAGAAGCAGTAGTCACGGCTTACCAACTGTGTAATCGTTCACTGGAAACACTGACTGGATGGGTTGTACTAGCAGGCAGTGGTGGGTCCAGTGGGTATTGTATTAGCCTGGGGATCCTGAGGCTTTGGGTTCTGTTTCCAGCTCTTCCCCTGACATTGGCCAGCCACTTCACCCCTCTGGGCCTCCATTTTTCCTGTTGGGAAAATGCTTTAAGATCCATAACGTGCCCTGAGATCTGGGAGCAAAACATGCTGGATCAGGGCTAAGTATTAATCTTATTTTCATTGCCCAGACTGCACATGGTGAACATTACGTTTATAGAACTCTCTTCAGTTTTGTTTACCTGATGTGTTCTTGGTAACCCAGGTAAAGACATTTGCTTTTTAAAGGGTAACTTTTTTTACCCTGCTATCTTTCATGTTATTAATTAATCCTCTCCCCAGATGGAGGATGGTTTAATGATTAGGGCACTAGCCTAGGACTTGGGAGACTACAGACTTCTATGTGACCTTGGGCACATCACTTTAGGCCCTGGCCCTTAAAGGTATTTAGGTTCCTAACTTCCATTGAAACCAGTGGAAGTTAGGAGCTTAAATAGCTTTGAGGATCTGGCCTTAGTGTCTCTGTGGGTCGGTTCTCCATCTGTGAAGTAAGAATAATAGCCTTTCCCACCATCTCACAGAGATGGTATGAGAATAAATATATTAAAGGTTGGGAGGTGCTCAGATACTGCAATAATGCGGTTCATATAAGTACCAGAAAGAAGATGCATTTGGGGTACCTAAGAGCCATTTGATATTGGATCCATTTTGCAGATGGGAAAACTGACGCAGACGAGGAGGAGGAGATTTTCAAAGGCACAAATTGGGGTTAGTGCCATCTCCTGTTGACTTTCAGTGGCAGTTGGCTGCCCTAGTGCAGTGAAAATCCTATCCTTTTTCCCCCACCCCCAAAGTGACATGTTTTGAAGTCATACAGTGAGTTGGGGCCAGAGCTGGGAATAGAACCCAGGTGTCCTGATCCCCAAAGCTTTGCACTAGCCCCGGTAGTAACATATACAGGTTAATGTTCCTCATTTGGAGGAAAAATGAAGGGAACGTGTCAGCATGGCAAAGTAATGTTGTTGTCTTCAGACAAAGCTTTTCACGCAAATCCTCCTCCTTTGACAATGAGCACATTGTGGAATATGCATTTGGAGAAATGCAGCCTAAGGCTCCATTCATAACCTTCCCCATTCAAGACTTCAGTGGGGCAAGAAGCCAGCATTTTCATCAAAATATGCAGTTGTATATAAATAGATCCTCAAGCCAGTTGGCACCGGGCTCATGTCTGAACCCTGCTTGATCTTTCATATTCTTTCTTTCACATACCCCTGTACATGCATATCCATTGTGGTGTCCTCTCCTGTTACGCAGCTCAAGTCGGGGGGAGTGGTTCAGTATGCCTGGTAGGCCTGTCCCATCTTCAGCCTCTGTGGTTCTCCTCGTTACCTCCTTTTCTGACCCCTCCCCTCTCTCCTTTTAATATGCTTTAAATTCTCTTTGATATAGAGGTAGCCATCAAAGAAACGTGCCTGGTTGCTACTACGACAACACATTCATGGACTCCACTTTGGCTAGCTGCAGTCTCTGGGAAGCAGGACTCCTGGGTTAGGGTAACCAGACAGCAAATGTGAAAAATCGGGACGGGGGGTGGGAGGTAATAGGAACCTATATAAGAAAAAGACCCCAAAATTGGAACTGTCCCTATAAAATGGGGACATCTGGTCACCCAATCCTGGGTACTCCACCTGCTTACTATGGTGGAGGCTCGTGGAGGGGAAGTGATGGGGATAGGGGAACACCAGTTGTTTCTAAATCCTTCTCATGGGTCTTCTAATAAGGTGAGACTGGCTCTGTTGTGGTTACCTGCTGATCCAACTCTAGGCCAGGAATGCACCCGACCGAGGAGAGACGGGGGGTTGTTCACCTTTCCTTCAGTATACCCGGGCCGGTGCTCCAGTCGATCCTAAGCAACTAGTTAGCTAAACCTAGCAAAAGCTGCAATCATGTTTCCCTGTCTGTAGAAGCAAGTCTTCCCTGCCATTTCAGCATGGACAGAACAGGTTGTTGTAATATTGGTAGTGAATGGCACAGGCCGGGCTTAGCTTAGTGCACATTTCAGAATGGAGGTGGGTGATTTGGTGTAGGGGAAAGGACAAGGGTGTTCTGGGTTTAAAATGTTTCTGTGCCTGCTTCCAGGCCTTCCAAGAGCAGGCGATGGGGACAAAGGGAGAAAGCAGGAGGAAATGAGGGCAGAGATGTGGGATGGGCAATGCTCTACAAAGCTCTGTTGATATGGGGGCACTGAAAGGCTGGGGATGAGGGGACTGACCTGGGCAGACCAGCCAGGATGTGAAGAAGATTACTAGCAGTAATGCTAAGATATAACAACTTAGATCAAGGACGATTTTCAAAGGCACAAATGAGAATTGGGCACCCAGCTGCCATTTATGCCTTGGAAAATCTTCCTCGTTGTCTCGTCTGTTCCCCATGCACCAAAGCGAAACGTGGGCTTTCAGTATGAGTGATTTTCCTTTCTGCCTGAGGAAAACGGCCAAGAAAGAACCAATATGAAGTCACCAGTGGGGTAGGAGTGCTCGCTGATTCAAGGCGCTGCTTTCCTGCAGATTGGCGGGGAGAGAGAGAACAGAATCCTGACGTTGTTTTTATTTTGCATAGTCGCACGCACCAGGGTAAAAACATGATAAGCAAAAACCCAAATTCCTGATACCCAAAGAGTTTAGGTACCACGCACAGAACACAGGAATTGCCAAACCAGATAAGACTCCTGCTCCATCATGTCTAGTATTTGGTCTCTAACCATAGCCAGAACCAGATGCTTCAAAGAAGGTTCAAGAAATGCTGTCACTGGGAGTTCTGAAATAACTTGCCCATGGGAAAGTTTCTTCCTAAAGCTAGGTATGGCGACTTAAGCTGTGAAGTATAAAGGCTTATATCTTGTATATATTTTTATCTTATCTAAAGCAGCCATGGATGTTTTCCTATATATAAATGCCTAATTCTTTTCTGAATCCTGTTAAGCTCTTGGCCTCAATGATACCTTATGGCAATGAGTTCCACAGGGTAATTATATGTTGTATGAAAAGGATGAAAAATGCATCCTTTTAAGGTTCATATTTGCTGACTTTAAATTCACCTGTATTCTGGGAGCACTTGACTTATCTTCTCCACATTATTGCTTGTTTTATATCATTCTTTCTTGCTAAACTAAGGTAAGTAGAAAATAACATGCTTTTTCATTTGCATTTATATTGTTAAATGGACTGTTCATGTAACAACACAAATGTTAAATAGCACTTCTAGCTTGCGTAGTTATTTAAAAATATTTTTTCCCCAGAAGTGGCTACTGACTTTGTGGGCCCAACTTTAGATACCTAGGATCTGATATTTCAGAAAAGCCAAAAACCTTCAATTGTGTAGACGTGAGGGGGAGCGATATTTCTGAAGCACAAGCCTCTATTATATTGCATCCATGTATTTATATAATCCTCATCAGTGTAGTATCTGAGTGCCTCTGATGCTTATTATGTTCTGCTGATAGTACTTCCCTACCTTACAGAATATTATCTCCATTTTGCAGATGGAGCACAATGTAGATTAAGTAATATGCCCATGGTCAGGAAGTCTGGCTTGGGCTCAAGACACAGCTCAGCCACAATGTCCTTTCCACGATGCCATCCTTCCTCCTAAGGTGTCTTGAGTTGCACACTCAAAATAAATGGCCACATTTTGAAAGAATGGCTGATGTTGCATCATTTCTGTCCCTGTCCCTGCACTAATATTGTCACACAGCTTAAGGCTAGGGAGACATTTCTAATTGGCAGACTTAAGCAACTGGAGCTGAACAGTGGAAAAAAGGATGAATAATCTTACCACACTTCAAAGGTTTGTAGATGCTGGTTTGCTTCAGCTGGTCTTGTTTCAGCAAAATTATACATTCCCATAAAGTTTTCTCCACAAGGAAGCATGGAATTGCTGCCCTTATGAACATCCTCCCTGTGGGTGGCCTTTGATTTTTTTTTTTTTTTTTTTTCCCCCAGAGCAGGTGGGAGCTGTTGTTCGTTTCAAGATTTTCCTTTTTAAATTATGTTTAATAAACCAGATTTATAATATTGCAAACAAATTTCAGTCTGTAAGTACCAGGCAATAATTTTATCTGTTTGTTTATTTTAAGCATTGTGCCTGGGAATTTTTTAAAGACACCTAAGAAAATGAACCACCCACTAAATTTCAGTGAGTTGAGTGTCTGACTGCTTTACCTTTCTTTGGAAATCACTTCAAGGGATCCAGACTAGATTGAAGATCTAGCTTGCGTAGTTATTTAAAAATATTTTTTTCCCTAGAAGTGACTACAGATTTTGTGGGCCCAACTTGAGATAACTAGGATCTGATATTTCAGAAAAACCAAAAACCTACAGTTGTGTAGAAGTGAGGGGGAGTGATATGCTATAAACAACATCTAAAACTATTAAAAATGAAATAATTTCGGAAGTCTAATTCACTGTTTGCCACTGACTCTGTTTGTTTCCTTTTATACATATCCATATTTGGCCGAGAAAACAGGCTGGTCAGTTTCCCATGTCAAGTTCACTTACAAGTTCTCAGGTACTTAGGGTACCCCGAGGCTGAAGTGTGTCTGTTGCAAACATTGCAGGAGCGTGTGGGTTTGTGTATTCCATTGGAATTTTAAAAAAAAAATCTTGGAAAAATTTCTACTGGTTTTGGGTTTTTTTAAAAACTGTGGATGAAATCCTGGCTCCAATGATGTCAATGATATTTCTGCCTTTGATGGCAGTGGGGCCAGGATTTCACCCTGTGTGTTTGGTTTGGTTTCGCTGAACTTAAGTTTCTTCTCCTCTCAGATTTATTTTGACAGATGTCCCTTTTTGCTTTCGCTTGAAGCATGTACAAGGGAAGCATTGACAAGTTCAGAAATGTAATGCATTGTTTCCAGGCTGTACTGTATTCTCATACATTTCTGTTCTCCTTTCTAAAGGCACTCTACTGTAGTGTCTCATCGCTAAGGAACAGATCCTCTACTGGAATAAATTGGCTTAGCTCCATTGATTTACACCCACCGGGAATCTGGCACCAGTTCTCTACACCTCCACTAGTCAGTAGAAAGGAAGAAGAATGGTTAATAGCGATGATCTCTAAATTGGCTCTTTCCTTTCTGCCGTAGAGTGTGCTGAAGACAGATTGTACAAAGGCCACTGTAGAGTTCCATAATGCTTCCTTCTTCCCCGAGCCCTGATCTAGTTTGCTCAGTGTGAGTCAAAGATGTCTTTTTCTAGCTTTTGGTCCTGCAGACATATCATGTGGGCTCTGACAATGATCCTCTTGCCTCTGACATATTCAGCAGCAAAGATTCACGACGAGTCCGCCGCTGGAGTTGTAAAGCAGAATAGAATACTGCTTGCTCGCCCCTAGCTGTGCTCAATCTCGAGGGTGAATAGATGGAAAAGCAAACGTGATATGATTTGCCCGCAATGTGCTGTAAAAACTCCACGGCCCACCTGTGCCAGGGCCGGCGTTAGTGGGTAGCGAGCAGAGCAGTGGCCCAGGGGCCCTATGCTAGAGGGGCTACCATGAAGCTACATTGCTCAGGCTTTGCCTTTAGCCCTGGGTGGTGGGGCTCAGGGCCCTTGGTTTCAGCCCCGCGGGTGTAAGCTTTGGCTTTCTACCCTGTTGGCCCTGCTTGGTGGCCGCCCTGAAACCTGCTCGCGGCCCCCCAGTGGGCCCCGTATCTCTGGTTGTGAACCGCTTGTCTAGTTTTTACAGGAAGGATTCAGGACTCCAGCGTTGTAGTCCCATTTCAGCTACCGATTCATTGTGGATCTCGAGCAAGTCACTTATTGTCTATGGGCCAGATCGTCAGCTGCTGGAATGTGTCCTAGCTCTGATGGAGTCACTGTGACAAATTATACCATCTGAGGCTTCTGTGGGCCTTGGTTCACCCATCTGCAAAGTAGAAGTGTATGCAATTAACAGTCTGGGTCTGATCTCAGTTCCCAGGGTGGGTACCTGGAAGTAACTCTATTGACTTGATCGAAGTTACTCAGAATGTAACTAAAATCAGAATCCAGACCATTGTTTGCAAAGTACTTTGAGCCAGATGGTACCTCCGGAGATTGATTGGGATCTTACCACACAACAGTCAGGGGAGTACTTCTGGAATAAGGTAATACTGAGAACAAGGGTCGTCTTGAGAAGATTCTGAATTAGCTCAAAGGATTCCTTGCCAAACTCCTATTGATCTTTGATGAAATCCTGTCTCCATTGAAGTCAATGGGGGATTTGTCATTGATTTCAAATAGGGGTATGATTTCACCCTATTTATTGGCACGCTTGTTTTTTTCCTGATGCGTTAGGATTCATGACATCCATTTATTGCCTGTCTGATAAACCTGGCCTGTTTCATATCCAGACGAGAACTGAAACTATTCAGTCCAGCCTCCCACCATATATGTATTTTTTTTAAAGAGGACTCTACTTCTTGCTGTATCTTCGCTGTCCTTGAGTGAAATCATTGGCTGACATTCCAAGCATTGACTCAGTCAACCACTGTTCTAATCACAGGGAGAAATTACAGTGAGTAGGAATTATAGCTTTTTCTGGCTTGGCGACTTGGAAGCCAGCTGCCTTTTGAGCTTGACTATCAGTTATTCTAATAGTATGGAGAAAACACACTAGGGATATGAGCTCTTGTATTTTAGGTTTATAAAATGAAGGGACACTTCAAATGGTTTGCAGCCTGCCTTCCAGTTAAAGGGCCGGTGTACCTCGAAGAAGTGGCTTTCAAGAGTCAAGTACTCCACTCCCACTGAATTGCAATAAATTGGGTGCTTAAATCCTTTAGGCCATTTTTAAAAATCCCTAGATAGTTAACCAGTGTCAAGGGAAGTTTGTAAGTCTGAATGCTCCCTTAGCTTTTACTGGTGTCAACCAGGAGTAATGCAGTTGGAGTGAATATAGTTACACCAGATGAGTTCAGAATCAGGCTTTAATATCCTAATAGGGTGGACATCTGAGAAGCAGTAGGGAATAGGGACAAACACAGGACGGGAGCAGCAAGAGCCAGCTGCTGGGCAAAGGAAGTTGGGAAGGATCCATCGAAAGTGGGTTACAGGTGTGAGTAAGGGTTGTGGGATGAGCTCTCAGGTTTAATCTTGATATTAAAATGATCACGTTTAGTGATCATTGCATCATCTTAAATTGTTTCTGAGCTCTTTCCTGCTGGCAGTAGAATGGGCAATGAGGAGGAAAAGTTTGAAGTCTGGGCACAAGCATCTGCCTTAACAATAGCTGATGCCCAGTGGCATCAGAGCCTCAAAGGAGCACGGTCAGGTTACAAGTAATGGGTGTCATTCTTCCTTACTTTGCACTGTATACGTACTTCCACCAGGGTGCAAGACACGCTCCCTCAACAGTCCTTATTTACCATTAAATAGTACTGCTATTGCAGTAGCACACAGAGGTTGTGTCCCCGTTGTGGTAGGCACCATGCAGATATATATAGTAAATACTGCTGCCTGTTAAATGATGGTAGAACTTGCAGGTTCTGCTGAAGTATGTGTTATTTTCAATCACTGCAGCATTTAGCTACCCACTCCCAAAGCCTGTCCGTGTCCAGACCTGGTCACTCCCCATTGTAAGCTCTTTGTCTCAAGCTTTTGAACCTCACAAGTCTATTAGGAGTCTCTGGCTGCTTTTAAGCAACCCAGCTCAGGCAACAAAAGCAGAGCTCTGGTGCAGGCTGTTTGTACATCCAAATATTTTTCTGGCCACTTATTTTCCAGCCTGTGGAATTGTAGGTCTCATTCTACTGGTGGGATTCCATGAGAGGCCCCCTTGGAAATGAACATACTAATCCACCGAGGCCTTAGAGGCCCTTGCCAGTTGGCACAGAAAGGAACAGCTGTTTGTCTCAACATACGTCGTGCGTATTTTTCTTGCATTGGGACACGTGCAGTCTTTGTTGGGGCTCCATCCTTCAGCCCACTGCAAGGAGGATGAAGGGGATAGTGGCAGCCCGTCGGATATTGCCATACGAGGGCTCTGATGGTAGCCGGCTGTTTCGAACATCGCTCTTAAGGAGTGGAGAGGATCAGAGCGTCTGTCTTAGCAATTTCTTGCCTTGAAGGCAGCTCTAGATAAATAGAACTTGAGGACAGGTGCCTTTCAGGCGTTGGTGCAACGTTTCCTTGTGTTTTCACGTTGCATGGGTTTGTACCCCATCTTTTGGGTTGGAGCTGAACCTCATAATTATGTAAATACTTTCTGGCTCCCTATTAATGGAGTATCCAAGCACCTCTGAATCTTTAATATATTTATCCGCACCCCACCCTGTGAGGCAGGGCAGTGCTAGTCTCCTCCATTTGCTAGAGAAGAAACTGAGGCCCAGAGAGGCTAAGTGACTTGTCTGATGTTACAAAGGTAGTTCGCAGCAGAGCAGGGAATTGAATGCAGGTTTCCTGAGTCCTATAGTAGCACCCTAACCCCTTGAATATCCTTCCTCTCTAGAATGCTCAGCTGAACTCCTGGGAAAACAACACAGTGACTGGTTTTGGGTCAATATCCGGTGAAATCACTGAGTTTAGTGTGATTTGCTTACAAATCAGCCACTACCTTCCCCAAATTTCCTCTCCTCCTTCCCACTGCCCTCGGAATCTCGGCCCACCCTCAGTCTTCTGAAAGTGTTGATTCCTTTGGCCAATTTTAAGTTTGTAACCACATTTTAAAGAGCAGGTGAATTTGACCTCGATTCAGTTTCTGACTGGCCCAGCTCTGTTCAGGACTCAGCATTGCTCTGTCTAATTGCATAGGGAAGAATAGGAAGGAATGTCTGAAATCCGGGTCATGTGTGCTGTAGCTGGACCTCTTCTTTTAGCTAGGAACAATTGAAATGGCAACATTACTGACAGTGCAGCTGCCTTCTTGCAGATGCAACTGGACAGCTAACCTAGATTTTTCCATGCATCCGAAAAGAGGGATTTGGCAACTGCTCTAGAGAAGTAGCTGATGTTCAGTGTTTGTGCAATAGCACGTAATCCCTAGTGTTCCATATAATGGTCTGGATCACTAAAGCTGCCTTCTCACTGTGTGGTGTGTGTGTGGGGCGGTGGTAGAGCATGCTTTGTTATTCAAAGAGAGCTGCTCTCAAGTCCATTTGCTGCTCCCTTCTCCCTATGAACAACATGGAGCATGGGTAGAAAGCGAGAGCAGCGCTATTCCAGGGTATTTTTTTCCATTCTGCTGACTTTGGGCCAGATCCTCACTACTGTACATCAGTTGTTTGTATTGTGGTAGCACCTAAGAACCCAAGTCATGGATTGGGACCTTGTGCTAGGTGCTGTACAAATGGAGAGATGGCACTTGGGTGCAGACAAAAGAGGGAGCATAAGGAAACATTAAAGTCCGTGAGCTACATTGGTGGGGGCTGACTGCTTGGTGGAAATACCTCCTGGGCCACAGTATGCTAGGCACTGTACACATATCTATCAGATAAGGTCCCTTCCCCTAAAAACTTAGAGTTGAAAACCACCATCCTGCATTGTGCTCTACACAGCTCACCCATCTGTCTGTGCAGTTTGCCCTGAAGAATTGGGGCCCTAGTGGTGAGGTAAAGTGAAACAAGAATTGGGTGTAAATGCTGGTGTAAGTGAGAGGTGTGTCAAACTCCAGGTATTTAAAATGGGTCCCTGTAGTTGAAAGCTTCTCTGAAAGATGATTTTTAGAAATCGTAATGACCCTTTTAAATGCGAGGTTAACCTGTGAATTCTAATGGCAGACGCCTGTCTGCATACAAAGCCTACTGAAAAGTGACAACATCTTAGGTAAATTCCATTTCCTAATAGCCTGTATTCCAAGTGTTAGCCGGATGGCTTTGCTCCCGCAAACAGTTGCTCATGTGCGGTGTATATATTTGGAATCCTGGGCACGCTACGTTTTTTTCCAAACGAATGAAATTCTCTGTCACGCTGTAGTTGCGATGTGAGGGTAAGTCAGTCAGAGTTCCTTGAGAATGATCCTCTGTTGTTACACAACCCCACTTTGTGACAAGGAAGTGGAAAGAGTTTCAGTAGCATTTCACAGTGAGGAATCAAGTCATGTAATATAATCCAAAAAACCTAATTCCTTAGCTGTGTGTAGCACAAGGGGTCTGATTCTCCCCCCTACCAACTCCACTGACTTCAGATAGAGTACTCACAATTTACACCTGTAAGAGAGAGTAGAATTTAAGTCCATTTTTAGTATCTTTTCTCCAAATGAGGCCTTAGGTTCTGTACATTCTGGAACACAAAGGGATCAGTGCTTTCAGCATTAAGATGAAAGAGTAATGTTTTTATTGGTACACTAACTACAGTGAAGCTTAGGTTGGGGGAAACTTAACAGGGGCTAGCTGTACTTACCCAATCTGGAAATTGGCCAGGATCCAGAACTAATGCCTGCTACTGCTGTGAAAAGTTTAATGGACTCCTTAGTTCTTAAAAGTACTTACAATCTCCGGTAGATGCCACGTATAAAAAGATGGTACCGTCAACCACATGACACTGTCTGACACCATTCTCTGCAGACACAGGGACCCAGTAGCTCCGTCCAGGTACTGACTTGGTCTGATCATCTTTAACGTGTGAGAGGAGTCCAGGATCGTAGCACATAGGCCTCCAAAGATCACTGTGGTGGTAATGTTACATGGAGTGGAGAGGAAATGTCCTCAGAATCCAGCTCTCGGGCCCTTTAGGACTTTGTAAGTCAGAAGGCAATGGCTACTCTGACTGGCCTAGAAAATGGGTATTCACTATGCTTACTTGTTGGGCTGAACACTGTCGTACGGCCCCCTGGTTGAAGATTATGCTTATTGCATCCACAGCTGGAATCCTACCAAACTTTCAGCGTTTGTGCACATATGAAAATTTGGGTCCATTTCTGCCTTTCCCTGCTGTAAATTGGGTGTTAACTGCACTGTAGTCTGGTTTACTTGAGAGCTGAACCAGGGCCCTGAATCTGTTAACAGAAGCAGAGATTGACACATTTCCAGACCCCCTCCCTTAAAGTGTGATATCGCTTAACCAAAACCATGGAAAGAGGAATTTTCTGGTCTTTGTGCTGTGAGGGGAGATTTCTGTGGAGATTGTACAGAGACGAAGGAATGTGCCGATAAGAAAATCTCTTTGTAGTACCTCCTATGTTGCCAATAAAATGCGATGCCATATGTGCCTCAGATCTCCCTGACACTTTGGTTTTTTTTATAAATAATTTTGATCTCATTCCTGTAGAGCTAAAGCATTGTCAGAACCATTTTAAACTCTCATCATAAAAATTCTTGTCTTGCTTGTTTGTCCCTCTTTGGCTCAAATACAAGAGGCAATACCAGAGAATGAAATGGAGATCTGAATCCAAGGAGACTGTTCTTGGTAACACTGCCTTAAATCCATAACAACTCCACGGATAGAAAGCAAAATTAGGCTCAAATTCTTAGCTGGGGAAAAAGCTGGCAAAGCTCTGTGGACGTCAGTGGAGTTACACTGACTTTTACACCAGCTGATTCTTTCTAAACAAACTTTTGCCCTCTGGATATTGTTAAATGTATTTTACCTTGACTTTAAATTCAAGGCCACAAACAGTAAATCTCTTGCTTTTTCTCCCACCTGGCCCTCCCTAGGTTTGCAGGCCATTTTATATTGAATTATCCTTTGAAGTGTTACAGGCTTTTTCATGAGCGTCAACTGCGGAATATGCCTAAAAATAAGAAATAGCTGAATTCCCTCACAGAGCCCATTTGAACTTGCCTCCCCTGCTCTTTTTAGCATGATCACCCCCTGAGATATAAAACCTCTTGGAGATGCTATACATTCCTACTCTAAAGAAGCCAGGGATTTATTTGGCGTGTGATCTGAATGTTTAATCATTTCCACAGCTGAAAAGGGTAATTAATTGTTTGGACATATGGCCTCCTATTACTCTTTCATTTTGGGTCCAAAAGGCATTACATTATTATTCTTGTATTTTGGATCTAATCAGACAATTGAAAAGACAAATGAAATATCCACTGCCCACTGTGTTGTTGGCTAAGGGAGAACAGAACATTATGGTACATTCTCAGTCTTCGGACTTGTTTCATTTGTCTGAATCTGATCCAGTTCCTGATTTTTAAAAAAAGTCAAACTTTGGCTCTATTCAGACACAAAACAAAGTGACATAATTTATTTTTCTTTCCTTGGGACTAGCTATTAGAGATGTGCAAATAAACGTATCCCAATTGTATTAGCATAGCGAATGCCACTGCGTGTGTAGGGCTTTTAATAAACTCTCATGAGAAGCTAGGCTGAAGCAGTTAACATTTATAAAAAAATGATTTGGGAATGAAAAGGTGCAAAAAAGAAAAATCCCAGTTTTTTATGTTAGACCCTTAGCAGGGCCTCCGCGGGGGGCATGGCAATTAGCGGGAAGCAGTTTAAGGTACGATATGTTGAGAAAGTTTTGTGGGAGAGGGTCTGTATTTTCCCTGGGGAGTTCAGTGTAAATTAGTAAAATATATAAGTTATAGATAAACTTAAAAAGCCATCTCCATTCTAGGCTGACACTGTCACAGAGCATTGAAAACTTTTGGGAAGCATTGTAAGAAATACTGGACCAGATCTCTGGTGTAAATCGACATCGTTTCACTAAAATCACTGAGGCTAAGCTGATTTATATCAGCCAAGGGTCAGGCTTTTGATGTACAAGTCTCTGAAGTGTGGTGTTAATCATGCTTACTACAGTAATGCCTTAGAATTCACTAAGAATGGGCCCCCATTGTGCTTGGCACTGCACAAATACAGGGTAGCAGACTGTGTGTGCCCCAAACAGCTTACAGTCTAAATAGACAAGGCAGGTGTAGGAGGAGGGAATGCGATATAACACAGGGTGCAATGTGATGGAACGAACATGAAGTTGGCTGCCATGGTGGTGGTTTTGTGGGTTATTTGGAAGATGTCCCATTGCTTCATCCCTAGCGTGCCTTCTTGTGCCGAATTGCATGTTCTTCGGGAAAGAAACTTTGTGCTAAATTCCGTTCTGTCACTTCTTTATGCCAAACGTTGCTGAATCTCTCCCGTTCACGGTACTTGTGGAGCTCAATGGCGCTGTGAGGGAATTGTGGTCTAGTGACTAGAACAAAGAGTTTTCCTGGCTGTTGTGCTAATTTGGGCGATTCCGTGCCTCAGTTTCTTGATCTGAGAATGGGGACAGTGGTACTCACTTACCTCATAAAGGTGTTGTGAAGCTGTATTAGAACAGAGTTTGAAGTGTTTGGGTGAAAGGTACTTGGTGCCCATAAAAGAATCTTAGGATAGAATTTGGCTTTAAAAGTGCAAAGTATTTTCACGGTGATGAAAAAAGATGTTGGCTTAAATTTTCAAAGGTGACTAATTATTTTGGGGGTTTCATGTTTTGAGTGCCCAACGTCAGATACCTTAAAGGGGCGGGGATGCTCAGCTCTTTCCAAAAATCTGGCTCCTGTACGGTGGGTCTAGCTGAGCTTCCCAAAATTTGAGACATGGTAAAACCACCAGTCGCTTTCGAAACTGGGTGGTGGGGGCTCAGTTTTGCTCTAGCTTATGCTGGGGTCATGCTGTTAACTTTTCGGGAGTTACACCTTGTTCTTGCACAGCTCTGTTTCATCAGAATCGTGCCTGTAGCTCTGAGAGGCGCAGTAGAGATTTCAATTACGCTTTTTAATGAAGTGGCTTGCAACCACTGTACAACCCAGTAAAATAACCAGATTTCATCAGCTGCAGCGGGAACTGTTGCTGGGACGATTAAGCAGCATTATTCAGTCTGAAATGTGGATGTTATAATGACCAACTCACTGTTTAAAATCTGGTTTGGGGGCGGCATGCCTGTAATAATTTAGTTCATTCCTGTTAAGGATTTGCACATTATAAACTCCTCTTAAGTAATATGCACATATTAGTTAGTTAGAGCTTTGATCTGCCTTGTTAGGAGGAAGGTCTTTAACATGGGAGTTAGAAACTCAGAGTCGTGTTTTTATTATGTGCAGAACTTTTTACTTGATCCCTAACTGGCTTTTCTACCTTAGTATTGAGCAGTTTCTGTCCCCCACACTCGCCCTTCTGTTAGTGTTATTCATGAGCTCAACACTGGGGAAATTTCACGTGTTCTAGATGACAGATGCTTAGTCCGGTTGAAAAGCACTTGTGGGTGGGAATTCGAACTGAACGCTATTAATAGAAATGTCCGGAAAAGCTGGTTAGGCAAAGCGAGGTCTCTGAAAAACGAAGCAGGATGCTGAAAAAAACGCATGCGCTACAATAGCAGGAAACAATAAAACCATTATTCCCCACCCATCACAAAAAATGTGCCGCTGATTAAAGGGCTCTGGTTGAAAGCAGCTGAATATCTGTCACTCCAAGTCTTGGAGAGGCCATCGGGCTTCTCGTTAGCTAACTGATGGCAGCACAAATAAAAACGTTCTGGGTATTGTGCTGCTTTTCCTCTGGGATCTTCGAAGTGCTTTACAGACATAGAGCATAGCTTGGATCCTAAAATATGTTGCCACCTGGGGCCTAGATTCCCCACTGCTTTGCTCATTGTGTTGTCACTTACACTTGCGCAGTATGTGGCTTCTGTGATCAGGCAAGATTAGGTCTCGGAAGGAAAGATAGCCCAGTGGTTAGGGGAGCTAGCACAGGACATGGGAGACCCAAATATCCCTGTTCTACTATGGACCTTAGGTAAGTCACTTATGGCTACATTTTTAAAGGTATTTAGATGCCTATGGGAGTTACATGACTAAATATGTTTTAAACATGTGCTCCTTAGCCTCTCTGTGCCTCAATTCCCCATCTGTGCAATGGGGATAATAGCACTAACCTGCCTCTTAGAGGAGGTGGGAAGATAAATATATGGTAAAGGGGGCCACGTAAATACCAAAAGGCCTTGTCTATACTATGAGGGGAGCGCAGTCTAAGTTATGCAACTTCAGCTATGTAAATAACATAGCTAAGTTTATGAATTGGATGTAGATGGAGCCTAGAAATATCCTAGCACCGTTATAGGAATCCATGCTCTTGTGTAGAAGAATCATAGCAATGTAGTACTGGATGGGACCTCGAGAGGTCTAGTTCAGTCCCCTGCACTGAGGCAGGACTAAGTATTATCTAGACCATCCCTGACAGGTGTTTGTCCAACCTGCTCTTAAAAGCCTCCAGTGATGGAGATTCCATAGCCTCCCTTGGTAATTTGTTCCATTGCTTAACAACCTTTATAGTTAGGAAGTTTTTCCTAATGTCTAACCAAAATCTCCCTTGCTGCAACGTAAGCCCATTACTTCTTGACCTGTCCTCAGTGGCTAAGGAGAACAATTTGTCACCTTCCTTTTTATAGCAACCTGTTCCTTAAGTATTCTAGAATATATTTCATCAGGGCATGCCGATTTGAAGCCATCTAATTGTCTGTGTAATTCTTAACTTGATATTTCTCCATTCTACCCTACCGAAACTGATATTCACTATACTGGGGCACGGCCACTCTTACAGCGCGTGTGGTGGAAGACGCTCTTCTGCCAACATAACGCTGTGCACGGTGTCTCTTATGCTGGTGTAATGTATGTCGCTTAGGGGGTGGAACATTCACATCCTTGAGCGACGTAAATCTTGCTGACTGTAGTTTAGACATAGACTTAGTCCTCCGATCGCTGCTAACCTTTTTGGCGAAAACCAGAACAAAAAAGGCACATAATGCTTCAGCCATTGCTGTATTTTTTTTGTCATTGTCTATCCTTCCTCCTCGAGTAATGGGCTTACCCTGTTCTTGGTCTTCCTCTTGCTTCGACTGTATTTGTAAAAACTTTTCTTGTTATGCTTTATGTCCATAGCTAGTTTAGTCTCATTTTGTGCTTTGGCCTTTTTAATTTTGTCCTTACCCTTGTGGGTTGTTTTTTTTAATAATTCATAATTTTACCTGGTTTCCACTTTTTGTATATCTCTTTTATGATGGTCTGGTCATTGAAGATCTCCCAGTTAAGGCAGATGGTTTCTTACCACACAGCTTTTCCTACATGTTGGGATGGTTTTCCCTTATGTCCTCACTAAAGTCTCTTTAAAAAACTGCCATCTTTCCTGAACTCTTTTTCCCTTTAGACTTGTTTTCCCTGGGATCTAACCTACCAATTCTCTGAGTGAGCTGAAGTCTGTCTTCTTGAAATCCATTGTCTTTATTCTACCATTTTCTCTTCTACCATTCCTTACAATCAGGAACTCCTCATTTCATGATCGCTTTCACCCATGCTGCCTTCCACCTTCAAATTGTCAGCCAGTTCCTCTGTACTGGTGAGAATCAGAACAGCCTCTCCCCTAGTCTTTCTCCACCTTCTGCAATAAAAAGTTGTCTTCAATACATGACAAGAACTTGTTGGATAATATGCACATATTAGTTAGTTAGAGCTTTGATCTGCCTTGTTAGGAGGAAGGTCTTTAACATGGGAGTTAGAAACTCAGAGTCGTGTTTTTATTATGTGCAGAACTTTTTACTTGATCCCTAACTGGCTTTTCTACCTTAGTATTGAGCAGTTTCTGTCCCCCACACTCGCCCTTCTGTTAGTGTTATTCATGAGCTCAACACTGGGGAAATTTCATGTGTTCTAGATGCCCTGCTGTGTTATTTTCCTAATAGGTGTTTGGATAGTTGAAGTCCCCCATCACCACCAAATCCTGTGCTCCATCCACCTAGTCTTTCAGGTTAGGTGGTCTAATCCTATGCTAGACCTCTACCAGGACACCACTCTTGTTTTTTTACCTTTACCCAGAGACTTTTAACAGGTCTGCCTTCCACTTCTAGCTCAGCCTCAGTGCACATGAATATATCGTTGATATACAAAGAAATTCCTCCCTTTTTTCCATGCCTGTCCTTCCTGAACAAGTTGTACCTTTCTATACTAATATTCCAGTCATGTGAATTATTCCAAGTCTCCATGATGCCAGTTATGTCAAAATTGTGATTATCCTCTTGTATTTCTAGCTCTTCCTGTTTATTCGCCATGCTTCTTGCATTAGTATACAACCATCTGGGGCGTTCATTAGATTTGCCCTCTGTAGTCCCTCTTGTCTCTCCTTTGTCCCTGTTATGATTGCCCATGTTTTCCCGCCCAGATTGTGACCCTTCTCACAGGTCTCTATGGTTTGGACTAACCTGTGGGCTTTTATTTCCTGTCCCTGTAGAACCTAGTTTAAAGCCCACCTCACTAGGTTAGTCAGCCTCTATCCAAAGATACTTTCTCCTTCCTTGATAGATGGACCCCATCTCTGCTCAGCAATCCTTCTTCTCAGAACAGCATCTTGCGGTTGAGGCCCGTCTGGTGAGCACAGCCACCTGTGGGATCTTGAAAACCCAGCCAGATATGTAACCAGATTAACATCCATGTCTTTCTGTAGAATGAGTCTTTCCATTCAGAATGCACCAGTTACTTGAATAAAATGTCTATTTTTTAAAAGAAAGCCAATACCTCCCACTGTCGTGCCAAAAAAGATAACATTAGCTAGCGCTTTCCAGGC
Source organism: Dermatemys mawii (assembly GCA_007922305.1). Taxonomy (NCBI): domain Eukaryota; kingdom Metazoa; phylum Chordata; order Testudines; family Dermatemydidae; genus Dermatemys; species Dermatemys mawii. The sequence continues at coordinate 7,127,334 of ML677387.1, forward strand.
CAAGTAGATCCAGGCTGGATTAGGAATGACTTTGCCTCTCTCTCTTCAAAGGGCTTTCTAAATCTTGACTAACCGTCCCAAAGCCTCTGTGAGAAAGAGAAGTGTTGTCCTCATTTTTCAGCTGGGGAAACCAAGGTGCAAAGTTGTGTAAGGCCAACGTTTTCAGAAGTGGCCACTAATTTTGAATGCCTCCCATTTTCCTTTTAGTGGGGATGGGGAGGGTCCAACTTGAGATGCTTAAGGGCCTGACTTATTTATTTTTTTCATGGTTTCAGAGCAGCTGCAGATCCTGTTGATTTAAAGAGTGGGAGGTTTGTGCTTTCTTGGCTCTTCTGAAAATCAAAACCCAATGTCTCCTCTTGAGATTTGGGGTAATATTTTCAGAAGAGCCCCAAGTTCCATTGAAAGTCAGGGGCAGGGGTTGGGCTTCTATGTTGCTTAGTACTGTTTAAAATTTTACCCTCGGTCATGTCCACATTACGGACCTTACAGCGGCACAGTTGTGCCACTGGAAGGACTCCCGTGTAGCCACTCTATGCCGATGGGTGAGAGCCCTCCTGCTGTCATAATTAATCCACCCCCAACGAGTGGCAGTAGCTGTTTCGGTGGGAGATGCCCTCCTGCCCACAGAGCACTGTCCACACTGGTGCTTTTGACGATGAAGCTTATGTCGGTCAGAGGGGGTGTTTTTTCACACCCTGACTGACAAAAATTTTGCCAGCAAAAGTACCCGTGTAGGCAAAGCCTTGGTGATCACATCTGTATCTTTCTCCCCCAGCTGTGAACTGGAGCAAATACCAGAGTGCACAATGCAGGACGATTCATTAATCTTTGTTAATCACTTTGAGAGCCGTGGATGGACGCCTAGCAGACGATGAGGCTCAGATCTTCAGAAGTGTCTCCTAAAGGCCAGAATTTCTTAGAGTTAGCTGGCGCACATGATCTAAACCAGGCCATTTACTTTGGGGCCTATATGAGAGACCTATGAGCTTGAGCACTTGAGAAAATTTACCCCTAAATAACTTGCCCAAGCTCTAGGGACTCTGTGTTGGAACCAGAATGTAACACATTCTCAACTAAATGCTTTAAAAACAGACTGATGTATCCTTACCATTTTAACATATTATTTAACCCTTTGATCACTGTGTCTTTTTTAAAATTTTGATAGGGCTAAGGGAAAACCATGCAGCTTGGTCAATTACAGGGAACTTTAACTGATCCATACCTTATTAAGTACATGGTCATGTTTAGCAAAGGGGCATGTTAGCTCAGTTGTCCTTCTTGGATTTTCATGCCCATGTGTGGTTATGTTTTCTTCCCTCCCACTGTAAATGGTTGTGTTTGAAACGTTCCCTTCAGACCAGCTCCTCTTATTTTGTGCTTTCCCTCGTTACGTAGCACAGAGCTCTGTTATTGCTTTGCTCCGTCAGATACATTAATGTCTGTTGTCTCTCCCCTCACAGTGTTCCACCATTGGTGCTTATAGGACACACATTTCACCATGGCTAGATGCCAGCTGTGGCACATTAAAACCACTCAGATAAGCTAACAGTGGTTAGTGGTGTTGTCTCACTTTGGCTTATTGTCTGGTTTTAATCTTGAGCTGATTAATTTGTACCAGGAGGGAGCGAAGGGAGCATGACAGAGACAGAGAGGCGGCAGTGGATGAGGGGGGCAGAATGGGCTGGGAGTAAGAACAGATGCACCTTGTAAGCAGAGTGAAAACTGCATAGAAGGACCGAGAGGACTTGAGCAATTAAAGGGAATGTCTTCAGGGCTGTGATTGGGATTTTCAGAGCAGGCAGGTGTTTAAATACCATTGATTTTCCATGGGAATTGGGTTTCTAGCTTGTTTGCCCAGGAGAAAAATATGCTTCAGATTCAGAGGCTTTTGAACACCCCAAGAACATAGGGGGGAAATATAAAGATTTGCTAGAAACAAAAACACCACCATTTCTGAGTTGGCTCCACACTGGTGTAAAAAAGCTTTGCCCCTTTGACGTCAGCGGAGCTATGCTGGGTTACAGCAGCCGGTGCTTTGTTTTATAGCTTGGTTTTGCCATAAGAAGAGAGGGAAAAGCATTTTTTTTAAAGCAGTTCAATCTTTGCTTATTCTCAGTGCTGCAGACATGGATAAAAATGATGAGCTGATGGTTGGTAATGCCTAGAGTCTGGGGATCTGTGTTTTAGTCCCAAATTTGCTTCTTATCATGGGTGAAATTTCACCCCTGTGGACGGGGGTCATTACAAGGCCAACACCCCACTTAAGTCCTGTTTAAGCCTTATTTTGAGGTCTGAAGTGGTGCATATAGGCCTGTGCTAGCCCTCTGTGCCAGGGTAAATTTCCTCCTTTGTGTCCTTGGGTGAAATCCTGGCCCCTTAGAAGTCAATGGCAGTGGGGCCTGGTTTCACTCTTCACCTTACAGCTGGAGTTTCCCCAGCTGGGCCTCACAAAGGTCACTCTCTCCATCTCAAAGGAGCAATTTTCTTGGACTCTTTCAGGGTGCTAAATAAGCCGATAAGGGTACAATGCTCAAAAGGAATTAAGCTCCTAGCTTTTATTTAGCCTCCTGTCTTCTTTTGAGGATTCAGTCTTAGGAGCTTTAAACAGCTGTCTGGGCACATATGTATATATTTGAGCACTTAAGCATGGAATTGGGTGCCTTGTTGTGTAGAAAATTTGTATCCACTCTGTTTAAAAATTGTGAGTTTTTACTAAATAAAATTGCACTCCTTGTTATTGATAACACTATAGATTAAGAACTTGTGTGTGTAGATTGTTGTTGTTGCTCTTTTCAGCAATGGTAAGAGGAGACTGGTCAGTTTCACTTTTGATTTTTGGGCAGTTTCACCATTTGCTTCCCAGGCAGTAACCCAATACTATTGTATCTGGGGTTCCCAATTCTGCCTTGGAGAAGGTTAAAATTTAAATGCATGTAATGATTTCTCTTCATAGTGGACCACTTTTTGAGGTCCTTACGTTGGGGTTCTCCATTTACCTAACTAAAAATGGGCCCTAAATAAGACCTGACTTACAAACGAGTAGGAACTTCATTCCAGATCCTCAAAGCTATTGAGGCACCTAACTCACCTTGATTTCAGTAGGAGTTGGCGGCCTTCATGAGTAGGGGTGAAATTGACTCCAGTTCAGAGAGCCAGCACAAAGTCAGTGCATCACTCATGTCCTGCTTTGCAGGTCGTTGTTTGTTTGAATGTTAGTGCTTTAGGGCTGTGCCATCAACCACTTTTTAAACTTGGAGCTTAAACACAGTCAACAGCTTCCCCTTCAAAGAGTAGAATTTGGCATAGTTCATGTAGTAGTAATGGAGACCAGGATGAAAACGTCTGGGTCAGAGAAGGGAGAAAATCAAAGCAATAAACAAATGCAAAGTAAGGGGGTGATAACAGCATCCGCTGAGAGAGTTTCATCTGAATCCATCTTGAAGTAGCTAAGCCACACGCTGCTTCAGGAATTGAACATCCCTCGCTTCCAAAAACAAAGGAAAGAAACTAACAACAGTACAAGCAGCAGGGGTCCCAAGAGACAAATTGCTCAGTAGGGTCAGAACGGGTCGCTGCATTTCACATGTGAAGCTTCCAGGGTGAGCTGCGAGACTGGGTTTTCTACATGTTCTGGAGGGTCAGGAGCCCTAGTATCCATGGTCTGCTAGCAGATAATACGCAAGGGTCGCTGTGGGGAGTTAGGAGTGTGGGAAAAAGGGAGGAAGGGCCAGATGGATTTTCATAAACTTCTCTGGAGACACGTGAAGCATGGCAACCTTAAAGAAAAAGCTTTTGTTTCCCTCAGTGTTAGCAAGTTCGGTCTGAGGCTTGGAAGTGAATCTTCTTCTTTTGATGCACGTGCACATCTCCCACTAGTGCTAATGGGAATGGGAGCCATCTAGCAAGGGGCAACTGCAACTCACTAATCCAGGGACAGTGCCTAGTTCTTTCCCTTCAGTGTGAAAGAGCCAATCCTGTTCGATTCTGGTGGCTGAGCGTGGTATCTAAAAGACTTAGAAGGACATAGGCTCATTGTTACCTTCTGGAGGTTTGGCTCCTATGTTTTCATTTTAAAGAACAGTTGAGGGAGCCTCTAGAGGCTGGGGGACTGGGCCATGACCTCACTGGTCTGGTTTTCAACTGGCCATCTTCCCAAAAGCACAAAACACATTGACTCTCTCTCCTTCCCCACCAGTGTGGACACATTCTATCAATATAAAGCTGCTGTATACTATTATAGTTGTACCTGCAGGGATACTAATGTAAGGCACTTTTATACCAGTATAACTGTGTGGCCAGGATGACTGTACCAATTTCAGCTATTTTGATAGAAAAGTCACACTTCTAACCCAGTGCATGAGAAGAAAACCTGTGCTTATGCTACGCCTAGGTCTGATTTGGAACCAAAACTGTAGGGGTAGATTTGAGTCTCTGCTCCTTTCCCCTTCTGGAAATTCCACTCAGGGTTTGGGGCCTTTTTAATTCTGGCTGCATCTCTACAATGATCAGACCATCCATGCGATAGCCTGCAGTAAATCTGGTCTCTCTGTTCGGTGCTAGCAACTCTCCACTGTGGCAGAGGGTGTTGTTTTTAACTGAGAACTTAAATCAGGAAAAGGGCACCATCCTAATAAACAGCCTACGGATCTGTCTGGTCTCTGCCCTTTTATTGCTGAGGCCTGCCCATAATGACCAGTTGTAACGCTGCGCTTGGTTGCAAATATATCTCACCTGGTGCTGCTGTCTAATCTAAATCTGTCCAGTGCCCGTTACCATAGTCTCTGACTGGTACCCTACCCATGTTACTATCTGTTTACTCTGTGTTGTACCTCTTCCCCCACCCTGTGTCTGTCTCGTCTGTTTAGATTGTAAGCTCTTTGGGGCTGAGCCCCTCCCCTCTGTGTTTGTGCAGGGCCGAGAGAAGTGGGACTGCATTCTCAGTTGGTTCTTAGGCAGTGTGGTAGCTGGTAATATGTGATCGCGAAGCAGCCCGAGATACTCTTGCCAAAGGGGCTGTATTAGCTCTAATGATGATGATCAGCTGACAGCAGCTTTTTGATCTGAGTGCATAAATGGAGCGAGATTCGATTTGCATAGTCTTAAACCATCAAAGAGCTAAAGGAAGCTGTACAAGATGCGTCAGCATCGCTGCTTCCACGTGAGATGCTCCTAATCCCTAATGCTGACTTCCTCTCACAGATGTGCCACTATCTCCATTTTCATAGCTTTATTATAACCAGCTGTGGTTTGACTTGGTCAGAGATCAGATGGAGATTCTCTGTCTCCCTACGTGCCCCTCCCCATTACTCATACTTGGACAGCACATGAAATAAGAGAGCGATAAAGCTCTGATTCGAGACACCAGCGTCGATCCTTTGCGCTGGGAGCTTACAGCTGTGTGGTGTTTAACCCTTTAGCACCGGGGGGCAAGATGTCCTAATGATCCCTGTGTGCTCTAATCTGCACTTCTGTAGCCCTTTTCATCCAAGCGTTCGACAGTTTAAGCCTCTCAGCATTGCGACGTGTAAGGTAATAATGGTGCCCTTTTTATTATTGTGCCAAAGGAGGTTCAGGAAAACTCTGACCAATGTTTTCACACTTGGGTGCCTAAAAGTAAAATGCCCAAATCCATATTCAGACACACAAATAAGTGGCCCAAGGAAGGGCAGTTTTGTGGTAAGGGCACTGGATTGGGACTCAGGAGATTATGGTACAATTTCTGTCCCTTTCATGGACTTTGTCTGTGACCTGGGTCAATTAATATCCTTGTGCCTCATTTCCCACTGCAGAATATGGGGCCCCAATCTCACAAGGGCATTGGAGGTTACATTCTTAAATGTTCACGAGGCTTCCAGATATGGCGTAAACTTTTCAGGGCGGTTTTCACGACGGGCTGAACCCCCCCCCCCCACTCATTTGGCAAAAGGCCGCCGTTGGAGTTGCCATGGCTACGGAGCTAAGCTGGAGCTGAACTTGCGAAGCCAGAAGCAAAACGTTCTGCGTCACACCGTCCCGCCTTGGAGAATTACTTGCTGCATTTAGCTGCAGGCCCAGCCTCATCCTAAGGGCACAAATATTGTAACCGTTAATTGGGGACTGTCACGTAGCCACCCAAAAATGGAGGCGGCGGCCAAAGCTTTTAATTTATGCAACAAAGATGGCTGCTTTACATAATCTTCTTTGCTTCCTGGGACGCTCGCTCATCTCAGGCCGTTTGGGGACGTCGTTCCCTATTCAGATGGCTGGCTGCGGCTAATAAGGCGTTTGGAGAAGCGATGCTGTTTCTCCCAAGCTTCTCGTGTAAATCTTGGATGGTTTGTCTGGCTCCAAGTAAGAGCTAAGGGCTGGTTTGTGGTACGGCAAAGGCTAACCGGGCCTGAGGACTCTGTCTCTCATTTCAGCGTTTCCGTCACGATTTAGAGCCAAATGCTGGGCTGATTGCAACCCAGATACTTAACAATATAGTTAAAAATAAACTGCTCTGGTTTCTCTGCTGATAACTTGTACCCCTCCACCCTTCCCCCCCGTTGGCCAATGTACAATCAACCACACTCTGCTCCCTGCTCACCCCCGCAACACAAGTTCAGTTTGTGACCTCTGAAGCCAAGAGATTCTTTCTTCCCCCTGGAGCAGCTGCCCAGTCTTTCAGATTCTGGCTTGGTGGCCTTGTTCCCGCCTTGTGGGTTTTTTTTGGTGATGTGGAGCCTTCTGACTGCTCTGTGCTCAGGGCTTGCTGACTCAAGAGAGAGCCCCTCTTAGTGCTTGCTTAAACAATTTTTGGAGGGGATATTAAACGTCATGCTTCAGGATTTTTCCTCCTGTTGATCTCAGCTCTTTACAGAAGAGGGGTAATATTATCCCAATTTTACAGACAGAGAAACTGAGGCCCGGGGAGGGGAAGCGATTTGACGGGTGGCTGAGCCAGGAATAGAACGCAGATCTCCTAATTCACTGAACCATGCTGCCTGTACCTACAATGCTGATGTTAGTTCTAATCTGTCAGGTCCCTAATGGCTCTCGATCTGCTTCCTCCTTCACATGATGCTGCCTAAGCTGCAATCAGAGGAGGCCCTAGAAATGGAGTCCTCTCAGAAGAGGTGGCTGGAAGCAAGTTCTCCGTGAAGGTGTTTCGAACTCTCCCCTCCTTCATCCACTGGCACCCAGATTTGCCAGCTTCCCTGGGCATGCTACAGAAACCACCTTGGGTGTTGGGGAGATGATGAACTGGGAGCTAGGGGGGTTGTGTTGGAGTCATTATAGGTGGGCTAATATCGGCATAGTAACCACACAGACAGGGCTTTAATCTGAAGTTTCTGCATTAAGTATTGTTAACAGCTAAATTATACAGCTGGTACTAAAAATATATATATCAATACACTAGATTACAGGCTCCTTGTCTATAATCTGAAGTTGTACAGACACTCGGAAGGCCTCCCTTGTGCATACGTGTTTGAGGTGAAGCTCACCCCTGTGCCAAGAGCAATCACAAGCTCTGCTGTGCACCACTTAAGCCCCACTTGAACCGTGGGTTGAAGGTGGACATAAATGGTGCATAGATCTTGGCTGGGCCCCTCTGCACACAGGTAACTGTCACCCTGGATCTACAAATAGCACCTGCGGCAGGCGAGGGGTAAAACCCTTCGAGTGCCTTGCCATTGCTCGCTGAACCCTGCCTGCTGGCAGAGACCAGCTGCAGTGGCTCCAAGCAGTCAGTAAGGAGCCCAGCTGTGGGCCCTAACGAGGGCTGGCTCAAGGCCACACGCTGAACTTAGCTGCCACAGCTGGAGCTGATGACAGAGGGCTAGAAAAGCCCTGAGTGAAACTCAGTCAGGAGGCTAGCCAGGGAGGAGACAGGAGGCTACAGCTATCTCCTCACTACGGGCACGAGGCCCCAAGGGCCACTGGGTATAAGTGTTAGGGGCAAAAGGGAACCATTTTGTGGCACTGTAAATAAAAGTACTAAGGTGAACCACCAAAGGAAGGTGTGAGGACTTTTATTACCTCAGCCAGAACACTGGGCACAGGGGAGAAAGGAAGGAAACCCGTGCAGACCTTGGGACAGCACCCAACACGAAGTTCATTGAAGGGGTGTGTGAATATATACAAATTGCCATGGTCTCCGCATTGCATTGCAGTGTGGAAATGGGGGTCCACTGGCAGATTTTAAAGACAATTGTAGCCTTAGTTATTTTGGTGGATTTAAAGAAGAGCTGAACTTGCTCGCTGGAATTTTTGCTGCTCCCCGTTTTGGTGTTAGCTGTGGGATTAGGGTAGCAAATCAGAGAATAGGTGGAGAAAGGGGACCTTTTAATATCTCATCTTTGTATTTAAATTGGAAGTTCTTCAGGGTAGGAACAGTCCTTTTGTTCTGTGTTTGCACAGAGCTGAACACAGTAGGGTCCTGATCTGTAACTGGAGCTTCCTAGCTGTTATAATAATACAAAAATACGTTCCAAACCTTTTGGGGTACCTTATCCAGCATTTCATAGGGCACAGAGGAGACAAAGATGTCCCTCAGTTTGACTGGAAAGCTACTCTCTGATGCTCCTGGTGGGGATTGTCTGTCATTGTTTGTTTGTAACCCTAATAGGAAATGTGAGTAACTGTACATATAACTGTAATGGTTTGAATTTGCACTGGCTTTGAACTAGGAATTTCATTTGCTCTATTCACATGCAATTGCAGTGAAACACACTCTAGTAACTGAATTATTTCCTGCTTTAGTTTTTTTGCTTGTAATCAAATGGCAGAGTGGGTTCTCGAACCCTGGGCTTTGAGAAACACACAGATCTTTTCAAACTCCAATTTTTCTTTAGAGAGGGGGAGAAAACATCCTGTTTCACAGAATCAGTGGAAAGTGCTGTCTGTCTTGGATGGATGCTAACGGCCTTTGGACGCACATTCACGGGTGCAAATGCTTTGTCTTTTCCAGTTGATCATGTAGTTCCAGAACCAGGGACCAGCTTGCTCACTGCATTTGACCAGTGGCGAGAGTGGGCGGATAGCAAGTCTTGCTGCGATTACTCTCTGCATGTGGATATCACGGAGTGGCATAAAGGGGTTCAGGAGGAGATGGAAGCCCTGGTGAAAGACCATGGTAAGTTTCAGGATCATTTAAATCAATATGTTTTTACTGATTCGATTTTTTTTTTTTTTTGGTTCTGAAGACTGGCCCTTGCAAACAATTTTTTTTCTTTTTTATTTGTTTGGTCAAATGAATGGCCAGATGAGAGTTCAGAATGGTGTCTGGTTTTTTAGCTGGGGCTTAGCACGTCAGGAGGCAGTGTTGTAGAGGGGTTGAAGAAGCAAGGTTAGTGTATAGGGTGGGAATGGAATCCACTGTTGCCATTCTGCCTCCTTCCCTCTGGAGTAGCGTTTGGGCAGGCGAATGGTACTGACTGTGTGTAGGGGTTGAGATGTGATGGCTGGGGTGGTATTGTCCAGGGCTGCCGTGGACAGCTACCCATGTCATACCAGATCCTCCGATGGTGTAAATGGGCGTAGCTGCATTGTCTTCAATGGAGCTTTGGTGAGCTGCAGGAACGGAGGATCTGGACCCTTTCTGGAGATGGGCATCTGCCTAAAAGAGTGATAGAGACGCTTTTGTAGGACGTATCTCTCCCCGCTGGCCAGTGTCTGCAAGTCATCCAAGGGAGGTAGAGGCAGCCTGACTTTCCTTTCACATGCAATGGTGCAAGTCCGGAGTAACTCATGGAGTTAAACTAGTGCAAGCAAGAAAAGAATCCGGCTCAGGAAGAATAATCTTCAGTGGTCAGCGAAGACAGGGGAGATGGATAAGATGATGTAATAGGTCTTTCCCATCTTTGATTTCCTTGACCTTTTCTTCCCTGGTCTGGAAGGATTTTCCATCCTGTTTATGATTAAAAAAAACCACCACCAACAAATTTTTACATCCCAGTGATGGTTTCCCCACACATCCTGGTTAAGAATTTTACCGTCGTGTGCTGGACAATGCAGAAGAGGGGAGGCTGAGTTGCATGAACTCTGTTTCGGTCAGCACAATGCTTTGTAGAAATGCTCTGTTAGTAATTCCCCAGCTGTCTAGCAGGAGGGGTTGGGAAACCAGGCAGCGCATACCCATTTTTAAGGTATTCTGGTTATTTTTTCACTCCGCCTCCCCCAAAGCTGAATCGAAAAGATTTATTCCTTTTTGGTGCTGAGTGGTGCACTAAAAGCTTAGCTCTCCTCTGCCACAAGGTGGGCTCTGTCATTCTTACTAGTGGAGTTATTAAATGCCACATGGCTAAGAAGATGGTGGCCTTTAATGTCGATTTATTAAGTGTTTTGTGTTTCACAGCAGATTAAATTGATTTCTTTATTATTTCTGCTCTCAGGGGGAGCTCCATCTTATTTCCAGGAGCATCTCCGGGGCTCGTCAGTTGTATGATCATACTCTGGTGTGTTTCAGTACATTACAAACTGGGGGATCGATCCTGCTCCCAGTGCAGTCCATGACAAACTCACATTGACTCCAGTGGGGGTAGGCTCATTGTCATGCATGGCACACAGTCCAAGAGGCTAATACTGCCAGGTGCTGAGCAACTTAACCTGACATTGAATTTTCATGGGAGCTCAGGATGCTTCGCACTTCCCAGGAGGTCAGATCCTCAGGTGGTGTAAATTAGCATAGCTCCATTCATTTGATCAGCAGTACCTTGATTCACTCCAGCCGAGGATCTGGCCCTCAGAGCCAAGAAGGATTGGGCTGTCCATAGGAGACCGTTCCATGGAACAGATGCAAAATCAGTTCATTTTGATGGGAAGAGGTTAAAAGTTTCTTCAAGCCAGCCAATTTCTATACTTGTTTCAATGGTGCATCTGGTCCACTCGGGCAGGAAGGGGCGAGTCCTCTTTATTCAAGACAGGTGGAATTTTACAGGGCCAGGACTGTTGTATTCTGCCGTTTCCAAACCATCTCGTCAGTGTTAGCTCTAAGAACCTTGTGCTTGATTCTCTTCTCACTCACACCAGTGTATTCCCATTAGCTTCACTGGAGTTCCTTCTGATTTACAACAACATGAGTGCCAGGAGAATCAGGCTCTTGGGCTGTAATGGCCAGACAGACTGTCTGTTAACTTCTGTGTGGATCACTTTGTTTATATAACTTGTGGCTGGCTCACATCTAACTTCAGCATGGACCTTATCTGCGCCTATTACTTGTACACCCTGGGTGTTTTTCTTTGTTTTGTCTCTGCCAGGTGTGAATTCCTTCCTGGTTTACATGGCCTTCAAAGATCACTTCCAGCTAACAGATTGTCAGGTAGGAGGACTTTATGTTCACAAATGATGCTTTGGCCACACATGAGTTATTGGGCTCCATAGAGGAATAACTGGGTGATGTTTAATGGTCTTGTGTTATATAGGAGATAAGATTAGATAGTCTGATAGTCCTTTCGGACCTTAGACACTATGAATTTATATTCTATGCTTGTATCAGTTACTCAGGTTGTATCGTCAGTCAGGGCTGAACCGAAGGCCTCTGGATCTAAAAGCATGAGCTTCCCCTTAGAGGTTTTTAAGGCCAGGCTTGGCAAAGCCCTGGCTGGAATGACTTCGTTGGGGATTGGCCCTGCTTTGAGTAGGGGATTGGACTAGATAACCTCCTGAGGTCTCTTCCAATCCTGATAGTCTGTAATTACATCAATGGCAAAATACGCATTGATTTTAGTGAGACCACGATTTTACCCCAGGTCCTTTAATTTGGAGGCAGTACCAGACTCCTACACCTCTCTGTATGGTCTAGCTGTTAGAGAGAGACAAAGAGCCACGCTGGGTTAGCATGTGTTACACAGGTTCTTCTGGGACCTAGCATTTATATATAAAGAATGCCAGTGCCTGATTTTAACTGGAAAAACACTTTCTGGTTTTACTGTTGGCATCACTGGGACCTTAAGAAAAAATTCCCTGTGACACTTCCATTTGCACTCATCAGTCATTGGGTGTGTTTCATTGTTGGGATGTGCAAACTGCAGAAGGCCTTTACTTCCAAATGTGATGTGATGAGGATTTTTCTCAGTGTCTGAAGTTCGCTTTGAATTGAGGAAGAAGTGAGAGAAAAATTGGTCTCTCTTATCTAAGAATACAGTCAAAATTTTCAAAAGTGGTCACTGGTTTTGTGAGCCCAATTTTTGGATGCTCAGTGTGAGACCGAATACACCTTGTTGTCAAAAGGACAGAGTTCCTGCAATTCCCATCAAAGGCACTGGGAGTTGTGGGTGCTGATCGGCTTTGAGAATCAGGGCCAGTGCTTTACAAGTTGGGCACCCACGACGGGAGGCATTAAAGATGCCACTTTTGAAAATTTGGGCCTTTAGTCCTTTTGCTGATGATGCACTGGAGAACGTACCAATTCCTGTTTTATGCTCCATAATAATAATAATAATAATAGTAGTAATAATTAATAATACCTACCTCTTACATCATGCTGCTCATCTGTGAGTCTCAAAGTGCTTTAATAAGGAGGCTGTTATTGTTAGCCCCATTTTACAGATGGGGAAACTGAAGCACAGAGAGGTGGCATGACTTGCCCAAGGCTCCTCAGCAAATCAGTGGCCGGGACAGGAACTGAACCCAACTCTGAGTCTCAGTCTACTGCCTTATCTTGTAAGGCAAGCTAAAGACAGCTTGTCTGTCGCGGTTGCTTTCCTTTTGTTTCAGTTTTACATGATAGTCTAAGCTGAAGAACATGTAAGCTACAAGAACACTGGCGTACTTGTAAAGCCAAAAGGTGTATAGCAAATGGTGTCCTGTCTTTCTCCTAGATATACGAAGTCCTGAGCGTAATCCGTGATATAGGTGCCATAGCTCAAGTTCATGCTGAGAATGGTGACATCATTGCTGAGGTATCTTATCTGTTTGCTCTGTGGAATTTTAGCTGCATTATGCTGTCAGGTGTTCAAACTCCAAATCCCCCTCTCAAAACACACAGCAGAAAATCACTAAGACTTGTCAAGGTGCTGTCTCAAGTAGCATAGCCATTTCCATATAGAAAGCAGAAATATACTGCAAAATTACAGCCCCTGTAACTCATGGTAAGAGAACAACAATGCGTCAGGTTTATATAGTAGCTTTTATGCCATATCGTTTACAAACTATACATAAATCTCTTCACCCATCACTGAAATGCAGCCACCTCTGGGGTGGAAGGCGGCCACTGTGTATGTTAATATTACACAGCAGTTTAGGACAAGAAGTGAAGAAACATTGACTCTATGTTTTGCACAGCGCCTAGCACAAAGGGAATTGGACTTGGTTGGCCTCTAGGTACTATTGCAATAGAAATATAATAAACAGGTCCTGATCCTGATGTCACACGTGTTTTACACATCATGCCTAGATCATGCGACTTGGAGTGGCACAGGTTTTCAATGCACAGCCTGATAGTTTTGGGGGAAGTTTATTTTGTTCTTTCAAACCTGAAACTTGCAGGGCCGTGAAGTGAAATCAAAGGAAAGGTTGGCATGACAACGCTGCGAATGAAATGGCAAGGATTTCCAGAGCTCTGGCAATTACCCAGGCACTGGGAGTTAGTCTGAACGCTGGTTCTACTACTCCTGCCTTTATGAAAGATATTTAGAGAGCACAGATGACAGGGGTCTCCATTTTACATCTCTTCCAAATATCTCAAGCCCTGGAATTAGAAACTACATTGTTTTGAGCCATCTTCCTGTTCTTGATTCCCTAGGAGCAGCAAAGGATCCTGGAACTGGGAATCACAGGCCCTGAAGGACATGTACTGAGTAGACCTGAAGAGGTGAGGACGTTACACATTTTCACTTAATTCCCCCTGTTCTGAGTCATGTCCTATACTGCCAGTAGGAACCTCGTGCCTTGATTAATGTGACTGGAAGTTCTCATTTGCTTGTTCTGTCCGTGCAATAAATACTAGATAATGGTGATGACCATTATATTTTATTTAATCATAGAATCTCAGAGTTGGAAGGGACCTCAGGAGATCATCTAGTCCAACCCCCTGCTCAAAGCAGGACCAATCCTGTTTTTGCCCTATATCCCTAAATAGCCCCCTCAAGGATTGAACTCTCAACCATCCTGGGTGTAGCAGGTCAATGCTCAAACCACTGAGCTATGTGGCGCTTATGACACAGATATTTCTGTTGTGTCATGTCCAGAGGTCTCAAGCTGAAGACCCTTATAAGTGTCATTAGCCCCATCTTTCAGCCTTGGTAACCGGGAAGCAGAATGGCTCCACACTTCCAACACCCTCACTAACTTCAGGTGGCTCACAGGTTAGGTAGCCAATGTGAAACGCGTTGGCCTCATTAGTAGAAGCACCGCAAGCCGATAATGATGTCTCAAGTCAAGGGAGTGGGGGATGCTCAGCAGCTCGGAAAATCAGACCCATGGTGTGTCAAGCTGAGAGGCCCAGATTAGGGGACACGTGAAAATTCTGGCCTGAGGTCCCTGCCCCAGGACACGCAGCGGGGGCTGTGGATGAGGATGATGGAGATTGTGACTCATCACACTCTGGTTCAGCCACTGGATTGTGCTTCCTCAAAATGTCATGGGAGTCCCTCTTCCCTCCTGGGACATCCTCGTTTTCCATGAAAGTTCAGTGATAACTGGAATTGCTATTTGCAGCTTGAAAAGTGAAACTGTTCAGAACGTTCCTTCTCTTTCATTCTGGTCCTGATCCGGAAGCACTTATTTTGAGTTTACTTGGGCCAAATCCTGGGGTTCTTGCACATTTTAAACCTCTGCAAATTCCCATTAACTCTGGGGATCTGTCTGAGTAAAAGTTTCAGGATTTGACTCTGCATTGGATTTTCACTATAGCTGAGCTCTCTGTGCTCCAAACCTTCATGTTTGAATTCACTGTTTACTTGGTCCTTGTTTGGGAAATCTCTTACAAATCAGTGGGAATGTGTGTGTAGGGTCAAAGTTCTATCTACCTTAGGTATTTATATGCCCCCCATCACACCACAGTATCTGAGCAACTCATGATCTTAAATATATTTATTCTTGTGAGATAGGGAAGTGCTAAGGCTCCTGTTTTACACATGGGAAACTGAGGCACAGCAAGACCGAGTGACTTGACCAAGGTCACACAGGAAGTCTGTGATGGAGATGGGACTTAGGCTGGTGTCCTAATTATTGGATCATTGTTCCTTTCCCATTGATTGTGCTGGGATTAGATGCCCACTTCACACTGAAGTTCAGTGAGAGGTGGGCACATGGGAAACTGAGGCACAGAGAGAGCAGTATCTCTGGGCTGGGCATTGCAATTGTGCCTCAGTTTCCCCTGTGCCCACCAGTATCTCTGGCTGGACATTGCACCCTGGAATCTTGGCTCTGTGAGGGCCGTCCTTTCTGTACAAGGAGATACTTTGGAGGAACAACCAGAATCAGGGCTCTGCTAAGGGTGCCAGACGTGGTGCTATTGAAAGCCTGGGTGGGTGAGATGATTTTTACAGCCCCCCCACCCTTTTTTAAATTTACTTTCCTTCTGCTTTGTTCAGTCGAGCAGCATCCAAAGGCATTTTAGTGCCAGCCATAAATCTTTCAGTTTCAAATGTTGTTGCGGATTGAGAGGAACAATGCCCGGCCCGGCTGGAACACAAACCCTCTCCTTTTTCCTCTCTACTGTTGGCTCCGGGGATGGGGACTGTTTCCTGGATGCTGTGAGCAGACATCTGCAGCCAGATTTCCCATCCAGCCTTGGATTCCTTTACATATTTTTCTGATTGTCTAAGGAAAACAATAACAGACGGGGACATTGGAGGGAAACTGCATGACACTGGGACTCAAACCGCTGAGCACCCTCCACTCCCATTGACTTCAAAGGGACAAGAGGATGCCCAGTATCATGGAGAAGATCAGCCCTTCAGAGGGCATCCTAAGCAGGACTCAGACTCTTTGATGTCATGGACGGGGCCATTCCCTTATTTGGCGTGTTTATTGCATCTGCTTCCTGCAGTTTTTAAAGTAGCTGCACAGACGCTTGTTCTTCCTTCTCCATAATTAGGATACTTGATCAATGAGAATCAGCCCAAGTCATCGGGAGCCACCTTTGCGCTTGAGATCAGCGGCTTCAGTGCAGTTCATGGTGCCTTGGCCATGTTCTGCTGCTTTGCAAGCCCATTAACAGCAAAGGTTTAGTGAAGGGTCGGGAAGGAATTTTTTCTCTTGTACCGCACTTGATGACTAGTGGATGATTTATGGGGAAACATGATTTTCTTCGATGCCTCAGCTATTTCCAGAGGAAGGATAGAATGATGTGATGTTAGATAGAAAAGTGCTCCAGGCAGGGGCTGTCTCGGTGCACTCAACCAGTAACGATAATATTAGGCATGTGATCTGTCCTTGCATGGAAAAATCCTGTGGGTGAAATTGTCCTTGCGGTGCCAGCTCCCTGTAAATCAGGTAAAGGGATCAGAGTAGCATGAAAGCTGTAAAGCCCGGATCCAATCTGGGGAGGAAGTGAGGAGAAGCCCCAGTGGAGGGGGCGTGGTAGGAGGAAGCTGGGGGCAGGATGGGATGCAGTAACTTGGACCAGCTATGGAGATGTTAGACCCTGCGGTGGAGCCTGTGTGTGTGGAGTCCCTAAATGGTTTATGGCAAGGGCCAATCCAATCCCTGCATCACCTGGAATCTAAATGACTTAAAGCCCCCAAACCCACCTCACTCCTTCGAGTCCCCTGCACCCTCTGAAAACAAAGTTGTAACGGGGTGAGTCAGAAGAGCTGGCCACGCTAAGACGAGCTTGTTCTAACGTGCAGCTGGCTTTATTTTTTAGGTGGAGGCCGAAGCAGTGAACCGGGCAATAACCATCGCCAATCAGACCAACTGCCCTCTCTACATCACCAAGGTGATGAGCAAAAGTGCCGCAGATGTTATTGCTCAGGCCAGGAAAAAGGGTAAGTTATTCATAGATGGAAAAGTCTGATGAGCTCATCGAGCCTGTCTCCCTGCCAAGCCGCGATTGTTCACTGAAGGACATTTTTCTGGTATTGTCCAGTCTGGGATTTAAATGTCCCAAACAACTGGCTCGGCATCACTTCTCATGGGAAATCTTCTAGGCTTTAGGAAGTTTTTCCTGATCTTCAGCCCAAATGAGGTTCTCTCTGAATGTTTATCTCATTATCCTCAGTAATTTTCTCCATTGGACAGTTATCACGGGCTTCTTTAATCATTTAGTCATAGTACACAAAGCTCTTTCTGTGTAACTCAGTCCTTCCAACTCCCCCGTCTTTCTTCTTTATGGCTCCCTTCTACACCCAGAAATAAACACACTATTCCCGGGACAGCTACAACAGAGAGAACTCTTCTCCCCTTCTTGATGTCTACACTCCACGTTGCTGCGTTGGGCCAAATTCAGCACTGGCATTTGCTTTGTCTCTGGGTCATCGTCTTCTGCTTCTCAGACAGATGGGGAGGAAAAAACAGCGGTGCTACTCATTAGCAGGGCATTTGCTTAAGCAGGGCAAGCGAATGACATCACTGCTTTCCAGACTCAGTGGAATTACAGCAGAGAGAGCTCTGGTTTCATCCCTTTATTCTGCTCCTAAAGCCTTGTTAATTTCCATTTAAATCATCCAGGGTGGGCGTTGAAGCAGAAAGATTTTTTTCCCTTTGCACTCAAGGATTGGCTTTAATTTGATGCAGTCTAAATAAAACCAAACGAATACGCAAATGACATTAGTGGGGGCAAGATACTGGAAGAATTAGTTCCTACTGCAGCAAACTCCAGGGCAGGGGAGGAGAATTCGTGAGTGCTTAGCTCCCCATGATTCCTGTTAAACTAGGAGCTGGTCAGAAGGATTGAGGGTGTTCTCTTTTAGCCACAGAATTGGGACAGCACAAGCAGCGTCAGGCCTCATTTGGGACCGAGAAGGATACCTAAAAATGAGAGAATAAATTCATACACTGATGAGACTGTCTGAGCACTCAACAAATGACTGAATTTATCCCCCCAGGAGATAGAGAAGTGTTATATCCACTTTATAGGCCAGGAACTGAGTGAGAGAGAGAGATTGAAAGACTGGGCTAAAGAGGTTGAGGCAGAGTCGAAGTTGGCTTTTTCAAATCCTAGTCATGTGCACTAACCACAAAAAGCATCCCTCCTCTCTTGGTTCCAACTGTCAAGAGTGCCGATAGTGGTTTGAGAGTTGTGATATTTATTGGCCTATGTTTTGAGTGTGTTTTTAAGGTGTATCTGGCTCTCCCACTCCTTGTTTAAACTCCCTCGTAAAACTCACTTGTTCACTAGCTCTTCTGGTTGTTTAGGAGCTGATTTTTTAAGCCCCTGTTTTCCCTGAGTTAGCCGCGGCCTTTTGTCAAGGGATCCTGAAAGCATTAGAGATTAATGAATGGGTGGCCACTGCCTTGGTAGGAAGCTCTGAGTCTTGCCTAGCACCCAGCCCCACCAACAGACAACACTACAATCTTCAGGCAAGCAAGCATGCAACAAAGTCACGCCAAGGGTCACATCATCGCTCCTTGCAAAACTCCTCTGGTTGCTGCTCCTGTTCACTAGCTCTCAGTAGATCTCACAGTGCTTCACAATCTTCTAATAGTACCCGCAGGAGGTAGGGAAAAAATATTATCCCCGTTGTACAGATGGGGAACTGGGCCACAGAGAGGCTAAGTGACTTGGCCAAGGTCACACAGAAAGTTTGTGGGTCATGCAGGCAATTGAAGCAGTCTGTCTTATCTTGTAGGAGAGAGCCCTAACTACTAGGCCATCCTTTCTCTTTGGTGGAAGCTTATGTACAATTCCAGAGCAAATGGCATTTGCCCCAGTACGTGCCTTTTTGTATGTTACACAAAGGTAAAAAAATGACATGCAAAGCAGAGTTATACAACAGAGAGAGGACCACACAGCCAGCAGCCACAATCCTGAGAGGGTATATAGTGAGTCCCTGAAGACTACCCATACAAATGAACAAAAGGTAGTTGATTTCTTAATGGGGAAAAAAAAGAACTTTATGTAAAGCCAGATGCATTTGGTGGTGGCATTTGCATGGTGAATGTTCCCTGCAGACACTGTCCTTGGCAGCCCTGCAAGATGAAAGACAGCTTGCGAGAACAAGTCCTCCAATGTATTGGATATAAACAGGCTTCCCTTTCACATCCAGCGTGCCCGTTGCCTTGTTCCGGTTTCATGACCCCTGAACCTATTTGCTGTGAGTACTCCCAAGCAGACTCTTGTGCTGCTGGAGAATTGTCTCTTAAACAATCCCAGGGATGGGGTAGGAGGCCAAGCCATTATGATCCACACCCAAGGCCCGTTCTCTAGGATGCACCTTCAGCACTGTCACAGGAAAGTGGCCAGATTAAGCTTGATAAATTTATGGAGGGAATGGTATGATAGTAGAGCCTAATTTTCGCAGTTAATTGATCTTTTACTATTAACAGTAAATATGCCCAATGACCTGTGATGGGATGTTAGATGCGGTGGGATCTGAGTTACTACAGAGAATTCTTTCCTGGGTGTCTGGCTGGTGAGTCTTGCCCGCATGTACAGGGTTCAGCTGATCGCCATATTTGGGATCGGGAAGGAATTTTCCTCCGGGGCAGATTGTCAGAGGCCCTGGGGTTTTTTTTGCCTTCCTCTGCAGCGTGGGGCCCAGGTCACTTGCTGGAGGATTCTCTGCACCTTGAAGTCTTTAAACCATGATTTGAGGACTTCAATAGCTCAGACATAGGTTAGAGGTTTACTACAGGAGTAGGTGGGTAAAATTCTGTGGCCTGCGTTGTGCAGGAAGTCAGACTAGATTGTCATAAATGGTCCCTTCTGACCTTAAAGTCTATGAGATTGGTTGGTCTTTGCTCCGCTTTTTGCCCATTCTTGGTGTCCGAAAACCCACAATGACCCAGATGCCTTCTTTGCACGTGAGTTGTAGCACAGTAAGGATATGTGCTTGGATGCCACTGTGAAGGGTGCATTAGATAGAGCTCAGAGGGGTTCATTTGGTTAGTAGCTCAGTGCCACTAGCAGCTATCAGGGCTTCTGAAGTTGTAGCCTCCAGTATGTGCTCTGTATGCAGATAATGATGGTGGAACCCACCCATGTAAAGAATTATGCCATGAAACATGGGCTGTTCTCTCTGTGGTTAAAAATACTTCTCTAAAGAGGTCTTGTGGTTAAAGCACTGGCTGTGACTCAAGAGATCTGGTTTCATTTCCTTGCTGTGCCACAGACATTGGGGAAAACATCCATCTTCTTTGTGCCTCATTTCTCCTTCTGTAAAATGAGGCTAATACTTCCTTTGTCCTATTCAGATAATAAACTCTTCTGGGTAGAGATTCTCTCTGTGTATGTACAGCACATAGTACCATGGGCCCCAGTGTGTTTATGACAGCATTACTATAAATATAACAAAATCTCCAGTCTGATACATTTTTTTATGAGATCCCTTCTGATTTATCCTGTAATGGGCCTTCAGACACTTTGTTTCCACCCCCAGCTCTTATTTGTACCGTCCCATTATGAGGGAGCTAATAAACTGGCAACTTTTGCTGCTCTAAATGCTTATCAGGAACAAGATCTTCCCTGTTAACTCATAAATACAGAAAGGCACATGTTTTTGAAAGTAACTGGCTGTTTTGGGTGTCTGACCTGAGATGCCATAAATGGACCCGAGTTTCAGAAAATGCTGAGTACCCACACTCTGAAAATCAGGCCTCTGTGAGGCTAGAAGGCCTAGTGATAGAGCAGGGGACCGAGACTCTGGAGACATGGGCTCTGTTTCCATCTCTGCTGTCACTGGGCTGCTACATGACCTTGGGCAAGTCACGTGACTGTTCCGTGCCTCAGTTTCCCCATCTGTAAAATGGATAATGACCCTGACCCTTTAGAGCTGCTGATGAAAAGCTCTGTATAAGAGGTAGGTGGTGGTATCATTATTAAGGCTTCTTAAGCTGGGTGCCCAGAAACCTCAGTGGTTTGTGAAAATTTAGGTGCTAGATAAAATAATGGCAAGCAGTGGTAGCATAAGTATTTCTGAGGGAGCTCTTAACCAGGCAACCTTGTCTAGTGATGCTGCTCTAAGCTGGTCCCTCAAGCATGAGATGCTGTGGAAATAGGAATTGTATGGTTGTCTTCTCATCAGCAAATGTGCCTTTCATACCCAGCGCTGATCTCATTATTTACATTGTGTTTTTCTACTAGCAGGGTGAGGCCGTTTGTCTGTACCAATGAAATGTTAACATTTTGAATACACTCCAGGATACTGGAGATACTGCAAACGAGGGTCGGGGTAGGTAGCGTGGGGCAACGGGGGTAGAATTTTGTTTCAGATAAAATTTGTGGCCAAATCATATAGTATCTGTTTGGTTCAGATTTCACCAGCCTCCATTTTGGGGCATTTATAGCACCTGGCCTCATGTAATTTGTTGTAACAAATAGATTGGGTTGGGTTCTAACAGCAGGATTGAACAGGCCAGTTGCCCAGCTGCTTCAGATCAGGCAGTCCAGTATCCTGCCTCCATCAGGGGCCGCTATCAGCTGCGTCAGAGGAAGATGTAAGAAATCCTGCTCTAGTTATGGGATTGTGTCCCTCCGGGCAAGTTATTTCCCTATTCTCCCTTAATTGGAAGGATGGGAGGTGCCCTCACAGAGAGGTTGGAGATGCATGTCGCTCTGCTGGCATTGCGATGCTTACGGCTGTCCCGTTGGTGTCTTTCTGCCCCGTAGGCACCGTGGTCTATGGTGAGCCCATCACAGCAAGTCTGGGGACCGATGGCTCTCATTACTGGAGTAAGAACTGGGTCAAGGCGGCAGCCTTTGTCACCTCCCCACCACTGAGCCCTGACCCGACCACTCCGGATTTCCTCAACTCCCTGCTGGCTTGGTGAGTAGACGAGGTTACTAAGCACGTTACGCATTCTCTGCTAGCGGGGGGTCACCGAAGATAATTTCCGGGTGCTGCCCGCCAACAGAGTTCTGTTTTTAGCTCAAGGGGGGGAGTGCTGTGCTCTGTTGCAGAAGGTCCCAGGCTCTCTGAGGACTTGAGCCGTTACTTTATCTTCACGGCAAATTAATTACCCCTTCCCCTTCCCATTTGGGTTTCAGCGGTGACCTGCAGGTGACTGGCAGTGCCCACTGCACCTTCAACACTGCCCAGAAAGCTGTTGGAAAGGACAACTTTACCCTGATCCCCGAAGGAACCAATGGGACTGAAGAAAGAATGTCCATCATCTGGGATAAGGCTGTGGTAGGTGTCTTAGGGGTCCGTTTCCCTTCCAGTCTCTAGTCGAGGAGGTCGGTTACTTGGTTGGGTTACAGTTTGTTGGTCCCCTCAATCTTTATTCCCCTGTTCAGCACCTAAAAAGGGCACTAATGGAAAAAAAAAAAGTGAAAATGATCTTTCATCCAGAATGGAGTGAATGTCGTCTGCCTCTGTCTAGAGGTAGACTGCCCACCTTTGCACCTTCCCCCTTCTGGGCCGCAGTCAGAGCACCCTTAATAGATACTTACAGGCTGCTTTGTAGCCTAGAAGTGCCAGTGTAGGGCACGCTGGTGACTTCCTCTGGTCCAGCCCCAACTATGCCACTATACCAGGGCTGCATGAGAGTTGAATGTAGGGCCCTAGGTATCCCTTATTAGGGAGCTGAATCAGAAACTAAAATCTGGCTCAAAATTCTCCAGCCCTCATGGTGGCAATGTAATTCTTTCCACCTGTATTCTCTCTCTGTTGCCTCAGATTCCTCACCTGTAAACTGTCTAATAAACTGATCCCACAGGCATGATGAGTGCTGTTTGATTCAGATTTGCACTGCTGTAGGGAGCAGTGTGGTCTAGTGAATCGTGCACTGGATTGGGACTTGGGAGACATGGGTGCCCTGCCATTGATTCACTGGGTAACCTTGAGCCAGCCACTTGCCCTCCCTGTGCCTTAGTTTTCCCATCTGTTAAATGGGGATAACAGCAGTGATCTCCTTTTTGTTTTTTAAAAATGTTTTGAGATCTACTGCTAATAAGAATGAGGTATTATGGTGTTTTTTGATCTTTGAAGGAAAGATATTAACAGAGCTTGGTTGTTACAATTAATAAGTCATTTCTGTGTACAAAGCCAGCCACCCTCTCCATTCAATGATAATAAATCTCTGTCTAGCACAAGGCCTTAGGTGCTATTAGCTAGTTGCTGTTAGTGCAGGTTTGTGCTTTGCTAATGCAGTGACTTCTTTGCTCCTTCACCAGGTGACTGGTAAAATGGATGAGAACCAGTTTGTGGCTGTGACCAGCACCAACGCCGCAAAGATCTTCAACCTGTACCCACGGAAGGGCCGCATCGCTGTGGGGTCTGACGCTGACCTTGTCATCTGGGATCCTGACAGTATCAAAACAATCTCTGCCAAGACTCATAACATAGTGAGTACCTTTTGCAGCTGCCTACCCTCCCTTCTGCACTAAACTACAGTCGGCCTGTTGTAGTACTGTTGTACGGAGGCTTCCCACAGCTAGGTCAGAGGAAGAATTCTTCCACTGACGTTGTCACATCTACACAAAGAGTTAGGTTGACCTAACTACAATGCTCCGGGTGTGAAAATTCTCACCTCCCTGGGCAACATAGCCAGGTTGAGCTAATTTTTTAAGTGTAGACCAGGCCTCTGTAGCGAGTCCTGTGCATAGCAAGAATTCTGGTCTGGCTTTCTCCATAATGTGCCCTACAGCTCCCTCTGATCAAAGGGAATTGAGTGTTTGATGCACACCTGATTCGGGTGCACGATCCCTCTGTGGATGAAAAATCTGCCATAAAGCCCAATCCTTCACACTTCACTGGTCCACAAATATAGGCCTAGGAATGTTGGTTTCACACTTACGAAGTTCTGCATTCTTGGGGGTCGTTTTTCAGCTAATCAGTGATGCAATGTGCCTCTTGTTTTGGGGGGTGTGTGTGGCAGTTTTCACTTTAAACCTAAGATGAGCTGGTTTTTGAGATTTCATTTTGGCCAGTGGCCCCCTAGTCATTAGAGTGGGCAGAATAAGATGTCTGAATCCAAACGTGATCTTGTGCTTTGGAGAGTTTGAATGACCGATTCAGATTTTGCAGCCTGAACTCCGGACAGCAAGTTTAACCAGGAGCTTTCATGCTGGCTGTGGGATTTCTGTGCCTTGGGTGATTCAGAGGGTTCGATTAGATGAGTGAAAGTAGTCCCTTCTGGCCTGAAAGTCTATGTGCCAGATTGTCAGCTGGAGTAAATCCATAGAGCTCTACTGACTCTATATTAATTTATAGCAGTGGAGAGTCCAGCTCCTTAAGCATGCACTCCAGCAGTTGAATAAGTTGGTCTCGTATTCTAAATGAGACCGTACAGACCACTATCAGCAGCCAGGGCCAGCTGAACTTCCCCATGACCCTGCAGTAGGGCAGGAGAGAGACCAGCCTCTGTGTGGGTCTGTTTACAACTGGTTTAGCTGCTAGCTAAAAACTTAGGGCGTGTTTCCAGGGAAAAACCTCCTTGTGTGTTTTCCATGAATGGCTTTATTCACTCCACTGCTGAGGCAGCAAAATTTTCCTACACAGATTGGATCCCTAGATACATTAACAAAGGCTTTTAAAAAAAGTTTGGCTTGCTTTTGTGTTCCATAACACGCTCTCACTTGGTAACTGGGCTATTAACTTTGTTATGGTGGATGAAAGATCCTATATAAAACAAAGCTTACAAGGACTGAGTGGATCAAGAGATGGTTATAAGGGGCCGGATCAAGTCTTGCTTTGGTTGGTAGCATCTGAAAATTCTTGCCAGCTGATGGTTTTTTCTCGGTCTATGTGATGCAAGTGTAGTGGATTTCCAGAGGGTTATCACAAAACATACAGGGCCTGGTCTTTTCCATGGACTTAATCCTGACTGTACTGGTGTAAGTCCATAATTAGCCAGCACCATCAGAGGTAGGGTAGTATACAGCCAGTATAGAGCAGAGGAGAATCAGAGCCACACTGGAGAGAGTTTCAGAAGACCCAGCTGATCTAGGAGCACAACAGGAATTATGCAGCTTACTTACTAGGGTGCGTTTGTGAATTTCTGGTTTTGTTGGCACTCAAGGACTCAGTGAGTGACCCTCATATTTCCCAAAGATGGCCTCTCAATATCAGGTTAAAGCATATTTGTGGGACTGCCCTGTCAGCCCTGCAGATGGAGGATCTCAGGCCCACATCCTTAGAGGTAATTGGGTGTCTAAGTCCCATTGAAATCCATGGGAGTTAGGTGCCTAAATACCTTTGATAATCTGGGCCTCATTCTCTCAGGCTGCTGGTCCAATACCTCTCAAAAGCTATCTTTTAAAACCCCAAATAAGGAGAGACTTCAACTGACGACAAACAGCACAAACCACTAACTCATAAGCGACAAATATCTAATTTTCATGCAGGTATCTACCCACCCAGACAGAGATCCTATCACTATCGAGATAGGTCCCAGCAGTGCATAAAATAGCCATTCGTTTCTGAATAGCGTGTTTATAGCCTCAACAATCTCCCAGGAGGCATTGATATTTATTTATATTTCAATACCACTTAGAGGCTGCAGTTGGGGGAATCAAATCCCTATCGTGCTAGGTGCCATATAAACATGAAGTAAAGAGGTGGCCCTTGTCTCAAAGGCTTCCACACTGGGTTATAAAAAGATGGAGGGGTGGAGGGAAAGAGGATGAGGTTGTAGCGAGACTCTAGATGTTTGTCATCCCTTATTGGGTTACAGTAGCAACTGGAATCCTCAGCTTGCTCCTATTGTACTACATATTGTATAGACTTTATACATGCCCTGGTGAACTGTGACTGCTGTGTATCATACATGATTGTGATGCTCTTCTACTTATCTTACCCCTCCCGGTTACATCTTGACATAAGACTAAGCTTTCCAGGTCAGGAACTTGCCCTGCAGAGTATCTGTTAATTATTTTGCATCTATAGCACATCTTATGCACCTAAATCTCTTTGTCAGCAATGGACTAAACCCCTTGAGGATCCAAGCATAAGAGGATAAACTATAGTGCATCCAAATTTGGACTTGGTGGTCTTTGTTCATCATTCTGATTTGTGCCCAATTGGGAGTTTTGTCTGTGTTAAGACTGAGTAAGGACTGAGCAAGGACCTTAGGATTTAGCTTCATAACATTAATTACTATTGGTTTTATGTCACCACATATATTGGAGGCGAGTGCATTGACATTGTTACCTCTTTCTCACCTAAGCTTTAGAATTTGGGAATCATCATGGCTTGTTATTTAAAAAAGGGGGGAATTCTTACTAGGCCGTAGCCTAAGACGTGGCATCTTGCATTGGGATGAACGCTTGGTCCTGATGTTTTCTTTTTGTCCTAGTCTCTGGAGTACAATATCTTTGAAGGCATGGAATGCCGTGGGTCTCCATTGGTGGTCATCAGCCAGGGAAAGATTGTGTTGGAGGATGGAAACCTCCATGTAACTGAGGGCTCTGGACGATACATCCCCAGGAAGCCATTCCCTGACTTTGTTTACAAGGCAAGGAGCAGGGTGAGTATGTCAATGAATGCTAGTTAACTCATGGAGCGTCTGTGTTATGGGGCTGGTGGACAGGTGATATCCCCAGGCTGTTTCTTTCATAGAGAAAACAGTGAGTATTGTCCAAACTTAGTTTCTTCCTTGGGTTGGCTTTTATTTTCTAAAGTAACTATGTAACCTAAGTAACCTCAGCTTGAGTTTGGCAATCTCTGCAGAATCTTTGTGTCTGCTCCTGTAAGAACCGTTTAGTCTGGCGGTCAAGGTGAGTCAAAAAATACCTCTGCAAGGTACTAGCATCCTGTCACAATAGGAAGAGAAAATAGTGTTTAAGTTGACTATCATCCAAATGGTTTTATTTTAAAAGTGTAAATTTAATTATGCTGTTTACATGGTTCCCTTTGCGTTTAATCGATCTTCAAACAATGAAGCTAGGCTAGTCACTTTTGTTTCAAGCAGATAGTTTGATTCTCTTGTGATTCAGTTTGCAGCATTATTGATTTACATTTAAAAGTTTTGAAAGATTTAAATTTAGTAAACTTACACTTAGGAAGGAAAAATCGCATGCACAACTACAAAATGAAGAGTAACTGCTAGACAGTAGGACTGCTGAAGAGGAATGGGGGTTAAAGTGGATCACAAATTGAATGAGTCAGTGTAATTGAAAGGCTAAAATTTTGGGGTGTATTAACAGAAGTGTCGTATGTAAGACAGGGTAGGTAGTTGTCCCATTCGAGTCAGAAGTAGTGAGGGCTCAGTTGGAGTATCGAGTCCAGTTCTGGGTGCCACATTTAAGGAATATGGACAAATTTAGAAAGGTTAAAAACGGCATAAGTAGTTTTGAGAGAGGAAGGCTGAGGGGAACCTAATAAGTCTTCCAGTATGTTAAGGGCTGTTATAAAGAGGGTAGCGATCAGTTGTTCTCCATGTCCACTGAAGGTAGGACGAAAAGTAATGGGCTTCATCTGCAGTAAAGGAGATTTAGGTTGGATATTTAGGAAAATCTCTCTCATAAAGATAGTTAAGCTCTAGAACAGGCTTACAAAGGAGGTTCTGGAATCCCCGTCATTAGAGGTTTTTAAGAACAGGCTGGACAAAAGACCTGTCAGGCATGTTCTAGGTTTATTTGGTCCTGCCTCAGTGCAATGGGCCAGACATGAAGACCTCTCAAGGTCCCTTCCAGCCCGTTATGAATTGAAACAAATATAGTGAGAACATTTCTACTTTTGAAAAATAGTGAACTTACTCTGAGGCTAAAATTTGTTTAAAAAAGGTATAGGAACCCAAAACAGAAGGAATTAGAGAGCTCCTCCGCCAGTAGGAGTCAGCATAGCTATATTGAAATAATCATAGCTAGACAGATTTACAGCAGCTGAGGATCTGGTCCCTAGGGTGTTTCAAAACGGAACAGTAGCGTAATTGTATGTATAGGTTAACGTGTCAAAATCTGTCAGAAGGGAAATAGTCCATGCGATAGGGATGTATCTGCAACACTGCCCTCTGCTGGATAGAATCAGAGTTGTTTGCTTGGAATTGTACTTTCTTGAAGTATTCATTGCAAGGGATACTCCTTATGAATAGAGTGAATGTGTTTTGAAATGCTAAGGGGGAAAAATTAATTTGCAATGTTTTGAAGTCAGTGGATTTATGCTACTGGAGCCCCATGAGGATTAATACGGAATCCCATGATTTTGGGATACTTTGGTCACCAGGATTCTTGATTTCCTTTCCAGGTCTGGTTGACCCTCTCTCACTTAGTGAAATTACATTCAAGGCAAAATAAGTTATTGCCGCCGGAGGGGCAAAGGCTGGTCTCCCTTTCACTCGGCCAGTTGAACAGCCCTAGCTCTCAGTCAGCATCAACATGGTGCAGAAGTGTAGCTTTTACATTCTAGTGCAAAAACTGAACCTTGAATCAAACATCTGTGACCTTTACCTTTGCTGTTTGGAGGCTCACTGCTTGTGTTTTCTCCAGCTGGCTGAGCTGCGGGGTGTCCCCCGGGGCCTGTACGATGGGCCTGTCTGCGAAGTATCAGTGACACCGAAGACTGTCACACCAGCATCCTCGGCTAAGACGTCTCCAGCCAAACAGCAGGCCCCACCTGTCAGGAACCTGCACCAGTCTGGATTTAGCTTGTCTGGTACATACTTATGTATGGCTAAATTATTACGTTGAAATCTTGGTGGTTTTCTTGTGGGGCCGTGGGTTCGGTTGCAATAACAAGAGAAGGCAGGGCCTGGAAGGGTTTACAGCAGTGAGATTCATTTCACAGCAGAAGAAAAATCTGGATAGAAGTCCTTCTAGAATTTGGATTTATTTCAGTGCCAAAGCAAAGGAATCTATATCTCCATCCACTTCAAAGGACAGGGACCCAAGTTGGGTAGCGCCACTGTAGAGTTTTGCCAATTGGGGATCTGGCTCCTGTACTTCATTTTTCATCTTGCAGTTTCTATGGCTGAGGTTTTTTCAGCCATGAATACCTTGGTCAGAATGGGAGACAATGACGCAAGCTTCCTTTAGGGATCAGGATTGAGCGGCCCAAAGACAGAGAGTCTGCAATTAATATTCAGGGACAGATTCTATGGAACCATACACCAGGTATGTGGAGTCTGGCCCATATAGTGCAGAGTGAAGCGATTCTGTAGGGCATAGGCAGTTTTGTATGGCATCACGGGATACTTCAGAGAGAAGATCTGTCCTGAATTGGGAAGAGAGGGTTTAATGGTGAAATATGAAGACACAGGGACTCAGGGCATGGGAGACAGATCCAGAGAAGAGGGATAAGGCAGC
Source organism: Dermatemys mawii (assembly GCA_007922305.1). Taxonomy (NCBI): domain Eukaryota; kingdom Metazoa; phylum Chordata; order Testudines; family Dermatemydidae; genus Dermatemys; species Dermatemys mawii. The sequence goes on from ML677387.1 coordinate 7,156,588, forward strand.
CTTCCTAATACATTGAGAGCTGCTCCGGAAATTCACGTTTTCTGCATGGAAGATTTTTGATTAAAGCCAAAACGTATTCAACTTTTTTGGATTTGTCAACAAAAATAAAAAAAAATTTCAATTAAAATGAGGGGAAATAAAGTTAATTTTTTAGGGGTCAGGGGGAGGTCTGGGTCAGTGACTCATCCAGAGAAGGCCAAAATCAGAGGAGTAAAATAAGCGTACATACCGAGAAGGCCAGAATTGTAGGGTGAACATTGGAGCAACTCAATGAGGGAATAGGATGGAGATATAGTTATGGTAACGAGGATGACAGTTCTGATGAGCCAGCTGCGAAGTTCATGTTGACTGATGGAGCAGTGTGCAGCTACTTTGGTTCTCCTCCCTGAAGCAAAACAGTCACCTGTAGTTTAGAGAAATGCATTGGTTTTATCTAAAGATAGGCGTCTCAGAGACTTGCAGTGCTTTTAGCTGACTTGAAAGCAAGCATTGAAAAAGTTATTTCAGTACTTCCACATGGTCCACTTACTTGTGGCTTGAGGTGCTAAGCCTAGGAAAGTGTGGCACATCTATCTAATTTTGTGCTGAAGCAATAGGTTGAGGATCAGAAAGATGATGTAATGAGATTCCTCCTTCCACAACAAATATGGCAAGGTCTTCCACTAAGAAGTTAACATAGCTGGGAGGAGTGGGTAGCTCCATTGTTTGGTAAAGGGGTAGTAAGCCAGCCGCTTGACTCAGCAGAAGCTAAAACAGGTGAAGCCAGGAGAGGGATTTTCCTCCCAAAATGATGCTTGTAATAAGCAATTAAGCCAGTTAGCACTGGGAGAGTGGGGAGAGACTAACACATTTTTCCACTCACCAGCCTACCACTTGAAAGCTTTCCCAGTGCTCTCTGCTTCTGCACAGTCTAACCTAGCCCTTACAAAGAACCATCATAATAGTGTGAACTGATGCAGTGCCCCTTCCCTGAATCTATAGGCAGCTCCAGGGCCGTTGCTGCTGCTCAGAGCTTCCACTAAAACCGTAGCATAGTCTTGTCTGTTTTCAGTGTTGCCGTTCTGCCACCCAGGGGTCAGTTCTATGTCCAGTCCCATTCTGCGGGCACGGATCCTTAACTTCCTGCTAAGCAGGCTTTTGTATCCCAAGCAGCCAACTTAGAGCCCTTCCATTGAGCACCTGATACAGCGAGAACAAGTGAGCGGAGGTTAAAGCTCTTGTTCGCTGTGGGCCAGATAGTGCTCCCTCCTTGTGGCACGGGGATAGGAGAACTGCCAGCCTAGAAGAGAGGTTAACATTCTGCTTGCTCCCCCGCAAAACCATTGGCACGGATAGCTGGTGGCCACCAACCTACCTAGAGGTCTCAGTCTAATCCATGTCTCAGGACCCGCCATCATAATTAATGGGGCAGCCTCAGCAGAGAAGACTAGGACTCGCTCCACTGGAGAATGTGTTGCACTCTTGAGTTCTAGGGCTGGTCCCAGTGGGTTTGGATTAGAGCAATTCAGCACGGCATGATGATTCCCCACCTTGCAGAACAGCTGCCTGTTTTGTGAGTCCCCGAGGCAGGAAATCAGTTGATTTGCATGGGAATTAGGTGCCTAAATACCTTTTTGAGGAACTGAGACAGAGGACTTAATTCAATGTGGCCTAAGAGGCTATTACCAGTTCCAGCGGAGCTGCATCCTTTTAGACCCATGGGCTGAATGCAGCCCACCGACGGCAGGCAATGTCTAAGTTACTGTGTTGAAAGATGCTCCACTCCAGCGCTGCACTGACGTGGCCTCTTCTCCCTCTCCTTCCAGGTGCACAGATTGATGACAACATACCCCGCCGCACTACTCAGCGCATAGTGGCACCGCCCGGTGGACGTGCCAACATCACCAGCTTGGGTTAAGGAATTAACCTCTCTGAGGCCGCCTAGCGGACTAGGGGAGGGGGCAGGGTACCTGGAGACCCTTTTGATTCTTTTAGAGCCTGTGATGGTTACTGCGGGCAACCAGTGTGCTGTGGCACCACTTTCAGTCCTCTCAGTCCATCTTCCTCATCGTCACCGATCCCACTCAATTCCCCTCCCCCCGCCCATCCCACCACATTTAAAGAAACAACCCCAGTTTGATACGCTGGACATGCGAAAATTCAGTTTAACGAGGGTGTTTGAGAGGTGGCCTCTGTTCCCACTAAACATCTCTCTTGACAAAGGAAGGAAAAAGTGAATTTCCCGGGAGCTGCCTTTAAAAACAAAATAAAAATAAAAAAAATTGCTTTTTGGGACATCCATCACAGCTGTCATTCAAGGGGTTTTTAAACTGGATATTCCTTAGGGTCCTGATCTGCAACAGGACAACTAAATGAGGGCAGAAGAACATAAGTCTAAACTTAGATCAGCATTCTCCCCCCTCACAACCCTTCTGTAATCTCGCCGGGTCTCTTATTACAAATAGGAACTCTGTTAGAAATTGGCAAGATGCATCTTACCCAGTTGGGTTGAGGTTTTGCTGTGTTTTTCCTTCTGATTTTTCTCTGCAAATTAGATCCTTGAGGAGATTTGAAAAATAGAGTACTTTTAAAAATGTTTTGGACCATTGTGTTTGCAGAGTCTCACCTGAGAGTGGACATTCCTCCCCTGTTCTCTTCCCCTCCCCAGCCTCATTCTTGTCATAGCTTCTGACCCTCTTGAGAGTCATTTGGTGGTAGGAGTTCGTGGCATCATTTCAGCAAGCACTTGATACTTGTGTTAGTTCATGAACACTTCTAGGCCTCAAAGCCAAACTATGATCTCCTCCCTCAAAAAGTCTCAGGCCCTCAGCCAGTGTCAGACTAACTCCATTGACGGTAAGACTTAATTGACACTAGCTGAAGATCTGGAATAAAGTCCCATGAAAACCTTTCCTCAACAGGCTTTTCATTGGTGGAGGTGAAACTCCGTTAGCTGAGGTTTTAGTCAATGAACTAGGTTCATTTGGCAGTATGTTAAATTCAGTAGCCGCCCTCCCCCCTTTGACGGTCAGAAGAAGGGTCGAACTCACAAGAGCAGTCATTTAAGCTAGAAAGAGACTTTGTTAGTATCGCGTAAAGACCCCTTGTGAAAGCATACAAGAAAGATCTTATCAATGGCCATTCCAATTCTAGGGCCAGAGCCACAGCTGGTGTAAATGGCAGCTTTGTGGTAGCTATGCTGATTTACATCAGCTGAGGATTTTGCCAGTGATTTGGGATATTGTTGTACAATAGATCATTGCACAAGGGCAAATTTAGTCCACCTGGAAACACCCAGGAAAAGGCCTATAGTTAACCTACTCTAATTTAGGGTCAGTGGTAGTTCCTTGTCCTTGTATACTAACGAAATCCCATATAGAGATTGCTTAGTGCCTGGCAGCTAAGGCCCAAATCCTGAAAGGTATTTAGGTGCTTAACTCCCATGGAAATCAGTGAGCATTAGATGCTTTTGAAGAACTGGTTGCTGATCCTTTAGCTCAAGCAATGGATGATCCTGTTTTCAGATCCAGGTGGCAGTTGGTTCACATGCATCATCTAAGTCCTACTCAAGCTGTATTTTGAGGGCTTGGGGCCTTGGGCTGGTTCTTTGCACAGGGGGTAATCTTTCACCCATTGTCACAGCATTTATCTTCACTGCCTTTTTGTCCCCTGCAGCATTGGTGGAGCTATGGTGGGCCCAGGATATGTGGGAGACAAGGTGGATGAGATGATATCTTGGTCCAATAAAATATATTACCTCACCTACCTTGTCTTTTTGTCCCCTGGTATTCAGGGGGTGTCACCTGCTTCTTCTGTTTGTATTTTTGCATATGCATTTACTTTATTTTTCTACTTTTTAACTCTTAAAATGGTATTTACAGGTTCTTAAGGAAAATAGAGATAGCAGGCTTTTAAAAACTAAAAACCAAATCCGCTTTTGCAAAGTATCAGAGCTGGGATTTTCCAGTGATCGTAAAGCAGTTTAGGTACCTAAGTCCCATTGGATCTCAACTCCTAACTCCTTCAGGCTCCTTCAAAAATATCAGCCTTAAAAAAAAAAAATAGGACAGTTCGTTTATTTGTCCAGCAATGTTTGATTTTGGTTTAACTCTTGGGTCTTTCGTTTTTCATAAGAGATGTTGCACTTTTTTGTTAAAGTAATCAGTAAAAACTAATATATATATTACAGCTGTTTTTTCCACCTGTGCTTTGAAATAAATTGGAACAAGCTGGGGAGAAAAAAGAAACAGTTGTTTCAATTCTACGAAACATTCGCAGCTGCTCAGTATTCACTTGAGTCTTCCTTGTTTTCTTTTCCTTCACCAACTGACTTTTCAGGTAGATTTGTTCATTCATTACAAGGGGGAAAAAAGTCTGTTTGCAGGCTACCTAAGCATGTTTTTCTGTGGGAGCTCATTTGCTTTGTGTCTGTTTAATGAATGTCATATGTAAATGCTTAAAAAAATAAGACTGACAATTAACCGCAGTGACTTGAAGCTCTAAAAATAATAATGTAGGATTTAATACTAGCTGGATTTTAACCCTTGGATTTGTGATTGTGAACTATGAGAGGAGGAGCTGTAAGTGCTAGAGATGATCATGTGTGTAGACAAAAAGTACTGATATTTGACCCTTGTCTCAATGGCAAACCCCACCCCAAAGTCTTGTGTTTTATTCCTTGCAAACGGTGTTATATTACCATGGGAACGCCTAATAAAGACAAAATGTTGTGGTTCCACTACGTGTATCTGTCTTGACGTGATCAGTGTTGTGTGAGTGGACGCTGGGGGGAAGGGGGCAGCCCTCAGCTAGTATAGATTGACATAGCTCTGTTTGACATCACGACTGATTTACAGCAGCTGAAGAACTGCCCTGTGCTACATATGCCTTGGAACGTGCTTGTCACAGCTGAAGGGAGCCCGAGGGATGGAGTCCTAGCCAATGTGAATTGGCAAAACCAACCCATCCCACTGGCACTCCTTTCTGTCATCTCGATGAGGAGTGAGTGATCCTTGGAGGCTGAATCTACCACTCTTTTCTAAACGGCACGTGAGTAAGGGACAGTTTACACCACTGCTGCCTGCACCGTTTTACTGCAACGCCTCTCAAGAACTAGCAGCCTTGTCTCTACAGTGCTTGAGTCAGCCTCTTTCACAAGCAAATTCACACCAAGATGTAAGAGACTTTTCATACCAGATGTCTGATAAGGACAACATCTGGCAAAGCAGCGAAGTGTGAATTCCCACAATAGTTTTTCTGAGAACACCATCCTCAGTTTACATAGCTAAGCAGTGACCAGTGATCTCAAGCATTCTGCTTTGATCAAAGGGGAACCAAAGAGATTAAAGCTGTTGGCTCAGCTCTCAAGCTTCCAATATGGGCCCACTTGGCTCATAGGCGGGATACAAATGCAGAGGGGAGCATGCAAAGAACGGAGCGAGAATTGTTAGAGTTGGTTGGGAAAATGCTGATGAACCATTTGTAATGGAATTTGCGGATTTGTCAAAGTTGAACTGTTTTGCAGAGATGGTGCAATTTTAAAGGCTCAGTAGAATGCGGGCAGGGTTCCAGCCGAACCCTACACACCAAGCAGGTTGTGAAATCCCTCTGGTGCTGGGCCAGCTCGCCCGTCCACTTCCTCAGCAGCCTGGGATTTCAGGCTTCCAGGAACTATAAGCCTGGGAAGCTTTCAAGGGATGGAGCTTCAGGGCAGCCATCCACGCAGACTGCCCTGAATCTCAGACCCCAGTGCTTTCCGTAGAAATTCTCTGCACAAAGTTTCTAGTTTTTGTTCCAAATGGGAATGAAATCCCTTTTCAACATCCGCCATGAAACACAATTACCTTTCTCCACACAGCTCTAGGAAGCACGATGAGCCTGTTCATCTTTAGGTTGTCTATGTTCTCTCCATCTTTCAGAATATGCCATGGGCTCTAACTAATGTCTCAGCTAAAAGGTAGCATTCCTAACAGTGCAGCTCCCCTTTATTAGAGCCAGGGCTGGCTCTAGACACCCAGCAAAGGAAGCACATGCTTGGGATAGCACATTTCCAGGGGTGGCATTCCGGCGCCGGCCAGCCCTTTTCTGGAAAAATCCACCAATGTACAAACATACATGAAGATCAAAAATATCTCCATAGTGTGATAGGAGCGTGATGTGAAAAATATCATGTCACGTCCTGACATGGTCAGTCATAATGTGAATGAGCGTAAATGTGTTAACATTAATGGTTATTGATTAATTAAATCAGGAGTCGTCATTACTTGTGTGTACTGTGCGACTCTATTGGCGCCTTTTGCGCCAATTTCCGTGTCGCGTTGGTGCCAGTGGTTTAGCATGTGGTATTGAATATTTTGCTTGTGTTTGAACTTGTTTTAAATCATGTCAACTTTCAAAGTTATCAAACCTTAGTAAAGGTGGTAAAGCATTTATTTATTTACTTATTCTAACTACACATTCTCTATTTTCATTTTTTTAGAATTTTAAACAGTCAAAAAAATTTGCAAACTATAAACATGTATAGAACCAAAAAAAAAGGGGTGGGGAAGGGGCAGCCAAATTTTTTTTTTTTTTTTTTTGCTTGGGGTAGCAAAAAACGTAGAGGCGGCCCTGATTACAGCAGTAATATAGCATCGGGGTAATAGCAGGGGTAGTATAGGAATTGAGCACAAGCGTGAAATGCTGTCCCCATTGTTGTTGTCAATTGCAAAACTCCCACTGACTGTCAGCAGGGCCAGACTTTGCCCCAATCTTGCTATGAGTCTTGGTCCCATGATTCTCACACACAGAGGGACTGCTATGAGTAAAGCAATGCTTGACAATATTTTGTTGGGAATCGAATAAGGCAGGTGGGCAGGAAAAAACCTTCTAGCAAAGACGACTAATTTGCTTATGTTCTCTTTTCTCAGCGAAATGCAACAATTTGTTACTACAGCCTTAGACTAGAGACTAGCACTTATGGAAACACCCTTCCAGTTTTTCTGGGATTGATTTACATGAAGCTGGGTTTAGATAAGCTCAAAAATTTGAAGTCTTTCTACCATAACATGGAGCTGAAATATGAAGCCAGCCCACAGCATTAATATTTAGTTAAGACACATAATGAGTGGTCATTTGGGGATTCTCCTCGCTGGTCTCCTAAACCACAGAAAAGGCTGGCCCCAGGGAATCCAGCCCAGCATAGGCTGGAGAATTTACTAAAATCTGACAGGCTCAATAAATTCTATTAATAATTGAGGGACAGAAGCTTTAAGGGGAGAAGGGACCATTTAGATCTAGTCTGACCTGTATAATACAGGCCATTAAAGATCACCGTTACCCCTTTATTGAGCACAGTAACGTGTGTGACTAACAGAGGTGTTGGAACAATTTGTATAGTAGGCTGATGGAAGCCACTTCAAGCCAAGGAGGCGGCAGCACCCCACCGCTGATGGCAACAAGCACATCTAGAGACATCTGGACTGGGCTTGGAGTCAGAAAGAAAGAGAATCTGCCACTTCCGGTAGTAGGTTAATCATCATCCTCACTGAAACACATTGGGCCTTATTTCTAATATGAATGTCTTCCTTCAACTTCCAGCCACTGGTTTTTGTTCTGCCTTTCTCTGCTTGGGTAAAGAGCTCTTTTTAACCTGATATTTTCTCCCTGGGAAGGTACTTCTACACTAAGTCACTGCTCAATCTTCTTTTTGATAAGATGATAAAAAAAGAGTGAGAGCTCAAACATAAAGCCTAACAGTGAGAGACTTAATATCTCAGTGTGTTGATGTAAAGGAACTCTGGTCATGTGGGACAGCTGATTTGATGAAAACATCATGAGGGGCTAGATCATTTGTACCAAAACAACAACAGAGTGCCAGCCTTTCCTTTGGTTCATCTCCCCGGCATTGACTGAAAAAGTCAATGGCCAGCTCTAAAAAGTTACTATTTGATCAAAAAAGGTGGTCAAAATTCTGAAAGAGGAAGAGAGAGCCCATGGGAGATCAATGCAGTGCTTAAAAACCCTACTACAGTACTAGAATGCAATAAGCACTGCTGGGCGCTATAGCTCTATGACCATGTTGATTAATCAAGTCAACGGTCTATGTGAATCTAAAGCTGGGAAATGTTTGAGTATAGTAAGAGGAAACCAAAGCAATAGATGACTGGGCCCAGATCCTCTTCTACTGAGGCACCTAAATACCTTTGAGGATCTGGGCCCTGGCCTCTTCTACTGCCCATACAGTGCAGGATTGGCACTTATTACTTCAATTCATTCTTTCTATCTAACCTCTCTTTCCCAGTGTAGCCAGGCACCTCAGTGAACCATAGCCCTACTTCAGCAGAGCATTTAAGCACGTGCCTGAATTCTATCAACGTTTATTACACTTCTGGTGCTCTGCTAACTCAGTGCCTGTCTAAGCAACATTACAAGTCAGATATGTGTACACCATATTTTATATATATACACACACACAGCATAGACTTACGTGTTGGTGCCATGAGGATGCCCTCATGCTAATTCATCTACCTTAAATATCAGTTTTCTGATTTTTTCCCCAACTTTAATTTCCAGGCTCTCATGTTGTTTTTTTAATGTTGCTACACTGATTTTAATATTTTTAAGCTGATTTCTATTCCAGTGTAATCTTCAGACCAAGAATTTTGTAGGCACAACTAATACCATTAAATGGCAGCAAGACATGTACAATAGAAATGACCCAGGCTCTTGGGAAATATGTAACACTAGGAATCCCTTTGATTTAGTACATAATAAACGCAGAAACATGCATGTGGTTTCTTACAGTGACAGATTACATATGAATACATTAATAAAGGCACCACATCTATTATAATATTATATCATTATATACCAGTGTTGAAAGATTAATATCCTTGTGTTTTATTATAATTTAAGCCCCAACAGTGTGCTCCTATAATCAAATAAAGACTGCTGTAAGCATTATCTATCAGACTAGTTACAGAAGAGATGTGTGTTTACAAAGGTTTCATTTATATTCTGGAGAGGCTGATGAAATCCTAGAATAAAAGTGAAATGGATCTGGAGAGATCACATTTTCCTAGGAGATTTCATTCTCTGGAATGTTTCACAATTTTCTTAATATGAGGTGTCTGACCAGAGAATAATCCCAAAAACAAATGAAAAACTATTCCCAGTGCAAATCAGGATATGTTCACTACTGAGTCACACTTTAACATGTTAAACATGATTGTAAGGGCAGGTCAACACTAGAGATTTATGTTTGAATGACAATGTCTGTTAAGGATGCGATTTTCTCTTTGGCAGCATTTCCATGCTGTGAAAACCCTGTGGTTTATTTCACACAGGGAACTGGTAGAAGTTATACCAGCCAAAGGCATTCTTGCCATTGTAAGTGCATCTGTGCTAGAAGAGTGTGCTGCTGTAACTGTTCTGGCAAAACTTAGTACCGGCTAGGCTTAATTTTAGTGTGGGCAAGATCCAGGAGTTTGATTTTACTCACGTTTAAGCATAGGAGAAGCCAGTTAAACACAGCTAGGAACAAACTTTGTGTGGTATCACAATTGTTTTATTTAAGTTTTATATGTGCTAAAAACATGAGTAAAAATCCAAAAGCCATGGCCTCAAATTGTCTTCAGTTTAGTTAAAACAGCAGGAGGTAGTACTGCGTTCATGATCTTAGGTAAAGTTAAATTTAGAGCCAGTTGAATTTTTTCATTCAAAATGTTTGACAATAAGTGGCCTTTCTAGAAACAAAAACATTTCATTTTTTTTCAACAGAAGACTCTCTAAAACTGGAGGGGGGGTGTTAAAACAAGAAACAGTAACTTGGGGTTCAGGTTTCCCTCCCTGAAAACTGAAAAGCCAAACCTTGAAAAAGATCAAAATTTTACTTTTAATAATGTTTTTTTGAAAATTTGAGAAAGCTAAAATGTTATTTTTAAAGCCTTTTTCAACCAACTTTTGTTAAAGTAGTGTCCTGTGCATACGTGCTGGAATTAGAGGTGCTACTGCACCCCCTGGCTTCAAGTGGTTTTCATTAATTATATGCATTGCTTACAATTTGGTTCAATGGTTCAACACCACTAAATAAATGTTCCAGCATTCCTGGTCCTGTGTCTCTTCCCACCCAGGGCTAACACTGAAAAGTGCTGTGGTATCTGCAGTGACCACATGCAGCCAGTTTCATTGAAGAGATCAAGATGATGCCCATGAATAGTTAAAGCTGACAGAGATTCATTTTAAGTCAGAAAAGACCATTAGATCATCTAATTTGACCTCCAGTAGAACACAGGCCAGTAGATGAACATCTCTGGCCTGGGTTCTACTGGAGGTCAAATTAGATAACATATTCCTGTACTGAGCTCAATCATTTGTGGTTGAACTAGATTGGCACTTCCAAGCTGTAGTATGTGTGCCACCCATTGGATGTGAGCTTAATTTCATCCCTTCGCTTAACTATTTAAGATGGGTGATGGGGTACCTGCTCCACACTGGCTAGTTGGAGCCTAGGGTGGCTGCACGAAAAGCAGCCAATAGGATAGGGCTGTGAGGAGCAGCCAATCAGGGCTGGACAGGCCCATATAAAAAGAGCTGCAGGGCAGAGCAAGTTCAGTAGCTGACAAACTCAGTGAGGAAAGATGAAGCTCCTGGCCAAGCAGAAGGGAACTGTCCAGGGTGCTAGAGCAGTGCTGTTAGCAGCAAGCAGGGAGGAGCTAAAGATGGCCCCTGACTGGCCATAGGGATTCATAGGCTGAGGCCTTGAGGCAAGGGTGAAGAGGGTGCAGGGGGCCATGGGGAAGTGGCCCAGGGAAATGATCTAAGGAGTTGGCGGGGACACAGCAAATGGTGGCCATCTACAGGGTCCCTGGGCCAGGACCTGGAGTAGTGGGTGGGTGCCCACCTGCCCGCCCCCTCCCCGCACCTCACCAGTGGGTAAGTGTGAGACAATTGGCTGCTTTCGCCACAGCAAAGTGGCTGGACAGTGGGCTGCAGTGCCCCCAGATGGGGGGAGAACAGAGCGTAACATGGCCAGAGGGCTGTGTCATGAAAAGGACTCTGATCCTGGGAGCAACGTGGGTCCTAGAGCAGAAGCGACGATGGCAAGACACCACATTGGTTAGCAGAGCTAATCCCTGGGATAGCCAGAAGGCGGCACCGTAATGGTGAGTGAACATAGTCACCGATTGTAGGTGAAAAAGTTTGGAAGCCACTGAACTAGGCCTCCAGTCTTCATCTGATGACATTGAGGGAGTGTCCACCACAAACCACTAGAACAAGGGAACAAAGGAAGTCACCTTCACTTTAAAATTGTTGTTTCTAATTTGCATTTTCCTGGATTTAGTTTCTAGCCATTGGTTTGTGCTCTGCCTTTCTTGGCTGGTTTAAGGAGCCTGACATTTTATCAGGAGTTAAGTTTTGCATTGTTTGAATCCGGTTGGTTCAACGTCTGGGCCATGAGAGGAGAATTCTGGGTTTATTCCACTTTGTACCTGCTGTGGAGAGAGATGAACACCACACTGTGTGATGACAGAAAGATCTGCAACCAAAATTCCATTGAATATTTATGATCTTTGTAACATGATGCACTTTGATGAAGGCTGGAACTCCTGCCTGCCTGCCAACCCCATCCTGTTCATTTCCTTGAATTATAGTGAGGCTAGCCTGGAGTAATGAGACACTGGTTTAATATACGAGGGTCCCTTTGGCAGGCCTGGGGAGATTAGGAAATTGGCGGGAAGGACAGAGCAAGGTCCTAGGGGATCGGTGTCTGAGCTGATATATCAGAGAGCTGCCAGTGAGTTCTTGGATTGTTAGGTGGAGCAGATTAAAAATCAAAGCACAGAAAGGGAGAGGATTTGTCTCTGCCTAGTCTCCACAGCCCAGAAGGAAAGAGGGAGGTGTTGGATGCTATCAGTGGTCTCTCTTTGTACCCAGACAGAAGCAGCCATTTGGCAGATCTCAGTACTCAACACCTGTTGCTATGAGGGCTGCGAGATTCTCATTGGTTTTGATTCCCAGAGGGTCCTGGGAATATTTACTCTGGTTTTGATCCAGATGCATTCACACCAGCCTTGCTGGGAGTCTGGTTCAAGTGAATCCCCAAATTCAAAATGCTGCTATTCTGTTCAACAAATCATTTCTAAACATGTTCAGGGAATCCCTGCAAACAAATGACTTTAGTAAGGTCTGATCCTGAACCAATGAACTCACATAGATATCCATGGCAAAATTCCCAGTATCAGGGTCAGACCCTAATTGGCCTGCAGTAATTAATCTGCAATTAGGGTGTGGTAGCCTCTGCTTGTGGATTTATGTGCAGAGAAAGGAATTTATTTTTGCACATTGTTGGATTATGTAGCATGTTTTATAAGTATTTGTGCAGAGAGGCCCCAATCGTGATTGGGGCCTTTGGTTGCTACTGCAATATGTATTTTAAAAACTTACATGAAAGCTTTACATTGCTCACTTCCCCAGATCCTTATAAAAGGGGAAGGTTTGTTTAAGGTACAGTTTAAACAAATCATTGTGCTGATAGGCCACGTAGAGTTTGCCAACCACTTTGTGCCCTCACTGAAGTCAATGGGAATTTACACAATTGTTTATTTGCACAGCACTGTTAATACGTCAAGTGATAGAAGTGCAAGGATAGATTCACTCAAATCAAATTTCTGTGGTTCACTAGACACTATTGCCAGATGATGGTAGGTGCTGCTTTCTAAAGGGACTATGTCAATTGTTTTACTTCCTGCCAGGAGATGAAGCCACCCAAAACAGCTCAGTAAAACAAAGTTTGCCATAAATTCCACTTTTATTCTATGTTCAGCAAAAACAACCTGAAGCTTTATTTGACCACACTTAGATTCCACTGTATGTTCATAGGCAATTTGACCCTCCCGGAATACACTACATGTTAATATTTTAGACTACTGGTTTTATTGTGGTAGTGTCTAGTGCCAGTCATGGTCTGGACCCTACTCTGCTAGGCACTTTCTAAACAGATCAAATAGCTTATTGGGGCAGGGACTTACAACCTGCTTTTTCCAAGCAAGACTGAGCTATGAAGTTTCCTCACAAGAGGGCACCATAAACACATAGTTTAGCCTGGATGCCTCCCTATCTTCCTCCCCATGCTCCCTTTGACTTCAGTGAAACAACTTACAAGAGCAAGTAAGTGGGATTTGGCATGTATATATGTACATAGAGATGGACAGCTGAACCTCTTCCCAAAGCAGCTGGTTTTCAACACTGAATCCCTCTGCCTCTTTTTTTTTTTTCCCTGCATCAGATCTTTATATTTGATTCTGATTTAAATGCAGCTCAAATTCCATGGGATCCTTTTTGAAAAATCCTGTTGAATTCAAAAGACATTTGACTTTAAACGGATCTACAGAATTCTACAGCAGGGCATTAGTATTATTAGAGTCTATTGTTCAGAGTGATTCTTAGAGAACCCTGTCAGTTCCATCCCTATTAATTCACAGAGGATTGCTCTGAAGTGGGAGCACCTATTCTTACAAGAGTTTGGCAACAGGGCATTCAACAGCCTGGGTCCAGTGTTAATAATAATAATAAAAAAATCAGCTAAAGCTCTGGGATGAATATCTGGACTGACAGCTTTGCTGCTCTGGCCCAGTGGAATTTATTTCTACCCATATGGGTAAGAGTTCTCTGTGCTGGGGTAGAGTCACACTGTAATCAGGAGGGGTGATCGCAGCACATGTAGCTGTAACAGAGCTTGTTTTGATCTAGCTCAGGTAATAGCTGCAAAGCTTTGGCAGCTGCACAAGCTACCCTGTCCCTGCTCAGGATCCCTGGTACTACACAAGCACTCAGTGCTCTGCTGCTGCGGCTTCACTCTGACAGGTACCTGAGCTAGCTTTGGTCTCCCGACCCCAGTGTGCCCTGGGAGACGGAACCATCTTGAGGGCCGGTCCTAGACTGTGGAGCTAACACCCACTAAGGACCATCATGAGCCTCCCCATCTTCCACTCCAAGTGCCCGGCTTTTCCTGGCCTTCTCTGACAAGCATAGAGCCACGATGGTGAGAGTGCAGTACAAGAACCTATCCAGAATAGACTCAATCCTATGAAGGCCAATGCTGCATGTTGTTTTCAATTCTATAGCCAAGCAGAGGCCTGATATAGCCTATAGGTACATAAGACCTGGTGTAGCAGGGGGTCACCGGCTCCTGCCCTGAAAGGCTTGAAATCAGCCCTGGGAGAAGGTGGAGACTGTGAGAGGGCTGCTGCTAGGAAAGCAGCAAGCCTCGGCTGATTGGGGAAACAGGCCCAGCTGCAACCAGGCCACAGTGGGCCTGTATAAAAAGCCTGGAAGCCAGGAACTCAGGAAATCTCTCTCTCCAGGCTGGTGACTCCCTAGGTTGCAGGGCCTGGTCCTAGGCCCATAGAGGTACTGGGTGGTAGAGGAAGGCAGCCAGTCCAAACCCCCTTGCCTATGAGGAGTGGCTCTAACACTGCAGTCTGCCCCAGGAAGTGGGGGTCTTGGTGATGACTGGTGGTAGTCCAGACTGAGGCCAGGTGGAGATTAGAGGGGTGGGGGTTCCCCAGGGAGGGGAGACAGGCAGAATGTGGGGCTATTGCCAGGGGGCAGCATCTCAGGTGAAAGCACACTGTGGTCCAGGAGGGACATGGGGCCAGCAGACACCTGGGTATGGATTATGGCTGTAAGGCAAAGACTTATAGGGCTCAAGCCTGTATAGACAATAGCTGAGCCAAATTAAGGTCCAATGCCTAGAAACCTGAAGTAACTAACTCTAGATCACAAGAAAGTGATGTTATATGCAAGTGTTGCTGAAAGAATGACAGGTAACCACAAGAAGCCAGTCTATACTAGCTTTAGCTATTTTAAGTTAGAAACATCAGCTTATGTTTGGTTACCACAGTATTCATGTGGTCAATGAACATATATGCTAATAAGCATGAGAGTAAAGGCCTAGTAACCCATGAGAAGAGAGCACTCTGGCATTAGTAGGATGAGGAGATACAAATAAGCAAAAAGGGCTGAAATGCCTACTGAGTATGCACAAGGCATAGTGGGAGTCAGCACAACACTATAAAAGTTGTATCCCTGCTTGCATGCCCTGGAAGACACCAGGATGACAACCATGGGTGATAATGAAGGAGAGGGTGATAACTAATACTTTAGGGTCATTCCACAAAGGCAGGTGCTCACAGAGGACTGCTCTGATGCCAGACCTCTTCACTAGTCTGTATTCTGTCTAGCTGCTTTGCTGGGTTGGAGGGTTTGTCTTTTGTTTAACTGTGCTAATAGATATTACAGAGGTGAACACCTTTCCTAAGTGTGACACACTCTCTCGAGCATCCTGGGGTCCTTGTAATAACTAACTGGTCAGGAGGCAGAACCTTGCCAGACTACACAGTGCTAATTAGCTTTTTTTGTAAGTGACCACTATAATTGAAACACAATCAGGAGAACAGGCAACACTGAGGTGCCTAGCAATTGGCCCAAACAGTTGCATGGCATTGCTTTTTAAGGATTGCCTTACAATAAATTACCACCCCGCCCAGGGATCATAAGTAGGTCATAAGCTTTTTGACTGTGAGAGACTTCTAGGGGGATAGTTGAAAACCAGCTGAGCCCATAGATTACCTGCAGGTTCAGAGAGAAAAGTAGAAAACATCTATGATGCATGTCCCTAATAGGGTAAAGCTGTACACAGTGAAGACATCCCTTCCTTCAGACAATCAGTGCAAGTCTAGAAGCACAAACATTGATTACCCCTTGTGGTGAGGTACACACTCAGGTGTCTCCTGGGGGCTACATCTGGGATATATTTCTCCTCCAGGCTGATGCCACCTTCTCCAGTTGCTCACTCAATAGTGTCTCTCATTTCATAGAATCAGGGTTAGAAGGGATCTCAGGAGGGATCTAGTCCCACACCCTGCTCAAATCAGGGCCAATCCCCAACTAAATCATCCCAGCCAGGGCTTTGTCAAGCTGGGCCTTAAAAAGCTCTAAGGAAGGAGATTCCACCACCTCCCTAGGTAACTTAAGGTGTTCCCTCTTCATGACTAACTCATTGGCCAGGGAGGAAATTCCAGTGTCTATCTGCAGCCTCAGGCCATCTTCTGATCTGCCTCCAAGTCTGTGCCACTTTCCCGGTGGCCAGTTGAGGAATCTGGGTTTGCCCACTACTCCAGGCTCTGTCCCAGAGCCCCTATGCTCAACAGCCACCACTGGTTCAAACTCTGCTGCTCTTTCCCACCTCTCATCCAACTGCTCCTCATGGCTACTTCTCCCCCTTTAACTTCTTACCAGTGTCTGTATTAGAAAGCAAAATCCCAGAGCCCATTTTCTCCTCTAGAGAGCACCTAGCACCTTGCAGCTTTTTGTCTTCACTAACTTCCTCTCTTATAAACTTAGCCCTACTCCCCCACAGCTGGGCTTGATCAGCCATGAGACTATATAAGGCTGAGGTTTCTGCCAGATTCTGCCTATAAGGTTAACGGGCCTTATTTTTTTATTACCTGTTCAGGCTTCCTGGGAGCTAGACATTCTAACACCCACCTATATCATTCCCTTTAGTCCTGATCCTGCAGCCAGGGCCTAGATGAGTTGCTGAGTCAAAAAACCCACTGAATATTCTCCAGCATGTTCAACAACTGCAAACAAGTACAGCCGTTCTTATGTTGTTCTAGACCAACAAGGCCCCAAAGAGCTACAATGAACACAGAACAGTTAGGGATAGTTCATAGCATTTAGCTTGTGCTTCTGCACATGACTTTCTGTATCCTTCCAGTATGTGAAGAGGGATGGTGTTCATTTGCAGTAGACCATTTTGACTGCATCTGAATTCATTAATCTCGTAAAATAAAAGTTAAACATATAGGCCTGCAAGGAAACTCTCCTTCAGTAATCTTAACTGATTCCTTATTGTTGTGGGTGCAGAACAGATTGCCAGAAAAGCACAAGCTATTTGGAAAGGGGGAAATATTGCCCCTTTCTTCCTAGAGGCACTATTAGATTTACAGTGATGAGAGCTTTTAATCAGGGCCATGTGCCTTTAAGACATAAATTCTTGTCTGAGAGCAAGGACAGTCTTCTGGAGGACTTGCTGACGCTCTTAGCTTTCAAAAGCATTAATCAAAGATGCTGTAGTTTTTTTTTTGGCAGCCACAGCTAACATGCCATATAATGGCAGGTGCTAAAGAACCATATGAATTCCCCTTGGATCTCTATAAATAACACAGCTATAAACATGCCTCATAAATTACTCAAAGGGCTGGGTTGCTTTCTTTTTCCCATCCTAGCTCCAGCTTTGCATGTCCGTGTTAGAAGTTTGTAGACAGGAAAAGAAATCTAAGTGGCACAAAAGGCATTCTGCTGGCTCTCTCCAGGGGGGCGATTTTCACCCTCTAAGTCCCCTAGCATTCCTTCCTGACCATTACTGAGCAAATATGACTCAGAATATGTCTACACAGCAGCTGGAAGATGCTAGCTCTGTGCGAGCTAATGCCTCAAAACAACTGTGTGGCTGCAGCAGCACAGAGGGTGACTTGGGCTACGATGGTACTTTGCTCAAGCTAGTGCCTGTAGGTTAACATGCACAGGGAATCACACCTCCCAGGTGCAAGGTAGATGGATCCTTAGTGAGGAATTGGATATAGTGGTATTGTGACACTTCCATCCAGCTGTTCCACACCGAATGTGCTGGCTCTTTTAAGACTCTGCCCTTTGGTGTCTCCTCACTTCCATTGTTAATTAGTAGGTACCTTAGGCATTTAAAAATAAAACAGGCTGAGTCATTTACATGGCAGGACTAAATCCCGAAACATTTCATTTGTGAATAATTTTTGGGAGGGAACGTTTCTCATTTTGCAACTGTCCATACATTTGGGCTTTGGCTGGTTGAGAGGTATGTCCCTGACCCTTCCAGGAGACCAGCATAGACCTTGAAGCATGAGAGCTGATTGAAAATTATATGGGGCATAGCTTGCACTACTATAAATATTACTGAAGAGGAGAAAAGGGCAAGGACCATAAGGAGGAAGGGCAGTGTGGATACCAGCCTAACAGGTCATACTCATGGTAGAATGTCCGTACCCAATCAGGTAAAGAATGATTGAGGGCAAACAGCAAAAATTAAGATGTTTTTACACCAATGAGAGGAACCTAGGTAACAAAATGGAGAATCTAGAGCTTCTGGTGCAGGAAGTGAAACCAGATATTATAGGGATAACAGAAACATGGTGAAACAGTAGTCATGATCAGAGTACAGATATTGAAGGGTATGTTCTGTTTAGGAAAGACAGAAATAAAGGGACAGGTGGTGGAGTAGCATTGTATATCAACGACGAGGTAGATTGTAAAGAAATAAGAAGCGATGGAATGGATACAACAGAGTCTGTCTGGGCAAAAATCACATTGGGGAAGAAAGCTACTAGAACCTCCCCTAGGATAGTGCTTGGGGTGTGCTATAGACCACCGGGATCTAATTTTGATAGAGACCTCTTTAATGTTTTTAATAAAGTAAATACTGATGGGAACTGTGTGATCGTGGGAGACTTTAACTTCCCAGATACAGACTGGAGGATAAGTGCTAGTAATAATAATAGAGCTCAGATTTTCCTAGATGCAATAGCTGATGGATTCCTTCATCAAGTAGTTGCTGAACCAACAAGAGGGGATGCCGATTTGATTTTGGTGAGCAATGAAGACCTCATTGAAGAAATGGTTGTGGGGGACAACCTTGGTTTGAGTGATCATGAACTAATTCAGTTCACGTTGAATGGAAGGATAAACAAAAATAGATTTGTGGCTAGGGTTTTTGATTTCAAAAGGGCTAACTTAAAAAAAATAAGGACATTAGTTAGGGAAGTGGATTGGACTGAAGAATTTATGGATCTAAAGGCAGAGGAGGCCTGGGATTACTTCAATTCAAAGTTGCAGAAGCTATCAGACGCCTGCATCCCCAGAAAGGGGGGGAAAAATCATAGGCAGGAGTTGTAGACCAAGCTGGATGAGCAAGCATCTCAGATAGATGATTAAGGAAAAGCAGAAAGCATACAGGGAGTGGAAGATGGGAGGGATGAGCAAGGAAAGCTACTTTATTGAGGTCAGAACATGTAGGGATAAAGTGAGACAGGCTAAAAGTCAGGTACAGTTGGAAAGGAAATTAAAACCAACAGTAAAAGGTTCTATAGTCATATAAATAAGAAGAAAACAAAGAAAAAAGAAGTAGGTTTGCTGAAAACTGAGGATGGAGTGGAAGTTAAGGATAATCTAGGCACGGCCCAATATCTAAACAAATACTTTGCCTCAATCTTTAATGAGGCTAAGGAGGATCTTAGGGATAATGGTAGAATGACAAACAGGAATGAGGATATGGAGATAGATATTACCATAGCTGAGTCAGAAACCAAACTTGAACAGCTTAATGGGACTAAACTGGGGGGCCCAGATAATCTCCATCCAAGAATATTAAAGGAATTGGCACATGAAATTGCAAGCCCATTAGCAAGAATTTTTAATGAATCTGTAAACTCAGAGGTTGTACCATATGACTAGAGAATTGCTAACATAATTCCTACTTTTAGAAAGGAAAAAAAGTGATCCCGTAACTACAGACCTGTTAGTTTGACATCTGTAGTATGCAAGGTCTTGGAAAATTTTTTAAAGGAGCAAGTAGTTAGGGATATTGAGATCAATAGTAAATGGGACAAAATACAACATGGTTTTACAAAAGGTAGATCGTGCCAAACCAACCCAATCTCCTTCTTTGAGAAAGTAACAGAATTTTTAGACAAAGGAAATGCAGTGGATCTAATTTACCTAGATTTCAGTAAGGCATTTGATATGGTGCCACATGGGGAACTATTAGTTAAATTGGAAAAAATGGGGATCAATATGAAAATTGAAAGGTGGATAAGGAACTGGTTAAAGGGGAGACTACAGCGGGTCATACTGAAAGGCGAACTGTCAGGGTGGGAGGTTACCAGTGGAGTTCTTCAGGGATCAGTTTTGGGACCAATTTTATTTAATCCTTTTATTACAGACCTCAGCACAAAAAGTTGGAATTTGCTAATAAAGTTTGCAGATGACACAAAGCTGGGAGGTATTGCCAGTTCAGAGAAGGACCGGAATATCATACAGGAAGATTTGGATGACTTTGTACATTGGAGGAATAGGATGAAATTTAATAGTGAGAAGTGTAAGGTCATGCATTTAGGGATTAATAACAAGAATTTTAATTATAAGGTGGGGACGCATCAATTGGAAGTAACAGAGGAGGAGAAGGATCTTGGAGTATTTGTTGACCACAGGATGACTATCAGCCACCAATGTGATATGGCCGTGAAAAAAGCTAATGCGGTTTTGGGATGCATCAGGTGAGGTATTTCTAGTAGAGATAAGAAGGTGTTAGTACCATTATACAGGTAACTGGTGAGACCTCATCTGGAATACTGTGTGCAGTTCTGGTCTCCCATGTTTAAGAAGGTCGAATTCAAACTGGAACAGGTACAGAGAAGGGCTACTATGATGATCCGAGGAATGGAAAACCTGTCTTATGAAAGGAGACTCAAGGAGCTTGGCTCGTTTAGCCTAACCAAAAGAAGGCTGACGGGGGGATATGATTGCTCTCTATAAATATATCAGAGGGATAAATACCATGGAGGGAGAGGAATTAATTAAGCTCAGTACCAATGTGGACATAAGAACAAATGGATATAAACTGGCTATCAGGAAGTTTAGACTTGAAATTAGACAAAGGTTTCTAACCATCAGAGAAGTGAAGTTCTGGAACAGCCTTCTGAGGGAAGCAGCGGGGGCAAAAGACCTATCGGGCTTCAAGATTAAGATTGATAAATTTATGGAAGAGATGGTGTGATGGGATAGCATAATTTTGGCAATTATTTGATCCTTGACTATTTGTAGTAGATGGTCCCGGTAGCCTGTGATGGGATGTTGGATGGGATGGGATTTGAGTTACTACAGAGAATTTTTTCCCACGTATCTGGCTGGTGAGTCTTGTCCACATGCTCAGGGTTCAGCTGATCACCATATTCGGGGTTGGGCAGGAATTTTCCACCAGGGCAGATTGACAGAGGTCCTGGAGATTTTTCGCCTTTCTCTGCAGCGTGGGGCACAGGTCACTTGCTGGAGGATTCTCTGCACCTTGAAGTCTTTAAACCAGAATTGGTGGACTTCAATAGCTCAGACATAGGTGGGAGGTTTATTGTAGGAGTGGGTGGGTGAGATTCTGTGGCCTGCGTTATGCAGGAGGTCAGACTAGACCAGCAGTCTTCAAAGTTTTTCCTCCGCAGCCCTTTCTCGCAGAGGAAAAACTCACGTGGCCCCTGGGGATATGTCCACCAAAATGCTGCCCCAGAAAGCGGAAGCTTCTGCTTTCTGCGGTGGCATTTCGGTGGGACAAAAATAGACCACCCGGGAGTTCGGTGGTCTCCCGGACGGGATTGGTGGCAGCGCCGGGGTCTCACGCACCCCTGGGGGTGCGCACACCCCACTCTGAAGACCACTGGACTAGATGATCATAAATGGTCCCTTCTGAACTTAAAATATAGGAGACCACAAGGTTTAATATCATGAACCCCCTGAACTGGAACTTCTAAAAAAAATATCATAGCCTCTAGAGAGGGTCGATAAGGCAATGAAAGTATGTCTACGCTGCAGAGTTAACTTGGCTGATCGGTAGTGGGTCTGAACACCTTGGGTAGCCTGGGCTGGGTGTAGGGTGACCAGACAGCAAGCATGAAAAATTGGGATGGGGGTGGGAGTGGGGTTAATAGGAGCCTACATAAGAGAAAGACCCAAAAATTGGGACTGTCCCTATAAAATCAGGACATCTGGTCACCCCTAGCTGGTGTGAGTAGCCACACCGCAAAATCCTACCTGAATTATTGTATCCTCACTCGTGCTAAACTTCCCCATGTGTGTTGCTTTGACTTTGAGAGCATATCCCATGATTCTTTGTCCTGCAGAGCTGAGCCACTCTATTATTCTTTCCCAGTGAATCATGGGCAAACTTGTCTGCGCTTCTGGATACATGGGTGGATTTATGGGAAGGCACTTGGGTGGTTTCGCCTGCACCCTTGTTGCAACACCTGGCTGAATTTTGACATTTTTCAGAATGGAACCTTTTGATTTTTTGTTTTGAACGGACTTGCCTAAATGGAACTCACTGTTCCATAGATTAAAACTTTGTAAATGTTGTTAAAAGGTCAACATTGGAAAGAAATGTTTTGATTTCTGTCAATGAAATGTTCCCATCAACCCAAAACATTTTGGAAATTTGTTTTGCAGGAAGTTTTGGTTTTCATTCAGTTTTTTTTTTTAAATCACGGCATTTCTTCCTTACACTCTAAACAGAGAAGATAAAGGGAGTGGAAACAGAGGCAAGGAGAGAAAAAGTGACCTGCCCAAAGTCACAGCAAATAGAACCAGGAATAGAAATAAGACATCTCATTTCCAAGTCAGTGCCCTATGTACTAAGCCATATTGCCTCAGACATTGATGGCCGGGGAAATAGGTGACATATAGGGGAATGAGAAGCTATAATGTGATCATCGGCCTGTGTCTGATTCAGGACGTTTATTTTCTTACAGCCATATATGTAGTGATCCTAGGTAGTCGGCAGAATCCTACCTCTCCTTTTTAATTTTGAAAGGTGCCGTATAGACAAATTATGAATCAATAGATTAAAAATCTGACCCAGTATCACCCAGAAGGATTTGGTTCCCCATGGTAAGAGAGAAGATTTATCTCTCTCCTCTTCTTTTGTAGACCTGTCCTTTCACGTTAGGCTGTTATGGTGAATGTTAATGACTGCTGCATCTGGGTAAGAGCCTCTTCATCACCTCTTGCTGTCAAGTCTTCATCGGTATCTATGGAGATGGCACCTTATGCTCATCTGCTGCTTCCTGTTAAAATTCAAGCACTTGGCGGGGAAACTCTAGGACAAACACAGCTGATCGATAGCAGGCTTGGAGAAGATGAGGTCTGAATAAATATTCTGCCTCCTGTAGAGAGGCGATGCTGCTGCTTGTAACTGGAAAGTTTGGGGTTTAAATTACTATTACCATAGCATCTAGAAGTTTCAATTTAAATCAGGCCCCATTGTGCTAGCCCCTATATAAACCCATAGTAAGATAGAGTCCATGCTCTTATAATCTCAATAGATGGGAAACAGAGACACAGAGAGGCAAGGTGACTTGGCAAAAGTCACACACCAGGTTAATGGTAAGCCCAGGTTTCCAGCCTCTCCATCCAGTATCCTACCACTACACCAGCCTGCCTCTCTCAGAACATCATGCCTTTATTTTAGAACATTCAATAGATTTTTAATGCCCTGAATATGTGTGCAAGAACATATGTAGCTTAAGTATGGATTACAGAAGTTTGTCAAATAGAGAGCTGGGTGGGGATTTTTTGACAAAACATTTTTTTAATTGAAAGCTGCTGATTGGTTGAAACAAACATTTTGTGGAAAAGGGTCCATTTGGACAAACTTCTCAAGTAGGAAAAAAGTAAAAAAAAAGGTTTTAACCAAAAATATCGGATTGTTTTAGTGCAGCAATTTCAAAATGAACTTTTGGTTTGAAATTGAAGCAAATTAGAGCATTTTTTTCTGCAAAATTATTGAAATGATCTGACTGTTGACCCAAGCTGAATTTTTTTGGAGGGAGATTTTTGCTTTGTGAAAATTTTCGAGATTTCAACTTCCCATCCCAGTTTAGGATTAGGAATTTTTTTTGATAACTCAACAATTGTCCCAGGATGGGAAGATTCTTTCGTGTCCAGTTCTAGTCCCAGATAATTTTTGGTACAGATTCTATAAAACTGTGTTGGCTTCAACTCTGGAATAAAGGAAGGGACAGAAATGGATAGGACAAAATAAGCTTCTGTATAAGCCTAAATTGTTGTTATTACATATTTGTTGTTCAGTAGCACCCAGCCAAGATCACCGCGCCGTTCTACTGGGCATTTAACAAACATAGTGAGAGTCAGTCTTTGCCCTGATGAGCTTGCAATCTAAATAAACAAGACAAAAGAAGTATTATGTTGTCATGTGCTTCCACTGCTCCCCTGCCCCTTCCCTCCCCCTGTTTTATAGCTTGGGAACAGAGGTCCACAGAGATGAAGTGATTTGCCTAAAGTCATGCAGGAAATTCCATGGCAGAGCTAGGCAATGAACCTAGGTCTCCTGATTCCCAATCCTGGGCCTTAACTACAAGATCATCCTATTGCACTAACTTTTTTGAACTGGTTCTCTCACAATTCCGTGATGCTTTCATTTGGGGAGACTGGCTGTAACATTTAAGGCCAGATGCCCAGCCTAACACTGGCTCATTGATCTCCTGTACTGAGGCCTCCCTTGAACACAAGGTCAAAGTTACAGATCAGCAGCCTGAGAACAGATCTGATTCTGAAGAGCACCAGTAGGAAGCTGGCATTGTGTGCCAGGTGGGATTTGCTTGGCCAGAGAATTACAGAGTCAGCACCTACTTTGAGCAATCCATGGCAAAAAAAAAAAAAAAAATAGGACGTGGAGCTTTTCCATGGCCCACTGGGACATCTCAGATCTTGTCTTCTGAAAGCTTTTAGGGCATGCCAGTGTACTTTAGCTGTTGAAACCCTGTGTAAATATTGAATTATCAGCCCAGATTTAGCACAGAGTCAATTACCTCTATTTAAAAGCTTTTTATTTCCAGGCATCATTGTTGTGCTATTCATTATTTTTCTTTAGCTTTTAATAAGCCTGTATGTCCAGAGGAGTTGCTTCTGGAGTTTTGCCCATCCTGCTTCCTCCAATTTGCCATTGTCATTTTGTTGACCCTGGCTGGGTCATCATCAGTGTTTGAACCCTAGGCATCTGTGGATCTCAAAAGCAAGACTCACTACACCTTGAGTGAAATGTCTAAAACTGTAGTAGATTAATAAACCTCTTCACATTTCCCAGCCAGTAGAGGGAAACAAGGATGCACACTGGCTCAATCTGGATTACAGCATAAAGCAGCAACAGATGCTGCAGAGTGGGCTGACTCTCCTTTACTTGCATTGAAATTAGTGAGGAGAATGTATTGGACATTCGCCATCTGCCAGGAGACATTATACACCTCCTAGAATGGGAGTCTTGGACTGTGAGCGCCCCAGAAAAAGGAGCACAGTTCTTGAAGGACCCCATATAAACTCTTTGGGACAGGGACGTATATGATAATAACTAATCTGTTCCTATTTACTGCCTATAAAATACAGTGCATGCTAGATGTACACCAGTGCATGCTAGATGTACAATTTTGGCCCTAGATTATTTCCTTTTTGGCATAACTCCACTTCATTTTCCCCTCAGATGCTTGTAAAAAATTTACCGTATCTTTGAGCTCACTCCCAAACTTCTGTGTAACTTAGTTTGTTTATTTTTTGGCTGAACGAGTGCAGCGCTGGTGAAAACACCTGAAATGGACTTCCATCCTCAGCAATAAGACAAGCTTGCCCCTCCCAACCCCACTGCCTCACTAATAGAGATTAATCTCCTCAACATGTGACAAGGGAGCTGAATTTCCAGGGCTTGTACAGTCGTTGGCCAGAAGGGGTTGGTGGGGGTGGTAATGGTTTTGGTGAACACCTGCCCACTGTCAACCTGACCAAAACCACCAATCCATTTCTCTTAGTCCATTAAAGACTTTAGCTAATGCTAATTAGATGATAACAATTTGGGCTGATATGAACCTTCTATTCGGATGTGAAAGATTCTGTATCCTATCTACTCTCTGAGCCATCTAGAACCCCAAAACGAGCATAGAGGGTCATATTCCAATCTTTTTAAGATGGTGTAAACCTTCATAGAATCATAGGACTGAAAGGAACCCCCAGAGGTCATCTAGTCCAGTCCTCTACACTCATGGCAGGGCTAAGTATTATCTAGATCATTCCTGACAGGTGTTTGAGCAACCTGCTCTTAAAAATCTCCAGTGGTGGAGATTCCACAGCCTCCCTAGGCAATTCATTCTGGTGCTTAACCACTCTGAGAGTTAGAAAGTTTTTCCTAATGTCCAACCTAAACCTCCCTTGCTGTAATTTGAGCCCATTGCTTCTTGTCCTATGCTCAGAGGTTAAGAACAATTTTTTCTCCCTCCTTGTAACAACCTTTTATATACTTGAAAACTGTTGTCATGTCCCCTCTCAGTCTTCTCTTTTCCAGACTAAATAAACCAATTTCTTCTCATAGGTAATGTTTTCTAGAACTTTAATCACTTTTGTTGCTCTTCTTTGGACTTTCTCCAATTTGTCCACAACTTACCTGAAATGTGGTGCCCAGAACTGGACACACTGCTCCAGGTGAGGCCTAATCAGCACAGAGTAGAGCGGAAGAATTACTTCTTGTGTCTTGCTTTATTGACTTTAATAGAGCTACTCTGGAGTGACAACACATTCTGATCTGTTATACTTCTGTTAAACTTTAGTGACTTTATTAAAGTTACTCTGGATTCACACTGGATCTTAGCTATGCTTGTGTAAATCAGCTTTAAAGGAGCTGCTTTGAATTGATATCACATTCTGATCTTAGTTATGCTGATATAAATCTTCATCCGCTTTAATGGAGTTAAATTCAGATTTACATGACTGTGATTGATAATAGAATGTGGCTTGTGGCTTTTTTCCCCTGGCTCTTGTTAAAAATTAGTTCAGAATAATTCTAAACTGTTTGTTTTGCAGTTAGAGCTGACAGCAACAAAGCCATGAATAATTACGGTGCTTTTAGCAGCAAAAGTATCACTAACCTCCTCCAGAATCCATTTGTCCTGTGGTTCAACACCCAGAGTTTTACCCTTTTTGTCCAGCATTAATGATTCATGCAGGGAAGGGAGCCAAGTTTACTCCCACAACCGTGCAGTGCTGCAGGTGTGAAAGAGGAAGTGACCATGAACACATGGGACAGCACCTCACACTCTGCATGTGTTCACAATGGGCTCTAAATGGGAGGAGCTATTGATAAGGATTCAGGCCCTAAATGCACATGCGGTGAGAGAGCTGCCTTGGCAAGGCAGATTGGGTGTGAAGTCAAGGGGGAAACTGGTCTGTTCTGGAGCTCTCAACTTGTAGCGATTACGACTACAATTCTGGTTTGGGATCATTTCTTTGAAATGTATTCGTGTGCGTGTGCTGAGTTGTAAAATATTTAAAGTGCCCATAAAACCATATTCTGTTCCATCAGTGGGAGCTGAGAGAATAATTGTTGGCACCCAATATTACACCTTGACTTGCATCTTTCTGTCCCAAATAAGAGAGAGGAAAAGGAGCTTGAAAATAGAACCCAGAATTCCTTACACGTGGGCTATGTCTATCTTGCCCTGCACTTAGGACCAAGCGGGTGCGAATACCACTGTGCACCGAAGTGCCACACAGTAGCTCCCCTATATGGATGTTGTGGGCATGAACCCTAGTTCCCATGAATGTAACTCTCTTCAAACAGGACAACAGTAATGTGAACTAGGAACCATGTAGTGTGCACCTGCAGGGCCCACACAAGGGAGTCATAGTGCAGAACTTTGGTGCACACTTCTATTCACACCCCTGCAATCTGAATGATGGGACAGTGTAGACAAGCCCTTAGATGCACCAGATCTAACAAGTAAGGCCTTGACCATACAACTCAGTCTTCCAAATGCACTTTTTCTGGTCTAGCTATTGATTCTATTTCTGGTGTGGCCATTGGCCTGCTGGGGATATTGGGCAAGTTACGGTCCTGCTCTGTGCCTCAGTTTCCCCTTCTTTAATATGGGGATACAGACACTGACCTCCTCTATAAAGTGCTTTGAGATCTGTGTATGAAAAGCTCTTTATAAGAGCTAGATATTGCTGTTATTACAGGTCTTTCAGGCAGTAGGTGCAGGGATTTATGTTGTCTGATCACACCACAGGATTTCAGTCTCAAATCTGATTGATCCCTCTGATGTTAGCGAAACTCTTCATGTGTTTAATGCGGGACACATGCTTTCAGGAGCATATGCATTCCTCCCCTATTTTGTTTTTTAAGCAAAAATGGTATTCAAAGGTGCTCAGCATGGCTCACTGCTTCCGTCGAAAGCAAAACTCCCATCGGTTCGTTTTTATTTAGAAACGCAGTCATCATATCCTTAAACTTAATGCATTGAACCAGTCATCAGATGATATCCGCTTCTGGAGATTTGGGAATAAGAGTTGCACAACTCATTCCGAGTGAAGGGGCTGGAAAGTCTGACCTCTTGTCTATACACAAATTAAACTGATTTATTTAGATGCACCTAAACCATTTTAGTTAAAAAGGCTGCAGATTTCAATGGTTTAACTTGAGCAAACTGATTTAGTTAGACCAGTGCTCAAACTGTATGTAGTGGTGCCCTGAAAGGATGATGGTATTAGGATGCCTAGGGCCAAATTCAAGGTTGGTATATGTGTGGGGACGTCTCTGCTGTGAACAGGGACTAGCACAGGGCTCAGGTACCATTTATGCCATCATATAAAATGTAAGAAGGGCTTAAGTAAACTGAAGGCTTTGTGGTTCAATAGCCAGTTCCAATCTAAGGTGGACCTGAATAAAAACCTTAGACCCCAACACCCCCAAATGTGGGGGGATTGTGTGTGAATTCAGACAGGTGGAGTGGAGGAAAAGTTGAGGGAGGCAGTGATGTCTACTGGATATAGCACTGGACTGGAAATCAGCAGAACTAGTGTCTATTTCAGCTGTCACTGGCCCGCTAGGCAACTTTGGGCAAGAAACTTCCCCTCACAGTGCCTCATTTTCCTTCTTGTGTGACGTGGGGCTAATGATGCTGATCTCCTTCATAAAGCAGTTGAAGATCTACTAATGAAAAGAGCTAGCTAAGAACTAGGGTTACTACAGGGTCAGATCGATGCCAGGAATCAGAATACCACAGCGTGTGGTGGAAGTCTTGGTCTGCAGCTCAAGCCCATTTTCTGTTTCTAACATCCCCATGTTAATTTCAACCACAATGATCACATCCACCAGCATTCATCTTCAATGCCTTTCGTGAATATTCCTGCCGCACGGCAACTCCCACTTCTTCAACCCAGGAGAAGCCCTAGCAAAGCCTCAGAGATCAGATTCCAGGGCTTCAATGAGAGATGCCCAATTAGAGTGCTGGACCTGTGGCCTTTCGGGGAGCTCGTGTTGTGTTTTATTGGCAAGTAGTCTCCATTAAGAGTATGTGCATGGGAGTACTGCAGCGTTATCGGACAGCTCTGTATGATCCTATGAACACCACACCAATAACTCGCTCATTTACGCTGCTTTGAAAAAGCTGGACCAAAATCAAAAGATCCAGCAGAACTGATCAAAAGCTGGAATCGTCACAGGAAAGAAATATAAAACAATTATAACTTTGCCCTTGCTGATAGTGTGGGGCTAGTCTGTTCTTGTGTTAATAATCAAGACTTTATTATCTACTACTGGAGGTTCTTCCTCTCCCAACTTTCTGACAATGCCTGGGATTTTTTCCTCTAATCCAGCTAAGAATCATTTCCTATACGACATGGTTTACCTTTCATAAGTGCAACAAACCACAAGAGGGCAGAATTCTCCAGTTGATCATGAATGTAGCAAAGCGAAGGCCAGAATTCTGTCACCCTCCAGCCTGTCCATAAGGGCCCAATCCAGAAGGCCATTGAAGTCAATGGGAGTCTCTTCATTGATTTCAGTGGACTATGGAGAGGGTCCCAGAAGTCATTTAAAAAAATAAATCACTCTGCTACATTATCTAAACTTCGAAACATAAACTGCGAAACCCTGACATTTGCACAGTTTAGGTTTAGCTGTAACCTGTCACATGGATTTTAAATGATTCTATAAAAAAGAAACTGGTTAGAACTAAATCACCCATGTTATGAATAAACCATGGAAACGAGATGTAATCTAGCATCCCAAGGCGCTTGTTTGAATTCTTTGTAAAGTTACATCTGCATTCTGTTTTAATGAGCTGAACACTGGTCATTAGTATTTGCATTTAAAGACAATTTCCTACAACAGACAAATGTTCTTTTAGGCCCTATTTTAGTGAAGTACATAAGTACGTTCCTAGCTTTAAGCACTCGAATAGTCTCATTGATTTCAGTACGATTGTTAGTTCCCATGGGCCAAAATCGTGTGCAATTCGATGGGCTAACATGGATCCCTGCACCCGGGTAGAGTCTCTGTTCCTGAAATCTGGCAGGTAGAGAGAGGACTGAGAGGTAGACCTTAGTGGTGTCTGTGTGAGGACACCAGGGTTCTACTACTGCTTGATCTTGGAGAAATCGCTTATCCCCATATTACAGAGGGGGAAACTGAGTTCTGGAAATTAAAACCATCACTAGGGGGCTATAAGGGTTAATTAAGATAGCATTTTCAAAAGCCTAATGCTGCTCCCATCAAAGTCAGTGGGAGTTTAAATACCAACTTAGGTGAATTCTGAGCAGTTTTAAACCCCCCACCCTTAATGTTTATAAAGCCCATTCAGATCCTCCAATGAAAGATGCTCTAGAAATGCACGGGATTAGTATTTGCTGCAAGGTCTCCCTCCCAGAGACTGCGCTATTTCTAGGCAATTTTTCTCCCCTTTTGGGTAATATAATGCGTGAGGAAAGGTAAACTCATGTGATTTTCATCTCTTTTTCTTAGCATTGCTGTGTTTAAAAGACAAACTGCCTCCTCCTGCATTACCGCTGGCAGGAAATATTGGACTTGAAATATAGATGAAAGAAACTAGATGTGATTTTAAACATATTTTCTCACACCCAGATTCCTGGAACTGCTATTGGAACTTGCAAAGATGGCTTAAAAATCCAAGAAGGCTGGGGGGAAAGGGGATAAAGGCAAAGAACTCATTTCCACAGTGAAAGGGATCACCTAAAGAACAATAATTGGGGACGTTAAAAGGGCTTGTGAAGAAGGAATCTTCAGCATTTTATGCAAAATGTTGTAACGTGGTGCTTAAGGATTTCTGATGAATGATTGTGGCTAACGTTCTCAGCCAAATAAAGCATGAGGAGCAGGATGGCTGAGAGACTTGGATAATGGGTAACGTCACCCTACTAGTTCCGTGCTCAAATTCAGCCCAGGTTGTTAATCATTATTTGGGGGCATTATCAGGTTGTTTATAGAGGAGGAGAAATTGATGATATGAGTCAGGTGTTTCTTTGGTGTAATGCTGTTCAGTTACAAAGAATTACATGGTGGGAACAAGGAGCAGGCAGTTTCCTTGTTCAGAAATCCTGGCTTACTTTCCAGCCCCTATAGTGTCCTATGATCGCTCTGGGCTTCCTACCATGGCCACTTTCACATTGATTCTCTCGTTGTCTGCTTGCTTTCTGGTTGGCTTTCTGCTTTTGAGATGCCCAGCTCCACCAGTGGACACCCCAGCCTCTGCATTTGAATCATTCTCCAGATTTCCCCTCTCATTCTCTGAGTTAAGTCTTGCTCAGGCCTTTCCATCTGGCCCAGCACCTTGGGTGGTGGCTTCTGTTATTTTAGCAATCACTAAACAAAAGAGGTATTAAATTGCTCCCTTCATTTAGCCTGAATGAAAGGTGGCTAGTACTCATTAGCTTCAGGGAAGTCTGTGATTGCCCATGGATCTAAGACATAATTGCAGGCAGCCACCAACACCCTCCTGCATAGCATTATCCTCATTATACACACAAGGGGCTGATGCACAGAGATGTTATCTGACTCAGTCAAGGTTACATGCAGAAGTTTGTGTTGGAGCCAGGAACTGAATCCTGGTCTCCTGAGTCCAATCCAATGCTGTAACCACAAGTCCATCCCTTCTTCTGTAAGTTACCCAATCATCCTTAAATGGGTTCTCTCCAGGGGAAATTGGAAGCACACTTACTTTGGTGGCAGTGGCTGTTCTGTGGCTAGATAGTTTCAGTCTCTGGGATGTTGAACCTCTCGCTAGCAAAAACCAAAACAACTCAGGAGAGAGCTCAAGAACATCTGAAAAAATAATATTAGCACGTCTCCCAGTTTGGAAGTGCAGTTTGCTGCCTGACGTTAAGGGAGTGGAAACTCCTATTTTGAGAATAGCCTTTTGGCATCACGCCCAGTCTACGAGTTTGATTTAGAAATAAAGAAAAGTACAGATGTCACAGTCATCCATCTCTGTCTTCTCTGATCTGGAGATTCTTTGCATGCTGGTTTTTGGTCGCAGGAAAGGTCTCGCAGTGACAGCCGCTTGCTATGGAAGGATACAGAGGCAGCTTGTTTCACAAAGCCTGGCAGCCCAAGGTTGAGACAGATGTCTTTGAAGCCAAGAAAAAGACAAAGGTCTCGTTTGCTGCCGTAACATCAGAATGAATGTGTCAGATGGTGTGCACCAAGGATGTTTTCCTGGGAAACTTTCATGGAAACAATGGAGACAGCAATGTCAGTTTCAAAGCAGAAGGATCACTTCCCCAGAAGGCAATGTTTTGGGGCAGCTTACGTTTTATGAAGGTGCTTCTAGAGTTATCAACATAGTGTCGATTTTGGTTGTATTACCAGACAAACGTCTTATTGCCATAATTTTGTTCATAGCACGATTGTACTCTTTTCAGAGCTGATTAAAAGAATTAAAG
Source organism: Dermatemys mawii (assembly GCA_007922305.1). Classification (NCBI taxonomy): domain Eukaryota; kingdom Metazoa; phylum Chordata; order Testudines; family Dermatemydidae; genus Dermatemys; species Dermatemys mawii. Next base: position 7,189,141 of record ML677387.1, read on the forward strand.
GCACCTGCCTCTCTCATGTGGAGAGAGAACCCTAATAAATGGATATCTACCAGGAAACAGATTTATGTCTTTAGGTAGTTAGAAAGAGCAAATGTGATTCATAGATTCTGAAGCTAGAAGAGATCTTTATGATAATGTAAGGATAACATTTTAAAATAATCTTAGTGACTTTTAAGTATCACTGACTTTCGATGCACCTTCAATGATTTTCAATGGAACTTAGGATCCTAAATAGAGCTAAGGCAAAAATTTTCAGGAAAACCTCCCTTTTTGGGGAAAGAGTGCAGATTCAGAAACATTGAAATGTTTCAGCAAAACCGAGATGAAAGTGTGAATTGTTTGTGTTGAGGGAAAAAAAATCCCCAAAAAGTAAAAACATTGCAATTTTTCAGTTCCAAATGACATTTCCATATAAAGATTTCCTTCATATTTATTTTTTAAAAAATGTTAAAACACTAAAAAATATTCAGTCAATTTTTTTTTATTTTGGATTAAATGACATTCCCCCCCATTTTTTTTTCTAAAATTAAAATAATTTAAACATTTTGGCTTCAGATTAACCCCTCCCCACAAGTATTGTCTGCAAACTGAAAAATATATTATTAGCATAGCTCCACTTTGACATAGCTTAGCCATTTTTCAAAATTTTACCCTCTGTGCCAACACAGCCCATATAAATTCATCTAGCAATTCCCTCATTGAGTCCAACAACTTGTGGTTGAATTGGGGCATATCTCTTAGAAAGATGTCCAGTCTTAATTAAAGGCTCCTGCTGATGGAGAATGTACTATGTCCCTCAGTAATCTGTTCTGATGGCAAATTACTTCAATGACATTTCCTTCCAGCCACTGGATCTTGTCATGAAAAAAGAAAATAATTCTTCTGTGAGTCTTCAGTGAAGTCTTAAGTCAGAGGTTCCATGGACAATGGAAATTCCACTAGAGAATTATTCTGGGTATACTAATTTGCTCTGAAGCAACTGAGATATAAAAATTTTATTAAAGCTAATGTTTAAAATCAAATTTACACAATATTGTGTAAATTTGATTTTAAACATTAGCTTTAATACAATTAAAGGAGCTTTTATTAGTTTTAATAAAATTAAGAAGGAAGGTACTGTTCATCCTGGGTTGAGTGTGGGTTATGGGGGGATTACAAGTATCAGTTACAAGGTTCACGAGGTACATACATAGCACGTAACCAGCACAGATCAAGATTGGGGTGTGGGAGATTTTAAAGCGTCATGGATAAATCGGCTCAGGTACGACGGCCCTGGAATGTATCAAGAGTCCAGGTCAGTATTGGTATTGAGAATAAGTACATGGGTGGAGTGCGTCCTTCGGTTTGTCAGGGAAGGGAGGAAATTGGTTATTTCCCTGGTTGGCGGTCTTGATTACTCGACCTGGTACTGGCGATCTCCTGTGATGTGTTCTGTGTAGCTGTCTCTGGACCACCTGATTATTGCACGGCTGCTTATAAGCCAGACTAATACACAGGCAAGAGAATGAGGCTGATTCTTTTGTATCGGGCTACGCCATGAAATGGATTTTGATTTTTCTCATGTTAATTTACCCTGCAGCTTGAATGAATGTCTTTGTGTTTCGCTAATTCTAGCCTTGCCATTTACGGAGAAGGTCTCTCATCTAAATTTAGTTTAGGACGTTATTAGCTTTTATTTATTTATTTTTTGTTATCCCTCAGGTTAAGAATAATTAGCTGTTAATTTTCAAAGCCTGAAAGGAAAGTATAACCATCATTCGTTGTTTGACATAAAACAGCTGGTTTAGAAAGCATGGATGGCTGCCTTAAATAAAGATGTAGCCGCAATTTACATTTACCTTCACAACAATTAACACAGTACAATTCTAGGTGCATTAACAGCCCTGATGAAATGAACACATTTCTAAAACAACCATGAAGCTCTGTTGAGGTCTGGTCTAAAGTCCACTGAAGTCACTGGGGAAGAGTCTCAGCCAGTGCAAATCAGCTCTCCATGCCTCTGACTTTATCTGTCAGACGTCGATGGGTTTTGGATCAGCCCTCAAAAGCTAATGTGGTAGGGTTTCCTTTGCAGACATGAGCTGGACCAGTTCACAAAGCTGGTCCAGCAATTCTTGGTGTGAAAAAGCTATGACCGCCTACACCAGCCGTTTGTATCAGCTGAGGATCGTCTCCAGACTATTTAGTGAGCCCGAGGTGTAACTGTTGTTATCAAGGGTATAGACTCTCTCATTAGAGTCTTATCGGGGTGAGAAAGCTTCATATAAACATTTAGCTTGGTCATAGACGTCAGCCTAATTTTGGTTGTTGGGTTTAGTACGCAGGTGCTGAGGGGTGTTGGTGGCCCATGAGATATAGGTCAGACCAGATAATCTGGTGGTTCCTTCTGGCCTGAATCTCTATGGCTGTGACTATGTAGCCTATGTTCCTCTTGGCTGCTTTGCTGGCATTCTTTGATAGAAGTCCCTTGACAAAACCTCCTCTCGTCTTGTTCCTTATCACCGGTCTCTGCGTTGACCCACTCAGCCATTTCCTCAGCCTCCTCTGACATAGCTACATTTTGAGATTCACCCTTTGATGTGAATGAGGTGTAAAAATGCAATTTTTTTATTAACCCATGAGAGGTAACTGGGATTTATACTGTGCAGGCTTCTCTGTGTAGGAAACAGCCTTCTTGATAGTTTAACACATTTCTCAGTTACATCATTTATTATTATTTGTATAAACACTTGCAGGCCTTTCACTGAGATGTTCCTGGTGCTGTACAAACATAGTGTGAGACAGCCCCTGCTCTTTTACAATCTAAAAAGAGAAGATGGATGCAAGGTGGAAGGGTAAACAGAGAGATGAAACAATTTGCCCAAGGTCTTACAGCAGGTCAGTGTCAGAGTCCAGAATAAAACCCAGATCTCCTGACTCCCAGTCTGGTGCTGTACTCACTGGACTATCTTGTCTCATTTGCACAGACCAACTATAACTCCACTGAATTTATTGACCGACAGGGGGCTGAAGTGGTGGAACAAAAGAGAATTTGGCTGGATATTCTTACAAGGGTCACGAAACAAGATGCACACGTGGGGAACAAATATTTGATAAGGGGCTCGTCTGTCTAGCAGACAAACATATAATGTGATCCAAGGGCTGGAAGCTGAAGCTAGACCAATTCAACTGCGGAAGAAGGTGTCATTTTTTCAGCAATGAGAAGAACTAACCACAGGAGCAATTTACCAAGACTTGTGGCAGATTCAAGATTGGCTATTTTTTAAAATATGTGCTCAGTCTAGGGAATATGTTGAGGAAGTGTCAGGGCCTGTGTTATCCAGGAGGTCAGTCTAGATGATCACAGTGGTCTCTTCTCGCCTGGGAATCTATGACCCGTAGGTGTTCTGAGCCAAGATGCACTGTTTTTCTGGCTATCTCCTTGCTCAGCTGGACGGTCATGGCACCAGCATGGCAGGTGATGGTTTTTATATTCTTCTTGCTCTAAATACAATGCCCAATGTTGCACATACTGCTTGCTTGAATGGGCTTTTTATTGTTATGCCTAATGAAAGGAAGCTCAGTTATCCTAGCAACCTGCCTCCCTGGCTTTATCTAGGTAGAAACAAAGATGCTTCCCCCATGGATAACAGTGAAGCAACAAGGGGAGAATCTTGTGAGTTATTAGGATGCCTGTGTGTTTTGTAGGTGAAGAAAAAAATGATGGTAGTTGAACAAAGGTTTAAAGACAACAATGCAGGAGGCCACACACATCTGGGCTGCAGATTTGCTGAGCTGTGTTGGCTAGTTGTGGCGTGTGGATCGCAAACTCACCGGGAATGACACTGAAACAGCATCACCTTTTAGTAGCATCTACATTATCGTGTCAGGGCTGGGTGTAAATTGATACAGCTTAAAGTCAATAGAGATCTGTTGATTTATAGAAGTTGAGGATCTAGTTCCAGAATCTAGCTGGCTGGCTTGTAATCTTAGGTAATTAGAAAAACAGATGAAGGGCCTTCAGATGGAAGAAGCAACTCTCTAGTGGTGAACTAGACAAATGTCCCTCAGGTAGCCTCTGGGCATTCATTAGCACTGAGATTACGATTGGGTAATGTGATCTGTTCTTGGTAAAAGTGTCTAATATCCTTTAATTGTCTTGGTGTGTTTCACAAGCATAATAGAGCAGACCGGCACTGTTTGCATTTAGAAAGGGTACAGTGTCCCCTCAATGAGTATACACTGTCACAATTATCTCCATTGGTCCTCAGACCTGGCAACTGGAAAATAGACACCCATCCATTTTAGAGCCTCAACCAGTCAGTTTCCTTTAACCAGAAGCAGATTTTGATTCTGGCAGAAATGTGTGTGGCTACAATTTGCCTGTGCAAATCATGAGTCATTCTACAGATGTCACTAGAACTACACAGTGATGGTGCGAGCAGACTAAGGCTCTATTTCTTCTTCTTTCTCCACTTTTGTTTGGATCACCTCTGACCAGGGCTTGAACTGGGCTGGTCTGTGTCTCTCTTTCACCTTCCTGCTCGCATCCTGTTTTTTTTTCCTTCCTTCCCCATGCTTTTGCGCACTTCCTCTGCTTCTTCTGCCACCTGCCCTTTCACCAGGCCTGGTGGAGGAGGCAACAAACTGGCATGGAGAGAGGCCTGGCTAGGAATGGAGACATAAGTATGCATCACAGGCAGTGTTAAGGGGAGAATTGAATCTGTACCGCTGCCTATTTTTTGTCCAGTTTGACCCTAGCACATAACTAGATCACCCTGAGTTGTATTTTTATACACAGTTTCAGGCATAACAAAGTGTGCTCCTGATAACATGCCTGCATCCCCTTCCATGATCCCTTTGCAGCATCAGAAAGGAGCATCAGGACTGGGAACGTGATCGTTAGAGTCCCCTGGAATCTATTAATACTCCCAGATCCATATGTAAATACTGCTTGTGATGAGCTTCGTAGCCAAGCATTCCCCGGTCAAGCCAGTAGGGAGTGCAGGCATGTGATAAATGAATCAACAATCAACGCAAGTCTTATAATAATTTAATTTAACTGCCTCTTTTGAGTATGTGTCATGCATGAAGGATTAGACAACTGAACTCCCAAATACTCTATTATCAGGCTATTTTTGGAGGGTTTTATACTTGCCACTATTTTGCTACAATTTACAAACACATGGACCCTACTTTTCTTCTGGCAAAGGTGAAGGCAATTTATGGCTCTGGACGTAATGTTCACAAATAATTCTGTGTTCTTTTTGCTTTCCATTGGCACATTTTGGCTTTTCATAGTCTTGCCACACAGCTAATACGTTCACAAATAACTATTAAAGTTGCAGACCCAAGCTACTCTGCCTTGGAATAATTTATAAAATCTCTGTTGGCTAAAACGGTTTCTCAGTTACCCTAGTATTAAATTTCACATCAGTCTGGCTGTTCACTAAATTTTCCTGCAGAACCTACTGGGACGTGAGATACATTGATCCAAAAAATTCATGATGTGGAGATGACAAAATGGAAACCAGCAGGTAAGATGGATCTCCAGAAAGGGAGCAGTTCATTTAATGCAACTATCCAGAGAATGATTTTCCTTAATATAAATGATGGCAAGTGAGGTTTGGTAAGTAGAGGTTTTATTTTGTTCCCTCGCTGCATTTCCTGCTATTGGCAGTAACACAAATAACTTGATTTTCTCGCAGTTTCCAATTAACAGCTCTTAAATCTGTGTTGTGCAAAGGTACAACAGAAACACACTAAACCTGGAACAGAGCTGCAACCCACACACAATTGAGCAGATTACACTCTATCAGATAATAGTTCCTGAGCTAATCCTGAATAAAAGTGGGTTTAGGCATTCCTTCTACTGTGTAAACAGTGGGATTATGCAATGAGATGACTATAAACAATGATTACCGGAACTGGAAAAAGGGGATCAGGTTTCAGAAGAGATCTAGACCAGAGAAGGAGCTCAAGAAACCAATGCAAACAGTAGAACTCAGTGTAACTCTGACCTGTTACTTACAGCTCAGTTTAACAGCTGAATTGCTGCGTGTGTGACTAAAAAGTGGGCATCTGCAAATCCCATGTTAGCTCCTGCGTTTCCACTTGAAGACTCTCAAGCCTGAGGGCAAACAAAAAGAGGTTGCTCCTTGAAACACTTTTATGAACAAGTCTTTGAAGCCCTTGAAAGTCCTGCTTACCTCCTCTCCGGGGATCAGCCCCTTCAGCAGTAGCACCGTAGGAAAGGGCAGGATCTGTTAACTGAAATCATCCTCACCCTGTCCCATTAGCGGGGGTGGGCAGATTTAGCCCCTAATAATCCTTTTGTGCCACTGGGTGGGGCCCATTCCTAAACTTCTAGCTATATCAAGGGAGGTGCCATGTGGGGATAAAAATAATACAGTCTGACACCTCTTTTCCAGGTAACCCCCAGGCCGGTGGAAAAGAGATGATTCACCCACCCCACCAGGGTAGGTCTCAGAGTTACCGAGAAGACTGAGTTCAGTCAGGAGGGTCACTGCAATGCAGGTGACTTGGTCCCTTGTTCTAGTAGATTAAAGAGTTGCACGCAGTGATACCATCTATGTGCCAATATTAGGGAGATAATCCAGGTATATATGTTTTAAGATCCTCTTGACCACATTCAGTACATTTGGTTCTGATCTAGACTGACGAATAATCCTAATTTAGGTCCAAAGTCAATACCAAATCCATCATTTGCGAACACACTTGTTTAAATCCCTTCATTCTAAACTCTCCTGGGGAGGCCATAAAGCAGTGTTGAAATCTCTTGTGATTTTTATCATGTCTCACCATATTTGGGGTTTGCATTAAAGCCCCAGTTCATGGTGCCATGTTATTTTATGAGAATCTCCACTTTTCTTTTTAAAAGTGGAATATAAGTTTTACGCTCTCATGGTTGCAAAGAAAATCTTGAACCATTTAAAGCTAAGATATTTATCAGGCCTCCCATCACTATGGTAACAGAGCCCCTTCCAATCTTTACTATATTTATCCTCCAAAATCCATGAGGTAAGGAAATACTATCATCCCATTTTATAGATGGGTAACTAAGGCACAAAGAGGCTAAGTTACATCCCAAGGTCACATGGAAAGTCTGTGGTAGACTAGAGACTTGAACCCAGATCTCCAAACTTCCCAAATTACTAGACCACCCTTCCTCTCTACAGGCTACCTAATGGCTCAAAAACCTGGAGCTATTCAAAGTTTATTATTTTTTAAAAAGCCAATCTCATGATTTTTATATAAGAATGGCCCTACTAGGTCAGACCAAAGGTCCTTCTAGCCCAGGGTCCTGTCTACCGACAGTGGCCAATGCCAGGTGCCCCACAGGGCATGAACAGAACAGGTGATCATCAAGTGATCCATTCCAATGCCCATTCTCAGCTTCTGGCAAACAGAGGCTAAGGATACAATTCCTGGCTAATAGCTATTGATGGACCGATCCACCATTAATTTATGGTCCCGTTATGGTCATGGCCTTCTCAATATCCTCCGGCAAGTTCTTGAGGCCTGGCTAATGATATTTCAATGCCTGGGATCGGTAGTCCTACCAGTAAAGAATGGTATGTATTTTGATTGTCTTACCCTTTACGTGTGTTCAGGAAAAAAATAAAAATTCCTGTTTAAAATAAGAATTGCTGGAGATATTTTTCTCACTCCCCTTTCGCCCCCCGCTCCGGATATAGTACCATCCATTTAAAACATTACGATTCTCTAGGGAAACTCAGAACATTCCTGAAATTGAAGTAAGGTTTTTGAATCCCTGAACTAGAGTTCAGATAACTGAGGCTCTCTCAAGGGTAAATGATGAGAGCTGGCAGCATGTGGAAGATTTGGTTTAAGAGGCACAGGGCCAATAAACATTGATACTGTTACTTGGTTCACTGATAAATAATCAAACACTTAATCACAAATGCATTTGCTGTGACTCCAATATGGAAATACAAGAGTATCACTTTGGAGGGCAGATAATGTTGATAAATGTAACTATTCTTCAGTGTTGGCATTCACTTGTATACTCCTGCCATATATCAACTATAATGGGAAAAAATAATTGGTGAAGAAAACTGTCCCAGCTGTTGGGTTTTATGTAAATATAAAACCACATGATGTAAAAGGAAATTGAGTGTTTTAGATTTAAAAACAAATAAACCATCATCTTCACTGTCAAAACATTAGGACAGATCCTCCTTAACTTGTGCGAAAGGGCAGGCCTCCACTGAAGTAAAGGGAGTTGAACTAGAGTCAGTGGTGGATTCTCTGTAACTTGAAGTCTTTAAATCAAAATGTGAGGACTTGAGTAACTCAGGCAGAGGTTATGGGCCTACTGCAGAAGTGGGTGGGTGGATGAGGTTCTGTGATGTGCAGGAGATCAGACTAGATGATCGTGATGGTCCCTTCTGGCCGCTTATGCTGATTTGCATGAGCTAAGGCTCTGGCCTTAGACTAGACTTAGGCCACAGACTAGTATGATTAAAGATCCACTCTATTTCAAAAGTATTTTGCTGGTATCTCTATGCACATTTCTCTTCTCTTTATCATTATTCCCAGGAAGATTAAAATGAAAATAAGATCTGTGTAGGTTCACAGTTCATTGGCATTACACGCTATTTGCTAGAGGCATGAAAACCTGCTAGTGCTACTTCTTTCAAGGGCAGTTATATATTTGCAGTTGTGTCCCCTTGGGCATCGATCCCACCAGCTAAGCAGAGGTTAGGCCTTCAGTTGGGTGAATGGCCTCCAAAGGTCACCTAGATGCTTCTCTAGAAGTTGTTGATGGCATATTTCTCTCTGAATTTGCACCCAACCAATCACAAGCCATGATGATAGGTGCTATGCTGCTGAAGGTGAAGTGTTCTGGCAAAAATCCAGCTCATGAAATTATACGTGAACAAATTCACCCTGGTATCACACTATGAATTTCAAATGAGCTATCTGTACGCCACTAAGGATTTAGAGGTGCCCAGATATTTTGGAACAGCACAGGCAGTAATATCAGTGGAGTGGTCTGGATTTATAGTGATGAGAGAGAATTTGGTCCAGTATCTCTGGGGAATGGAATGGGTCCTTGGGGCATTCTGAAAAGTGTGTATGTGTGGGGACATTTCCTATAACTTCTCAGTTTGCATATGTTTCAGTCTCTAGCCATCTTAGGTACTTATATGGCCCACATTACTTGAGTGCTGCACAATCTTTTAGTGTATTTCTCCTCACAGCACCCCTGTGAGTTAGGGAAGTACTACCAAGTCGATTTTACAACTGTGGAACTGAGGCAAAAGAAGCCCAAGTGGTTTGCCCGAGGTCACATAGGAAGTTTAGTATAGCTAAGAATCATACCAGGCTCTCCAATGTACCTAGCAAACACAGTAGCCACTGGGCCATTTTTCTTCTCACCCTGAGTATATTTTGGCCATACTTATCACTTGATGGCTCCTTTGACATTGAAGGCTAAGTCAATCACAAAGTCATCCAAAAAGAAATCAAGATTTCTAGTCAAGATTTCTCCATATTTGGAAAAGGATGCTCCTTTCATAGACTCCCCCTAAAAGAGGTGAGAGAACTTTTAAAGTTTTCGTATTGCAACAAACAGTCTTCCTAGAGCACTCACATGTCTCAGATACATACAAGAGTTCCACTTCTTCTAGGGGGAGGCCCCTTTAAAGGTGGACTCTCTTAATGTTCTCTTTTATTGATATATTGACCAGAATTTCAGAAAGCAGTCACACAAATGTTATTAGTCGTGTAACAGTTATTGTGCTGGCTGGGTATATGGCACAGTCACAGATAAGCACAATCACAGACAATCTGAAGGCTGTATTTCCTCCTAGATAGAAAGCTCTCCTATTTTAGGAAGGAATTCTGAGGAGGTTGAAGAGTGTGTTTCCTGTCTTGGGGAGAGAGTGAAATTGTTTATGCCAGCAGCTGGAAGGGAGCTGCTTCTGTGCCCGATTCCAGTAATATGTAGATATTGTCCTGAGATTGTGCCAGTGTCATTATTTTGGGGACCCTGCTACCCCACCAATAAAGAAACCATGAGGTCACATAACATTTGCATTCCCTTATTATGTGTTGTTTTATGATGAGAATAGAAGTGTTAAGATGCCCAGTGACGAGAGGCCTATGATGAAACTGAAAAGCAGTAAAACTGTAACAACACACAAAATGTTTCCGCACTATGCAATTAGCTTGTGGAACTCCTTGCTACAAAAAACCATTGAGGCCTCGCTTAGGAGAATTCTTAAAAGGACTATACTGGACAACTAAAATAGACAGAATTATGAAAGTATTTTAAAAGGCAAGTGTTTCATGCTTGAGGGCATTAGCTAATAGAAATTAGGATAAAAGTTTTCCCAGTGGACATCTTAGTGAATAACTGCCTATGGTTTCTTTTGAATTTGTCTTGCTTTAACTTCCTGCCATTGCTTCTGGTTAGGTCTTTCTCTACTAGATTAAAGAGCACTTTGCTATTTTCTTCATGTGAAGGTACTCATATGGTGTAATCAAATCATCCTCTTTTTGATCAGCTAAACAGATTGAACCCCTTCAGGGTCTCAGCGTCAGGCACCATCTCCTAACCCTCAAATCATTTTTGAGGCTCTGTAGTAGGGTGCTGGTGCAAAGGCACTAATTAGCCCCTGCTCAGTTAGCCCCAATCAGGGAAATAGATTGGGGCTGGGAAAAAGCCTAATGCCTGGTCTGAGGATTGGTTGCACCTGCCGGCCTGAGGCTCTAAAGGCTATAAAGGCTGGGCAGGGGCCAGACAGCAGGGGGAATGGTCAAGGTAAGGTCAGTCTCTTGGCTGAGGGCTGATCCGGTTTGTGAAAGGAGCCACTTAGGCCTGCAAGCTTTGTATATAGCTTAACAGTGGTGGTGGGTGAACGCTGTCTAAATAAAGACAGGGTGCTGCATACCTGAGGCCTCTCTGAGCTTTATTGGGGCAGCAAGAGGGGCAGGCCAAAGGGCCCTGTTACAGGCTCCTTTCTGCCTCCACTCCAATTTTTCAGCGTTCTGTTTAAAAGGTGGATACCAGCCCTGGGCACCAGAATTGTTCTCACCAATGTTGTATAGAGAGGCAAAATCACCTCCCTGCTCCTACTCACTACTCCCATGAATTGATGAGGGTTGGTGATAAGGTGCAGGAGGTAACTAACACTTGAAATACTAGTGAGGAAAGGCAAAAAGTACAAAGTACAGTAGGTCTAAGTTTGGCTACATAATGACTCAAGGAAATGACATGATAACATTCTACGTATAGCTGACTGCTATAAATGCAAAACAGAGGAAGAACAGCCAGGTTGGGGCATAGCAGCGCTAAGACTAAGCCTTCATTTGTTTAAGAATAGCAGCCATGTTAGTATGTATCTATAAAGAAAATGAGGAATACTTGTAGCACCTTAGAGACTAACCAGTTTATTTCAGCATAAGCTTTCGTGGGCTATAGCCCACTTCATTGGATGCAATTTTGTGTACTTCCAAAAATCACCTGTGGAAGTTGTGCTGGTGGTTTATTAGTGGCCCTCATCTTTATGAGTTGGTACCAAACCAGTCACATAGTTTGGTGTTTGGTGCAGTCTTCCAGGGGAGTGTGGCAGGGGTAAAACCCCTTGTATGCCCTGCTAAACTGCTGGCTAAGCCCTGCTTTCTGGCAGAGAGGCCAGGTGCCCTGGCTCAAAGTAGTCAGCAGGGAGCCCAGCTGGAGGTCCTAACGAGGGCTGGCTCACTGCACTAGGCTGAGCTAAGCAGCCCCTGATGGGGCTGAAGACTGAGAGGGCTAGAAAAGCCCTGAGCAGAACTCAGTTGGGAGGCTAGCCTGGGAGGGGACAGGAGGCTACAGCTCTGTCTCCTCACTACAGGAAGGGAGCCTCAGGGGCCAGGAGACCCAGGAATGGTTTAGAAAGGGGAGAACTGTTGGGGAATGAAAGGGATCATTCTGTTACACTGTAAATAAAAGCACAAGGGTGAAACACCGGAAGAGGGCATGAGGACTCTTCTTTTGCCAGCCTGAACACAGGGCACAGGGGAGATAAGGCAGAAACCTGTGCAGACCCTGTGACAGGGGCTTTCATCAATTTTGTCGCAAGTCTCAAGAAAATCATCAGCTGTTCTAACACTGCACCCTCTGAAGTCATGTGGTTGTGAAATGGTCAGCCACCATTTTTAAAATGAGGAAGTAAGTTTCTTGTTTGTGGAGAAAAGCTTGAAAACAAACCCTAATAAAGACTCAAAGCCAGAAGGCAAATGCCTCCCCCTCATTTGTTTATTTAAAAAAACCCCTCATTATTTTTAGGATACTCTCAGGTTTTTGGCTCATGCTTTTTGAGCACTTTGGGTTGACAATACTGTGAATCCATTATTCAACATGTGGCCTGTTCTACTCATGACAATCAAAAATATCAGTTGCTGTAAGAAACAACATGGCTAGGAAGCGAGACACACACAAGATAGCATTCCCAAATGTATCTATCTGCGTGAAGGTTGCAATGTACAGAAGACATATTTAAAGCAAGACCTATAAACCTTTCTTCTCCCGTTGGAATATAAATATAAGACTAGGCCTAAGTTTGAGATTTGCAAACTCAGGTAGGTGTGTGTGCATTCTGAACTCCTCTCCTACCTTGGATAAACAATTTCAGGAAAGATCATGTTTTTCCATTTCAAAAGGAGCCTCATACAAGTCTTAGGTCTCCAAAGAAATCTCTAGCTCAGCCAGTACTTTCTCTTCACTGCATCCTAAATTTTACAGGCACCTCTGGTCTCGCTTATCTGCAAAACCACTTCAGGAAGCTGGACAAGAAGCTGTGCTTAGGCAGGGGTCTGCCTAGAAACAGAAACTTGATATTGAGCCAGTTTCATTCTTCTTGCCATAACAAGAAAACAGATAAAAATTGGCCGGTGCTTCATTTGGGTTTTGATTTTTATAGCTGACCACTGTTTAAAGGTATCTGAGCAGCTTCACTGAAAAGCAAACATTTCTCACCAATGGCCCACATGCTCATGCGTGAGATCAAAACTGAAACCTGAACATAAGATAAAGCTACGCTGTTCTGAACACTAAACTCACAAGGCCTTCATTAGGAGGCTTCTGAAAGGAAAAACTGCAGGATCAGGTCCCTAGATCACCGAACAATGAACAAAATGTATGTTCTATTTGTCCCCAGTGTAGTCTGTGTCCAAACTGGGGATAGAATGTAAATTACCTGAATCCCATTTACTTGCTCTAATGCTTACAAACATTGGGCTACATGGTATCTTGTGTACACCCAGTGTAATCCTAGTAAAGTCAGTTGCGAGGATGGATTGTCTTGTGACTAAGGCACAACATCGGGACTCAGAAAACCTGGCTTTAATTCCTGGCTCTGCCACAGACTTTCCATGTGACCTTGGGTAAGTCACTTAGGGGCTATAAGCTCAAAAGAAGTTAAGTGATGGGATGTTCAGCTTCACACGGCCCATCTTTTAGGCACCTGGAAAAATTGCTGTGATTCTCAAAGCCTGTGTTAAGTGTGTAAACTCCTACATAGTGAATGGGGAGAGAGAGGCTCCTTAGATTGTGATTCACAAAAGCCATCACTCTAGCCAATGGACGAGGCCAATCAGAGCAGTGTGTGCTAAGCTCCGCTCGCATCTCAGTGTGGGCTGCAAGGAGTTGCCTAGCTCTCTTTGCAGTTCCTCACATGAGTAGCCCGAGTGGAGTTAATGGGATTACATGTGTGATTGACGGGTGATGGGGGTCAGGAATGCTGCTTCAACATACATTTTTTAATTGGGTTCTGGAGAACGAGACTCAACTCTTCATTTCTGTGATACGTGTTCTGCCAAAAACATGTCAGGAGGAAAAAGCAAAAGAAAAACACCAGGAAAGCTTCCAGGAAGCAGGAAATGTACGTGCCAGGCACTTTGCTGTCTAGAAACTTTAACAGAACATTTCAACTTAAGGACCAAGTTGGAATGTCAAAACTATGTGCTCTGGTGTGGGAGCACTGAGTGATAACTGTTTTTTCAGACTGCTGTTTCTTCACAGTGTATGGGCCTGATCCTCAGCTAGGATGGATCTAGGCTGTTCTTAATGGTACCAGATGACAAAACAAGGAGTAATGGTCTCAAGTTGCAGTGGGGGAGGTTTAGGTTGGATATTAGGAAAAACTTTTTCACTAGGAGGGCGGTGAAGCACTGGAATGGGTTCCCTAGGGAGGTGGTAGAATCTCCTTCCTTAGAGGTTTTTAAGGTCAGGCTTGACAAAGCCCTGGCTGGGATGATTTAGTTAGTGTTGGTCCTGCTTTGAGCAGGGGGTTGGACTAGATGACCTGAGGTCCCTTCCAGCCCTGATATTCTATGATTCTAGGGCAAATCAGTGTAACTCCATCGACTTCAACATGCCAATTCACACCAGCTGAGGATCTGCCCCCACATTTGTAATGTCTCTTACTCACTGTATGTCCAGCACCTAGTGCAATGGGGCCGTGATCTCAACTGGGGGCTTTTAAAATGCTACTACACCCTAAACAAACCACAAGAATTAATGAACTTTCAAGGTGAATTTTACACTGGTGAAAACTGATGGAGTCAGAGCCCTGGGGTGTGGGGACAGAGCAGGAATGACACAGGAAAAGGGAGTGCACGCTTCCCACCTTCTTGTCAACTGGTAAGAATGGGCTACATCCACCCTAATTGAATTGCCCTTGTTAGCACTGACCCCCCACTCGGTAAGATGGCTGGGAAATATGTGTTCATGTGCTGTATATTTATACCTGCCTACTGGATTTTCTACTCCGTGCATCTGATGAAGTGGGTTATAGCCAATGAAATAGACATTTATTTATGTCCGAATAAATGTGTTAGTCTCTAAGGTGCCACAAAGACTCCTAATTTTTTTTTAAATCCTGACCCTGGCTTCTTGAACATCAAAGAGATTTTTGGCATTAACTTCACTCACACTGGTATTTTGCCATGAGAAAGAATAGCTGTAAACTGAGGGGAGTGATTCAGTCTCCAATCTCAGTGGCCTTGAATGAATTTAGGTAAGTTCTGAATTCATGGGCCAGATTTTAATACATGTACTCACTGCCTAGTCCCCTACACGCTATGTCTTTGTCTGCACTACTGCAGTAAGTCGACCTAAATTACGCAACTCCAGCTATGTGAATAACGTAGCTATGTTTGACGTAGCTCAGCTCGAGTTACTATGGCTACTACACCGCGCTGGGTTGGATGGGTGCTTGTCTGCTGTCTGAGACAGGATATCAGACTAGGTGTACCCCAGTCTGATTCCATTCAGCAATTCCTGTGCTCAAAGTCAACCTGACCCGTAGCATTATAGAAATAAGCAGCCCCACCAACCTCATAGACTATTGTGCAGCTGCACGAACAGCCTGCGAGAATGCATTTGCTTTTACACAACGGATGCTATCGATAACATGCTGAAAGCCAAATCCCAGGAAGGCTTTGCAGACAGTGGGGCAGATGTACAATCTAAATGTAAAAGAACCACATTCTCAGGACGAGTTCAATCAGTTCAACTGTCCACAGTGCACAGACAGAGAGTGGTGGCTGGGAAATGCGTTAAGCGGCCTAATGGATTAACTGATATACAGTTGGGTTACTTACCGCTCTGATGAACAGTGGAAGAACCACACTGGTGCAGCATTAGCTGCATAAAATATGTGGCTGTTAAAAACGAGATGTTTCATTAACGCTTGCTGCTCATGCCGTGGCGCTGGAACAATTTTAAGAGTCGGGGGTGCTGAAGGCAGAAAACATGTATTTGGGTTGTTATTAGTGCTTCAAGCCGGGGGAGGGAGAGTGCGGCATGTCCTGCACCTGTGTGCTCATGTGCTTGCAAACACAGTTGCTTTTATCATCATAAAAGCATCTGAGCCCCAAGGAAGTCCAGGAATGTCTCGACCTTACACTGCACTCAGATGATTGAAGGTGCAGAAGCTGCAGCATTAAGGGGGCGTGTTTCTGGTTCTCTTCTCCTTTTCAATCAATATGTCTCTTTCTCCGTAGGGAGCCAGCTGGCCATCATGTCTGTTGATCATAAGGATTCTGCAAGGGACCATGATTAAACTTTATTGAAACGCTCTGCGGGGTCTGAACGGTGTTAAAATAGAAGCGCCAGTTCTCTAGAATGTTAGTGAAAAATCACAGTCATTTCTCTGAGAGACTGGCTGTATTGGCATTCCCCGTGTGTTCATTAAATATCACATATGTTTCATTTTGAAAATATTGTGGTGTTAAATTGGGAATCCTGGACAATTCTGACTCAGGTAGTCAGATTCTGCCATCTACATTTTGCCTAGAGTTTCAGTTGGACAGGGCAATTTGCACTTCCTGATCAAAGCAGAAGTATAATGTTAATATAAGCCAGGGCTGTCAAACACGCAGCCCCAGGCTCTCCCAGGCCCCTCAGCAATTAGGTGGGAGTAGCAGCCCTGTGATACAGCAAGGGTTCCAATCTGCCCCTAAATGTTGCCCTTTACAAAAGAGGAAACTGAATGGATGGGAGCTGCCACGAGGCTTGGGTCAGTCCTTAAATGAAGAGGTGGAAATGAGGACGTTAAGCTGACAAAGGGCATAGGCACTGGAGGGATTAGTACCTAATGTGTGTAGACACAATTAAATTAACCAAAAGCATCAAAGGGTCTCATCTGGGCCCTCACCACTGTAGAATGTCAGCCCCTCACAATCCATCATGGAATTTTAACCTCATCCCCGAAAGGCAGGGCAGTGCTATTATTCCCATTGCACAAACAGGGGGCTGAGGCCCACATAAGCTAAGTGACTTGCCCACAGTCGCTCAAGACATCTGTGGCAGAGCAGGGAATGGCACCCAGGGCTCTCAATGCTTAAGCTAGTGCCCAAACCACTGACCCAGCCTCCCTCTCAACTTCACAGGTGTGAAATTTAGTACAGCGTTACCCTATAGATTAATTGACTTGCCTAAAGTCACTCAACACAACTGTAGCTCGGTTAGGCAGCAAACCCAGATTGCCTGCATCCTACTCCCAGGTGCTAGTCACTAACCCCACCTTCCCACCCTATAGCACTGCTTTGTTTGTAACAGATGGGAATGTATTGCAAGACAGATCACTAGAGACAGGGCTCCGAGCACAGTGCGAGAGGGAAGGGCACATTTCAATATTACCTGAACTGATTTTATGGCCTAATTCATATACACTATGAGACTGAGCAGAAAAGCGTGCTTCTAGCACCACATTCCCACCACTTATAAAAATAACTCCAAACCCTCCCATTGGACAGGAAATCTAAATATTGCACAGCTAAGTCTGTACGCTAGTAGTTAGGGTTATAACATTATTAACAGCAGTCAAGGTCAGGTTGGCAGGCCCCGTATGTTTTACTAGATGTTCAAGTGCTTTAGCCTCATTTATTTTTAAGCATAAGTAATTCCATTTTACAAAGCCCTACTTCTGCAAGGGATCCACTCCTTCAATTCTCCCCGACTTCAGTGGGTGTTAGGCATCTCTTAAGAAACGAACTCAACTTGTGACCTCAGAGAAACCTTCAGAAGAAAGATCAAGGGGCGTGGATTGACAGCTCTGTAAAGCCAGGGCCATCGTTTTTTGTTCTGTATTTGTGCAGTGTCTGGTACAACCAAGCCCTGGTCTATGACTGGAGCTCTTCAGGGCTATTGCAGTACAAATAATAGCAACAACAATATGTATGAAGGGACTGATTCTGAGTCCATGCCAGAGGAACATTTCCCCCTTCTGGGATGGAAGTATCTCAGTCCAAATAGTCAACCCACTGCCTCACTGGTAGGAGGGAGAGGGGACCTGGGCCCACCCACTACTCTGGGTCCCGGCCCAGGATTCCTGTAGATAACAGCTTCCTGCTGCCTCTCCTTAACTTCTCCACCAGCGCTGCTTCAATTCCCTGGGCCACTTTCTCATGGCCTCAACACCTTCTTTGCCCTCTTTTCAGGGCCTCCAGCCTGCAGGGCCAGTAGCCTTTCAGGAGCTCCCTCACTCCCTGCCAGTAACTGCCCTGTCCAATGTGCTCCCTTCCTGCAGCCCCCTAAGAACACAGACCCCTCTCTTGGGGCTCCCCGCAGCAACTGACTCATCTTGGCCCTGCACAGATTTTTATGTGTGCCTGCTGGGCCTTGACTGGCTGTCCCATGCAACCTTCCTCCAATTAGCTGCTGCCTGCACAGCCTCTCCTAGTCTGCTTTTAACTCTTTCCTTTCTGGTGTGGAGTGATTCTCCATCACAGAACAGCAGAACTTAAATCAATGGGATCATTTGCGTTGTAAGGTATGACTCAAAGTGAATAATGGAATCTTGATCTGGCACATCGGCAAAAGTCTGTAACTGGGGATAACTCACATTTATAGGAAACCCAAACAATTTTGAAAACAACTGCTGTTGATGTTTCACAAAATACCTTCTTTTTCCAATAATTTATTTGTTTATCTGGTAATATTTCATAAACATTCAATTTTGTTCAAGAAAATGACCAGCATGACTATTCAAACATGTCACATATCAAACAATGGGTCTATAAAAACAGCATATAGAAAATTCAGTAACATTGAAACACCATATTCAGAACATGTGGTGCCCTTTCCAGGAGAGTGAAATATCTTAAATTTTGGCAGCCCATCTTGTACGGTGCGGGTGTAAAATGCTGCAATCAACAAGGAAACCAAGCATATTTCTTCAACCAAAAACGAGGTAAGCGTTAAAACCAGTATAATTCTGACTGTCATAACATATAGAGTACAACTGACCGGCCAGCAACATTCAGCAAAGATATTTATAGTCTCACAAAACATAATGGTGCTGTGATCATTATCTGAGATCTCACATATCAGTGGGCAGGCTTTTTCATATGGAAAATTGTAGAAATGCTGGTAGGATTTCTGAGCTCTGTCTTGCTTCACAGGACTGTTTTACAAAGGCCAAGTGTTACCGGATAAATATAGATCAATAGGCGCACATTTTGCTGTTCAGTCTGAAACAAAGAGTATTATGAATTCATATTTTTTGTTCTGTTTTTCGTATAAATACTTGGCCATTCTGGACTGTGGTGAAAGAGATTGCAAGGTATCATGATATTTAAAACAGAAGATATTTTTCAACATGGATTTGTGTTTGCTATTACAGAGAGATAATAATCCACATTACTCTAGCTTCTTTCTGTGTCATACCTTAAAAGATGCATTATTTCATACTTCAGTAGAGTGCAATACATAGCTCTTCCTTCTATCCTTTCATTTTCTCCATAGCTCATGTGTTCTCTTTTCCCCCCTTCTTCACCAGCATGAATAATATTCAGTGACTCTCTATATAAGGAATGACATTTTACTTGAACCTTTAATACAAATGTTGACTCTCCTCTTGGGAGCTACAGTAATTCAATTCCATTAATCAAACAGGGTAGAAGAATTTTATTTTAAATGCACTATAAACTTTCTCCCAGAATCTAGGATTTTCATGGTTCTGTCCTGAATACTACAATATCTTCCTCTGAATACCCTTAAAGGGAGTTGATTATATTTTTGAATGAGTTGCAGGTTATAGCTATTGACAATTCTGTTCACTTATGTGACAGACAGCAAGTGTGAAAAATCGGGACGGGGGTGGGGAGTAATAGGAGCTTATATAAGGAAAAGCCCCAAATATTGGGACTATCCCTATAAAATCAGGACATCTGGTCACCTTACTTATGTGTCATGTTAAGAAACCATTGGATTATTTGTACAGATATTTCCACCCTTCTCCCTTAAGTGTTTTGAGTGTTTCATTTTAATCTGGCAAAACAGCGAGCCTTGTAAACAACTGGCTGTGGGTTTATGGGAGTTGTCCTATGACTATTGGGCTTGGTGGGAAAACAAATGAAAAGCCAAAAGGCCAGTGAGATTAAAAGGGCGCTGCATGAAATGATAATTTGAAATAGAATGTGACTAATGGTGGTAAACAAAACTAAACAGCAGCTCAGTAAACAAGGCTGGATCATTACAAGATGTTTTCTTGCTAGCTGTAATGCCCTCCCATCTCTCTGCTGCTTGGCAAGCACTTATAGTTCATTGCTTTTAGTTCGTACAGATGATGGCTAGAATTTTTGCAGAAACACTAGAAATAACCAACTAGGAGAAGTAAGTGCCATTGGCTGTAACCTGTCATGTCTGGGATTAATTTTCATTTTTGTTAATTACTCATCCTCTTCCTCACTCAAACAGTTCTAGGAACAAAGAATTAATTTGTGATCAGGGCATGCAACTGGCTTCTGTGTAATACGGATTCTGCACCCACTGCTGCTAAAGGCTTCCTTCGGCAAGTCATTTAACTTCTCTGTGCCTCAGTTTCTCTACCTATAAAAAGGGAACATCATTTTCTTACCCACATGTCACATAGGCTTTGACTGTGCATCCAACTTCTGAAGATTTCAAGCTCTAGCCAGTAATTTTCATGTTAAGGAACTCTGATGGGCACTTTTCAAATGTTTTTGAGTTCAGGTTTGGTATCCAAAGTACTTGAACCCCACGAGATTGCAAAACTTGGCTGGGAACCTCACAAGAGCAGGGCTTTCTTGTGAGATTGCCATTGCTTCTGCTTCTTGTCTTGGCTTGAAATACCATGAGAAGAAATGTTTTCATGGTGTATTTCAGCACTTGCTGGTTTCAAAATCTTTGGATAGGTTCAGTTCAGTTCTAAAGGATGGTTTAAAGGAAAGGTGGGCTTCTTTTAATGCCAGATGGATTAATGCCACAAATTAGGGGTCCAGGCCTATATACCATTTGAGAGTCAGAGGGTTTCAGATCCAGGGCTTTGATTTGATCCCATCTCTAATTTAAACTATTTAAGACATTCTCCAGTATTCTTATAAAACGTTCATATAGGAGAACTAAACAAATGGCTGTGTTTATAGAGTCCAGTCAACTAAACTCGGCGCCTCACTCCCTCGGTGCAAAGAAAGCTATCAAATGTCATTCACTGACCCGCAGAATACAATGAAGTGTTGATGAATTGGAAAAACCTCAGCACTGCCCTCCTTATAATTTAATTTAGCTCTCCTGCTGGACAGCTCAAGTGTACTGTCAACCTCTATTTATAGGTAGCATCTTTATATGTGGAAACAGATGAATTAATGGCAGCAAGATTAGCAATTATACCACTACTAAATAGAATGCTTGAAGGGCTAAACAGCAGCAATAATTATGTCGGGGACCCTAGTTCACACTTTCCCCAAACAAGTCGTATTCCCAGAGAGTATCCCGACTGTGCTCTAGCTTACAGGATAGTGTGTATTTGTACCCCTATCTCTACTGGAGAGCATGCGAAGCTTGCTCATTTTGGGTCAGCAGAGCCCCACATGGCTGGCCGTCAGAGGATATGAGCCCTAACGCTGCTAGGTTAACTGGATTTCTACCTAAACTCAGTTTGAGATAAGAGGCCTGTCCGTAATCTGCAGCAACATTCTCTCGCTCTTGGCAGGCAGGCAGCCCCCTGGGAGGGTTAGGTGTGTGCCCAAAACATTGTGACATGACCAATCTAAAGGACTACAGCACAGAGGCCTGAAGGTTGAAAAGCAATGGTATTGGATGCTGCAAATTAAAGGCAAGAAAGGGAATCCACAGCAGCAGCCTAAGGAAGATCCCTTTAAGCACCATTGGGTGCATGGCTGGCTGTTTGGGCATTTACCTGGAGAACTTGGGCTCCCCATTATGATCAGTGCTCCTAGTAATAAGGATGGCCATTAATAGCTTGATCCTGCAGCCCTTGAGCCAGATAAAATTAATGGGGCTAATCAAGTAAGTAATGAATACATTATTACAGGAAGTGTTCATGGATTAGCTCTTTTCTTGGGTTACTCTGTTTCTTTTTTTGGGAAATTTGACTTCCATCCAGAGGTGACCTGTTTATTTGTATGCCACCTGTAACATCTCAATTGTGGAATATGGGATTGTTTTAGGAAATATTTTTTTTTTTTTTGGAAATCGTTTGGAAGGTTCCCCTGATCCTACAGGGATTCGGACCACATGGCACTGCAAATTGCTTCTCCCCTGCTTATGTCACAGACCTGCACACAACTCATGTTCCCAACATCACGTAAAGGAAACAAGCACATTGGTAGGCCTATCTTTTGACTCTTGCCTAGCTGCTTACGAAAATTTACAAACTGTTTGAAGATGAGGAGCGAAGCAGAATCTATGCTCCTGGGGATCACCCCTAGTAGGTCAGTTGCCACCTTGCCAATTTGCTGTGAACACATGGTATTATTTCAGGACCTGTAAACTTGCACAAAACACCTATCTGAGGCAATGGCAATTGTGAGAAAAATGACAGGCACCATAGAGGGCTCAAAGTGCTCTTGATTGTTACAGAGGAAAGAAAATGCCAGCTTCTCAAGATGGTTCATGCCTCTCCACTTTTGTGAAATCTTTGAATCACACTGGCATTATCTGAACTGAGAGCAACAATTTGATCTGCAAACAAGCACATTTGCCTCTCCCCCCCACAGCTACCTTTTGATCCCTTTGAGATCAGTAGCAAGGATCTTGCCTTAGTGGGATTGGGCACTTCGCATTGTGTTAACGACTGTGATTTCAATAATCCTAAACAACGATTTTAATGCCTTCTGAGTAGAGCAGAGTAAAAATTTAGGGAAAATTTTAGCTGGACAATTTTGCCTCTGTTTGTGAACCGTCTGCAAATTTTCTTGAATTCATCATCCAAAATGACTTCATTTGGGCAAATAATTCATGGCTTCTAGATCGTTTGTGAGCAAGTTTGTTGTGAGGACAGTTGGAATCTGATCTGATTGTCAGACACCAAAGGCCAGATTTAGACGCCTAAATATGTAGATGGGCCCCTACTAGATTTTACAAAAGTGCCTGAACTAATTAGGTACCTAAAGTCAATGAGAGTTAAGCATCTAACTGACTTAGCCCAGGTCTACACTATGGGAGGAGATCAACCTCAGATACGCAACTTCAGCTATGAGAATAGCGAAGCTGAAATCAAGGTATTTAGGTCGACTTACCGTGGAGTCACAGTAACGGGCCCTTCCATACGGGGAAAGATGTCTACGCTTCATGCCAAGGAAGCTGCGTTATTACTTGGCAGGCTCAGTGGGTAATTATGGTATGAGCTGCTTATTTCTGATATTGCACAAAGAATTCCTCCCACCGTTTCTTTCAGATCCTGAATTGCTTATTTGTTTGAATAGCGAAGAGAAAATATAACGGGTCCCAATGCTTTTTTCACCCATGTCTACAAGGGAGGGCCCATTCTCATTGAGGGTACATCCTTAACTCCTTTGTGCATGTAACTCCCATTGATTCAAATAGGAATGCAGGGCCTGGATCCCTGAGGTGCTCAGAACTGTGTGAGAGGCTCAGTATCTTGCAGCGAAGGCAACAAGAAGTGAATGCAGAACAACTACACAGCAGGGCAGCCTCACAACTACGACTCTTGTGTTACGTTATAGGAAGATTTTTGTGGCAGTGGCAAGGAGCTGGAGCAGGAAGTGTTGAACTTTTAAATGCCCTCCTCCCCCCGGACCTTATAGAGGCTGGAAAATATGACTGAGTACAAAGGTCTCCTGGAAACCTCAGGCTACACACATCGCGCCCGAGTTCGAGTTTTGTCATAAAAGCCTGAAAGCTCAGAAACATTCAAATGAGTCTGGGATGACCAGTGTGTTTAAAAAAGAAAAGAACATTGTGGCAAGTTTCTGAAACCAGGTGAAATTCACCCCTTTGATCAAGTGTTTCCTTGAGATAGAATTTACTAGACTCCAAAACACAAAGAGGAACTTGGAGAGGTGAAGCCAAGCAAGTCACCAGCCAAGGGAATACCCTCACCAAGCCCTGAAAGCTGAACCCACTGAACTTCAGACTGCTTTGGGGTCAGGGGATTTCTGCAAGTTTCAGAGGGCCAGATCCCCAGCAGGTGTAGATCAATATAGTTCCATTGGCATCAAAGTCAATGGAACTCCACTGATCTGTGCCAACTCTGGATCTGATCCAATGTGTTGTCAACTCCCTATTTGCAGGAACTGCCTCCCAGGACTGGACTTTAACTGAGCAGCAGAGGTGATCTGAAGTAGAAAAGTTCATGTCAGAACTCCCTTAACTGAGACCATTCAGAGATACATAACATCCCAGTGAATGCTTTCTTTCCCCCTTTCCCTTAACTTTCACTGGTGTTGGATCAACGGGTCCAACCTTAAAAAAAGTTTATATCAGGAAGTGGCTCTAAAGTTAGAGCTCTCTGAATGTACCCAGCACGGTATATTTATAATCCTCTCTCGCAAGATGCGTTAGATGTTGGTGTCCCCTTCCCGCCACCCCATTGCGCTTCAAAATCAGAATCGCTGGAGCTTTAAAAAGAAGAGACAGTGAAAATCAAAGCCTTTAAATGGTAGGGAAATGATGTTAGAGTCATTTCAAGGGGTGCTTAAAGGTCCTTTGGTGCTTTAATGCCAATTAAAATAAAAGGAAAGATTCCCATTGACTTCAATGGGCTTTGGATCAAGCCCACAACTTTCAATGACTTCAGTTCTTAAAAAGCATTGACCCACACTGTGTTATAACGTGCTACTCCTTTGATTCAGGCCACTCCCGCTGCTTCAGTATCCATCCCTATTTCCCCTTAAGAAGAACAACTTCTTGCTAGCAGAACTCTGCCCGCAGAGCAGGGTTGCCAGAGCTGAATAATTGCATGTCAAGATTCCCCCCACCACCTCCATCACATTAGAGATCTCGATCCCTCAGACATCCTCCCCATTTTCACTGAGGGAGATAGTGTGTATTTTAATGGTTGGCACTTTACGGTTCTCCCGAGCAACGCTCCTTGACGTTCCGGCACAGCAGCATGTCCTCAGGAAACCTTTGCTCCTCACTTTGGCTCTGGCGCAGCTGGACTTGTCTTTAGAGATTGCACTTTTTGTAGACATGCTTTGCATGGTGGAGAAAATCTTCCACTCACAGACCCCATCGGACTTGGAAATCCTATAGAAGGTTTCCCCCGACCCTACCGGGATACGGACAACATCCTTGGCACCGTCCATACTGGGGCTAGCTGGCGGGTTGAGATTGAAGCTAAGGGAATGCTTGTTGACTGCTTGCTTTCTTGTGAGGCACTGAGCCCGCAGGACATTTTGGAATGCTTTTTTAAACTCTTGACTCGAGCACGGGTAGATGATCGGGTTGATGCAGCTGTTCAAATATCCAAGCCAAAACGTGATTTTAAAAACTGTGTCTGAGGGCTTAAGTGCAGGAAAGAAAACGCCTGGAATGGAAAATACAGGGAGTGTTAAGACAAAACTGGTGAGAAATTGCAGATAGTCAAAGTGTAAGAGAGATAACAATGAAAACAACAAATAAAGTTCATGATTTTTTGGATGCTTCAACAACAGCTGGGGAAAAGAACATCTCAGAATGTATGGTGCTCTACAGTTACACAGACAGTATGTAATAACCGTTCCAGGGGAACCTATCTGTTCAGTTACAAATGCAGCAGTAATTCCATATTTTAGGTTCTACAGAGTCCATAGTTTGGTGAAATGAGGTGACAAAGGGAAATTACTTCCTCCCAGGAGCTGAAGCACCAGACTGCTCAGATAAGCAAGGAGACAACTTAATGGGATTTGAAATGGCCAGGGAATCACCACCTTTGGGATCCCAGCTAATGGAAAGTCCAATGACCCCTTTCAGACAGAAATTTGTAAAGGACCTTAAAGGACCTGGATGCCTCTCTCACTAGGATCCTTCAAAAATCCCTTCCTACAGATTTTTCTGCACCATGCACCTAATCCAAAATTCACAAAAGTCAATGGAAAGGCTCTCGCTGACCCTTGAGCAAGAGCTGTACAAACTGTAGGAGTTGCAAAACATCTTTACTGTCCTGCAGTGAGAGAGTTTAGCAGGTGTTAACGGAAGTTGCTAGAATGGTAAGGATGTTTCCCATGGAGCTAATTAAAAGGGGAAGGGAAAGGTGGCTCAGAGCCAAACGGGGCTGATGCTTTGTTCAACTGTGGTCAGCTACAGGGAACACTGATTGTCAGTGAAAAGGCAATACAAGTATCATGTTTTTCAAAGGGATCACATCACCAGCCTTCCCTCTCCTCAATAACAGTGGGCACCAGCTTGCCAGCAACATGAGGAAATGTATAGCTATGTGTGCAAGACACAGGCTGAGCTAAAAATCTCCCTCCTTGGTTAACACTCTGATAAAAAGAAATGCAACGGCTCAATTAATGTATGGATTTTTAAGAAAACTGTCTCCTGTCAAAGAAAGCAGTCAACCTGTGGCAGGGCAGGGGTAAAGCCCTTTAGAGCCCTGCCAAAATGCTGGCTGCAGCTTGCTTTCTGGCCAGGAGGCCAGGGCCAGAGACACAGGTAGTCAGCGGAGATCCCAGCTGCAAGCCTTAACAAGGGCTGGCTCAGATGAACACCCTGAGCTAAGTGCTGGCAGCTGGGCTGAGGCACGGGGAGGGCTATAAAAGCCCTGGGCAAACCTCAGTGAGGAGGCTAGCCTGAGAGAAGACAGGAGGGTAGTGTTGCTGTCTCCTTAGCAAGTTAGGTAGCCTCAAAGGACAGGAGATGCTAGGGGGGTCTGTGGGCTACTATCTGTAGAGGGATTTGGGGAACTACAGGAGCACTGTGAATATAGACACTTGGGTGAAATAGCATAAGAAGGCATAGAGGACTCATTATTTCACTAGCCCAAACACAGGGTGCAGGCACCAGAGGGTGCAAACCTGTGTGGGCCCCATGACACAGCCCTTCGGGGTACACTCTGTTCCCACAGATTTATGAAAGCCACAAAGCATGCCAGCAATTTGTTTTTGACTAACAGTACGGGGCAGCTATTGTAATGAACTGGCTTGTGTGGCTACCTGCCCACGCCATTTTCCAGGCTGGAACCAGAACTGCTTTCACGGGTGTCATAAACCCTATGCTACAAACACCTACTAAATACTTTAGCTTAAGTGTCGGGGGCTGTGTGGTCTATCCCAGCTGTGCTATTAGGCTCTGAATGGTGATGGAGGAGGACAGTTGTGTAGTCTCCAAATGACCATGGAGTTATGCTATTTTCACTGCATTTCACTACATTCTTCTAATCTTTGATACTCCGGTCTTTGGCAGAAGCCAGTCTTTTCACTTTATTGCCAAAGGATACAGCGAGCAACTATTCCAAACACACTTCACAGAAAATTCTTCCTTCAGCTTTTCCATTTTTAAAAATTTTTAATCCCACGAGCAGAAAATTTGTTCCTACTAGAGCTGTTCAAATTTTTTTAAATGGCCAAAAATTCAGATTCTGACTGGCACCACCTCGACCCCTTCAAAAAAGTCACCATTAAAACAAAACAGTTATTTGGTCAGTGGTAGCGCTGGATACATTTTTTGATTTTCCATTTTTTTTTTGGCTGAAATTTTAAAAAACCAGTAAAACAGGTTTATGAAATTAGTGACTTTTTTAAACTGTTTTTTCAACCAGCTTGAAATAGAATCATAGAAATGCCAGTCTGGAAGGGACCTTGAGGAGTTATCAAGTCTAGTCCCCTGTGCTGAGGCAGAACAATGTAAACCTAGACCATCCCTGACAGGTTTTTGTCAGCTTGTTCTTAAAAAACCTCTAATGACGGGGATTCCATAGTCTCATTTGGAAGCCTGCTCCAGTGCTTAACTACCCTGATTTCCTAATACCTACCCTAAATCTTCTTTGCTGCAGCATAAGCCTATTACTTCTTGTCCTACTTTCCAGTTGACATGGAGAACAATTGATCGTGGTCCTCTTTATAACAGCCCCTAACATATTTGAAGACTATGAGAGCTCTCCTCAGCCTTTTTAAAGACTAAAGTTGCCCAATTTTTTAAACTGTTCCCCATAGATCAGGTTTTCTAAACCTTTTATCATTTTTTTTAGCTCTCCTCTGGACACTCTCAAATCTGTCCACATCTTTCCTAAAGTATGGTGCCCAAGATTGGACATGATTCTCTAACTGACAACTCTCCAGTGCCAAGTAGCTTAGGATAACATTCCAGTTAATGCATCTCAGAATATTAGCCAGTAATTGCATCACGTTGTTGACTCATTCAATTTGTGATCCACTATAACCCCCAGATCCTTTTCAGCAGTACCACCACTTAGCCAATTCCCCCTTTTTAGCTGTGCATTTGTTTTTCCTTCCTAAGTGAAATACTTTGCACTTGTCTTTACTGAATTGCATTTTGTTGCTTTCAGACCGATTCTCTAATTTGTCCAGGTTGTTTTGAATATTAATCCTGTCCTCCAAAGTGCTCGCAACCCTTCCCAGCTTGGTGTATTCTGCAAATATTATACACATACTCTCCATTCCACTGCCCAACTCATTAATGAATTAACTAATTAATTAATTCATAAATATTTGTGCCTTCTAGCCAGGGATGTCACACGTTCTAGTATTCTTTGTAGCCACCCTTACTAATAATTCTGCTTGGCTCTTATAAAATTCACTTTCGGGGAGAGGACCAGTGCAATTCTTATGCATCCACCTAGGTGACTAGAAGTATTGCTAGCATGTGTGGTATTCTTCTGTTCCAAGGATGTGAGTGGTGCACAGGCCTCAGACTGGCCTGTTACATGACTGTACATTTCACCCATAAACTTGAGTTATAGTAAGAAAGTTTACCGACATTATTCAAACGCGGCTTGTAACTTGAAGAGAGGCATGTGACTAAGTGATTTGCTGAATCAGGACCATAATGACCAAAATATAGAAACGCCACTAGGATACCAGAGATGTAACACTGATGCTTATGGAGAATTGTTTACAAAGCTGCTGTTAGTGGTCCCAGAACAACCCTAGCAATTCGCCTGTAATAAGACCCCACAATTCCCTAGCTCAGATGTTCAAGTTTCTTGGAAATGAAAACAGTGCTGTCTGGTTGTGAATGAAACAGAAAACTGGATTCCATGCTGTTAAAATATTGCCAGTTCTGGGGGCCCACGGTAAATAACAAAGCCTCTAGGACCACTTTCTGCTGCAGATCCACCATTGTATTAAATCCTTAACAGATTTTTGAGGGAAAGGTCATTCGTTATTATGCTTTCAAAGTACTTGCCTCCAATAATGTGACCGTATTGTTCCAAAATCAGTGATTACTTTGGACAACATATCTTGGATACAAACATTCAAACTTCCCAGAAAACACAATTTGATTGTTTGGGTCTTTACAGCCAAGAGATCATTATCTGTTTTAATATTGACATATTCCCCCAGCCTGGCCCCTGTGAAATCATAAACATGCCCAGATTGATAGGGATTTTGCAGTACTTATTTACACAACACATGAAATTTGTCAGTAAACAGGCATTCATCATTTTCATTCTCCAGAATCATACATGCAACAATACTGTTAGAGACATGGGCCTGAATGAAGACAAAAGATCTCAAATTCAAATTGAACTTTGGGGAAGTTCAGAACACCCCCCAGACCTCTGTGTGCCCAACCAAATCCTGAAGAAGTTTGGCTGTGGATCCTAACTTCATGGCATTAATGCTTCTCTGCTCTTGAAACATGCCAGAAAGCAGTTCCTGAACTTTACAGCATTTCATTCTGGTCTCTGGGGAGCCTAAGACGAGGCCACTTTTGAAAATGTAGGGGAATTTATGGCTTGATCTGTAGGATCTGAGCTCAACTGCTTCTGGATACGTGTTCAAACTGAAACTTAGAAAATCCAGAAAAGTTATTTAAGCTGCATGCACTTAAGAGAGTTTTTCTGGGCGAATGTGTGTGTGTGAGAAGGTATCAGGATATTGCTTGAACTGGACACACAAATGATGAGAATGATTAATTACTCTCATTCTGCTTCTGCTAATTGAAATCCCTATTGTCAAAAGCAAAGCAACATCTACCTGCCATAATACAAGTCCTCACTTTCTGAGCTGAAAAAATGGGAACAGGAAGTATGCTGGGAGAGAGGGCATGTGAGGAATGGGAATTGGCTTCAGAGTGCAGCAGCCAATAGGCTGCTCTAAAATGCCCCAGGGCTATGACTGGGGCACCATATGAGAGCGTTGTAGTTGATTCCCTGACAGTCAGGCTAGACACAGCAGAGAACTTTACTCTTTATTTTCAAACAGGTAGACAATTGCTATTAGTGCATTGCACATTACAGACATTTGCCTATGTGAACATGCCTTTTTTGATTGAAAATAGTTAAAAATACTTTTCCTATTCAGTGTAATGCTGATAATATCTTAATTCTTTACCAAGTGAATCATCCAAAGTATTGTACAAAAGAAATCAGATCGGTATTTCATGATTTTTCTTTGTGACTACTCCAGAAATTTCTAAACACATAAATGCTATTTCCCTGTGACAAGAAAATGCCCTACAGCCATTCATTATCTCACTGAAATATTCTTTTTGGTCGGGAATTTCAAAGGAACCTAAGGAGACCAAGATGCCCCAATGCCATTGAATTAATCTGACATCAGTTTGTCTATTCCTTTTCCATTTCGTTTCAGTGAAAAAGGTAAATGAAATCCAAGTCCAGGAAGTGCTCAATTAAGCCAAATGTAGTAGTGGGTGAAAAAAAATTCTTGTTTATTGTGACTTTTGGCTCATTTTAAATGGAATGTTAACACTCTGCCAAAGACTGTTAAAAATAGAAAATAGCGAGCGTCAAAGCCAGGATCCTGCTTTTCCGGGCGGGTGGAGAGATTTGTATGCTAATTTATGAATATCACCTTTTTCGTTGATCAGTGTAGCGATTTCCTATCTTGGAACAGCACATTGTACATGAAAAGGAGACCGAGTAGCTTTACCAAGGAACATGGGTTGCCATCTGTAGAAGCCACTATCTTCTGTGACAAAGCTCCAAGTCTGTACTTGTGGGTCCTGCGCTTCCTGGCAGATTTAGGGGCCTCAGAAACTCATCTAGGCCCCAGAGTGACCTCCCTTTCTCAGTATAATTGGCAAGAGTCACCGCCTAGTGAGTTACCTTCATCACAGGCCAGTATGGAAGATGGAAAAGGGGGGAGCCCGGGCCCGCCCTCTACTCCGGACTCCAGCCCAGGGACCCTAATAGTATCAGCTAAGATGGCTGACCTTTTATCCACAAAACACAATACAATTCCCTGGGCTACTTCCCCACAGCAGTCCCTGCTTCTTCAAACTCCACTTCACCCTTACCTCAGGGCCTCCTTCCTTCAGTATGATATGTTGTCCACCACTCAGTCTCACCAACAGCATAACTTCCTTCCACAGCTCCTGACACCCACACCCACCTGACTAACTGGGAGGTTTTTATCTGGTTTCAGCCAGTCCCTGATTGGCTTCAGGTGTCCCAATCAGGCTATTTCTACTTTCTAGAAGGTTCTTAATTGGCCTCAGGTGTCTTGATTGGTCTGGAGTAGCCTTTGTTTGGCTGTCCAGGGAACAAGGACCTGCACATCCTGAGGCTGATATACCTGCCTTCCAGCATTCTCCTATATCCTTCTGGTCTGACTCCGTCACACTTCCTTTAACTCTTTCATTCCCATGATGGATGCAGCTTGCACATGTTGGAGAAAATTGTGTTCTCACATACGTCGAGTGGGCCAGGCATCAATGAGCTTTGCAGATTGACACCAGCTGAAGATGTGGTATCTCTACATCAGGGAGGTTGCACAGGCATCATTTACATCAGGGCAAAGTGAATGTAAAATTCTTCCAAATCAAAATAGTAGCATTTTGCACTCTCTTTACCCCAGTGCAAATAGCTTGCACAAGGGCAGAGCAATGGTAGACTGGGCTGAGGATACTTATATTCTAAACCACTGTGTGGTCTGGGCAAGACATTTTAAGCTCTGTGTCTCATCTGTGTAATGGACATAATACAAGACTGTTGGTGTAATTAATGTTTGTGTAGTGCTTTGTAGCTATACAATGTTAGTCTCATGCAGCAGTGCTTGAATCCAGGACTTTACTCACCCCAAAGCTAGGGATATATTTTGATCCAAAGTTTTAGATTGTCCCATTGGCAAGATCCGGACTGATGTTCGTGTCCATGTCTAGTTACTGTTATTACACCCCAGCTAACACAGACAGAAGCCCTAAGATCCCCAGTGATGTCAGTTGAAGTGAGTGACAGGAGAATACTATGTTTTTATGTATCTTCTACAGACAGAAAGACTTATTTATCCTTCATCCATGAGTTTCAAAGCACTTTACAGACATTAATGAATGAACTCTCATATGACCCCCATGAGATAAATAATATTTCCACTGTATTGCTAGGGAAACTAGCAATACAGTAGAAATATTATTGCTAGTATTGCTAGTTTCAATTCCAATGTTAGTTTTCGAAATCTGGATTTCCCCGGTTACGCACAAAATCTGGAACTGAATCCAGATCTACAAGTTCCCCATCCTATGCCTTAATCACAAAACCATCCTCCATACAGCTTTTACAAGTCTTACATTCTACAGTGTGATTTTACCAGTTCATGAGTCTGTCACTGTATTATGCCCGCCTACTATGTGAAGCAAGGAAAAATATGCCAAATGTGATGTACGACATCCATTGCCACTTTACTGTGCTCAAACCAGCAAAGGGTAATGAAGTGCAAAAACAGTATAATTTTTATTCTGCACCAAGTGAAGGCTTGACATGACTAATGTAATCTCCTGCCACGATTGTGCTGTACTGTCTGCCCTTGAAAGAGAAAATCAAAATCGCATTGCTTCGAAAAATCTAGATAGGAACCCCACTGACTATGGCACTTATTTGATGACTTATATAAACTCATTACCAATAAATATAAAGGCCCAATCCTCTGTCCAAAACTAGCACCATAAATATGAGAAATGAACACACAGAGTGCTCAAAAACTATAACAACACTGGCTCCTGTTCCGTAATGCTTAGGAAACACGAGTGCAAATATATAAGAATTTGGTTGAAAAGCATAATCATTTATGAAACAATATGATATGCAGTGTAGGAATACATCCTTTAAAAAAAAAAACCCAGAGAAACATTCTAGTCTGTCAGAAAATACTGTTTTGTTCAAACCAAAACTTTCTGTGGAAAGTGTCATTTTAGTAAAATGTTCATCAAAAAAGTGAATCATTTTAATAACATACACGTGCTCCATTTAGACTTTTTTAGTGAAGAATGTTAATTTAGAAATAGCTTTTCATTTTGAAATTTAATTTCATATGATAAAAATGTTAAAAATTAAATAAAAGTCTACATTAAAATTAAAACATTCAGTTTCAATCAAAAGAAGATATTTTAGCTGACCTAAAATGTTAAGTTTCCAAAATTCACCGCTTTCCCCTGATTTGGAACAAAAATATATTTGGAACTGGTGAAATGTCCCACAAAACAAGAATTTCCAGTTCCTGCTCAGCACTAAAAATTTGAAGTTGTTCAACTGAGATATGAAACCAAGGGCTTCGTTATTTCAGGTCATTGAAGAGCCATGACACATTTTGCAACAATAAATGTGTTAGCCCTGACATACTGCGCAAACACCAGTACAGGGCAATTACCTTCTGCCTATTATATTCTCCCAGCAGTTTCAACTGGTATGGCAATGGTTATCAACATCTTCCATACCCCAATATTTCTCCCCATCCCTATACTCCCTTCCCATCTAGCTGAATGGCAAGGGCAGGGTGATATCAATGGAGTTCATGACCCCCAGGTTGAGAACCAGTCACTGTATGCATTTAAACAGGTGATGTGTTTAAGACCAGACATGGATGCTTTCAGTGCATTTAACTGGTGGTAAGACTTGTCTTAAGGTATTTCATTCACAGCATTTGAATGCATAACAAGGACCAATGGCTGGAAGTTAAAGCAAGACAAATTCAAGTTAGAAGTACAGTAAAACCTTCGTTATCCGGCATGCTGGGGGTATGGGAGGTGCCGGTTAATCAAATATTCTGGTTAAGTAAGAGTTATACTTAACAATGGAATCCCAATTTTCAAAGAATTAGAATACAATAAAATGAATAAATTATAAAACATTATACAAGTACTCGTCAATCCAGTAGTAGTATTGCACTGCAGAGTGGTTGGTTTCTTGAAGCACTTAGGTGTACAGAGGTAAAGTTTTCTATACAGTAAGTTACCTTATGACACTTCATATCCCCCACATCACTAAAAATACATGTAACACTAAAACTATACTGAACATAATTTAATCTTTCTTTGATGATTCAAAAGGCACGTCAATGATGATCCTGAGGCACTGCAAAATCCTATCAACATCAATTATCATTGTCGATGTTGAAGGTGTAGAAGACTGAGCTGAATTTGTAATGAACCTGTGACCCACCTTGGAAGCTGCTTTTCTGAATAAATCCCTGATACCTGCTTGTTTGCTTACTTGTCTTCTGCCTCTTTTGCATAAATGTAGAGTGCAGAATGTGTAATCGCATAACCTCCTGGACTGTAAATTAGTCCCAGTTACTAGATTGAAGGTTTGTATTGGGACATATCAGAAAGGCTGGTTAACAGAGCTTTCTGGTTGGTCAAGTGCTGGATAACACTGCTTTTACTGTAATACACTTTTTTAACAATGAGGATGATTAATCATTGAACAAACCCATCACTTGATGTCCTCAGATCAAGACCCGACTGCCTTTCTGGAAGATACGCGTTAGCCAAACACAAATTAATGGGCTGAATACTGGGGTTATCTTCTTCTCTTCATCTCAAGGCATCTTTGCAGACATAGGGAGCGATACAGTGTCACCATGCATTCCTGTAGTGGCTTATTCATCCATTAAACCCAACCTGGCCTGTTCCTGCAATCAATCTAGCTGGTGGTCTGTGGTAGCTGTGTGACATTCTCTGGCCTGCATTTTACAGGGGGTCAGACTAAATGATCTAATGGCCCTTTCTGCCTGTAAAAACTGAATCCACAAAACAATTTTGGATAACAAATGAATGAGTAAAAATCAAAGTCTGCTTAAGGATCATTCACAGACAGAAAAAAAAGAGTGTTCAATACATTATTCACTTTGAATTGTTCGTCTATTTTCCTCCTCGCCATCTGGTTAATTACTTATTTCTCCATACTGCGGCTGCTACTGCTTAGCATATGTGAGTGTGCAGCAGTGCACTTGCAATGTTTTCTAGCAGAGCCAAAGGATGGGAGAAGAAGCAAGTAGAGTGTTAAGAAAGGATAACTGCTACTAACATACTCTGGGTTCTGTCGAACTCTATGCATAGAACAAGATGCAATTTGAGCAACGGCTGAGCAAGCTTCTTGTCACTGTGCCGAAACCCGGTTCTGGGTGGATCCTCTTCCCTAGAGCTGAGGAGGGAGTTCAGAGTCCACATTCATTCAGTCCTTGGCCACTCTCGGTGTCGGCCAATTAGTCACAGTTTTGATGTGAACATTTCACCCACTAGCAGCTGGATTGAGAAATCTAATTTATTTGACACAGGCTGGCAACAAAAGCTGTCAGTATCTACCATTTTTCAAGTGACTGCTGACTTAGATTGGATTGCAAGCAGCAATCAAGCTACGAAAGGCTTTCTGTCTCATAACTAATCCAATTCAATCCAATCCTCATGGCCTCTTATGTCCTAGGTAGTATTTCTTCTATAGAAATAAAAGGTTAAATCCTGGTAAACAACATAGTTAACTTTTTTCCTTCTTGAGGAGTTATTTACATCTGTGCAAAGAGAGTGAAAAAGTGTTGCCAGAACAGAATTCTCCATTCACACCCATTGTGTTTCACTTTTCAAGTGTGTAAATGACTACACAAAGTACAAGGCACTAGAGAATCAGGCTCTAAGCCTTTCTGTGTGCATATCATGTTGGACTACCTAAATTCCCTCCAAGTAGGGCTCACAACCAAGAAATAAACATTAACTCAACTTTTAATTCCTATCCGTTGTAGATTGGTTAAATGATCCTTGATTTATGTTTTGCATTCTAACAGATACATTTTATTACAAAAGTTATTAGCATGATTCAGTCTCCTCTTATTCAGAAATAAAATTTGTTATTAGTGTTGTCAGTTCTTTAATTTGCTTTCCAGATTAAATGTTTCCCATCATTTACCCCTCCTCCTTCCAACATGGGAGGATTTTGTTTTTCCCAAATGTAAGCTTTTATTTTTATGTTTGCCAACTTTGTTTTTTGGAGCCAGCAGCTGTATGTTTTCTACATCCTGCTGCTGATTAAATGCCAAGACAGGCGCAAAGACACTCTGATTTCTCTGAAAATCAATCACTTAGATGTTATGGAGTTGCTTGATTACAGCGTATTCAAAAAACTGTACTGATGTCAAGTGTGGATGTGTTAATGGAAAGCATGTGGCATATGGAGTTCCCAACCTGTACGGTTTCTGGCCTTCCATATTATTTAATATAGTGATATCCTACTCCACATTATAGGAAGCAGCATGAGGTTAGTTACCCTTAAGAGTTTGTGTCCTCAGGACCTTTGTAGGAATGGTATATTGGTGAATGTTCTGAAAACACGCAGAGGCCTATGAATCATGAATATTTGACAACATCATTTTCAAGGTCCAGTGGTAGAGTAAGAGCACAGGGATGATCTAAGGAACAAGCAGTAACCTGTGTAATATTCATGCTTGTGTAGAAATATTAGGGCTTATATTCGCTGTAAGATGCAGTGACAAGCGGGAGACAATCATAAGAACATGAGAACATAGGAATGACTCTACCTACTGGGTAGGACCAAGATCCATCCAGCCCACTATCCTGTCTACTGACAATAGCCAATGCCAGGTGCCCCAGAGGAAGTGAACCTAACAGATAATGATCAAGTGATCTCTCTCCTGCCATCCATCTCCACCCTCTGACAAACAGAAGCTAGGGACACCATTCCTTACCCATCCTGGCTAACAGCCATTAATGGACTTAACCTCCGTGAATTTATCCAGGTCTGTTTTAAATCCTGTTATAGTCCTAGCCTTCATAACCTCCTTAGGCAAGCAGTTCCACAAGTTGACTGTACTCTGTGTGAGGAACTTCCTTTTATTTGTTTTAAACCTTCTGGCCATTAATTTCATTTGGTGGCTCCTAGTTCTTATAGTATGGGAACAAGTAAATAACTTTTCCTTATTCACTTAATCACATACATACAAATGGTCACATTCCATCCAGAAAAGAGCAGTGGTTCATAAGCACATTCTGAGATGATAGAAACAAATGAGGCTTATTATCAAGTTCAGTATCAGAGAGGTAGCCATGTTAGTCTGGATCTGCAAAAGCGACAGAGAGTCTTGAGGCACCTTATAGACTAACAGATGTATTAGGTCATAAGCTTTCGTGGGTGAATACCCACTTTGTCAGTTGCATCCTATGAAGTGGGTATTCACACACAAAAGCTTAAGTATTATTTGACCGGGGGATGCATTTGAAGGTGTCTGAGGGCTCCAGTGGAAATACAAATTAAAATAAATTAAAAAACATGAAGACAGAAGGCTGAGCAGCAGACATTCCCTCAGGCAGATTGGTCCTGTATTATCTGTGGATTTTTCTATACCTAAAGGTGAAGGTCACCAAACATGGTTAAACCCATTTTTCCCCTTGCTCCCAAGCTTGGAGTTTGCACTGGATTTTATTCCATGTGACCACTCTCTACCTACACTGTTCCTTATTCTCAGGTCAAATAGCAAATATGCCATGGAAATATATATATATATATCTTACTTCTTCAGAGTGATCACAGCTGTGCTCTGTACTTTTACTGCCCTGAAGCATGTCTCACCCAGCCTTCTTCTATAGAAAGAATCTTTAGTGGGAACTAATATAGGATCGAATAAGCTTGGAAAAGTAGGAAATGCTTCAGATTTTTGTAGCACTAAATTAATGTACCTAATATAGAAGGGCGGTTTATTTCTTAATACTGGTAGGCATGCAGAATGGAGACACCTCAGTGCCTATGAACCCTCTTCCAGGATTCTGCAATGTTTTGGATAAGTTGTTCATTCTTATTCCCCTTCCAATTCTTTGCACTTCTTAAATCCATCTGGCAATAGCGAGAGAAAAGCTGCTCTCATGCACCAGACTTTGAATTCAAGGATCGCTAAAGCATGAAGTAGAACTCACTTGTTTCCCCACCATGTTTGCTACACGGTGCAGGGGAAGGCAATTAATGGATTGGATTGACTGAGTGAGAGGGGGGAGGCTGGCATGAGTGTTGGAACTGTGTCTGGGTGCTCTGTTTGGATTTTTTAAAGGGATATTTTACCTTATGTTCTATGATGTGTCCAGTTACAATAAATGCTAGTTATATACATAAAATAAATATTTTTGGCATAAGAAACAAATGCCAGATATCACATATGCAAGCCAGTAACTGCCAGATTGGCAGCCTGTATCTGCAGACTCAGAATGTTCAGCTAAACCCTTGGAGCCAAATTCTGCTCTCAGTTACACCAGTGTAAATTTGAAGCAACTGACAGATCAACTTCATTATTGATGAAATCCCAAGAAAACAAACAAACAAAAAAACTGGTTGCAATGAAATTACTCGGGATACCAGTATTGCAACCCTTGTGATTCAATCATGATATTTATGTTTTCCCTAAAGCCCCAGCTCTTGGAGTCATGTGACTAAGGGAGAATCCCAGTTTTTATTAAAAAAAGTAGCCCTCGTGATTTCAAATAAAAAGCTTGAAAATACAAACCCTAAAAGCTCAGACCCCCAAAGGCAAATAAAAAGAGCCCAACATTTATTTTTTTAAAATAAAAATTTTGGGGGTTTGGGGACAGCTAATATGGTTTTTGAACATTTGGGGTTAGCAACACTAGGATTCACACCCCAGTGCAAATGAATAAAGTATCTCCCTTAAACTTTTGAACTGAACCCGAACTTTTGCAGATCATGCATTCCCCCATCTTGATGCACAATGCATATAAAGCGCTCTGACATCTTTCTGAGTGGAAAGTGACATTCCTCCTGGCTCATGCACTCTAGGGGCATAAAAGTGGTGACTTGAAATCATTCCCATAGAAGACAAGAACATTTTAACGGGGAGGGAAAGCCTCCCGTTTGACAGGTAAATCATCCAGAGAAGCTGTACATGCAGAGCTTAAGTCATTATCACCTAAAAGGCAAAGGTTGTTTAAAAATCTCCTCTTTCATTTTTAGGTCAAACTGGCTGGAATTCACTTAGGGGGAACGTGTCTTAACTCCACAGGTGAAATCCAGGCCCCTTTGAAGTCAATGGGACTTTTGCCATTGTGTTCAATGTGGCCAGGATTTCATCCCAAAACACAACAAGGACTTTGCAATCCATGTTTATGGCAGATTCCTCCTACGTTAAAGAAACACTCCAAAGAGCTATTCCAGCTGCTGCTCTTCTTGGTTTATTTTCTTTATATTCAATGGCTCCGCACCCACTCACGTGTACCCCCCAGATCTCGTTGCATACAAATGTGCTCCATCTCACTGACCTGCTGCCACCTGTCTCTGCTGCAGTGCATCTCTGTCATTATGGAACATGCTGAGTTGCTAATAGAGGGAGTCTCCATCCGAATCCTGTCTTAATATTTTTTGACATCGATACCAGGTAGAGCTGGACAGTCTTATCCTTTATTCCTCTGTGCAGGGGAACTAGGGGGAGCAAGGTCTCCTCCTTTCTTCTCTGCACAGCCTTGCGTAGATTGTGACTTCTGCCATGCTGGACAAGAGCAGGGAGTCACTGGCAAGCCAGAAGGGGCAGAGAGGGGCCTGGAGTGGGGCTCCACCAGATTAGGTGTTGGTCAGAGCAGGGGGCAGGACATACAGGAGAGAGAGGGCTGTTGCATGAAAAGGGACAAAGTACTTCACTCCCTCCCTGGTGCAAACAGGGAGCAGAAGAGAAAGTCCCATGTCGTTCTCTGGTTGCTCTTTGGGTGGAGCAGTTACACACCACCCATAGTCAGCTACCAACTAAACAGGCAGTAAGGGACGGGTTCCTCTAGCACATAACACTCTGATTAACCCAGTTAGCTCCTCGATGACCACTTTATACTAGGGTTATCTTACTGCAAAGAAAAACGCTGCAGCTAAGAGATGTATGCACATAAATGACGAGTCCCCCAGTCCTACTGCTCAATCCTTGTGATTCCTTTATCATTCCACTCCATTCACATGTTGTGTCACAGCTGATTCAATTGTCAGTTCGATTGTCAGCCCTGAGCAGCCACGCTCACATCATGTGTCTTTATTTTCTCGGTCAAATTCCAAGCACAGTCCCAGGTGCTGCCTCGTTAAATAATAATTGCAATTATTAAGAATTAGATCAGCCACGAATCCTCCTACTTGAGGTCTTTGCGCAATTCCATCAGAATTTAATTTAATCAGGAATCTCAGTTTATAATTCAGTTAGGAACCATTATTAATTATATGACAGTAACACTGAGAGGCCACAACTGAGACAGGACCACTGCGCAAAACATCATCATACTGAGCGACAGTCCCTGCCCTGAAGAGATTCCAATCTAAATAGCCATAACAGATACATAAGATCCCACTCCACATCAAAAAGAATAATAGCATCTGGCATTAAATTGATAGTGCTTATAAGGCAGAAGGCTTTCATGATATGATATAGTATATTTCAGAAGAAGAGGCCCCTATGGTATTTTATAGAATAGGAATAAAATATAAACCAAGCACACCCATGACAACACTAGAAGTCACTTTATGACTTTCTGCAAGCTTTAGCAGGAATGGTTTTCTATGTTTGGGTTTGGATTCTTATTATACGACATGCAAGTTCTCCTGACAACCATCGTAAATTTCAAAAATGGGATACAGCCTTCTCCTAGCTCAGGAATAGGGTGATTGCAAGAGCCGGGTGAAATTTTCTCGAAATGAAACCCCAAAGCTGGTAAAAGGTGCTGGGGCTTGTCTTACTCAGCATTGGAGTTGATATATCAGTTAAGCTTGAGCCCTGTTCAAGAGAAGTTGGGTGACTCCAACTCAAACCAAATACAGCCGTTTCAGTCGAGTTTCACTCCTCAGGAAACTCCAAGGATGTGGAGCATAGGATCAAGCCATCATGTTCTCTTCACAGCCGCACTTATATTTGTCCCATGCTGTCAGTTAAACTAGCAGCAACTATGATGGTTTTTAATGCTGCTCCATGCCCTATAGTTAAGATACTAGTCTGGGACACAGGAAAAGGGGGTTCAAATCCCTGCCTTGCCAAAGACTTCTTGTGTCACCTTAGCCAAGTCACTTAGGGCCAGAATGTTAAAGGTATTTAAGCAACTAATTCCAATTAAAATCAATGGGAGTTAGGTACCTAAATTCCTTTGAATGTCTGGCCCTTCCTCTTTCAGTGCCTTAGTTCCCACCCTGTGAAGTAGGGATAACAGCACTCCCCTACCAGACAGGTTCTTGTGAGGATAAATACACTGAAAATTGTGAAGTGCTCAGATACCATGGTGGTGGAAGGTGACAAGTGCAATAGACAGATCGGCAACACAAGGGAAACTACTTGGAGTACAGTATAGGTTTTGCCAAACAATGTCAACGCTGTCTGAATTTTTCTTCCTAAACCAGGCCCAGTTCCAAACAGCAACATTCAAAAAGTATCAGGTTGGAGATTTAGTTCCAAACAGCAACATTCAAAGAGTCTCGGGTTGGAGATTTTGTATATAACTGATGTTAAAAACAAACAAACAAACAACCCTTTAGCCAGCACTTTGTGGCATAGCAAAATTTGAGGACATTGAAATTATATGAGACATAAGAATAATTCAGGAAAAGTTTCCAGACAACTCTGCCACTCAGATAGATGGGATAGAACCCTCATGCAAGGATTCTGGATGTCCCATACCTAACATTTATTTTAGCACATACTTTAAACTATTATTAACAATAATATCCAGGTCTTATATAGCGTTTTTCATTCATAGACCTCAAAGGACTTTACTAAGGAGGTCAGTATCATTATCCCCATTTTACAGATGAGAAAACTGAGGCACAGGGGGGCCCTGGCATGACCTAGGTTAGTGGAAGAGCCAGAAATAGAATACAAGTCTTTTGAATCCCAGTCTAGTGCTACAATGCCCCAATTAAAATAAATATTTGTTTCTGTTCTTTATTCCCTTCTTCATTCTCATTGATTTTCTTGCTGTGATTTCATGAGGAGAAAGAGATCTTTGCTATTTAGATAAATTCCTAAATCACCCCAGGATTTCACAGCACTTGAAGTGGAAAAATTTCAGCATTCAGTTTTCAGCCACTATTATTTTTTCCCCTTGTTATTACTGTCCACGAGTACATGAGATGGCAGTGTTCTTGGTGGAATGGGGGGTCTCGACTGTTGCATTCTGTCCCTGGCTCTACTGCTGACTTGCTGTGATATGTTGTTCTTGTCATGTCACTGCTCTGTGCCTCAGTTTCCCCATCTGCAAAGTGGGAACAACCACTCTTACCTCACAAAAGGACTTGATGGGTCCTTCCATTCAGAGGGCTTTGGGATTCTGGGATAAAAGGCATGATATTCTGTATCAGTGCAAAGATTCATAATAATAAAATAAAGGCCTCTTAAAAAATTAGATTTTTGGATTTACGTCTTCTTGTGAAGCATCTAGCATTTACCAGTGCTGGGGAGAGATCATAGGTTAACTGGGCCCGTTAATCTCTTATGTCCTGGCAACTGCCATTGACTTGCTTGTTATGCCATGCAAGGTGGATGAATTGCCAGATTCATGCCTTTTGGTGTTGCCCTTTGTGCAGTCATAACACTTGCTTTAGGTGCTTCTTGAGGACCCTAAATATCCCGTTTAAATTCCTCTCAATGCCTTTGACTGTTTGCATTATTCCAAAATTGTACTTCCCATCAGGTCACTAATGCCCAGAGGTACTCACTGGGTAGGACCCGGGACTAATGGCAGAGGTGTGGTGTAAGCTGCAAGGCAGAAGGGGCACTGGCAAGAAACCAGACTAGCTCCCTACTCCCAGTCATGTGGTCCATGTGGGTTTACTGAGGAGTATGTTGGAATAGCCAACTAAGAGAGAGGGTGGAGGATCCTGGTCTTGCTTGCCGGGGAGGGGGCTCTGTATCAAGACATACCAGCAGAGACTAGTCAGCCTGGAAAGGGTCAGGTTAAAACAGGCCACGGTGAACAGTGCCTTAGGGAGCAGCTGACCTTGTGTGTCTGCAGTTGTGTGGTATTGTTCTGAATTCTAAGGAATAAAGTCATGTTATGTTTCAACCTTCCAGCAGGAGCATTTATATTTTTATCTATGTATGCTGTGAACCTAATCTGGGTCAGAGAGATACAGCACAATCCTTCAGTGGCTACTATTACAGACCGTGAGCGGCAGCAGAGTAGTATAAGTAGATGGGGTGAAAGGTCAGGGATGGGTGGTTGACTTAACTGATTTTCAAACTTTAAGGCTCACCAAAAATTGCTCCCAAGGGACAGGACTCTCCCATGAGACAGAACTAGATCAAATCCCCAATCTTCCTGTTTAAAGAGAAGTATCAAGCCAGGCCCAACGGGCGGATTTCTCGCTTGTAGCACAGGTGGGATGAGTTGTTTTCAGCATGGCCTTTGGTAATTCTGTCCTGCGAGTCCATTGGCCTCTCTGTGAAATGGCCAGAAGGAGGGGGAAGCCTGCAAAGGCCCTAATTTGCAGCTTTGAGGGACACGATGAGCTATAACATATTCAATCAAAGCAAACCCAAAAGAAAAAATATGGCCATCCACAAATCCATCCCCATCTCAGACTTAGTGGCTGTCACTACAGCTGTCCCCGTGGCTACTTGTGACATCCCATTAACAGCACAGGAAGCACTTGGCTTTTCATGCTCCGGAAGGAGGCAGTCGAGGTTTTTTGGTTTAGCTCTAGTGACATTTGCAAGCTGTTGTTCTCTTGGGCTTCGGACGTGACAACAACAAAACAGTAATTAGAATCCTGCTGCAGAGAGGCATGTAGATAGCACTTGATGGTTCCCTCCAAAGTGTTTGTGCCAGTTCCCAAGATTAATTTACTTCTACGTTACAAACACAAATACCCCCTCGGGTATCCTCTGCTCTGCTCTCTGTGTCCTGAGAACAAGGAAGGATTAGTGATAAACAGGGCTCTCCTGGAGAGACTTCCAGCATAGCGCCCTGTTCCTATGATCATGTCCGTCTTCAGCCTCCTGGATGGATCCTTGTTTTTTTCCCATTCCTGAGTCCTGGAGGCAACAGTTAGGTCCCAGTAAATACAGTCCAGCCTTCTGCAGTAGGTGTCCAGCCAACAGCCATCAGTTGTGCTGCTCTACTTCTGTGGAGCTGGTTCCCAAGGATCCCAACTTAGTCCGTACCTAAGGAGCCCCCCATCCTACTGTGACCCCCTTCCTCAGAGGTCCTGTGTTACTGCTTTGCCTGAGGAGAGCCTGAGCTATCTCTCAATAGCTCCCACCAGAAGGAGGCTCCTAGAGACCACTATGAATTACCATCCCCAGCATTCTCCAGCCCTGCAGCAAGTTTGGACATACCAAAGTGTGATCCTCTGCTCTGCACCATCTCCAGACAGGTTCCACCACACCTGTGAACACATCAAACCTTCCTCTGTTTCTAGTATCTAACTCAAGTGCTCATGTTTTGAGATATTCCTACATTTCCCATGCAGTTTCTGGCAGAGACAAAAAGGAGGAGGAACCTGCTCTGAGGCAGGCCGTTCTGGTGGTATGCCTGTTCGGAAGCAGATACAGAAATGTTGCAGAGTCTGCCAGGAAACCTGTTCTTCTG
The DNA here is from genome assembly GCA_007922305.1 of Dermatemys mawii. Classification (NCBI taxonomy): domain Eukaryota; kingdom Metazoa; phylum Chordata; order Testudines; family Dermatemydidae; genus Dermatemys; species Dermatemys mawii. Next base: position 7,233,839 of record ML677387.1, read on the forward strand.
AGGTTTCTGGCTCAGCAGTAAAACTTCAGCCAGTTTTGGTAAGCATCCAGGCTTGTATGTGGTCATCTGAACCAAGCTCTGGAGGAATGAAATTCACCTGTTGTGATCTAGAATTTTTATTCCTAACTCCAGAAAAGAGCTACATTAACTATTGCTCATAGAGTCCAAGGCCAGGAGGGATCATTGTGATCATCTAGGTTGACATCCTGCATAACACAGGCCAGAGAACTTCCCCCAAAACAATTCCTGGAGCTGATCTTTTAGAAAAACTTCCCATCTTGATTTAAAAACTTGCCAATAATGAGAATCCATCATGGCCCTTGGTGTTCCAGTGGTTAATTATCCTCACTGTTAAAAATTTATGCCTTATTTCCAATCTGAATTTGTCCAGCTTCAGCTTCCACCCATTGGATCATGTTAGACATTTGGCTAATAGGGGGAAGAGACCATTATCATATATTTAAGAGCAGAAATGATCAGTGCTGTTTTATACTTCTATAGTACTTTCTATCCAGGGAGCTCAAAGTACCTGAACAAAACGTGAAGCTTCTGCAACGCAGGGAATTATGATCCCCATTTTACAGATGGGGAAACTGAGACACCCGGATGTTAAGAAATTGGCCCAGACTTATGAAAAGAAGGGTACGGCAGAACTGGGAAGAGAATCCAGATTTCCAGGCTCCCCATCCTGTGCTGAAGCCACAAGACCATCCTTTCTTAATTAGCTGCTGCATTTTTGTTTGTGTAAATCAATGCACATTCCATAATCCCTTGCTAATTAATACACAACCTGCGCTCATCAAGCCATTTGAATAGAATGCCAGAATGTTGCCACATCATCAGCTTGTCAATCACAGGCCAGTCACGGTGTGGCGGTGGGGAGCGTTCAAAGCATTTAAAGCTGTTATCAGCACCCAGCAGGATTGCAGTGGAGGTAAACAACACGGGGAAGCTACAGCTACACTGGCAGGTGCAATGTAAGTGCACTACAGGGGAAGGGCGGGAACGGCTGGGATTAGAGAGGCCCTCAGGCCAAGAGCTGCGCTGTCCAGGGGAGGAAGCTCAGTGGGAAACTTTGCCCTGAGGGATGGCATGGGAGAGCACACCACCAGCTGGGGCAGTGCAAAGCTTCTTCCTAGTCCCCTCCTGTGAGGGAATGACTCATAACTGGCCGGGGAGAGGTAGCTGTTCTCATGGTAATTTCTAGTCAGGAGCAGACTCCAGTCCGTGCCAGCGGAAAGGCGGAGAATGAAAATGTTGCAGGGTTTCTAAGAGGGAAAAAGCAAGCCGTCCAAAAGGCCAGCACCTCGTATCCCTACCCACTCCCCCCGCATAAGGCTGGACTGCAGCTTTAAACCCCAGCTTGCATCGTCGGGGGGGAGGTGCAGCAGGAGCTGGGAATTTGGGTTGGCTCAGCTCGGATTCTTCTGGGAGCTCCAGGACAGCACATGCTAGGGGCTGCGGCCCTACCACAGGGAGCAAGGTGGATTTCCATGCCTGCCTTGACTCACTGGGTGAGCTCAGAGGGTAGCTAATGCTAGCAGCCTCAAAGCAGTCCTTGCTGGCCTCTCCATAGGGCTGAAACATGGAAGAAGGTTCTTTGTGTGAGGATCACGGCTGCAGATTTACATGGACATTATTCTTTCATCCTTTACGACGAAATGTGGACACCATAAACATTAGGGCCCGAAGGCTGTCCTCAGTCACTCCTGTACAGTGACAGCCACTGGGGGACATAGGTGAAGCGAAGCCAGGCAGAATTTCTCCAAAATGGACCAGTTCCTGCAGTGGAGTCAGGGTTTGTCCAAGGACTTAAGTTTGATGGTGCAAATGCTCTTTATATGATATTTGCACCTTCTTTAGAACTGCTTGAGTTTCCCTTGTGACAGAGAAGAGAGAGGATTTAGGTGTATTAACAACAGAAACTGTTTGTAGAGGTAGCGGTTGCTGCTGTGGTTCTTCCTGGTTCCAGATTAAATTTAGCTTCGCTGCTGAGAGACAGTCCCCACTGGGGTCTCCCTTAGTCCTGGCCTAGACTAAGAAACCATGGACAGGGAAACCATTCTGCTGCGGTGCACTGGGCACATGCATTCAGGGAAAAGCTGAAAGTTGTCTGGGAAGGGGGAGTGCAAACCTCAACAGTAGAGCTGGCTGGAATGTTTTTGACAATTTTGTTTTCCAGTCCTGCTGTTTTCATCAAAGTGAAAATGTTTTGTGGAGACATATTGATTTTGATGAGCTTTTTGCTGGCAGGGTTTCTGAGTCCCAGGATGGACTCTCTGGTCAATTTGAGAGACAGAGACGAAGAGAGCAAGCGGATTCAAAAAACTGACCTTTTGACGTAGAAAATGAACAGCTTTTGACACTATCCCCTTTGACCAAAATATTCAAAAGGGGATTTTTTTTAGTTCCAATTTGTAATGCATGTTTTTCCCCAAAACCTCTGAACTGTCACAAAACAGAATTGCTCTTCTCCAGCCAGCTCTACTAAACAGCATCCCAAGCAAGCCAGAAGGGGGTAAAATGGACTTAACACCTATTCTGCAGCTGTTTATCCTGGGGATAAGGCTCCCAAAAGCTCTGCCTAAAATGAAAGAGTGCCCATGCAGTGGGAGATCCTCAGGAAAGGTTGGGAGGTCATGACCTACCCTGATTGTAAACCAACCCATCCTGATGTGTTAATTTCACCTAAAGCAGTGGTTCCCAAACTTTAACAACCTATGACCCCCTTTCACTAAAAGGTCAAGTCTCATGAACCCCCTCCTGAAAATGAATATTTCCAGGGATGTTCTCCTTTACCTGAGTATAAATGATAAAAGCATGATCTCTGTTTTTATGACATGCTTATTATTATTTATCATTACAGTATTTTTATTACATTATGAAAACGGCAACACTCTTCCAAGATCTCACTTTTGTACCTTGTATCACTTTGAATAAGCCTGTTATAAGATAAGACTCCTATGTTTCATTAAGGAGTATCAGATGTGAAATAGTAGGAAGGGATTTAAGAAGCCAACTCGAAGAGTTCCTCCTACACAAGCATTCAGGTCTTGAGCAGTCCAGGCAAACAATGCATGTTACAACAGCTGAAACCTGTTTGTCATAATGATTTTAAAAACACCACTAGCCGCCTATTTAATTTTAAAAACAGCAAAAAATATCCGCCTCCCTTTCCATTTCTTATAAGACATCTTGAAGTTTAAACCTCCTCAGTGTGATAGCGATGCTTGCTTTGATCTGCTTAGCTCTTGGAAGTCCAGGGGCTCTGGGCTGCCAGCCCTGTTCTGCCCAGGATCCCTGTAGACAACTCTGTCCGCCATTAGGGATTTTTTCCCCAAGAATCCCCTGTAACATTTCACAAACCCCCAGGGGTTCACAAACCCCAGTTTGGGAACCACTGACCTAGAGGATTGTCTAGCACTCTCAATTCAGAGGCTCTCCCTTCTTAAGGTATTTGAGAGGGCACATATGGCAACTTGATGATCATAGTAGCTCACAAGAACATACCCCCCACTTCCCAACGAAAAGCCTGGGTATATTAAAATTCCTGAGTATACCCTGTGAGCAGGAATGCACGTAGAATGTCTACACTGGTCCTGTGAGTGTCCCTCTTCAAATCCAGGCACAGGTACTTGATACCGACACGGTTGTTATGGACACATTGGTTACTAACGCAGAGAGAAGAAACCTTCTCCCTTGCATCACTTCACCCATCATTGAGCAGTCACTGAACAGCAGATCACGCAGGTTGCTGTATGCCTTCCTCATTATCCTGTTCTGTCTGCGGACTCTCGGCTTGGCTTTGCACCCTACCTGGCCTGTCTGAACCCGGCTGACAAGCACTTTACACAGCAGCCAGGGAATCACGCACCACACAACTAGGCTTTCCCAGACGTGTTCTCATTATGTCCAGAACCTTGCTGTGTTCTCTTATCTACCCCTTTCCTTTGTCTATGATGATAGATTTGTGGACCCCAATTTGCACTGAGCTATCAACATGGGAATAGACACCTCCATTAACATTGTTTAGCAGTTCTTTATATAGTTTTATTCCATAAAAGGGCAAGATTGCAATGGGTTTCAAGGATTTGCAGTTGGATCTCTTTCTTTTGGATGTTCGATATTTCAAATTTGCATATCCTGCTAAAGGGCTCAGCATTGCATTTATTTTCTCACAAACTTCACAACATCACTAATATGGGCTTACGCTGATGGTTACTTCCACATCCCTCCAAAGGGTATTTTGAGGATTATTCTGATTATTATATTGTTGCATAATGCATCAAAGATTTCAAATAACATTGGACGCAAAATGTTTTTATTATAATTATTTGTACGGCAGTAATGCCCAGGAGCCCAGTCATGGACCATGACTTCACGGTGTTAGGTGCTGTACAAACTGTGGAACTTCAAAACTGTTCATGTAATGGAATTCTTGTTTTCTAGCCAGCACTGTTGAGACCCCGCAGCTCCCATTAACTTCAACTAGCATTGTTAATGCTCACCACTTTTGAAATCTGGCCCCTGGGTTCTATGCTTGGCTCTGCCACTAACCACCTTTGCGACCTCGAGCAAGTCACTTTCCCTCACTGGGCCAGAGTTTTCCCATCTGCAAAATGGGGATAATGTGCTTGCAAAGTGCTTTGTAATCTATGAATGAAAAAGCCTTGTATAAAAAAACTAAGCATTAGAGAGCTGTGATACAAAGTAGATAGGAAAACAGCCTGGACTGAGATATAACAGTGGTTTTGCATAATATATGTCTCTTTGTGCTGTACTTTTTTTCTTTTAACAAAAAGGGCAAACAGATTTTTGGAAAAACTTATTATGTGATTCTAAAATAACAGCAAAACCACGTGAAGACAGAGAGGCTAACCTTAGGAAACTTTCCTTATAAGGGATCCAAGATTCAAAGTCCAGTTTTGAATAAGGAAGTTTTCTTCAACCTAAGCCAAACGGATCACCAGAAGCAGCTCCGTGTGGGCAGCCATATTTGCGGATTTTTTTTTTTTTTACCAAAGCCTGTTCAATGTGCTCTCAACCCCTTTTTGGGTATGTTTGGGACATCTTGGCAACAAACATTCCAACAGAATGACACTCAGAGCAGAAAGAGCCAATCCCTCCCACGGCTTTTCCTTATGCAGTGTCTAAGTCTTTACTCGGACACTTTTCCAATATTGACCAGCATTTCAGATGAGAGAATTAGACAGATTCTGCCGTCATTGACTTTCATGAGGCGACAACAGCTAAAGGATTGAGTGAAATATGATGTTGGAATCCTACAGAAGTTAATTGGAAATGGTCACCTCTCTAAGTTATTTTTTTAAAACTTTCCCTTAGAATTTGCTTGAAAATTATATCCCTATTCCAGAGTCCTACAGAGTGGTGCAAAGCAGCTATAGAAGAAAGGAGATCATTTTCCATTTCATTCTGTAGGTTTTCAGGGTAATTTCCATAAGATGCTTTAGAATCTCATTGGTTTCATGCTTCAGAAATTGTATAAGGCTTTCTCAAAAGAGCACAATTTCAGTGCTCTTGTTTAAGCTTTTTCTGGCATACCTTGGCCGCTGCAAAGAGATTAGCTTGCTGATGTTTAGGATGATTTAACTAGTTTGGACAAGAACTAATTTAATAACCACAACTTATAAACTATAGCCTGTTTTTCTTTCATGTGTGTTTTGCTTGTATCCCTGAAATAGCAGGGGAAAAAGCTCTGCAGGCATCTAAACCAGTAATTCATGTGGAATCCTGGATTTTATTGCAGTGGGTAATTCTGTATTAAAATCATTTTCTCTAAACAAACCTTCCAATGCTGAAATTTGAACTTAGCTACTAAATCTGTAACAACAGAAACACTGATACATCAAACTAATTCCCAGCACCTACCTGGCCCTGGGATTTAAAAACCACAATAAACATAACCATGAGCATAACCCACGAGAATTTGAGTGGTTTATTCTTTTTTCCATTTGATCTGCTAATCCAGCTACTTCCCTACACCAGACTCTTGAGCTACTTCACAAACACTGTTAAAATGCAGAGTACGTTTTTTTTAAAGGGATGCATTAAAATTTTGAAACTGTATGTCATTCCATCATTTGCAAATAGCAAACAGTTGAGTTAATCACTCTTTTCCAAGAGAACTATACTGGCACTGGCCCTCTGTTTTTTGTTTTTTTTTAATGGTCACCTTTGCAGTAAAATACAGAGAAGCTAAAATAGTTCTTTTGAAATAAAGGCCTAATCCAAAACCCATTGAAGTCAACGGCAGCATTTCCATTAGCTTCAGTGGGCTTTGGATCAAGTCCTAAAGGGCAGATGATCAAGAGCTCAATTCTCATTTAGGCAATAAGGTAACTTGCCAGGTTTTCAACAGATCTCAGCACTTTGGATGCTCGTTGAGTGCTTAGCTCTGGAAAAGCTGTCCATATATGTCACAATGGGAGCACTATGGACAATCCAGACCTGATTGTGGGTACTGAGCAATTGGAAGTCTGGTCTCTGAGCTCCTTTGATAATCTGGCCATAAATTTGCAAAGAGAAACATCGGTGTTAAAGTTGTGACAAAGAGTCCTGTGGCACCTTAAAGACTAACGAAAGTTTTAGAGCATAAGCTTTTGTGGTCTAGTACCCACTTTGTCGGGTGTTAAAGTTAACACTGCTTGTTTCCTTTTCGCCAGCTAAGGATTTGGCCCATAGGTGGCCAGAGGACAACAATTCCATTTGGTGGAGGAATTCAAAACTGGCTTCCTTCCAAACTGTCACAAAACCTGACATGTGTAACATGCTCTGCAAAGGAAAATTCTGATGGTGTTTTAAATTTTTATTTCAGCTCAGTAAAAATGTTTTGTTTCAGTTCCACTTTTAACAAATGTAGAATAAGAAATCGAAACAAACCATCCTTTCAAAATGAAAACTCAAACCATTTCATTCCAATAAGGTCAAAACAAGATTTTTTTCAACACTGTGGGGAAAAAAATTCCCCCCCCCGAATTTTTACTAAATTATTGGTGAAATTTAGTAAAAATGTAAAATTTAGTAAAAATGATTTTGAGAAGTGTTTCAATTTTGATGGAACTGCATTTCCCAATGGAAAATAGTTCTGTTGAAGTTTTGCAGACCGGCTTTAACCCAAGGCAAAAAGAGATCCCCCACCCCGCGCGTGGAAAGATATTATAAAAGATGAAGGTGTTTTGCTTTACTTACCAATAGGCATGACTATAAAGAAAGGAAGCCAACATAGTACGAAGCAGCCCACCACTATCCCCAGGGTCTTGGCTGCTTTCTTTTCCCTGGAGAACTTCAGGAGACGCACCGAGAAGTGCGTTTTGTTCTTTGTGCAGGATGCGGATCTGCTCCCTTCCGAGGTTTCTTTGCGATGGATTCGGAGGGTCACCTCTTCAGAATGAGATTTCTCTGTTTTCAAGCCAGATGTCAGGCCTTTGCTTTCCCTTTTGGCCACCACGTACACTCTACAGTACATCACCAAGATGATGGTCAAGGGGAGGTAGAAGGAGCCAAAAGCAGAGAACAATACATAGCCAGGCTCTTCGGTGATTTGGCAGATGGTCTCATCTTCTGGAGCTGGCTCCTTCCAGCCAAAGAGAGGTCCAATGGAGATCACCAGAGACAAAGCCCAGACACTCAGCAGAGCCAGAAGTCCTCTTTTTTCCGTCACTATAGCTGGATATCTCAGGGGGTAGCTCACCCCAATGTATCTGTCTATAGAGATGATACATAGGCTCATGATGGAAGCCGTGCAGCATAGGACATCAACAGCTGCCCAGATGTTGCAGAAGATCCTTCCAAAGACCCAGTAGCCCAAAATCTCAAAGATTGCTGAGAAAGGCAGGACAGTGGAAGTTAAGAGGAAGTCTGCAACAGCTAGGTTGATTATGTAGTAATGGGTGACATTCTGAAGGTGTCTGTGGCAGGCTACTGACAGGATAACCAGAATATTACCCAGCACCCCAAAAATAATCAGCCCCCCTAAAATAACCCCTAATAATATGGCCTTAAAATTGTTCACCATCCCCATAGTCTGGGTGCAATTTGAACAGTCAGAGGAATTTCCAGGGAGGAAAACCATTGCTGCTGGCAGATAAAATTCATCCAACTCTTGTGCCCCACTTGCCTTTTTGCTGCTTAAAGTGCTGAGATCAACTCTTTGAAGGTTTTGCAGGCAACATTTGCCAAGCTCCGTTGGTAAAAGGTATTATAATGATTAATAACAACAACAACGATAATGCCTTAGAAACACAGAACCAGAATAAGTAACTGATCCAGAAACATATTGGAAAACCCATAAAATTCTCTCTAAGCTTCTGCTCTTCTGGTTGCTTTTGGCAACTAATTAGCAACATAGCCTGAATTTTGAAGACATTCCAAGTCTGGTCTCTTTTGGATTTTTCTTGGGATGCAGGGGTCTCAGATGTATGGTGTAAAATAGGGGCACCAATAAGGACATTTCTCCGACTTTCCAGGATAACTGTCTCAGGGGAAATGGAGCTGCAGTGCTAAAATCATTTCTGCTTTTTGGAGACAGTAAAACTCAGTCTGCAGAGGTGAAAGGAATAACATAAAATCCCCAGGAAGTTGGTGACACTTTCACTGGCCCTCTCTGTGTTGCGATTCTATTTCACACCTGGCGCTGAAGAAACCTCGGCAGTGGTAATGATGCTCCATCAGCTCTGTGATTTTCCAGCTGAAGGATGCTCATCCGTAGCAGGCTTCATGGTCTTCACGTGTTGGTCAAAAATTTCTGAACCTCTAGGAAAATTGTTGTCTTGCCACTTGGTTCCCTTGGCTGAGGATCTGGGTTTATTAACACTAGCTTGATGTAGGCTCAAAAGGAAAGGGAAGGTTTGCACTTGATGCTGTGTTCTTCCCTGACACAGGGCCCACCTAAGGAGGTAAGAAGACATGGACAACATGATTCAGAGAGCTCACGGCTACCTACTGCTGTGGTTTCCCAAGCAGAAATATTTTCTGGAGCCTGGGAATCTATTTTAGTGAATCTTTCCCATCAGCTACAATACTAGATTAATACCCCAGTCCCCTCCACTCAGTGAAGCCCTGCTGTTTGGCCAATATTGCTCCAGACAACACAGACCGATATGAATTTTTGTTGCCTGATCAATTTTTCTGACCACCTCTCTACACCCCCAGCTAAGAAACAATATTATATGTTCAGCACAAGCCTTCCGTCCATTGACCTCAGGGTAAAGCAATCAACTGGATTATTAGTTTGCCTACAGAGACCATTTATTAAAGATACAAAGACACAGAAATCAGAACTAGAAACTGATTGTGAACCAAATCTGCAAGCCCAGAATTTAGTCTAGAATCCCCCAGAGTGACTCCCTTACAGATCACACTGCTCGTTAGTTGGGAGAACCCGAACGTTTTAGAAAGCTACAGGGGAAAGAGACTTGTGAAATGTATGGGGTGTTGCAGAAAGAATGAGCTTTTACTGCTGGAATACCATTTCAAAGCATCTGGAGGCCAAATTCATCCTTGGCCAAACAAAGATGCAAAAAAAAAAAAGGTGCATCCAATGGAAATGTGAGAATGAGGACAGGAATTTGAGGCAAAAAGGGCATGAAAGTTAGTTATAAGTGACCGCTAGTCATCTCTTATAATGCTAGGGATGGTCAGTTCAATCACTGATATTTGAAAGGCCATCAATAGCAACAGAGACCTCAGTTCCCAGATAAGAAGAACCTCTGTAAATTCTTAGGAGAAAGCTCACTGTATTATGTCTGGCAAATTAACTCTCCCGTCCAATTAAACACATTCCCAACAATCCAGCAGCAAGAATAATCTCATCTATGTATCCCAGGAGTGTGTATTTTTCTACAGGGACGGAAATAAAAATAAAATTCTTAATTTAGCACTTGTGGATGCCCAATTCAGATGCACTGGGGCGGTGGGGAAGAAAAGGTCTCTTGTTTTCCACAATGGGCATTTGCCTGCCTTCCAATGCTACATTTACATTTGTCTTTCCACAGGAGGGAATGAGACCTCGAGTTACTCCAGGGAAAAGGAAGGTTTTGAATAAACACATACGTGAAGAATTAAACCCCTATAGTTTTAAGCATCTTCTGATATTATTATTATTTATTATAAGGCTGATGATGGAATTAAATGAACAAAAACTTCATTCCCAAGTGCATGAAATAAAACTTCCCAGCAAGTAAAGGAAAGGAGAAGGCAGGAAAACAGGTAAGTGAGGCAGGAAAGGAAGGAGGTACAATATAATACATCTATGCTCCAAACAGCCCCCCATCTGACCCAACCTTCCCCCTGTGTGCTAGAGAGCTCCAGGTGTGAGACTGTGCCCAGCTCTGCCCTTCACCCGCACTCACCTCCTTCATCTCTGGAAGGCGGCACGTCTCCTGTTGCTGAGCATCTGGGAAGGACAGTCACAGCCAGCCCATAGCACAACACTGCAGTCTCCTCTCTGCAGGCAGGGATGGGGAACTCTGCCGGAGATTCCACCAGCCTTTCACCCGCTTTTTAACGCCCCTTGTGTTTTGATGACTCACAATTCCACCACTTCACTGTGTCCCAATGGCTGAGGGGCTCAGCTTCTCTGAAACCTCCGCCCCTTCCCACTTGCAATGTTCAGCGCCACACTGTCAAGAAACAGCAGCAACTTTACTGCTCTGCTGCTGTAGCAGGCAGTACGGGATCACTTGCCATTACCGTAATCTCCTGCCATTGCCGTATTGCTCAGAAACTAAGAGCACTCATGGGATGCCCAATTGTCTTGGGCGATGATTTACCACGTTTTGCATTGGAAAGGAGTAAGAATTCAGAACGTGTATTTTTCAAATGGGAAAGATAGCTAGCTGGCTGAAATGTCACATTCACAAAATTTATGGGGTTGATAATTGCAGTAAAATAAACTGGCAAAATATCACCTGAAATTACATGGGGGGCGAGGGGATATTGCGTGAGTCTCACACAGCTCTGTGAGAATATAAAACCTGCAGTGCTTGCCAGATAAAATGAGCATGAAGAAAATAAGAACTGACTGACTAGTGTTCCTATATACACACATACCATAGAAGATATGCACTGGATTAGAGATTAGATTAGCTAAACAAAGATAGACAGTTATTGCATGCTTTCTCCATTTGGTCCACATTGCAATGATCCTCCTCCTTTCTGAGGTTTTCCCTGGAGAGGACAAAGATGGAGTTGGCCTTAACTAAATGGTTGTGGAATTGCATTAGGAAATATGGTCTGGTTTAGGAAGAAGTTGAGGAAAATTAAGCATGAAGATCTTCTAGTTAGAGAATAAATTGTGCGGGTTGATAGGTTGCATCTGGCTCTTTTGACCTATCGAATTGCTGCCTTTCAGTTTTGTGCCATATCCGTATCAGCTAATGAGTGAAAAGAAAAATACTGAACGACGTCACAAAAGTGTGCATCTGTGCATGTATGAAAAGCTGCCTCAGATTTGATGCCTACAGGGAGAAGGTTGAAAAGAATTGGATTTTTATATTGATTCCAGTAGCCATAGTCTGAGAAAGGATACTGGACTAAATGCATCACTGGTTTATTCCCATATGGCAGAGTCACCATGGTTTCATATTAACATGCAATCAGGTGCCACATAGTTCTCAGTGGAAGGAGGAAACATAAGAGGCACAGTTAGTCTGGATGCTGGTTGAGCATCCAAAGCATCGTAAAAGAGCCCTTTCTTGGAAGTAGAGTTGATTGAGTAGCATTTATCAAACTCAACGTTTGCCAAAGCTAAATCTTTTCTTGATTCACAATCATTTTTGCTGGCATGGGGACAATTCTTAGATTAGTAACTTTGAGAGGGGAAGCATGATCTAGTGGTGAAAGTCTGGGACTGGGGAGTCAGGCAATCTTTTCCTAATTCTGCCTCTTATGCTGCATCAGCATGTGTATGACTCATTATGGCTCTATTAGTCTCCATGTATAGTGGGAATAATAGGATGCTGTGAGACTGAATTCTCTGATGTTTGCAAAGTGCTTTGGAAGGTGCCAGAGAAATGCAAGGAATTATTATTACATGATCCTTTTGCAATATTATCCTGGAATTTAAATCCTTCACTGTATAACAGCATGTAAGGAGCACCTATTAGACAGCTGCACAGGGGAAGAGGAAGGAGGAACAGCCTTATGGACCAGCATCAACAGACACCACATAACAAAGCAAATAGCTGATTATTGGATTTCTTTCACTGAAGACATTGTAGGAAACCACTGACAACAGCTTGCAACAGTACATGGAAAAATTTCATCTGTTTATCAGACCATTAAAAAAAAAAGCTCAAATAAGGGGCTAATGAGGCATTTCCCTTCTTGAGTCTGAATGACAGAGTACAAAATGTGATTCTGGCTGCCCAAAACATTGTTGGCTATTTTAATGATCTTCCCAAGACTTGAGCATCGAGGCAAGAAAAATAACAACCTGCCTTAAAATTACGTAGAGGTAGAGAAAGGAGGAGAGAGAGAGATGTTAGATAAAGTACAATTGTCTCTGGAGAATTAAGTAGTACTTGATGGAAAAGAGACAGATTATACATAAATATTATTCATATAAGATGTTGTTGATGAGACAATGGTGCAATCCTCCAATCATTATAATCATGTCCTAAGTCATGGACAATGGTTAGGCAGGTTGGGAGCTGTGACTCCTCCTTGTATGAAACTCTGCTTCTCTTTTACCATATTCCTTCCGCCCCATTGGTTTGCCTGTTCTACCTGTTGCATTTTGTCACAACGTGATTGTAAGCTCTTTGGGGTAGACATGATCCTTTTGCTGCATGACCGTACAGTGCCTAGCACAACAGGTCCTTGATCCTTAAATGATGACCCCCAGACAGTCTAACAATACAATCAGTACCACCAGTCCATCTCAGGTACTTATCTGGCTGCCACTTCAGTAGTATTCAACCGCCTCATGATTTTTTCATATATTTCTCCTCACAACACCTCAGTGCTATTATCCCCATTGTATTTGCATAGAGACTAAACGACTTGTCCAAGGGAATCTACAGTCAGTTTTTCTTAGTTCTTGACTAGCACCATAACCACTGGGCACCCTTCCTCTCTGTAGGAGGCAAACTCATGAAATTTTGACTAGAACTCGGTCAACATTTTTAACCAGACTGGGTCTGTAACAGGGTGTGCTGACTCAAGAGCTGACTCAATATTGTCACTCAAATCCTCACCGGGATAGGTCAAATGGAACTTAACTGAAAGATCAATTAACTGAGCAGAGCCAGAGCTGAGGGGCTAATTTGAAAGGGAAGCAACCCCAGCAGCTGGGAGCATGTAAATTGCCAGGAAGGAAGTACTGGGGAGGGAGGGAGGGAGAGCCTGATGGAAGGCAAAGACAGGCAGCACTGAGTGCTACTTGTTCTGTTCCCTTCCCTAGAAGCAAGTGGGGTTGCTGGCTGGAGGACTGTAAATACATATAAACTGCATGAGAGGCAATGGCTTGCTGAACAAACACAATAAAACATGGTGGTGGTGAAGGAGACCTGAAGTAGTGAGGTCTGTGATTAAGGCCTGTCAAGCGGACCACCCAATGGCAGGTCACTCTAAACCTTTCACAGAGTCATGTAGAATTCACTGAGTCATTTCAGTTTGAGAAAATACAACAACCCCCCCCCCCCATTGAACCGTTTAACTCAACGTTTTCAAAATAGAACATTTTGATTTTGCAATTCAAAACAACTTTTTGTTTAGAAATTTCCTTCAACTTAATTACAGCTCAAAAGTGAAAAGAAACATTTCATTTTGGATCAAACAAAATGTTTTGTTCGACCCAAAATGATCCCCCCCCCACACACTTTTCAGAATTGCCCGAAAACCCAAAAACGCAGCTCTTATTTTGACCCAATGTGGTAGAAATTTGATGAAAATGTTTTCAGGATCATCCCCTTTTCTTGATGCGGTCTCAATACTGAGATCTGAATCATTGCCTAAATGAGGTCCAGCTCTGAGCATTTCCTCAGTCACACGTGTGGTTTCACAAAAGAATTAGTCACAGTGCTTTGACAGACCTGCTCTGAATACTGAATATGCAAAGAAGCTGAAACCTAGATAGCCGAGGAGGGGTTCTGTGTGTGCGAGAGAGTGAACACTGTGCACAGCTCTATTTGTGAATGATTTCTGATGAGGTATGGGGGAGAAACTGTTTTTCTAAGGGTCTGAAGCATAATCAAAGGTTGTATATGAAAATCAAAACTGGTCTGGATTTTCCATTCGAGGCACTTAATCTAGAATGGATTAAATGTTTGTGTGGAGCAATGGTCAAGAAGCAAAGCACACCTTGCAGGCTTCAGCTCTGAAAATGTACAGGGACCATTATGGGCCAGGCTGGTGTAAATCAGCATAGCTGCATTAATTTCATCTGCCAATTTACACCAGCTGACAATCTGGCCCTAGATGTACCTCAATGCCACTTGAAATCTCATTGCTCTTGCCTAAAGAATCCAATCTATGTACATTCTAGTGAGATAAATGATACCAATAGAATATCTTGTCAAACCTATGGGAAGCAGCAGTGATGATATAGATACTAGACATTAATATGGAAAGGACCCCAAAGTATTTTACAAACGTTAATTCCTTTAGTCTCCCAACACTCATGTGAAGTTACTAAATATCTGGATTTCGGGGAGTATATTCATTTCAAAGACTGGTGAACTGTGGTAAAGCAAGGTTTGAGTGCTCATCAAGTTAGCAAGGAGAAAATCAATTGCAGAGCTGAGTCTATTAGATGCTCTGACTCCTAGACCCCATGCTCTCACAGCTTTGTATAGCTCTCTATCACCCGCTGGCCTTTACTGCGGGTAAGAAACATGTAAGAGAACAGCAAAAAAGCATGTGAAGTTGAGAAGATCCCAAATGCTTTTATTCAGGAATGAGTTTGAAAAGTAGACTCCAGCCTCATTTTATGACAGTTGCAGTTACTCATTATTCACCATCTTAGTTTGAAAACAAAACAAAAACAAATCCCATGGGAGTAAATTACAGAAGAAAAAGATCTGAGAAGGTCAGAGTTTTTTCAAACCTCAAAAGTAGCTCAAGAGGTTCAAAAATGCTCGAACGTCTGAGGTTTACCCATTCATCCCTACTAGGTATTTTAAAGATAGTATTTCTTATTTGTAATACTCTAGAGTGCCCAGAGGCTCCCACTTGCTTGGGGCCCTAGGTGCAGAACTAACAAATAGTGAGAGACAACCAAATAGACAAGACAAACAAAAATGGGAGAAAGGCAGCATTATTACTAAAACGATCATACTACTCAGTTTTTCATAGGAGATCTCAGCGTCTCAGAGTCCTGAAGGGTCATGGTTTTTCATTTCACAACCAGAAAATGTGTGTTCAGGAGATATTGTTACAGTGAGTAGAATTTGCAGCATTTGCCAAGAGCTAGCCACTCACTGGAATGAGGGTACAGTGTGATGAGTGGTATTTGGAGTGAAGAGAAAAGTCCAATGAGATTACACTAAACTGTGGGGAGATGCAGATATGCTGGAGGGTAGGGATAGGGTCCAGAGTGCCTAGCCAAATTGGAGGATTGGACCAAAAGAAATCTGATGAGGTTCAACAAGGACAAGTGCAGAGTTCTGCACTTAGGACAGCAGAATTCCAGGTACTGCTACAAACTGGGGACCAACTGGCTAAGCAGCACTTCTGCAGAAAATGACCTGGGGATTACAGTGGATGGAAGCTGGATATGAATCAGCAGTGTGCCCTTGTTGCCAAGAAGGCTAATGGCATATTGGGCTGTATTAGTAGGAGCATTGCCAGCAGATTGAGGAAAGTGATTATTCCCTTCTATTCGGCACTGGTGAGACCACATCTGGAGTATTGCGTCCAGTTTTGGGCCCCTCATTATAGAAAGGATGTGAACAAATTGGACAGAGTCCAGTGGAGGGCAACGAAGATGACTAGGAGGCTGGGTCACATGACTTATGAGGAGAGGCTGAGGGAACTGGGCTTATTTAGTCTGAAGAAGAGAAAAGTGAGGGAGGATTTAATATCAACCTTCAGCTACCTGAAGAGGGCTTCCAAAGAGGATGAAGCTTGGCTGTTCTCAGTGGTGGCAGATGACAAAACAAGAAGCAGCAGTGTCAAGTTGCAGTGCGAGAGTCTAGGTTGGATATTAGGAAACACTATTTCACTAGTAGAGTGGTGAAGCACTGGAATGGGTTACCTAGGGAGGAGGTAGAATCTCCTTCCTTAGAGGTTTTTAAGGCCCGGCTTGACAAAGCCCTGGCTGAGATGATTTAGTTGGTGTTGGTCCTGCTTCCAGCAGGCAGTTGGACTAGATGACCTCTTGAGGTCTCTTCCATCCCTAATCTTCTATGAGTCTATTATAGGCACTATCAAAAGCTGTTGTGTTGTTCACGGATCAAGACTAGCATTGATTGAAAAAATTCTATTACAATCACTTTTCAGTGGAAACCAATGTTCTGGAAATTTTTTATTTCTATTGAAGTTTTTCAATTAAATATTGAGAAAAAAATGTAGAAATCATATTTCTATATTTTCCAATGGCAAAATTGGAGGGTGGGGGGAATAGGGAGAGAAAGGAGGCAAATCAAAATACCACAATCAGAAAAAAATTGCAGTTTCAGATTTTCATAGAAAATCCAAATATTCTTGAGGGAAGTTTCGGAAAAAAAAATGTTCTACAAAATTTCTTATAAAAAACAATTGGCATTTTCCAACAAACTCTATTAAAGACACGTGCTTGGTGTTTTGCAATAAACTCATGCTGAGAAATATACATAGGTCAGTTACTCTCTTATAGATCAGAACATTATTTTCTCATTGGTGTAAATAAAGTTTGAGCTTCTCCTTTACATGGCTTGTTGATGTGCTCTCAGGGTAAAATTCAGAGAGCCAAAACAAAGCCTATTTAGGGTCTCTTTTGAAGGCCTAAGTTGGATCTGAGTAGTTCATAGCCTTGTGCTGGCTATATGCATGGGGTATCAACTTGAACCAATGTCCTAATTGCCATGAGTAATGAAGGAAAGTGGTTCAGACCTAGATTTTGATGAATTATGGGAATTAAAGGTACTAGCAATGGTATCAAAACAAGAAGAGCAAGAGGTTTTGAAGCAAGACTGATTTTAAATGGAGCTGATGTTTCCTCACTGTAGGGGTCTAGACGTGTACAACCCGTCTCGCACTGCAGGCTTACTCGACACCTTTAATTGCACCATTAAAAACAAATTTAGATTCGTGACTGCACTTATCAATGCAATGTTCAGGAGGAATTGCCTTGTTTAACATTAATGTCCTTGTCCTAGGACACCCTTCTGTTTCACTCCCTTTTGCAGAGACAGTGCTAGATTGCAGTTCCAATCCACAAAGAAACATAAGTTCATTTGCAGTGAGGAGCTCACGGATACAGAGAGACCACTGAGCAGACCAAGGTTAGAGGAGTTGTTGACAAGGACAGTTATATGCCTATTTAAAAGATGCTATTGGAGGTCCAGCAATGGTCTATCCATTAGGAGGTATGTCTACTCTGCACTCTAAGCCAGGGCTCTGACTCAGATTTGAGACCAAGCCCCTTTTCTGTTCACACATCAATCACTCTGACTTGGGTCAGCAAGCACTCAGGGTCAAGGTCCTAGGACCCTGCTAGGGGCATGGGTCAGTCTTGGGTCCCCTTGCCCTCTTGAGGTGTGATGCAGCTCAAGCCGCAGACCAAACTCAGATCTGTGTAGTGCAGTATAGACGCATTAGCACAGCGGAGAGACCTGGGCCTAGCAACTGTTAACCCAGGTTATACAACGCAGTGTGGATTCTCAAGGGTGGGCTTGGAAACACTGACTACACAAGGCTTGGTCCCATAGATCTGAGTTTACAATCCACTGCAGACATACCCCTAGTCACATCATCAGGTGGAGATGGCCTAGGTAGTAGCGTAGGTTCATAGAGGGAAGGATGGTCTCAGCATTAAGACACTAGAGTGGGACTCAAGAGATGTGGGTTCAGTTTTTGGTTCTATCACAGACATTGTGTTCAACCTTTGGCATGTCACTTAGGCCTGGATCCACAAAAGGACTTTTAGGTGCCTTGAAAATCACTGGTCTCCATACAGGCACTGAATGTGTGGAGGGACCTACAAACCAAGCGGGGGGTGGGAGGAGGAGAGGGAGGACTTTCGGCATTGCAATGGTGCCTAAAACTGGGATTTAGTTGCCTAAATCTAGGCTTTAGGTATGTAAGTCCCTTGTCGATCTGGCACTTAGTCTCTGCCTCACATTTCTCCATCTGTAAGAGGTGAATAATAATACTTTTCTCTCCTTTTGTTGTGTTTGCTGACTGTGCTGCCACGGCTTCTCTGTTATTGTTTGATGTTAGATCAAAGCAACCCTCTTTGCTGCAGTCACATCTCTGCTATACCCATAACATGAATGTGATTTCAGACCTTTATGTCAATAGAGCCCCTCCACTGTAAGTGAGAGGATAATTACGACTTTTAGCGGAATCTAAAAATATGGCTTTTCCCCCAAATGAGTTAATTGAAAAATAAGCTATGACATGCTTCTGTGGTTCTGTATATTTTAATCTTTGGTTTCAGTAGGTTTGGAAGTATTAGATTTTTACTAGTTAACATTGGTAAGTGTTAATTTTACCATGCACGCAGGCACCAAGGAAAAAGATATTTCCATCAATAATAATTGAAATGTAAGGAAAGTAAGAAAAATGCTGCTTGAGAACTTATTGATTTCAGGATATTTAGTTTGTATATTTTGATGTGATGTTAACCATGTGTTTTAATGGTTCTAATATAACTTCACCATTAACCATGTGATTTAACTTTTCAAATCTCAGTGGCTACTGTCATTAAATAATTGTCATCCAACCCCCTCTATGATGTCTCACAACTGTGAAAATTTAAACTGATCAAAAATAAAATGCTAAAACCCATAATTTCCCACGATTGTGAAAATTTAAATCAATAAAAATAGACAAAAATGCTTAAAATGAACATTGATATTATCCATCAATATCATAAACATAACAATCAAATTATGACAAGCCTATCTATCAAGTTATTGGCTGTGTTAAAACAAAGTGATAACAAGTATTGCTTTGAGAAATCAGCTCCCAAGTGTTTAGGAAAGTTTCAGTTTACACTTGGGTAAGTAGGAAAAACCCACTGATGTGCAAAATGATTTAAATACACTTCATTAAACCTTTCTCCCAGTCAGCAGGAAAAGGATTTCCCCAGAGATGAGGAAAGCTGGAGGTTCCTAGAACAGCTGAGTTGGAGGTAAATTGCAACTCTAGAGTATTTAAAAAGGAGCCAGCATCTCTGCTCGTGGGTTACAGTTGCTCATGCACCAAAGATGATCATTGAATACTTGGACCTTGGAAGGTACTGCTAGCTGAGATCTGAGGCTTAGAACTGTGTAGTGTGTGATCACTACAGATGACTCCTCCCACCCCCCAATAGCTTTGTTTGTTAAAACACTTATGGTTAAACT
This sequence comes from Dermatemys mawii, assembly GCA_007922305.1. Lineage (NCBI taxonomy): Eukaryota > Metazoa > Chordata > Testudines > Dermatemydidae > Dermatemys > Dermatemys mawii. Next base: position 7,253,350 of record ML677387.1, read on the forward strand.
TACTAGAGAAACACTGATGAACAGATCTATATGTACTGTTTGAATGCAGTCAGATTAGAGGTATTCTTTGTGCCAGACAGCAGCACTTAGAGTGCTGGAAATTACTCAGATGAACAATGATGGGTTTTTTTAAAACGTCTTTGATAAAAGATGAGAGCTGAAATTTTCAAAGCAGGTTAGATTGGGAGGCCCAATTCCTCTTCACCTTAATCGGAAGTGGGAGTTTGAAAATCTCAGCTCTGGAGTTCAAGATGGAATATGCAAAAGTGCCTAAGTGATTGTAAACAAATGGGATTTGTGCCCATGAAAATAACACTGTTACAGAATTTAAGACTAGCTCTGAATTGGAACATGCTCCACATTTGGGAAAGCTGGGTCCTTCTTCCAAACTGGGTCCATTTCCAAGTCTAACAAACCACCCTTGATTTGAGGCCTCATCCCTAAACCCGCTAATCACACTAGCCAAATCCTTTCATTTTCCAGGTATCCATAGAACACCCTAGAAATGTTAGTAATGAAGTGAGCCACTAGCATCAACTTATAATGGTTTCATTCACATAATTTAGCAGAGACAAGAAGTTGGGGGGAGATATATTTAGAGACAGAGGGCCATTGAAATTAATGGAGTTATGCCAATTTCCACAAGCTGAGGAACTGGCTCAGAGGATATTGTGTGATCGCTGTGGATCTGAAGGCTGACAAATAGATATTTGTATAGGTTTGTTTGCATGAACTCAGAAAGAATAGCTTTAATGAATTTCTTGGCATGACTTATGACTCAGATGATCTGGTAACATCCAACCACGGAGAGACCTATTGCTAACCTCAGGAAGATTGATTCTACCTACTGCTGAAGCACAGCGATCAGGAGCAATGAATCTACTTCAGTTTCACTCCCCCGCCGCCACCACTTTCTTGTTTATCTTCTGCGACTTGCCCAGATTTCCAGATTCGATGTCTCTGCAACAGTAATGTGGCTTTTCTACAAAGTCCTTTGACAGGGAAGGTGGGGCTTTATGCCACTTTCTCTGCTCTAGCTTGAATTTACCTTTCAGTATGTTAAGCACTTTGAGATCCTTTTGGGCTCAAAGGCATCGTATAAAAGAATTGTTCTAGCAAGGGGGAATATATACATACTTGGAAAGAGCACCATATGTTGTAGTAATGTATTTTAAAAGGGTCACTTTAATGAGGTATTTGTATATTGCATAGCCACGTACATATATCGAGGGGTAGTATGGCCCGGATGCAAAGTCACATGACCTGGGTTCTGTTCCTGCTTCTGATTTGCTTTGATACCGTAGACAAGTAATTTTACCTCTGTTTTCTCTCCCACCCTTTGTCAGTTTTGTCCTTTTGGACTGAAATCACTTTGGGGCAAAGACTATTCTCTTATTATGTACATGTACAGCACCAAGTGCAACTGGGTACTGATTGCAACTGAGGCTTCTAGGTGATACTGGAATAGAAATAATAATGTATTACTCATGAGCTCCCGATACAGAACTCGCTTTAGGTCTGTTATTGTGTAACAGCCGTTCATTATAAGTCTGCAACTTTACTTTCCTACCCAAAACACAATCACCAATTGCCCAACTGCATTAAAAATAATCACAACTTTGAAAAGTTTTCAGGGAAGAAATTCTTTTCTGTTTATACAGATGCCTTTTCCTGCCTGGCGCTGGAATCCAGTCTGAGTTTTATCTATCCTCTCATGTCAGAGTGATGGCTGGGATCATCATTCTCAAGCCAGGCCTTCCTTGATTTTGGTTGCCCTACAATTTAGTATATTGTTCTGTCATCTCTTAAAAGTCCCTATCTCCCTGTTGTGTTTGAACAGCAACTTTTGTCTGAATTTCCCTCCTAAGCAATTTAGACCATAACCATAACTTACATTTGGTAGATAGGACCTTTCATTTAGAAGACACCCCTGGCACTTTGTAGACTATAAATGCAGAGCTCTTTCACCCACTGCTACCTCCAGGGAGCAATTCTCTGCCAGCAACATTACACAATAGTGTTTAAGAGGGGATGTGAAAAGGATCTATGGTGTTACTGATTTACCAGTCTTTCTGTAGAAGTATGTTTTCCCATTATTTACTGACCATATATCTTGTCCCAGACCCTGATAAACGGGAAAAGCACTCAGCAGATAACTACGAAAGTCAGCAGCTTTAAAAGAAATATGACAACAGTAAGCCATTTTAGTGGTGTACAACTTTTTGATGGTAGCATGATCCTTGGACTGAGTATATGACCCAAAACCCATTGAAGTCAATATCTGGAACCCTGGAAACTCCCTGCCTGGAGTACTGGCCTCTTTCTATTATACATAGAATTTGCATTGCCAGAAGAAATTAATGCTCCATCAAATCCAGTGACAGAGCTGGGGGGAGAACCCAGAGCTGAAGTCCCTGTCTAGTGCATTATCCACTAGGCCATACTCTATGCCAACATCAAAGGATGAATTCATGTGATGTGGGACAATACCATATTGCCAACCACAAACATTCAAAAATCATGAGACAGGGCCCCCACAAAACATGAGATTGTAAACAATAAACATTGAGTTCTTTTTAACTTGCCTTCTGGTTTTTCAGTTGTTAGGGTTCACATTTTTCAAGCTTTCTTCCAGAGTCTCACATAATCACAGGCCTCCAGAAGCTGGGGCTTGAAACAAAACCAACAACAAATATCCCAAGGCTCAGGAGAAATACCACAAGAGTTGGCAACAGTGCAATCATTCTTAAAGGGGCAAATACAGCTTTGCTTTGTACATAGCCTAGCATTCGAGTTCTAGCCCCTCGATGATTTTATACAGTTAAACAGTAAAAAACAGTAAAGAAAGACAGAAAAGCCTCGGTAGATGTTTTCAGATGAGATGGAGAGTCAATGAGGGGACAGCAAGGGGGAATATCATCCCAAGATAGCCGGGGAGTTTTGTTCATACTGTTTAGACTACATGTGATATTTTATTTATGTGGATTTTTGGTTAGATGTATCTACAATCTACCCACCCCCTTCAACCGCTATGATAATTCCCATTGATTAAATGATACCCTCTGACATCGCTGTAGGGGGGAAAAAAACAGCCGAGCGTGCTGTTGCCGATCTTCGTTAACAATCAACACTGCGATGTTTTCTCATTTAGTTTCACTCCTTGGGAGTCCTTTCTAATGAATAGGCTAGAGAATCCGAACATTTTCAACTGGCCCTATTGACAAGGCTTTTCTGATAGGTTGGTTCCCATCTGGGTTAAAGTGCTGGAGAAAAAAAGCACCAGAGATGGGCCTCTGGGATCAGGCTTTTTGAAGAGAAGAGTTTAATCCCAGGCGCATGACAATTCTGATCTGCTCATTAGAACAAGGAGGCAGGAGCCTTCTCCTCGGCACAGTAATAAACAAATAGAGCAAGGGGGAAATATAGAGTCTCTGATTCCCTTCCCCCCGACCCTACTCTGTGGCATAGATCAAGAGGAAGTCATAGAACTGCTTTCTTTTTTTAAAGAGAGCCCTGGCGTATTTTTCTGTATTGCATCGTTCTAATCCTCTGCACCTCTCTAGCGCCCACAACCCAGCAAGCCCGCTCTCAGCTCTCTGCACTAAACGACTAGGAAGTTTTCACTGGGATTTCACGGGGATTTGCACTTTTAGAGCGCCAAGGATCTCCAAGCACAAATGGCATTATGCACAAATAGAATACGCACAGCTCCCAGGCTCCTGCTCTAACCACTAGACAACACAGACTTAAAGCAGGTTTATGGAGGTTTTTACATGAAAAACCTTCTCCCACCCCTTAAAAAAAATCTGTGAAGCCATTGCGTCATCCTCCTTCAGATTCAATGCTATGCTGCCAACAAAGTCCTCTCAATGATTATTATGGCTTGACTACTTGGGCAAAGCTTACTTCTTTCTTCTGACATCCACTTCCTCCTTCATCATCATAAGCTAAGTGATATGGAGTAGCAGCTGCTCTTTTACTTAATTTTTGTACAGGAAGTCCAGTGCTGATTAGGATATGCAGGTATCGCTAGACTACAAATACTAAATAATTGTTCTTTACTCATTTCACTTCTACAAACTCTTTCATGTAAGGATCTCAGATCCCAAATGGCACTATACAGAATGAATCAACAACTTCCAGACTCCTAGGGCTGTTACAAACTCATCGAGTCAGTTCTGTTTTTAAGCTGGTTTCTTAGAATCATAGAATATTACAGTTGGAAGAGACCTCAGGAGGTCATCTAGTTCAATCCCCTGCTCAAAGCAGGACCAACACCAATTAAATCATCCCAGCCAGGGCTTTGTCCAGCCGGGCCTTAAAAACCTCTAAGGATGGAGATTCCACCACCTCCCTAGATAACCCATTCCAGTGTTTCACCATCCTCCTAGTGAAAATATTTTTCCTAATATCCAACCTAAACCTTCCCCGCTGCAACTTGAGACCATTACTCCTTGTTCTGTCATCTGCCACCATTGAGTACAGCCTAGCTCCATCCTCTTTGGAACCCCCCCTTTCAGGTAGTTGGAGGCTGCTATCAAATTCCCCCCATCCCACTCTTCTCTTCTGCAGACTAAATAATCCCAGTTCCCTCAGCCTCTCCTCGTAAATCCTGTGCCCCAGCTTCCTAATCATTTTTGTTGGACTCCCTCCAATTTGCCATTCTTGTTTTTCTTCCACTACTAATTTACTGCTATTAACTCTGCTTATCGAAAACGTGTGTGATTTACATTTCAGTGGCAAACGTTTGGCTGCAGGGATTCGAGGCAGGCTTGATGCACATTTTCACACTCTTAAAACAAACGGGTTGTCATTGCTCCCTAAAGATGTGAGTATTTTAGCAATGTATTCCTCTTCTTAGGTGTTCCGGCTCTCTGGCCATTATTACTCAAATACACACATCAGTAATTCCCTTCCTCAGAGCCAGATTCTTAGGATTGTATAATACAATTTACTGCAAATTAACATTTCATGAAAAACAAAGCAATAAAAACAAAGCAAATAACCAACATTCCTGACTGACTGATATTTAACTTAAAAACCTCAGCTTAAAAACCTCAGCAGGCAAAAACAAGTAATTAGGTTTGCAAAGGCAAAATGTTTTGACATCAGCCAGGACTTGAATGCAACAGTGCTGTGTATTTTTCCTAAACTCGGAATATTTCTTCCCAAGGAGACTTGCAAAGCAGAAATAGTCTCCTTATTTCAGTAGATAATTGGTACCATTGTAAGTGTGACAAAGGCCAGGTCTACACTGGGGAGGGGTGAAGATGTAAGATACGCAACTTCGTGTAGCTGAAGTCGACGTATCTTAGGTCCATTTACCTGGGCGTCCTCACGGCAGTGAGTCGACCGCTGCAGCTCCTCTGTCGACTCCACTTCTGCCAGTGGAGTACTGGAGTCGACGTGGAGAGCGCTCAGGGATCGATTTATTGTGTCTACACTAGACGAGATAAATCGATTCCCAAAAGATCAATCACTACCCGCCAGATTGGCGAGTAGTATAGATGTTCCCAAAGAAAATTAAAACACGGGAGTGACCTCAAGTGTAGCCTTTAGCTCTAATGCACTGATGACTATGGCAGCTTTTTATCCTGGTCTCTTTATGTCTGAGAAAATAAGACTACAAGTGGAACTTAATCAAAGCCTGCAGATCTGACACCCACAAACATTTTCCTTATATCAGATTAGCTGGGACCTTTTGGGTTTTTCTCCATCTTCCTCCGCACATGGGACCTGGCTCTCTGCTCGGATCATGTGAGTATATCTCATCTCATCAATTCCCTGCCTTTACAGTGGCCTCGGGGATTGGTGTGCATCAGTCTCTCTTGTTCTCTCCCCGTGACACATAATTCAGTCGCCTAAGCCCTGAAATGTTTTAGTCTAACTAAAGTGTCTGGACTCAATGCATCAGAGTCTGAGTGAAAATGGATGGCCTGTGGCACCGAAGAGGTCAGACTAATGCTCCCTTCTGGACTTAAGCTCTATGGGAGTTTAGAATGGGGGTTGTTCAGCAGCTAAACCTGACTCCAATATATATATATATATATATTGTGGGCTGAAACCCAACTCCAGCACTGGAGCCCTCTGAACACTGAGTGAGCAGACAGCTTAGAAGTCCAGATATGGAGCCTCAGTTTACAGCTGGAGCCCAAGCTTAATTCTGCATGGTGCAATACCAATGGTGCGGCATGGTTTTACCGGATCTGTGCTATGTCCCGGACCACTGATGGTCTCCCAAGGGTCACTCTCTTCCACAAGGCTATGCCATATGGCCTCAACACCTCCAAGGCTGAGCCTTCGGGCTCCACCACTCTTGTTTTTCACCATGAGCTCTATCCAGGGAGTCTGAATGACACCAACTCCTGTTCAGAGATTTTATCCCCTTCAGGGATCAATGCATGTTCGCAAGTATCTGCAGTGACCCCATGCAAACTTTTCTAAACAGAGTAGGGTTTATTAGCCAACTGAAATACAGCATCAAGAAGTCTTTTGGGTGGCATAGAGAAGCCAGAGATTTAGAGACTTTAGAGTGGCCAAGGCCAGGGTTCCACCAGTCCAAGCTGCTGTAGAATCTCTCTTGGCTCTAGCTCTTTCTCTCTTAGTCCCAGGAGGAAGCTGCTGTGCCTCTGTGAGTCTGGCTTTTATCACAGATACCTGACACCTCTTCACCATGCTATGGTCACATGTTCAGCTGCCTCTGCAGGTGATAACCTTCAGCCATCTGGGTTTCCATTGTCTCTTCTCACTCTTCCAGTCACATGCATAGGCTCTGTTCAGTTCAATGCTGATCTCCAGTCGGCTGGCTATGTGAGTCAAACACCTGGGCCTTTCCCTTTACCCTCATTTATAGCAATACAAGATACCTTGGGAAACTGAGGCATACATGAATCATAAAAATATTACTAAAATTTCCACATTCATCACAGGATGCTATTCAGTTCTAGCTTCTGTTTCACAGATGCCAGAAGGAGAGGTAAATTATTAGAAGAGTGGTGCCTAGAATCTTTTCATTGACCTGGATGCATATTTTATCTATATCTCTGCATATTGGATATTTAAATGTATCTGTTGTAAAACACTCCAATAAACAATGTAGTTTACATTATGAAGGAGCAAACAAAGTTCAGAAAGGAAAAAAAAAAAGATTTCTCCTTCAACTTTCACCCATTTCTAGAACTGGATTCAGCTCAAACCTTTTTTAAATATTATGGGTTGGCCACACGGAGATACTTATACTCACGAGTACTCTGCTGTAAATATGCCAACTCCACTTCCAAATGTTACATTTGCTCCCTATCACTATAACAGACTAAAACAAAACTCTGAATCCAAACACACCTAAACTTTGAAGGTGTTAGTAATTGGATGTTTGTTAATGTACTTGTCACTCTATAAGATACAAGTAAAACCAGTTTGGGCCTTGAAGTATTTTGCTGTTTCAAGTTTATTTGCAATTCAAGAAGCTAGCAGTAAAATACTCTGGGTCTATTTTTGCAAAGCCCTCCCCCAGCAGAGAATGTCCAGATCCCGCATTTGGGCATGTAAACCAGCATCTAAAACAGACATGCACGTGCTTAAGTCTGAGCTGATTTATAAGATGTCAGGGTTTGAAACTGGGGCTTGTCGGTGTCTGTTTTGGAAAGTCATATGGAACAGAAAGTGGTTTAAAAACCAGCTGAACAAAACACGAGAATAGGCTAAAACACTATACGGTGTCCTTGTCAGGGATGACCTTACAGAGGCCTGGAAGCTCTAATAGATTTCTTATATTCCTTTATTGTTTGCAGTGTTGTTGCAGCCCTGTCGGTGCCAGGATATGAGAGAGACAAGGTGGCTGAGATATTATCTTTTATGGGACCAATGTCTGTCAGTGAAAGAAAGAGAAGAATTCTGTGTAGCTCAGAAGCTTGTCTCTTTTACTGAAATAAGTTAGTCAGATAAAAGATGTTATCTCACCCACCTTGTCTCTCTCGTATTCCTATGACACTTTGAATGAAGTAGTACTAATCAGCGTGAAAAACAAATACCACTGGGAATGCCAACTTGTATACCAAAGTGTATGGTTAAATGTGCTACATTGTCCTTCTGTGCCAATGAATGAAAGTCCAAGAGAACACAATTTATTCCTAACAATGTCCATTGTCTCCTGGATTACAAAGGCATTTAAATTTGAAATTGCCTATTACCTGTGCTGTAGTGGAGTTGAAAGAAATCGGCCATTTGTTACAGTTGAAAAGCATGATTTATTTCATAAAGAAAGAATGATGTAGTGTGCTATTTATTACTCTCCGGACCCAATCAGAACCACAAATAGCTGACTCTCTCTTAGTATGTCAATGGAGGAGTGGCTGATTAATTTACAGTTAGCTGTAATCAGGTGATTCTTTCTAAGGAGTAACTCTTGTAAGTTCAGGCCACATATTAAATGCCAATTGGTAACATAAAAAGCCCCAGAGTCTTCCACTCGCAGTGATAATGAATGGGAATTGCCTAGTGGGTACTGAGCAGCGGACTAGGGATCCGATTCTCTTTGTGTAGTCATTTACAGCTGTGCAATGCCAGTGCAAAGTGGCTGCAGTAAAAATCTACCACATCATTGTATTACACTGACTCTGCACAGGGGTTAAGCAGCTATACAAGATGCCTGGCCATGGAGAATCAGGAGCTACAGTCCACAGAGGATGTCAATGTTGTGACACTGAGAGCAGGTCTACATTTAAACAACTGAATCGGCGCAGCTGGAGCAACAATGGGATCCACAAACCCGGCATTAGGCACTTAGCCCTGGTCTACACTGGGGATGGGGGGATCGACCTAAGATATGCAACTTCAGCCACATGAATAGCATATCTGAAGTCGATGTATTCAGGTCGACTTACCTCGGCATCTTCACAGCACTGAGTCGCTTACCCGTTGACTCCACCTGTGCCTGACAGTGCAGTGGAGTTCTGGAGTCGACGGGAGAGCGCTCAGGGATTGATTTATCGCATCTAGACGAGACACGATAAATCGATCCCTGAAAGATCGATCTCTACCCGCCGATCTGACGGCTAGTGTAGACCTGCTCTTAGATTCCCTACGCAATGCATTGGGAAAGATAGGCACCTACCAACAGGATCCACAAAAGCCAGCATGCTAGGCAGGGAGCTGTCTGAGCTAGCCAATGGAAGATGCCAACAAAAGGTGTGTTTCCTAAACCTCATCCCGCTCAGGGATTTAGGTGCGAAAGTCTGGATACAGGCAGGCACCTATCTCTGCTTGCGATCCACAACTGGGGACCCGTCTCCGAGAGTCAGATGGCCTTAGCTCCGTTCTTGTAAGAAACGCAGGAGGAGCAGGAGAAAAGATTTGAATAGGGGTTTCCTGTCTTTCAGGACAGTGCCCTAATCACTGGACGATGGGATAGTCAGACATGGGGCTCCCTCAAACTCTTCTGTGGAAGCTGTTTTATTTTAAACCATCAGTTGCACGTTTGCCGTCACATTGCCCATTATGGTCTCAGCCACCACACCAGGATGTTAGGGCAGAAACACTTTGAAAATCCCTGCTCCCTAGAGTTTGCAAAACTCAAGCAATCTTGGGGGCTTACACCTGTGAATTTCTAATGTAGCTATCACCTTGCTATTAGACTGCAATACGAGTTGAGTGTGTTTAACCTTTTATAGGATCGGGGCCTTTGATTTGCACGATGTCTCTGCATACTACTTTTTTGGCAGGGATATGGGATTTTAAAGTCCTCTTTATACTGAAAAATGAGCCTGAACCAAAACCCAATATCTGAACATCCACAGACTTTGGGGAAGTAAGTTGGATCCAGATGTTCTCTGAACTTTTGGCTTGGGATAAGGTTCTAGTTGAAAAACCCACCAAACCCCAGTCTTTTAGTTTTGTTTGACTTTTAAGTTTTCCGTGCAAAAACTATAAACTGGATCTAGCTCATAAGCTTCAAGAAAATCAACCCACACTTTCAGATGTTGTTACAAAAATTTGCCATGGCTCTAAACAGAATGAGCTGTGTCCCTATGAAAACTCTGAGTTAAGATCAGTCATTGCAGCATGGAGACATAGTGTCCCAGTGGGCTAATAAGAGGGAGCTCAATCCAGAAAAGTAGAAAAATAGAGGCAGAAGGATTTTCTTGTTTGATTTACCAACCCAAAATGGTGCGAATGTGGCAGGTGGGAGAGCAAGTCAATTCTTTGTTGTCGATGCTGGAGCAACTTAAGCTCAGGAGGAAAACTAACGATAATTGTGGTTCTTTAATCCTGCAGCACAATATTATTGAACCTGATGCTAATTTTGCTACCATCCTACTGTGTCTTAAAAACTCTGACTCATTTTAGCAAGGAGGGTGGCAAGGAGGAGAAGAGGAATTTAATGAGAAAAGCGGTATATTAATTTACTTTATCTGCCCAAGAAGCCAATGATAATGACCTAGTGTGACTTTCTTAGAATGTTCTTCTTTACAAAAGTATCACACAAAACAGTGGGTATTAGGCAAAGGCCAAACTCTCTTCCTGGATTTAACAATAACCTCACGAGATGTTAAACTGGTGTTACAAACCATGTCACAGCAATTTTGTGGTTTGGTTAATATATTTATTATTAACCAAAGCTTTTCCTTTCAGTCGTATCATTTAAACTTAATTGGTTCCTGCAAGTTCTTCTTATTTGCTTGCAATAAAAACACAATCTCTTTATGTATTAATAATGAAACCTATATTGTTTTTTTCTTTTGGATGATGATAACTATGATACATTGATTTTTCTTTTCATTTTTTGCGGGGGAGGAAAGAGATGGGAGACTATATTAACAATGCTGAACTATAAAGGATTTTGTGGTATAGAGGCCAAAAATGAACTCAAGTCGCTCCTTTAGATTCCCCCTTCCCCCTCTACTCCCTGTGGCACAAGCCTTGAGTAAACAGAGAGGCCCAGAATTAAAGTGATGCTCAGAGAGATGGTGGGAAAGGATAGGGATCTGCTCTTAGAGGAGGAAATGCCAGTTGTACTTTGGTAGCTAATGCAATATTTCTGTCAGAAACTAAGAGCAGGTCTATACTACCTGCCGGATCGGCGGTTAGAGATCGATATATCGGGAGGTCAATTTATCGTGTCTAGTCTAGACACAATAAATCGATCCCTGAGTGCTTTCCTATCCACTCCAGTACTCCACCACTGCAAGAGGCACAAGTGGAGTTGATGGGGGATCAGAAGCAGTTGACTCAGCACTATGAAGTCAATCTGACTTCAACTATGCTATTCTCGTAGCTGAAGTTGCATAGCTTAGATCGATCCCCCCTCCCCAGTGTAGACCAGGCTAAGAGTTTAGCCTGGCGTGCTACATTCTAAACAAGGCCTGAATACCAGAAAAAAAACCTTCCGGTTTATAGTTCTATGGATAATGGTGCTGAGACCGAACACTGTAGATCATATGTGATAGCATTTTGCAAAACAATCAATACCTCTGAAAGACAAGTATGATCCATATTTTACACAGGAGAAACTAAGGTACAGAGAGAGATTGAGTGACCTGCTCAAGTTAAGAAACAGAATTAGAATTCAGGACTTCCTGGCTTCCAGCCCTTTACTCAGATCACCACTCCCTCTAGATCACAGAAGTTTCAATTACCCCAGTTAATTATTCTGGGTCCTGTTTTGTTTTCCAATGTAGGCAGTGGTAAATTTTGTGTTCTAAGTGAAATTTTCTTGAATTTTTGCTTGGGAAAATTTGATGACCATAGGCAGAGCTGCGAAAACACCCAGTTATCCCTGAGATGGCTTATTTTGCTTCTCTTCTACCCCCGCAAAATTTCCAAACCTGTCCCTGAAGACATCTAAGGTCTCTAGTTTTCCTGCTGATCTGGGCACGAGCTCAGAGAGCAGGGGTGAGAGGGGTTTGTTGATCTCCAATGTCCACATAAACCTAGATCAGTTTGTGATTCTTTTCACAATTTAAGCCCTGGAACATCCACACTAGAAGTGTCCAAATGATCATTCCATTCTGTGGCAACATTAGAGGTTTCAAAATTTGTTTTCCAAATTGGAATGAAAATGAACTTTTTTGAAGGTTTTCGCAAGACCTGAACTCTTTGATTCAGGTCTCCCTCTCTTTCTCTCATCAGAAGTGATCAGAGAGGCCTGTACCAAACAACTCTTTCTGATGAAAACTTTGTCAAAACAGATACATCTCCATGAAATGTTTTGGCTTCAATAAAATAGCATATTTAGATGAAATTAAATTAAGATGACTGTGTTCCCAATGGCTGGAATTCACCCATCTGTAGTCACATTCTCCTTTAGTACAATCGACCAGTGCGGAGCTAATTCCAAGCAGATGGACCTGATTTTAATTCCTCTGGTTTTGCTAACTCCCCCATTTCCATGCTATTAAGCAATTCAACCACATTGGGAAACATCCTCCTTTTACTTCTATACAAGGCAAACCACAGTGTTTTTCCTTATAGCTTGTGGTCCCTGTAACCTAACCGGATGCTTTTAGCCAACATCCACTAGAATTTTTCAAACCATATCAAGCTTTTACTCCATATCTCACTGAGATCAGTCTTTGAGATGTGTAATTTTTTATTTATTTATTTGCTGACATTAAATCTCTTATGCGTATATGGTGTCATGAGCTCCTTTGTCAGGCACTAACCCTTATTGCATGTCTAGAAAGCGTCTAGTTATCATAAATGAATGATGATAATTATTAGAGCTGGTAGGATAATATTTGTCAAAACAGTTTTCTATACGAAAATGCTGCATCTATTAAACTCATTTTTTTTTGCAAGATCATACTGATTTCACTTCAATTTTATTTAAAATTTGGAGAAAAAACCATTCTGAAATTTTAATTTTTCATTTTGATGAAACTTTTAGTAATTTATTTTCTAGAAATAAAATAATAAAAAGGGTCTGTAGCAGGGCAGGGGTAAAATCCCTTGTATGCCCTGCTAAACTGCTGGCTAAGCCCTGCTTTCTGGCAGAGAGGCCAGGTGCAGTGACTCAAAGCAGTCAGCAGGGAGCCCAGGAGGGCTGGCTCACTGCACTAGGCTGAGCTAAGCAGCAGCGGCTGGGCTGAAGACTGAGAGGGCTAGAAAAGCCCTGAGCAGAACTCAGTTGGGAGGCTGGCCTGGGAGGGGACAGGAGGCTGCAGCTCTGTCTCCTCACTACAGGAAGGGAGCATCAGGGGCCAGGAGACTCAGGAACAGTTTAGAAAGGGGAGAACTGTTAGGGATAAAAGGGACCACACCGTTGCACTATAAATAAAAGCACAAGGGTGGAACACTGGAAGAAGGTGTGAGGACTCTTCTTTTTGCCAGCCTGAACACAGAGCACTGGGGAGATAAGGAGGAAACCTGTGCAGACCCTGTGACAGGTCAAAATCAAAACAAAACATTTTGAATTATCGAAACAAAACATTTTGGTTGCCCTGAAATATAGCTAAATCTATCTATATATTGAATTATGCCTGGTGAAAAAATTTGGCTTTTCTTCCTGACTCAATACAAAAGGTTGTTATTTTTTGAAATCTCAATATTTTTCACAGGATGGGAAATCCATTTTCTGATACGCTATAATCCTAAAGTGTTTTCTCAACTCAAAAAGATACAAAAACGATACAGGAATGACTGAAATGTAACCATTTCTGGCATGAAGCAAAGCAGATACTCAATGGTGCACAGCGACTATGTAACACTTTAGGACAGGAAGTGAAGATTACCATATTCTCACTGAAATTTCAGGAGGAATTTCTGATAGTCAGGACCACCAGATCTGAACAAGATACCATGGCTAGCAGATGCCTTTTTTTTGCTGAAAGTACCTTAGAATCTTCAATAATGTCTCCCTTGAGAGGGTGCCTCTGGCAGGATGGTGCCTCTTAATATCTTGCTGGGCCATTATTTCAATATTTGATGTTGAGGAGAGAATGCCATCTACTGATTCACAGATGTTACTCCATGCAACATTTAGGGGTCTGTACAGGCCCTCCGTCAAGAAGCACAGATGTGGCTTGATCGAACATAATTCTCACCATCTGACAGGATTGCAACACACAGGTGTTTTGCCATAATAGCAGCCTATTCAGTAATAAAGACATGTCCATGTCCTAACACACTGGAAGTCTGGAAAAATACTAGTGAGATAGTTGTGTGATAGGACAAAAAAAAAATTGAGCTTAAGGGGTTGATCCAAAGTCCATTGCAATCAATGGGAATCTCTTTATTGACTTCAATGGATTTTTAATCAGTCTTTTAAATGCCAGAGTATGAAAACCAACCGTATTTAGCATTGAATTGTTCCCCTCAATGACAAGCTTCACTGAAAACACTCCCAGACCAGCAGCTACCATCCCTGATCTGCAAAATGTTGCGGAAATCTCCAGAGGCAGGTATAAATATGCAGGCAAGAAAGCAAGGTAAATTCAATCAGGGAGGGTGAGGCCCACTTCCAGCAGCTGATCTGGAGGTGCGAACATCCAGAGAGGAGAAACTGCTTTTGTAATTGGTGAGCCATTCATTCTGGAGATTTCCACAACATTCATCTGATGAAGTGGGTCTTAGCCCACGAAAGCTTATGATCCCTAAAATCTGTTAGTCTATAAGGTGCTACAAGACTCTGTCGCTTTTGCAGATCCAGACTAACACGGCTACCCCTCTGATACTAGACATCCATGATTTGTCTTTCAAAACCTGTTGTGTTAACTACTGCACACGCCAATAACTGATCCTTTTAAAATGTCCCATAGTCCTGTCCTATATCCATTTATCTATCACATCCTCTGTGAAACATCTCCTTTGATCACTTTCCAGTTTAATCCATACACAACATGTTACCAAGAATATCCACCCGGGGCTCCCTTTTTGCTGCATTAGAACTGAGGAAGAGAATCCACTGAGGGCACATTTGTTGCATCAGTGTTTGATTATTTCTAATTTTTTAACCAACTGGTGCAATCATAGCAATGGACTTCTTAATCCACGACAATGTGTCCCATTCTTTGAATGATGGCCCTCACCTTGTGCTGTGAATACCAAAGCTACAGTGCACTGAGTGGATTCATTTAAGATTATCCTCTTTGGTCACTTGCCCTTCATACGGCTGTTTTCTGGGACCCTCAATGTCTCCCCTCATTGTCCCTTTCCTTTAAAAGAATGAGGAGCATCAGGAATAAATAAGGACTTTGGGGACCTCTGTGTTATACAGAGGAATCCCACCTGAGGATTGAATGGGTCAGGGCTTTGATAGTGGGATGCAGATCCTGCCATGATTGGGTCAATTCTGGCTCAGGTTTATAAAGAGCTAAAGTTACTGCACTCTTTCCAGCCATTCAGTGGCTTAGGTGAAAATATTAAGTAGCCCTTGTTATTTGTATGTCACCCCATCCCAGCAGTCCTGGAATGCCTCACACACATTAATACCACAGCCTCGTTAGTGATGCCAAGGATGCTTGAGCCATGTAGACCGAACTACCCTGTTCTAAATATGGCGTCTCTTTAAATCAGTGTTGGGACACACTGGTAATGTCTTATGGGCAGCTTCCACTGCCGATGCTAAACGTATCCTCTGAGTCTGGATGAATAGAAGACTTCACCCTGTACTATTACAGCATTTTTCACCAACACAAAATGTACAGGGAGGTAAGGTTGAAAACAAGGGTAGCATTATAAAGCGGGAAATGGCTGTATGGCGAAGGCTCCAGACTGGAAACCTGCAAACATGAGTTCTTTCTCACAGTTTGTGAGCTTGGGTAGGTCTTTAGCTTTTAATTTCCTCATCCCTAAAATGGGGAAAGTGGAACCTTTCTTACAGGGGTTCTCCTAGGCTAAATTAAAGGCTTATGAAGTGTGCTCAGATGCAAAGTATTGTTAACAAAACATACTGTATGATGCTAAAGGCTATGTAGTATTTTTCTGTATAATAATTCAAATATGTTATTTAAATAATTTCTGTATATTTTTTTCTGTGATGCTCTAGCTTCCTCTGTCTCTGGATTTGCTTCTTCATCCCAGTATTTCAGCATCAAATTTTATAGACCTCCTGTGATAATTGACTAGTGTTTGACTGCATACCCGAGGTACTGTGGCAAAAGCTACACTGTGTAATTTGGGTAGTAACAATTATTTAGTAACTCTGATTCAGGCTTTTAAACCACTACAGATGCATGAGAACAGGATACAAAAATGCAGTACTTATGGCCTTTAGACATTTTTATTGTTAGCAATCCGTACAAAACTTAACGCCAGTTTCACATCTCATAGAAAGAACCTTTGAGAATCTCTTGGATCTTAGTTGATTCTTAGCTGCTCCCAGAGTTTATCATCTACGAAAAACTAATTAGCCAACATTTCACTGTAGGCTCACGTAAAAACCAAAATGAACCAAAAATATTAAACTATTTCTAACACATCAATAGGCAAAAATGCAAATGTAAGGTCTGTTTCAGTATTTCAGGTTCAGTCATTCATATAGTACTTATGTTGTTCTGTATGAACAAAAGTAAGTATGTGTGTCTCGTAAGCATTTACTGTAGGCCCTACGGATGTAGTAATTCCAGGGCAAGGTCCTAATAAGCAGGGAGACAGATAAACATGGCTCCACCTGTTTTCTGCCTGTGGCACGCAATAATTTAGTCTCCAAAGGGCTGTAAGACTGTGGTCTAATTCCAGTTGTTGGGTTTAGGTACTGGGTGGTGTCTAGTGGCCCGTCATACACAGGTGACCAGACAAGATACACTAGTGGTCCCTTCTGGCCTTGAATTTGATTATTCTGACTCTGGACCCGCCTAGCAGAGCTGGCTTTCTTTGTACAACTAACCTATTGTCTGCCTCACCTGTCACTGTGCAGCTGCTACCAAGGGGAAATCAGTCCTTCAGACTGAGGAGCTGCCTCCAAATAAGGTGACCAGATGTTCCGATTTTATAGGGACAGTCACTGTTTTTTTCTTATGTGGGCTTCTATTACCTCCCACCCCCTCTCCCGATTTTTCACACTTGCTGTCTGCTCACCGTACCTCCAAAGCTGCAGAGCCATGGACCCGTTCAGTCACAAAGGCAGTATTTTGTGCTGCCTCCTCTTTATACAATAGACATAGAAATGAAGAGCTCTGTTATGTTCCCTAACCTGTTCCAGTGCATCCTTCAGGCAAATAAAATTGTTCCCTATCTTCTAATTTCTACTTCTGTGGCCAGTCTAGTCTTAAAGTGTCTCGAGAGATGGGGTTTCCACCACATGCACTGGGAGACAATTACCACCGTCTCACAGATCTTCTTAGGCTGTTTCTTGCTAATATTCAAGGACAAAGGCCACGCTGGGCATTTATTCTGCCTTGAAGGGACAGCGCTAGGGTGACCAGACAGCAAGTGTGAAAAATCAGGACGGGGTGGGGGTTAATAAGAGCCTATATAAGAAAAAGCCTCCAAAATCAGGATTGTCTCTATAAACTCAGGATATCTGGTCACCCTAGGGACAGCACACACCACTACAATCTCCCTCATAGATAGTTTGAGCCTCCTTTACTGAGCTGGCTATCCAGATAGCTACTACGCTGTGAGCGAAAGGGCAAGCATTCATCTCTAGGAATGCTCTTCATCTCTTTAGCCACTGGTAACAGTGGCTGGATACTAGGATACGTTGCCCATTGGAGTTAAAAATCTTTCCACTTTCAAAGCCCTGCTCATGGCAAGATACAGGGAGACTTGTCTCTTCACTTGTAATTCACTTGGTTTCCCAGAGCAGATTTCACTTTGGGAAACAGATTACAATGATGTCCCCGAGGCATCTACGAGGCAAGAGTATGAATCAATTTTTCAGTTTCACAAAGTCACTGCAGCTCCCCTCAAGCCACTGGTACCTCTGGGAATTGATAGTGTCTTTACAGATTGGCGGCCAGGTACAGCAGTCAGCTAAAATCTGCCTGCTTTAGGAGGAATGCAGTATTCTATGGCTGTCAGCTTCTTCTCCTGCATTTAGGATTATTTCCTGCTGCTGATTCAGCTGACTAGTCCTGGGCAAACCTCCAAATGGTCAGAGATTTAGCTCAGATAAGCATCTAGATGCTTTTCCAGACCTCTTGAGTGAGCAAAACTGGGTCAGAAGGCTTATAATGACAAGAATAATACTCAATGGATCTGAAAGTGCTTTACAAAGGAGGTCAATCAGTATCATTATCTCCATTTTACAGATGGGGAAACTGAGGTAAAGAGAGGAGAAGTGACTTGTCCATGATCATCCATCCAGCATGCCCGTGTCAGAGCCACAGCTAGAACATAAGAGTTGCCATGAGTTGCTTGCAACAAATGCAGACATAGGTCACCTGCCAGGTAATCATACGCTGCAATCAGTGCGATAAACTGGGTAGTCTCCACTCTGCTGCTGGACTTCTGCCTGCATTATTTTTACTCTTGCAGGGATTTTGTTTGTTTCCGTGTTCTTTGTTTTTGGGGGGCGAGGGTGATTTTTGGCTTAAGTTTCTAGCCTGTTTGTTAGATCTGAGAGTAGCAGCCGTGTTAGTCTATATCCATAAAAAGTACAGGAATACTTTTGGCACCTTAGAGACTAACACATTTATTTCAGCATAAGCTTTCGTAGGCGAAAGCTCTTCTCTAAGGTGCCACAAGTACTCCTGTTCTTTTTGTTCGATCTCTCTCTCATTCCCTCTCCAGCCTCCCTCGTAAAATTCCCCAGTTGTCTAGCTCCTCTGGTCAATTAGCAACTGTCTTTTTAAGCCCCTGTTTTCCTTGAGTTGGCTCTGCTCCCTTGCCACAGGACTAGGGACCAAAGGACAGCAGGAGAGAGCCTTGCTAGGAAACTCTCAGCCTTGCCTAACAGGTCACTAGGCTCAGCACACAGCCCCACAAATGGACCGATTATAAACTTCAATCAAGCAGGCACATGGCAAGTAAGCAAGCAAGCACACAACCATAAACAATCTGACTCCGAGGTTCACATAGTCACTCCTCCTTAGGCGGGAGACATCCCTTACAAATCTCTCATTTGCTGGTCTTGTTTGCTAGCTCGAACTCAAGTCTCCTGCGTCCCAAATCCAGGGCACTATCCTTTAAATCACGCTGCCTCATAGGAAGAGAGGGCCAGATGCTTAAAGAAGCAATGTCACTGCCTGCAGCTGCTTTATTCAGCAATTCTCCAAATAATCTGTCGGGTTAAGAGGGAACAGTTGCGGAAGCTGCTTTTCTTGCAAATCAGACTTCAAGATCTGGAGGGAAGAGGCACTGATGTGCTGTTAAGTTGGTTGCCTGGGCCCTAGAGGGGAATCAAACGGTATCCATTTGCAGCCTCAGCTTCAAAAGGACTTTGTGGCAAACATTTTATTCAGAAGAGCTGGAGGTCTCCCGTCTCTAGAGGGCAAGACTTTGCTGATTTCTGTACAACAGGCCCAAGAGTCTGGCTGCAGAGTCTCTGCTGGCGTTTGGTGCGTTGAGTCACAACTGCGTCATGGAGCGGGACGTGAAAGGGCAATGCAGAATAGTCAACGCGAAGTTAGGCTGATCTTATTCACCTGTTTACAAACCCAGTAAAACTTTTAAACCTCTGATGTTCAAGTCAGACTTGAATGTTATGGGTCTCACTGATTTACACTAAGGCTGGCAGTAAAAAGAGGCATTGCAGTGGGTGTAAGTGCAATTTATTCTCATTGTAGGAGTTTACCCTGCTAGAGCAATGCAAACTTTAATGAGTTTTGCAATCCAAGAGAGGAATTGCCATTCCTGTGCCTTTCCCTTAAGACAATGGATAGAGCTCAGGACTGGGAATCAAGGGACTCGGTTCTATTACTGGCTCTGGAACTGGCCTGCTGGGTGTCTTTGGGTAAGTCACGTCACCTCTCTGTGCCTGTCTCCCCATCTATAAAATGGAGATAATGGTACGGACATGCTTTGAAATATACTGATGAAAAGCACTATATAAGAACTGGGTGTTATTATATTGAATCAGTTTTTTATTGGGGCACAACACCCCAATGAGTTAGGGAATTATCCCCATTGTGCAGATGGCAAACTGAGGCACATAGCAGCTAAGCAATCTGCCCAAGGTGTCACAGTCTGTGGCAGAGCAGGGAATTGAACCTGGGTCTCTTAAAACTGAAGATAGTGCCTGCTGGAGCTATAGGACAAAGCCCCCTTACAAATGAGTCAAAGATGGTATTTGTCTTATCTATGCACCCTCTGGATTCTGGACTGTTCTAGGGGTCAAGACAAGCTAAAGCAGAGCTTCCTAAAGTAGTCCTAGTCTGCTCTAAATTATGGCAGCCTGTCTCAGTCTGACAATGAGATGCTGTGCAGCCCACAATCCATGTTCTACAGATCTGCCTCTGCGCCATTCCTCATGTTGGGGATGCTTACAGTTGCAGCTCTTTAGCTGGCAGTGGACTGGGGGACAGAATCTGTCCCTAAGATCTTTAATTTAAATCTCCCCTGCTGCAGTTTAAGCCCATTACTTTTTGTACTGTCCTCAGTGGATAAGGAGAACAATTAATTACCCTCTTCTTTATCACAACCCTTTATGTTCTTGTCTATGTTATTCCTCACTTGTTCTTTCCCTGTTTTAACCTCAGATCCTATCCTGTTTACAGTGATGTTCACTGTTACTCATCCTGATTGCTGCTAACCTTTTTGGTGAAAACAGAAGCAAAAAATGGCATTTAACACTTTGGCCATTGCTGCATTTTCTGTTATTGTCTTTCCCTTCTCGTGTAATGGGCCTATCCCGTCATTGGTCTTCCTCTTGCTTCTAATGTATTTTTAAAATGTTTTCTTGTTACTCTTTATGTTCCTAGCTAATTTAATCATTTATAATTCTTAATGTAACCAAACTGAATTTTTTTAACTTAAATTGTAAGCTCTTAGGCAGTTTTTTTATTCAGTGCATGTAGGGCACCTAGCAAAACAAAGTCCTGATCCATGACTAAGGGTCTTGCAAGACACACAGTTTTTATTCAGTTTTACATGGAGAAAATTTTTTTATTTCTTATCTGAGGTTTCGCACTGCAGGTTTGAACCACGGCCATTTCTACGTCCAACAACAAGCCAACTGCACTACAACAAACTCTTTCAGAATAAACAAGCCATGCGGTGTTGGCCTGTATTGGCAACATTTTCTTGTAAGCGAGTTGGTAGGAAAGACATGCTGAATTATTTACTCCTGGCACTGATGGAGAAGTGAGTGAATACACTTGAAAGAAGAAGAAGAGGGTTTCATTAGATGTGTGATGCAAATGAAGCTATAACATGATATTGTACATCCAGAGAGACAGAAACTGAACAATACCTGAAACTGGTGAGAATTCTTTTTATTACCTATTATTGTAAAATTAGGCTTAAAAAGGATTTGAGAATACAAAAGCTGATCTGACTGGAGAGATGGGCAAAGTGATTTAGCAGGATTTCTCCATAAGTAACTTCCTATGGTGCTTTGAAACCTAGATTACCTGATAAACTAGGCCCCAATTCAGAAAAGCACTTATGTGTGCGCTTCACTTCAGTTGAAGACATTTTGACATAAGCATGTACTTAAACGCTTTCCCTAATAAGGATGATTTTCTGAACAAGAGTCGTAGCTGGTCAACTTCCTGGGGCAAGACTTAGGAGCCTGCTCCCATCAAAATAAATGACAAAATTCTCATTCATATCAGTGGTGAAGAATAGGGTGTAATAAGGCTGATTTTCCTTTCACTTACTGATTTTTTTATGAACAATTTCACTGACTTTTAACACCTTTGGTGGGGTCCCTGCCCTACTTATCATCTTATCTACACTATTGCGATGTCAACTCTAGACTTGGATCAGAACACGCTGCCAGTGCTGATTGCTCACATTATATTTTCAAACAAGCACCTTTGTGCTTTTTCCTATGCAACCCCACCCCAGTGCATGGGAGGATCCCTCTGTATACATCTACAAGGTCACCTCATTGTCTTCCTTCAAATCCCTCCTTAAATCCTTCATCTGCTATGGCGCCTATTAAAAAATGAACAATGATTACACAGGTTGCGTGCTATAACCACTGTCCATCATGCTAACCAGTATTGTTTTCTCGAGCTTCCCCCGCCCCGTTTGTTCCATCCACCTGCAGTTTCGTGTCTTATGCTTAAATTTTGTATGCAGTGTAATTGTAGCTGTATCAATCCCAGGATATTAGAGAGGCAAGGGGGGGGGGGTGAGATATTATCTTTTATTGGACCAACTTCTGCTGCTGAGAGAGACAAGCTTTTGAGGGATATTAAAAACCACAGGAGTAACACAAGCAAATTTAGATCACAGAACCAGAGCTTTCCATAGCTGAAATTTTGAACATTTTAACCATTAGCCTTGGAAGTGAAAGACTGTATCCCATTGCCAATGAAGCAGACAATCCTCCCCCAAATAATGTCAGAGTGGTCTTGATTCTTTAACGTATTTGACAGCTGAGTGAAACATGTCAGTGATATAAGAGAACAAATTATACATGACGCTTAATTCTTTCTAGTTCAGTTTTTCTTTCCACAGAGATAGTGTCAGCACTGAGTTCTGATTCAGAGTTATTATAAATAATAACAAAAATCTTCCAAGGGCTATTAAAGCCTGGTGCCCCTAGTTAAATCAATCTCTAATTGTAAGAGACCATATTGAGATGTATGCAGGAGGCAGATTATCTAACATCTCTAAATCACTTTGCACATCTCAGCTCAAACTTCTACCACAAAAAAAGAAGAAACCAAAGAGAACTATTTTTTTCTGTAGGTTCTGACCATCAGTGGATATTGATCACTTAATGAGGCCAGTTTTTCAGCTTCAAATAGCCTTTGATTAAACTTTCACTTGGCGGCCTTTCAAAATAGATTTTATATCATCATGATGAATAACCTAGCTCCATAAGAATATTATAAAATTCAGGTCTAAGTGAAAAAACATAAGGGGATAAGCAGTGAGTTGAAATGAGAAGGCAGAAACTTGAAGAAAGCATTAAGCAAATATGGAGTAAATGGGTCATATACTCTGAGATGTTTTGGTGACACTTCAAATATTGTAAGGTCAAAATCATACTTAACTAGTAATGGATGTAATAATCATAGTCAAATGTATGAGTCTAGAGACTAAACCCTGTTAAATCTAAGTGTTCTGCGTTTGCTACATAAAATCTAATTGTTTATGTGAAGAGGCTATAGACTTTCCGGGATGTTATCACAATATATGGAACTGCAGACCACCCTAAAGAGGAGGAATTTATTGTACTAAACAATGAACAAACTACAAAGAAGTAGGATTCTACACAGATCAAGTTCAGCTTTTCCTTCCTTGTTTACCAATGACCATACTCTGTCTAGAATTCCATCTGGCATGTAGAGACATCAAACAGCTGAATACCCTACTGCAAGTAAATATTATTCATAAGGGAGGTAAGCAAAGGAGGAACACAAATGTAACATGACTTCCATCATGTGACCTTTCCTTGTCATGTGACCAATTCCAATGAATCCCTTCTGACCTTTAAACTCTGTGAATCTATGAAGTAGATCGGTTTATAAATAATTCAACAACAACAACAGCAAAGAGGGGTCCAATGCATTTCATTGTTTGTCCTCTGTGGATACATTTCACCAGCTCTATTAGTAACACTCCTAGGCAGAGACCCCTAGGCAGTGCAAACCACGGCTAGTTGAAGCTCACACCAAAGCTGGCTTTTGAATACTGTTTTATCTGTAATTAAACTGTGCATATGGTTTTACTGTGAAACTTTATGCCAAGAGGCAGCTTCTCTATTTTCTCAGATTATTGTTTTTGTAATGAGAGGGGATCCAAAGGAATGAGGTGAGATCACACTGGATTTTTAGACAACCATCTTGGAATGCAGCCGGAGCCCTAAATACAGCAATGCCGGCTTACCCTAGAGCTGGCCTCAGACAGCGACACCCAGCACAATAATACCCCTTTCAATTCTATTCTCGCAGCCTTTCCCTCAAACCACACTCACCTGCAACCCAGTTAATGGGGATGGGGAAGTCCATTACGGTAACATCTCTTGTGCTAGACATTACACAGACACATAGTCAGAACCAGTCCCTGTCCCGATGGCTTGCAATCTAAATAGGCAAGATGGACAAATGGGGGGCATGGAAACTGAGGCAGAGAATTGAAGTGAGACTTGCCCATGGTTCTGAGCAGGTCAGTGGCAGAGCCAAGTCTCCTGACTCCCAGTCTAGGGGCCTGTCCACTAAGCCTCTCCTAATGTACATTTATTTCCATACACATTCCTGAAAAGTCTTGTTTAATCCCTCAGTTATTCTCTTCATTCTCTTGTACTTCAAGACACAGTACACACTGCTAAGTCCCGTCTTCTCATGCTCTGACCTTTCATGTCACCATTCATCTGCTCAGTCCAGAAAGATGATGAGTTGGAAGTTTTGTTTTGGTAAAAATCAAGAAGCTCTAACACTGGGGTTCTCAAACTGCAGGGTTGGGACACCTCAGGGGTCGTGAGGTTATTACATGGGTATTGCAAGCTGTCAGTCTCCACTCCAAACCCCGCTTTGCCTCCTGCATTTATAATAGCATTAAATATTTTTAAAACTGTGTTTTTCATTTATAAGGGAGGGAAAAGGGAAAGAGAACCCTCCTCCGTACTCACATAGAAACCTACAGTAATAAAGAGGACTACTGAAATACCATACTTTCTAAGAACAGATTTCAAGTCTTACAGCTTGAATAGCCTTTCCCTGCTGTGTGGAAAATAATTAAGCAAAGGCAGTCCTCTGATCCAAACGATCCCTTATGACCTCAATTAGTGGGAGAAATTTCTCTCTTTCCATTAATCACAGTTCCCTGGACAAACCCTTTCTTCAAGGTGGCAAATCAAACTTAAGATATAGTATTTAGATTTTTATCTGTGAATAATTAAGATAATGAAAATAAAATACAGGCTAATGTATAATTATGTAGCCTCATTTTAAAGATAAAATTACAATCCAGCGATTGAAACTTATACTAGTTTGTGAGAGGATACAGTTTTCTCTTTCCCTTAGACTATAAGCTCTCTGGAGTCAGCTACTCTCTTTGTTATATGTTTGTACAGAACCTAGCACAATGGGGTCTTGGCTTCTAGATGCTACTACAATACAAATAAAATATTACTTCATTTCCCATCTATTTTGTCTTTTTATATTTTTTGTGTCTATTTATAGAACATGATAATTTAGCATGGTTTCTATAAATAGAGACAGAAACAGGTGAAAATAAATCTAATACAAACAAATTGAAACTCTTATTGATTTACTTGTTTTCCGCTTGTATCTTCAAGTGTCTTTTTTACTATATTAATGAGATCATTAGCAGCACGAGGACACCATGAAAGTTATGGCCTGTTAGCTTAATCCATCAGACACACACCTGCTACTGTTGCCACAAAATAATAATATACCACCAGAATAGGATATCAAAATGTAACTATTATGGAAAGTGCCAGGCAGGTCACCATTCGAATATGCATGGTAAACTATATTTAGGATTTAATGGGTTGCTCTGTATTGACTCATGTCCAACAATTAAACATTAATAGATGGTTTTCTAGCTAACAGTCAAGCTTGACGTTAGTGTTCACTCATCTGCGTCTTTATAAGTATTCTTGGTCGATGTGTCACTGCTATGTGTCATCAACATATATTAGGCATTAGGCTTGCAAGTCATGATGCATTGCTCTTATTTTAGAAGATTTATTACACACACACACACACACACACACACGCAAGAAGAGTTGCCAGCATGTCCCAAAACACATTATGGGCCACACTGGATCATAGAGAATTGCCCCACCCAGGCTGCCAGTGTCCAGTATAGACTGTTTCAGGTAAAAGTAATGCCCTCCCACTTCTCACAGTGCAATCAGATAATTGTGTTGTGCTGTACGCGGGTATCGCGCATAGAATTCCTCTCTGACCCCTTCAGTGTATCAGTTCACATCACAGAAACAACAATATTTTAGGGGCTTAAACTCTTGCCCACTCATTAATTATATACACCCAAACTTCAGGGAAGAGGAATAAGCAAGTAGAAAGATTTGTAAATCTTGACACCAATGACTAGTTTTGCAGCAAATCCATATCTGGTAGTAGCTTATTTATCCCAGCCATTCTTATGGTACATTCTGTAACTAAATTATGTTGTACTGTATATTTGACTGAGACTATTGCTTATTGCACAAATGCAATTGGTCTGGGTGTCTCACAGGAAACGATGGCCTCGCCAGATGTGGTTGGATGGCTCTCCTATGGCGTTTCCCCCTATGTCTCCTTATCAGTGTGGTTAGCAAGATATTACTGGATACTCAACATCCTGAAGAATTCTCCCTTTGGGTTTTTAATAATTAAACCGATTTAGCTGAACACTGAGACAAACTCATTGCATTGCTGAGATAAAGAGTGATTTCAAAATGAAGATTTAATGTGGGTTAATGTGAAATAGTCCATTCAGCAAGCTACGGCACATGGCAACCGAGAGGGCTTAAAATTTTCTTTCTAAAAAGGGGAATTGGAGGACTTTTTCTGGCATTCTCAGAAGGTGTCAAAGGGGGAAAGTGACTGGGATTTGGGAACCTCTGTTGAAAATCTCAGCCTGTATTATTATGTTTTTGTTCCCCCCTGCCACCGAAATCAAAGGTCTGAATACTAGAACTCATTGCTTCTCAATTCCAGCCAGGGGCCCACGAGGGATGTGCCTTTTTTATGTGTGCAAGATAGCTATTCTCTGCAAAAGCCCATTGGGCCTGATGAACTGGAAAAACTATAGTGGCACAAAGCAATTTTATGCCACCATGTGTGTGTCTATACTAGGAAGGGTTTGTTGGTATCGCTATACGAGTAAAACAGGTGTAGACTTGGCCTGAGTAAACCTGAAATCCATTGCATTTACTTTATCATGTGTTTGGGTAAATATTAATTGGTTATGCTAACTAAATTGGAACCAAATCCTGCATGACTGTTTCAGGAACTTTCCAAATTCCTGCTGCGTTGGTGAAATATTCTACAGATTATGGAATAAAGCAACAAAGTCACCCAGTCTTTCCCTTCAGCTTGTTTTTTCCCAGTTTCAGTTCAAGGCTTGCAGCATCTTTATAGTACACAGTCACGAAACAAGCGGACTGTTCATCCACCGTGAAATGATTTTTTAAAAATTTGTACCTATTATCTGAATAGGAAGAAGCACTGCTTTCATTGTTGATTATTCTAGCCAAAGGGCTTTCAGTAATACAAAAGTGATTGAAAAAAATAGCTGAACATCCTCTTGTATTAGTGATTCCTCTGGTTTAGTTTGCAGCATCCATGCCAAGTTGCTGTGGCAAGAAAGTATAGTAGTTCCCGCTTCACACTCGTCCCTAAACTAATTAGGCTACATAATTGAATTGCCTACAGCATCAGAGAAAAGTCTAGATTTTGTTAATGACTGACATTTGGTTCTCTTTGCTTTGACAAGAAAATATGGAGAAAGTCTAGGACTTTGAGCAGTATTTTTCTTGTCTTGTCCAACTCTTTTCCTCCATGTTTATTGAGGTGATATTGTTTCCTTCAAGCTCATAGTAACTGAAATGAAATCATGAGTACGATTTATGCGGCTTGTGCCTAAGGGTTATTTCTTGCGGTGTCACATGGTGAGGTTTATGTATTTAAATCATCTCACGACTGTTCCAGCTAATACAAAATAGAAAATGTTTAGCATAACCCAGTCACTAGAGTAGGACAAATTTGTATTGTGATAAAGATGGCATTTCCATTAGAGTACTACCTACTAGGAGCATTTGTACCCTGGTCATTGGCAGGCAGGATCAAACCTGGGACCTCTGGAGCTTAGTGCATGAGCCAAAAGCCAACTACTTGTTAGCTAAGGCTGTAGAACAGACTCATTTTCTCTCTTGCTTCGGGGCCCGTAGCTGAGACACAACATCACACCCTGCTGGTGTGTGGGTTACACATTCACAAAGCATTTAGCTACTGTTGTAGCATATTTACAACACATAAATGAGTATTTCTATCATTTCTTTATTAGAAGACCAAATGATCTTTGAGAAGGAACAGAGAGCCAAGTACTGAACATCCCAAGTTTCATTTTAAAGGGACACTACCATTTTAGATCCAATGAAAAATTGGATTGTATGAAATCTATTTTTGTAAAAAGAGATGTTTTCAGACAAAACCCACATTTGGTGAAATTATTTTTTTTAAATCCATATGTGACCCAGGACCTCATCATAGGGCACAGGGCAAGTTCATGGGAATTGGAAAATGAAACTGACTAGAAACAAAAGTGAAATTGATCCGTTTAGTGTAATTGTTTCAGGAGTGAACTGTTGAAGGTAAAGAACATAAGTAGAGCATTTAAATTCTTTCAAATTTAATATACCAATCATTGTTAGCAAAGCATTAGGCCCTGTAGATATTGGTTTGGAAAATTATGAACAATTTAGTTACACTTTCTTTTGTCTGATATCTTGTAAATGTGCATTCAGACTAGAGGTGTGTGAATGACTGACTTTTGGTTCACTGGCCATATTGAAAAATAAAAATAGAAAAGGTCGTTTTGGGTCAAACATAAATGTCATACATCAGTGCTCAATTCCCATAAGACTGACCTAATATGTGATGTGATCCTATAAAGGGCTGCAGGAGTAAACCTACATTTAAAAACACAGAACTTCAAGCTTACCCTCTGGGGCTGGACTTTACATCCAGCTCAATGCAGTTTAGTGCAGGATCTCAGGCAAGGTGCAGGCACAGGAAGAGAAGAAGATGGAAGTTCAGCACTGCTAATAAAATCAGACAGTGTTGGTGGATGAGCTGCCACATGGGTCAGGAGAATTCATGGGCATAGCTGAGTAATGAACACATTACCCTGCCCTAGTGCCTTCCATCCAAAGATTGCAGAGTGTTTTACAACCGTTAATGAATGAGTGTCTAATAGGAGCTTTAGCACTTGCTTAAAGAGGTATAGGATCAAGATCTTAATGTCCATAATACGCCTGGAAGGTGTTAGTCCTCCCTTTATGCAGATGGGGAACTAAGAGGTGAGGTGACTTGCCCACAAGTTGGGATAGAACCCAGTTTAGGCTGCTGCCAGGCCCGGACTCTAATTTCTAGCCTTTTTGTACAGCGCCTAGAACAATGGGGCGCCGGTCCATGACTGAGGCTCCCACGGGGTGCTACTGCAATACTAAATAAATAACAGCAGCAGCAACAGACTGGGTTGCTTCTCAACAGCCGGCTGAGTATTTGGGATTTGCTGGGACCTCCCAGCTCCTTTTATTAAACGAGGCAATGTTAAACACAGAGGGAACAGCCGTTGATTTATTTTGCTGTCATTAATGAGAGCGGCAGAACAATGCATACTCGTTATATTCACAGAAAGAGCTTTTGCAATGACTTGTATGGACCAGTGAGCTCCTCCAGTCACAGCCATGGGCTGAGTGAATGACTGAACGCCCACTAACAGCCTGCAAAACTCAGTATCAATCAGCTAATACCATGCTGTGCTGTGACAGATTAGAAGTGTGACCTGCGAGGGTAAGATACTAATAAACTAGCAAGGGAAGATGCCACAGAGACTGAATGATTCATGCCTTCTGAGCTGTCGCAGAACAAATTCTGTCACCCTAAGAGTGCACAGAGCCAACAAAGAGGTTTTCCTTGGAAGCAACTAGACATTTGTTGCAATCAGAGTGACACAGATGGGACACCTTGTATCCAGGCCGCTCAACTGCACCTCATTAAAGAGTACCTTACTCCTTTTAGACCCAGGCTTAGCTCTGTCCTACCAAACCTGGTGCTATCTGGCTACTGACCTTACAAAT
This sequence comes from Dermatemys mawii, assembly GCA_007922305.1. Classification (NCBI taxonomy): domain Eukaryota; kingdom Metazoa; phylum Chordata; order Testudines; family Dermatemydidae; genus Dermatemys; species Dermatemys mawii. The sequence goes on from ML677387.1 coordinate 7,283,180, forward strand.
GTTGAACACAGGAACTGGTATTACAAGAGGAGACCTTCTACATATTGACATACACTTTTCTAAAGCCCTTCTATCACTTACTAATGGTTGGGTGTTAACTTTTAAACCCCAATAATCACTAATTCTGAAATCTCACACTGAGCTTCTAACACTTACCTAAATAAGACAATGAAGACTTGTGGCCCTTAGAGACCAACCAGTTTATTTCAGCATAAACTTTCGTGGTTAGTCTCTAAGGTGCCATAAGTCTTCATCATCTTATTTACGGATACAGACTAATACAGCTGCTAATCTTAAACCTAACACTTACCTTGCTCTTTTAAATGGGGTATCTGGTCCTACGGGCATACAGCTCAGGAATGGGCACTGCTCAGACTCTGATTTATTGATTTGAAGGACAAAAGAGATAATTAGGTCATCCTAATTACTCCTGTATTGAGCCCATTAACTTGTAATTAACTAAAGCATATCCTCCAGAAAGGCATCCAATCTAGAGCTGATTACTTCAGGAGATGGAGAATCCACCGCTGCTGCTGGTAGTTTGTTCCAATAGATCAGGGGTCGGCAACCTTTCAGAAGTGGGGTGCCGAGTCTTCATGTATTCACTCTAATTTAAGGTGTCGCATGCCAGTGATACATTTTAACGTTTTTAGAAGATCTCTTTCTAGAAGTCTATAATATAGAACTAAAGTATTGTATGTAAAGTAAATAAAATGTTTAAGAAGCTTCATTTAAAATTAAGTTAAAATTAAATTAAAATGCAAAGCTCCCCAGATCGGTGGCCAGGACCTGGGCACTGTGAGTGCCGCTGAAAATCAGCTCATGTGCTGCCTTCAGCACGCGTGCCATAGGTTGCCTACCCCTGCAATAGATAATCACCGTCACAGTTAAAAAAATAATTTCAGCCTTATTTCTAATTTGAATTTGCCTGACTAACTTCCAGCCAGTGGTTCTTTTTAACTTAACAGAGAAAGGCATAATGAGCCCATTAGTCCCTGATATTTTCTCACCACAAAGATATTTATATACAGTAATCAAGAGTGCTCTTGAGCTTTTTGAAGAGCTAAACAGACTGAGTACTCTCTCTCTCTCTCTCTCTCTCTCTCTCTCTCTATTATGGCATTTCTAAGGCTATGGGATGCCTTTGCCTCTGACTGATGAAATCACAGAAATCACCTCTTTTCTTTTTAAGAAGTAGTTTCTCTAAGTTATGGCAATATACTCAGTTTGGGTTCTTAAATCTAATTTTAATGCTCGTTTGCCAGCACTGTGGCAAGCAACTCCTTCAAACAGCTACCATAAAAATAAAATTGTAATGCTTGGTAGTTGCTGTCAGTTCACACTGAACTAGGCTAAAATGCAAGGGCATATAATGAGCTGACAGAAAACTTCAGTTATTATTGATAATTAAGGGGAGGACAGGCGTGCCTAGAGGCCCCAGCCAAGGTCAGTGCTCCATTGTGCTAGGTACTGTACATACACATAGTAGGACAGTCCCTGCCCTGACGAGATTACAATCTAAATTGGCCAGACATACATATCAAATAACATCTTTCCTATTCTTTTGCTTACCTACTTCTGTGTGTGGATTGGAAGGTCTTGCTTTATCCTCCATCTGCAACATCTCTGGATCCCTGAGCCCATGTCAGACAGCTACTCCATTCCCCTCTGGGGTCTATGCAGGATTGTTTCCCATAACACATTTTTCTAGTGCTTTGTCCAGACTAGTTTTAAGCATCTTATGTGATGATACTTCAGTCACTTCCCTTGGGATGTTCTACAGTCTAACAGACTTACTCTGTCCAAGTGAGATGCAGGATTTCTTAGTGTTCAATTTCCTGTTTCACAAACAATGGACAGAAATGATTCATTTATAATTTTCTCCTGTTGATCATTGTGAATTGCAGTGTCTAAAGAAATATGCCACCACACGCACACAGAATTGGCAGGAAAATCTTGTTTGCCACTGACAAGCCATCAGTTTGTCCTAATGAAACGATTCTCAACAAAATAATCAGAAGATTCAGCAATGGTTGGTCGCTTACTTTGTTCCTTTATTCCCTTTGGTCATGTGGCAATACGATATTTCTTTGCCTTCGTTGAAAAGAATTATAGTTAAGGGGGAAAACTGAACTTGTTTGAATTTGAGATTATTTTACTGAGGAGTTAGATAAACTAGATTGTTTAAAGAAGTTTCTTCCCAGCCGCAATAAATGAATCACGAACACATACAGTTTGTAGATGGCCTGAGACAGGAGGCATTAATCTTTTCTGAAGGTATTTGAGAAGGTGCATGTTGACGGTAACGTTCTTTTGAGGCATCAGAAGTTAATCAGGAGAGCTATTTTGGTCTCCACTGTTGAGGCTTCACAATCTACATCACAGCATGAATCATTAATCTAACTAAGATGTGAAGTGTGCTCACACTCCATTATCTAAATAATAAATTTTGGAGCTTCACTGCTGGTCTCTCTGCTACCGAAGGAGTCTAAAAAAATCCAACTCTGCTGTAGTCTGTTATTACTGGGAAAGGATTAAGGAACCTGAAGAACAGACAGATGGTTTGTGGCACTCTGCTCTCTACAATATCAGAGTGGAAGCTACCAAAATGAGCCTCACTTGTTGCATAACCCCCCCCACTTTGGGTGCACATCAGACACCCACTATAAAAAATATGAACAAAATCCTCCTCCAGTTCGATACCTGTAGCCCTTTTGCTTTTTAGATCAGAATTTGAGCATGCCTCCTCATGAGATGAGAGTGTAGATTTCTACTACTGAGTTTATCATAGAATATCAGGGTAGGAAGGGACCTCAGGAGGTTACCTAGGCCAACCCCTTGCTCAAAGCAGGACCAATTCCCAACTACATCATCCCAGCCAGGGCTTTGTCAAGCCTGACCTTAAAAACCTCTAAGGCAGTGGTCTTCAAACTGGGGTGCGCGAGACCACTCCTGGAGGTGCGAGGCCCCTGCAGCTGGAGGAGCCGGACGGCTCCTCTGCAAGAGCCCCGGCGGCAGGAGGAGCTGGGTGGCTCCTCCTGCCGCCAGGGCCACCGCAGCGCTTGCAGAGGAGCTTCCCGGGCAGCCTGGCCCCTACTGTCTTACTGGAAATCCATGAGGTCTCCAATAAGGCAGGAGGAGCCGGCCTGCCCCAGCAGCTCCTCTGTAAAAGCCGCGGAGTCCCGGCCGAAGGAGCCAAGCGCCACGGCTGCAGCCCCGGCCCGGGAGCCGGGTGCTGCGGCTGAGACTCGGCCCCGGTCGCCACAGGTGAGACCAGATCCCGGGAGCTGGGCACCATGGCTGAGACTGGATTCCGAGAGCCGGGCACCGTGGCAGAGATGGGCTCTGGGAATCGGGCGCCACAGAGGGGACCAGCCCCAGGGGGCCAGTTAGGTGACAAGGAGGGGAGCATTGAGGAGGGAGTGGATGGATGGGGCAGGGCTGGGGCAGGGCTTCCCCCATGGGAAAAAAAATTTCTACTAGGGGGTGCACGGTCAAAAAAATTTGGAGACCCCTGCTCTAAGGAAGGAGATTCCACTGCCTCCCTAGGTAACCCATTCTAGTGCTTTCTATTATCAGTGCAGGAAAATGGCCCAACAGGGACAGTTAGTAAATTTCCTACAGGGAATTCAACGGCCAAATCTTTCCTTGTCCTGGTGAAATTTTAAATAGACGTGAAAAGTTAAATGCGTTTTGAAGGGAAAAAATAAACTGCCTCCAGATGTGACGTTCAGTGACTTAGTTTAGGTTAAAATAATATTTAGATCTGGCTGTTGAAATGGGACAAAAGTGCTATTGAAAAATTGACAAAGATATACCCTGGCTGAAAAAATGAACACTGCACATTCGTTGCTTGAGCTGCATAAAAAAATACAAATGACTTGAACATAAACACTTAAATCTAAATAACCCAAAGCACTTTATTAATTACAGGCCAAACTCTGCTCTCACTTACAAGGAGTAATTCAGAATGGAGCTTTTGATAGCAGTATATAAATCACCAACTTCCTCCTTCCCTCATTTTCTTAAGTATGTGCCTCCTACCCACTGAGGCAGTATTGTCCAATGGGTAAAAAAGGTCAGATTACGAATTAGGAGACGCAGAGTCTATTCTAGGTTCTACCTCTGAGTAAATCACAGGTGTCTACCTCTTTGAGGATCTCACCCCAAGGAATATTTTCATATACATAAATACTCAGATCCAGGATTTTTCAGCTAAGCTCAGCTCACATTTAGGCACCTATATAAGAACCAGGACCCAGCATCTCTCATGACGTCATAAATAAGCCCTTTAGAAAATCTGAATGCCTATTTTGGTGCCTAAATGGGAGAGGAACACCAGTGCCCTGATCACTCTCTGTCTCAGTTTCCCAGGCTGTAAAATGGGTGTACTGATATTCATATTTCTTTGTAATATGGGAGATGTAGATGAAAAGTGCTATACAAGAGCTAAGAATGTGACCCACAAAACAACTTAGGCACCTAAACTCCAGAGTTAGGCACCTAAATCCCTGTGTACAGCACCATTGTGGGCCACAAAACTCCAGCTTGGCTGCCACCTAGTCTGTAGATGCCAAAACTCATTCTTCTCCTAACTTTAAAAGATCCCAGAGTGTCTATGTTTAGACCCCAGGGCATGAACACTGCTGCCTCCCTCTAAGCATCTGGATGCCCAAGGCTGATTCCCCACTCTGGCACTTCGAGTGCAGAAGTGGGGGGCCCACAAGGTTTCTAAAAATTAATACTGGCCACTTCAGGCTTGTATTAAACTCCCAAGATTACAGCTTTTCTCTGACCTTGGATGGGTTGATGCTGCACCCAAGTGCAAAACCCCTGTTAAGAGCCCAGGAAGGCACACTTTGGGAATTCCTTCCTGTGGGGTACCCTCAAGCTCTCTCCCTTCCCCTCCCAGGAAGAGCTGAGAAAGAAAACAAAGGAAATCAACTGCTGCCACCAGCTAATTAAACAACAGGAGGAGAAAGGATCTGAGTAGGGGTTGGCCACCTCTCAGGCAAGCAGGCTAATCCTTGTTATGGGGCTCTCTGCTGTTAAAGTTGTTCCATCGTTGATAAATAATGAACTAGTGATTGGGGAAGAGGGACAGGACCCAGGGCCTCCAACTGCCCCGGATGGTACCCTACCCATCTAACTACAAAATGACGTCTCTCATCCAGCAATGATTGTGTCACTGTGATAAATACTTAAATAGGTATTAGGCCAGAGCGAGTGTATGTGAATGATTCTGTAGTCCAGTAGTTAGGGAGCTCGCCTGGAAGGTAGAAGACCCTCTGGTCAGCACGTCCCATGTCTCAGTTGCATAGTGTAGGGTCCCTCAGTGCTCTTTAACCAAGTTGCCTGTTTGGGACCCTGGGTATGAACTTGAGTGGCTAGCGTATGCTGTGGCAGCTTCACTGCTATTATTATTTACTCTTGCTAGATTAAAGACAGCTCAGGCATGTCCACACACACACGCACACCTTTGACTGCTGTGCAGACATATCCTTAGAGGTGCAGCACAGAACTCACAGTCCCGGGGAAAGTTTATGTTATGGCAGCCTTCCAGGGCTGTCCTATGGGCTACAGTGCTGCCTGGAATATATTGTATATTATGAATAGAAGTTGATATATTACTGTGATCCAGTTCTGGACACGACCACATTCAAAAATAGACCATTGCATGGCAGCAGGAATCACTTTGGGGAGGACATTGTAAGAATTAGGATGGAGTGTGGAGGGGTGAAAAGCTTCCCTCTGCTCCCCAATAGCTGGATCTGTGGGAGTCTATTCTGGGTTCTTCAGGGTAGGTACCATATCTTTGCTGTGTGTACATATTACTATACAGTGATTAAAAAATGGTTGAAAAGCTGCACTCAAATAGCAATTATCAATGGTTTGATGTCAAATGAGACAATGTATCGAATGAAGTCCCTGATCCAGGACTGGGGCTTCTAGGCACTTGCATAGTACAAAAAATAATAAATAATAATGTGTTTTGCCACCTTTATATCCCAACAACTGGACTTTCTAATATAGTTAGAGTCCAAGTTTTTAGAGGGTCAAATAGTGTCTTTTCATTATATGTATGTACCACACCTAACACAATTCCTTCCTGGAGCCTCTGGAATGCAAACACAATCCAAATAATACATAACATCTGATCAGAGGTTATGAGAAAAGTAATAGACAGGGCAGAGCTTCTCGGGCTTCTCTGAGAATCATCAATGAGAGATGTTATTTCCTCTTGAGTTTTGTGTACGGCTCTTCTAAACCAAAATATGGGACAGGGGTCGGAAGACCATGTTTGTCCTTGATAGAATGAAAAGGCAAACATGTATATTTGTGTGGCTGCTATGCTGATTTTCAATCCATGAGTTCGAGTGTTCAGAACCCGAGACCCTATGCATCACGCTCCTCTTATTCACACCGGTGTATGGGCCTAATCTAAAAGCCATGGACGTTCATGAAAAGACTGTGATCGATGTTCAGAGGGCTTTAGATCAGGCCCTATATCAGCGGTGACCCCTGTTGAAATTCATAGAGGTACACTGAGGTATAACCAGAGTGAGAGGAGAATTAGGCCTTGTTAAGGTCATTGCTCTGCTTATCCCAGACTCTGCCTCTCAAGCCCCAGTCCCTTTAACCCAACAAAAGATTTCTTTGGGGGGCTGCTTAAAATGTGCCCACAGTTTTGTTTTGTTTTCTAAACACAGGGCTATGCTGCTTATTGGTGCCAATCACAATTCTAATGGGTCCCTCTGACCGGTTTCCAAACTAGGCAGCAGTAATTATAGAGTATAACAGCCTTTTCTGATGAATAGCAAGGTCGGTGGAACTATGAGATACATTCTGGGGAGGTCAAAGCTGTCAGCATTTCCTGTGGATTTCATTCTTTTAACAGAAGATAATCACACGGTTTTCACCCTATTTATTTATTTATTTTTTCTTTTTGCTTCTGCTTCTCCCCGCAGATCTGCATTTGCACTAAGATCATATTGAAATCAAAGGAATGTTAGGAAGCATCTGATTCATCTGATGTGTCCAGTTGTGTTCACCTGGAAGAAATGGCAGGAATCAAAACAGTTTTTAAAAGCACCTGAGCCTGTAATTATTCTAATACTTAGCTCGTACATAGTGCTTATCATCTGTATGTATGTTTGGTTGTCGTTGTAATGCATACAAGTAAACACAAATGTTCTCTCTTCATGAAATGCTGTTAACTCTTAGTAATAATTAATAACACTATTACTTAGCTCTTACATGGCACTTTTCATTCACTAATCTCAAAGTCACAATGGAAGGTAAGCACCATGATTCCCATTTTGCAGATAGGAAATCTGAGGTTGCATGTGAAGCCAGTAATATGAAACCAACTTTCCCACATCCCATGCTAGAGCCTGCCTCACTGAACCATGCTAGAAATCTTTATAGAGACAAAACTGTTTCTATGGTAAAAGAAATATTCTTGATTTTGATAGCACATAGACTGATGTAACTGTTTTGGCTGCAGAGGGTTGCCAATTTTGGTTGGGCATATTCCTGAGGTTTCATCACATGACATCATCTTTAATTCATGAAGACTCCAGGACAATGGTGGAGGGTTGGCAGCCCTCAGGCACAGTCTGAGATGCAGTGAGCAGAACGCTCATTAGCTCAAGATATGCTGCAGCTCAACCACAAATTACTGAGTTTGAGAAAGGAATTACAGGGTGAGCTTCTGTGGCCTGAGTTATGCTGGAGATCAAACAAAATAGTTACAGTGGTCCATTCTTTCCTTAAACCTATTCACCTATTGCCTTCTTAATCTCTGCCCTTGGATATTAGAGTTAGTGTTTCCTGTAAAGTTTCATTTTTAAATATATATTCAGGGTCTTATAAAATCTAACAAACTTTTCTACTCAGATAAATCTGGTACTTAATCCAAGACAATATTAAATATACCCACACAGTGGAGAAGTATATTAAAATGTGTCCTTATTTCCCTTCTATTGACCTGTGTATGAAAGCCCTTGGTTACAAAGAGAACTACTGTACTACAATCAGCAATCAGTTCCTAACAGTGCTTATCTTAAGGCTTATCACAAATGAAGTGTGGCTTCAAAACATTCTGCATCACTCATTCAAAGAAACAAATATGAATGAATTTCACCGGGTGGGGGGGGGGGGGGGGGAAGAAGCAGGAATGCACACCAAACGAGAAGAGAGGAAATAAATATGATCAATATGAGTTATGCAGATGTAATGCTAATAATTTATAATGACATAAAAGGAAAAATGAGAATCAAATGATAAAAGTTTGGGTAAAAGTGTCACTGGATATATTGCATAACATGATGTGAAAGGTCAAGTTAATAGATAAAATCCTGCAGGACTAGAATGTGAGCCCATCGGAGTCTAGCTTATGAAGCTAGGGTTGGCAGGAAGTACCATCTAGCAGGGCCTAAGTAGATGCCCACTGATACCAATATTTAAATCAGGAAGCCATCATAAGGAGCAGTCTGAGCTATAATGCAGGCTGCCTGCCTGGATTGCAAAGCCTCTAGCTTTTGACCCTGATTTGTCCTTGACTTAGCTATTTGATTGCTGCCTGCAACTTGGAGCCTGACTCTGGCATTCTGACCCAGCTTGTTCCTGACCCTGCTACTCATCTCTTGATTGCAATTGAGCAGCTGAGCAGGGCCAATTGGCTTCCCATGGTCTGGCCTTCACAGCAAAGACCCAAGTTGGAGAACACCAAGCTAGACTGAAATAACCATCATAGAGTGGAAAACCTCCTTGTACCCCAAAACTTGGTATCTTACCTGTTCCATCTGTCATTGTGTGTGATCTGAAATTATAGGTAACAATGATTCTGTCTACAAAATTTATAAATAAAGGGGAGGAAAGAGCTTGAATTGGATGACCTTGTGCCTCAGTTTTCCATCTTACAGAAGTGCTAAGCATCAGGTAAGCTTTTTTGTATTAATATCAGAGAGAGGGAGTGGAGTCGGGGGGTAACACTCTGGAAAGACCAGTCAGGGCTAGAGGTGTGGCTTGCCCTGTAACTGGGACATGAGGGCACATCAAAATGGTGAAGAACAGAGGTAACTTAGGGACTAAAAGGAGAGGATGTTGATAAATGCAAAGTAATGCACACTGGAAAATATTATCCTAACTATACATATAAAATGATGGGGTCTAAATGAGCTGTTATTACTCAAGAAAGATCTTGGAGTAAAACATCCACTCAATGTGCAGCAGGAGTCAAAAAAGCAAACAGAATGTTGGGCATCATTAAGAAAGGGACAGAAAACATCATATTGCCTCTATATAAATCCATGGTATGCTCACATCTCAAAAAAGATATACTGGAATTTGAAAAGTTTCAGAAAAGGGCAACAAAAATGATTAGGGGTAGGGAATGGCTTCTGTATGAGGAAAGATTAATAAGATTGGGACTTTTCAGCTTGGAAAAGAGACAACTAAGGGGGATATGATTGAGCTTTATAAAATCATGACTGGTTTGGAGAAAGTAAATAAGGAAGTGTCACTTACTCCTTCTCATAACACTCCTTTTGAAGGGTCACCAAATTAAATTAATGGGCAGCAGGTTTAAAAGAAACAAAAGGAAGTATTTCTTCACACAACACACAGTCAACCTGTAGAACTCCTTCCCAGACAACGTGAAGGCCAAGACTATGACCAGGTTAAAAAAAGAACTAGATAAATTCATGGAAGATAGGTCTATAAATGGCTGTTAGCCAGGATGGGCAGGGATGGTGTCCCTAGGCTCTGTTTGCTAGAAGCTGGGAATGAGCGACAAGGGATGGATCATTTGATGATTAACTGTTCTGTTCAATCCCTCTGGGGCACCTGGCACTGGCCACTGTCAGAAGGCAGGACACCGGGCTAGATGGACCTTTGGTCTGACCCAGTATGGCTGTTCTTATGATAGTAGAGAGGTATGCTTTGGTGAATTTCAGAAATGGCACCTGTCTCCTTCAATGAAGGGAAAGCTCTGATATGTTCAGTACCCACATTTATTTTTTTCTGTATGTTAGCAAGTAAAGAAATCTCTAGATTCCTCTACCTCCTTGACAAATCACTACAGGGTCAAGTGTACCTCTGTCACAAATTTTATATATTGGGTAGCATGGACCAGCTCTGCACCAGAACAAGATACCAATGTCACAATCTGCTTCCTGGTTTCTCCCTGCCCATTTAGAGCAGTACTGAGCCTGTCTTCCTACTTCTGGTACAAGGAGGTTGTATCATTAATCACATTTTATAGATGGGGAAACTGAGGCACAGAGCTGCAGCAACTAGCTCAAAGTCACTCAGTAGCAGAGGAAGGAAGAGAACCCAGGTGTTCTGAGTTCCAGTCCTCTGTCTACAATGCCTGTCTGGCCCTGAACTATAGAAATTAATCTCCAAGAGTGCATTCCATAAAGATGCAGTAATGTGCTGCATCTCTAAATCTCTTGCCAGAGGAGGAGAAAGGAAATAATTTGTCAAGCCAACAAAAAGAAATCAAAGTAAAATTGCTTTGAGCATGGCATGGAAGGAATGGGAGTTTTTTCAAATGTTTGTGCATAATTGTGCATTTGTTCTGTGTCGGCACATCAAGCTAGACTCAAAAGCAGCAGTGATTACTGTGTTTGTCATGGATCAGAAATTCAAAACACATGTTTTGCTTTTCATCTGATTGCAAATTAAGGCACAGAGGGCACAAGCTGTCAGGCTGGGGTTTTTTTCTCTCCCTGCTCTTGATCACAGACAAAAGGTTCCCTTTGAAATATGCAAATATGACATCTGAGTCTCTTCTCACTCACCCACAGGAAAATCAGGGGTAAAGCCACTGAAGTTGATGAGATTAGTCTGATGTAAGCGAGATCAGAACTTAGCCCATCATGCAAGTAAACAGCACAAAGCTAGTTTAAGGAGCTTGATTTCCATCTCACATGGGAGTAAATGCCATTTAAGGCAAAGGAGTGAGTTTAGAATCAGGCTCAATGTGTTCTCTTGTTTCAGTCCTGGGGCTTCCCAAATGCTGTATGAAGAAGCAACATGTTGGGTTTAATTCTCCATTGCCCTGTGCGTGGTGTACTCACTTCTACCAGTGCTCAGAGTGCAAAGTGGATGGAAATCCTTACCATTTGTTGTTAGTAGCATTTTATACCCTATTTGTGCCAATTTAAACAGTAGTGCAGAATCAATCCCCTAGAGTAATCCTGAATCACCCATTCGGGATCTGTTAGTTTGGTGCTGCATCACATGCCACAAGAGGCTAGAAATAATAATTATAATAAAAAAACCCTGTTCAGTTTTATTTGAAGATTGTACCTGTTCTATCCAACCCCCCTCCCCAGAGTGAAATTTACACTGAAACTGTAGCAGCTTGGTAGCATTTGGAATAGTCTTACTGAATAAATATTTAATGTACTTTATTTTTGAGAACGGTGTGTTTTTTTTTCCTTAAGATGCACCATAAAACCTTTTTTGCTAATCTCTCCATTCCTATGTGTTCGCTTTCAGCTCCTGATGGATCAGCCGTGAGTTGTATCAGGTGTGCACACTGGCAGTCATTTTGCACACCAGTCTGAGCTAGTCTACCCTATGTAGAAGACAGAGCTACAGCGGAATCACCCATCGTGAGTCTGTGGAGTGAATCGCAGTACAGTTTCCTGTAAATTTACAGGTTAGTTGGACCTTATTTGTCTGCAGCGTTTATATGTTAAGGCAGCTGTAAAATTCTTCTTCTCAAGAAGGAAATAAATACTTTTTTATATTGCAATAGGGTTATAGTTAAGGAGACAGGGAAGTTTGCTACTTGCCTAAAAGGCTGCCGCCTTACTCTTATTTTAAGAAGAAAGCTTAGAATTAAATAAATAGGGAAGATGTACTTGTGTGGAATATATATTAAGAAGCAATGCATGGTCCTACACCCAGATTGGTACATCACCATTCAAATCTGGCCTAGCCCTAGAGATAGAAGATAGAGCTTCTAGGGGTAACCCAGGGTGAATCTGTGGTTTGGATCTCAGTACAGTTTCCTGTAATTTTTATAGATGTGAGAGGGATTGAGACTGGGAAAACAACCATAAAGGATGAATTGTAGACGGGAGGCCAAAAGTCTTTGTGAGCAGTATTACAACACTGACCCAGAGGATGAGTCTACACTAGAATCACCACAGCTGTACTGCTGCTGGTGCTAGAATGTCTCCCACTGATGCAGTACTATCCACACCGGCGCTTAGGTTGGTGTAACTTGCCTGGCTCTTCCACATCCCTGAGCCACTTAAGTTGTACCCCCATAAGTGCCAGTGTGTACAAGCCCAAAGACCCTGTGTGTGCCTGACAGTTATAGCAATTGTCAGCTTTTCTTATTTAAAGTGGTGTGGTTGTGTGCTCAATATTGTGGATGCTGAAACAACTGATTGTGTGGTACAACTAAATGTTTTACCTAATTGCTAACTTAATACCTGGGTTGAGCCTATGTGAAAGCAGAGAGTCTCTGGTTGCCAAAAACCCCAATCCCTATATGTACTTTGTGTGTGTCAGTAAATTTTTAAAAAAGAGATTTAGCCACATGTGGTGGTTTTCATTGTAAAGGAAAAGAACGAATCTTGAGTTATTGACGTTAGTCTAGCTAGGGTCTATTGTGAGTCCTGTGCTGTCAAGGTTTATCTTTGGAGTGTTTATTGAGTGGAAAGAAATATGAAGCTGCTAATTGTATGTGAGACTTTTAGTTTTGAGAGAGTTGCTACAGAAAATCCACCTGTAGTTGCTCTCAAGGATATGAATTCATGGTGTGTGCAAATACTTTGTCAACGAAATTCTGTAGCACAGATCTGGTCAACAGAGTTACTCCCCTCAATGTAGGTTACACATGCATAAATGCTTGACAGGCTGTGGTCTCTTTGTAGGTGTTTTGATGAGGATGGGAATTGGTGGGGTTTGTTTTTTTTTGCATAGAGCAAGCCCTCCTGAACATCTGTACAGTTCTAGGACCAACTTCAAATGGAAGTTATTTAAGGTTCTGACATGCTTTAATGGTCTCACTGTAGCTTATTGGGGAAAGGTAACACTTTTGGCACCTGAATTTGTTGTTTCCGTGTTTTGTGTAGGATATATGTGACATTTGAATTTTTCATGAATATTTTCATCAAAATGTTTAAAATAAAAAAAATGCTAACCAGTTCTGATGCTGGTTGGAAAAACAGGAGCAAACACTTCTCAAAGTTGATGTTATCCCCCCTCCCTCCAAACTTCAACACCCCCCACCCCAAATCAACATTTGTAACCAGCTGTGGTTTTTATTTAACTTTTCAACCTTCTGGACCCCAGCTGGGATCAGAGCCCAGACTTCTAGCAAGTCATGAGAACCCAGATTTTGCAGTCTCGAAAGATGGGGATATGGTCTGGATGAATGAGCCAGAGCTGTGTAAAATGTTCAGCTCAGAATGCAACTCCATTCCAGCTAAACCTCAGGGTTGAAGGTAGTGTACTTTAGCCTGATCTAGAGCAGTGGTTTTCAAACTGTGGGTGGCAACCCAGTACTGGGCCATGGAATGTAAGGCACTGGATCCTGGTGGCTCTGGTCAGCACCGCTGACTGGGCTGTTAAAAGTCCTATCGGCGGTGTTGCCCAGCTAAGGCAGGCCAGTCCCTTCATGTTCTGACACGGTGCTGTGCCCCAGAAGTGGTCAGCAGCAGGTCCGGATCCTGGGTTGGGGGTCCATGGAACTGTGTGTGCTTCCCCCACCCTGAGCACTGGCTCCAAACTCCCATTGGCCAGGAACGGGCCAAAGGGAGCTGGGGGTGGGGGCCTGCCACCGAGAGCTGCACGGAGCCACTTGTGTGCCTCCACCTAGGAGCCGGACTTGCTGCTGGCTGCTTCCAGGGAGCATTGTGATTTGCGGTGTCAGGACAGGTGGGAAGCCTGCCTCTGCACCCCAGCTGCGCCACTGCTAGGGAGCTGCCGGAGGTAAGCCTGAGCCCCAATCCCATGCCCCAGACATCAGCCACCCAAACCTAGAGCCCCTTCCTGCACCCCAACCCCTCATCCCTGACTCCCTCCTGCACTCCAAACCCCACCCCCGGTCCTGAGCTGAAACCCAGAGCCCCCTCCTGTACCCCAAACCCTTGTCCCTGGCCCCACCCCAGAGCCTGCACCCCTGGCCCAGAGTCCTGACCCCTTCTGCACCCCGACCCTCTGTTCCAGACCTGAGCTCTCCCAAATCTGGAGCCCCCTCCTGCACCCAAAGCCCCTCATCCCTGGCCCAGCCCAGAGCCCCCACCCCCACACTGAACTCTTCATTCCCGGCTGCAGCCCTCACCCCCAAACCTCTGCCCCAGTCCTGAGCCCCTGCCACATCCCAGATCCCTCATCCCCCGCTCCATTGGGTCACAGGAATCTGCAATTTTCTTCAACTGGGTCACCAGAAAAAAAGTTTGAAAACCACCGATATAGAGGTAATAACAGCATGGTATGGAAAAGTGGTGGTAAGAAACTGTACTGTATTTCCTAGGCATAGTCACATGATCTGAGTCAGTGTTCATATGGCAGAAGTCAGGTCCATCAGTTGCCCATCCTGGCTAATAGCAGAAATGGTGTTCCTAGCCTCTATTTGCCAGATGCTGGGATTGGGTGTCAGGGGATGGATCACTTGATGACAACCTGTTCTGTTCATTCCCTCTGGGGCACCTGGCACCAATCACTGTCAGAAGACAGGACGCTGGCCTAGATGGACCTTTAGTCTGACCCAGTATGGCTATTCTTATGTTCTTAGTGTTAACTGATTCCAGTGGCTACTGTACAGTGTATATCATAATATTATCTAGTATATGTACAAAAGTAACCCAGTGTTCAGTATGTTACTTGTCTCTTTTCTATGCCTGATATATAGTGGGTATGTAGCAGGCTTAATCTGCTAGCTCAAGCTATTAAGGTTCTGCCTTCACCTCTGGAGATCTCAGGTTCAGTCCCTAGAGACAACCAAGATCAAGGTTGTTATGTCTAGTATCACAGATCTTAGAATTTACTTTTTCTTTGAGGCACAGGGGAAGTTCAAATGGAGCTCGCTCTTGCAAATATCTGATTCTTCATAACATGAATAAATCCAAGTGGAAAAGGGTTACCGTGTTGCATTTCAGGAGGTATGCAGATTAAGATCATTTCAATACATTTGAATTACAATTGTTCCGGGGACCTGACCTTTGCATTAAGTGCCACCACTTTATAAGGTCAACTCATTGATCGTTTGTCACTTCAGAGTAATGTGAATGGAGAGCGAAGCAGTAAAGTTTCAGATGCATTATTCATTTGCACTGAGCCTGTCATGAAAAGCAGCCTGCTGCATCCCCTCTCACTTGTTCCTGTCCCCCTGGATTTCAGAGCACTAGGTGGACTGAAGGTCCTGGGAGGCTGGCCAGTGATTTCAATGGAACCCCATCTATTCTATCCATGAAGCACACTCCTCAGTGTTGGGTGTAGATCTGGGGAGGAGAGGCAAGTTCCCACTTTTGTTTCATGTGGATGGGAAGATTTGATCAGAAGAACTGAATCCGGATGGTAGAGGCCAAATGAAGAGTCATTGGGCTATATGGGATAGGAAGGCTCAGGGGCTTTTTTGTGGGGCAGGAAGGGGGAATCATTCTTCAGTGCTTCAAAAGAGCAGGATGATTTTCCTACCTAACATCTCTTGCCAATGGCTGCAAGTGGGCAGGTTAGGCTTGGCCAAGCCCCTGATACTCTGACCTGATCCCCTTGGGACTATGGAGCACCTCCAGGAGATGATAGCCAAGTCCGCCCCATAATGGTACTCTGAGGCATGTATTCTGCTCCCCTCCTGTATAGATGTGCTGGGAGGGAGAGCACCATGTGATCTCTCCAGACAGCTAGCTGTGGACTGGAAACCACTTTGTGGATAGAGCGGCTTGAATTCCCTTCCCATACGCCAAGCCATTCTGCAGTCATTACTCCAGCCTATGTCACTTGTGCTCCCTTCTCTGAGATCCAAAAGCACACGTGGCAGCAAGCAGGGAGCCCCACATGATGTACAGAGCATATGCCAACACTATCCACATATCTTGCCCCCAGCAGAACTACAATGGATTCTTTGCCCTGGTAGAGGGATTCTTCTCATGCATACTACATGAAACTCCATCTTTTTAAATCTAACGTGGCTCTGTATTAATACAACTATTTGCAGAGGTACTGCAGTGGGCATTCGAGCCATATGAACACAGACTGGCTTCCTAGTACCTTCCCTAGACGACTACTCCCTCCAAGTTTAATGCAGATTGCTACAGATGAGATGGGCTTTACCTCTGTGTATTTTGGCTACTAATGCTTAGTGATGTTACTGTTATTTATATCCCCATAGGCCCCACTGAGATCACAGCCCTATTGGGCTTCGCACTGTACAAACATAGTAAGAGTCTCTGACAAAGACCTAGAGAAGATAGACATGGTGGGGAGCTGAGTCATGGAGTGATTAAATGTCTTAACTGAGGTCACAGGGCGTTTCTGTAGCAGAGCAGGAGGTTGAACCTATGTCAGATAAGTTCAGCCAGACTAGGTTAGACCAAAGGTCCATCTAGCCCAGTATCCTGTCTTCTGACAGTGGCCGATGCCAGGTGCCCCAGAGGGAATCAACAGAACAGAGAATCATCAAGTGATCCATCCCATGTCACCCAATCCCAGCTTCAGGTGAACAGAGGCTAGTGACACCATTGCTCTCCATCCTGGCTCATAGCCATTGAAACCAAGTTCTGTGCCTTAACCCCAAGGTCTCCAATGCTCCCAAAGGCAGTTGCCTATCTTTAGTACACAGAAGCATTTGTTGGATGTTATATAAACCACACTTGCTTTCTAAAAAAATTGGATTAGTTAAATAACCATATTTTAGTCCGTGAGTGGAACAGTCAGCGTTCCCTACGGAGCTTGCCATTGGGTGAACTATCACTTGGTTCCAAATCAAGTATCTTTAGCTGTAAACACACTGCCCTGTAACTTCATGATTCATTACAACCGGTATGTGGGATATAAATCATCCCTGGCAGTTGTTTCTCCGAGAATAAAATAACCACATTACTGTAACAAATGGACGTACTTGGAACTGGTCAAAACTAATGAGTGGCAGCCGCTACAGGGGAGAGTGATGTATTATCTGTAATATAAGGCTGATCATGAATCACGATTTTCATTTCTGTTCATTAGAGTCCTGGTTTCTCAAACTACTGAGCAAGGTAACTTTGAATGGAATCAAAGCAGGACTCCATAGTGGGACAGTGGGGAAATTTGAAGCCATAAAAGAATTGCTAATTCATTTCCTTTCTTAATTCAATAGCTCACGCTTCCCTTTTTTTTAAAAAAAAATCTGGGGTCAGAATTTCAGTTATACTTAGGACAGAGCAGAGACCTTTAAATAGACATAAATATAATGTACTCACTTCATAGCCCTTTTATGCTGCCAGGATTGAATAAAAGGATCTTGAGAATTAGGCCCTCTTATTATATAATTACAGTCCCAAATTATCTACCAGAAGTGTTGAGGCCATCTTGATACGTGCTAGTACAAGAATCTATACAGAAGAGTGGGTATGAAAATAGACACAGACAGATTTAACTGTTCTCTTAGGGCGTGATTCAAAGCAATGAGTCTTTCCATTGACTCTAGCGGCTAATGGATCAATTGCTTAAGGCCTGATTCTGATCTCGGTCGTTCACAATGGGTTTACACTGGTTTATCTCATAAGAACATGAGAACAGCTGTATTGGGTCAGACCAAAGGTCCATCTAGACCAGTATCCTGTCTTCTGACAGTGACCAATGCCAGGTGCCCCAGAGGGAATGAACAAAACAGGTAATCACCAAGTGATCCATCCTCTGTCGCCCATTCACAGCTTCTGGCAAACAGGGGTTAGGGACACTATCTCTGCCCATCCTGGAGCTATCCTCCACAAACTTATCTAGTTCTTTTTTTAACCCTGTTATAGTCTTGGCCTTCACAACGTCCTCTAGCAAAGTTGATTTTGTGTTGTGTGAAGAAATACTTCCTTTTGTTTGTTTTTTTAAACCCGCCTATTAATCAGTGGAGTTCCTCTGATTTACATTAGAGTTGATGAGGCATTCAATGACAAAGAATGAACAGAGTTAATAATCATATGTACCTAAGTTCACAAAACTTTTGGGCTGTGTGAAGACTCTCACAATCCTCAAATATCTGCTCAACCCCACCCAAAAAAAGAGGTGAAAGAACCAGATGTTATCCCAGTGTTCATGGACAACAGCTACAGTTACTTCGTGTCTAATAGAGAATTGAAAATGTTTCTGAACCCGTTTTTTAATTATATGGCCATATCTAATTGTGATTCTTTAATAGCAATCTGCACTATTTCTGGAATCTGTTGTATGTATAGGTAATCTACACTTTATACTACTAATGGATATTTTATTTTACTGTCATGGGCTCTGCCTTAGCAGCTCAAATACATTTCTTATGTGTAGAAATGCTTCAGGGAGATTAATACACCACCAGCAGCAGAGGTCTGAGTAGGAGCTACTTTCTCTTCCCAGGCTGTGTTGGTGGCTGATGACAACTCTTTGACTGGAGCCAAGAGAACATGATCTGACTTCCTTGTTGTAATTTTAGATGGGGTGTGTGGTTTTATTTGCAGAGCTATCTTGCTTTTTCCATAGATGTTGCAGAGAAAAAGCGAGAATACTTGGTGTGTATTTGGCAATGGACATGATCTAAATAATTAATTAACACATTTTCCCATCATACCAGAGGTAGGTTATTATCCCACTTGTGCACAGGAGGTGGTGGAGAGAAAGGTGACTTGGTGGAGGTCACACAGGAAATGCTAGAGCTGGGAATAGAACTCCGAATACTCTGATGTCTAATTCTGTGCTCATTTCTTCGAGACGTTAGATGAGAGCTCTTGTTGCTGAGAAACAACCACAAACCAAAGCTTTCACAGAATTTAATTAGGGAAAAGTGTGTGGCAGGGGAGCTGAGGGTGGAAAGATGCTGCTATTTTGAATCTGTGGCTTATCCTGGTTCAAGATGGTGTGTTTATACTAGGGATTTGCCCCAGCATAACTACTCTGCTGCAAATATACCCCTTGTAGACAAGTCCTCGGTCACGCATGGCCCAGAAGAGAGAGTTTTGAGGCTGCTGTCAGGAGAGGAATGCACTGTCATGTAGAAAGGTTTCCTGAAAGAAATAGGTTTAATGAGTGATCTGAAGCAGGAGGAGGGAAGGTGTTTGGCATCGGGCATTTTCAAATTCAACATCCCCCTTTGCAATCTCTCCCAGCATGTTCACATTTATTTAACCTTTATTTTGTGGTGTCTGCCCCCCACCTCTGGCAGTGCTGATGGAAACTGGGCCCCCGTAGTGCTGGACTCTGTACAGGCACATCGTGAAAATCTCTGCCACAGAGAACAACATGTGATGCACATTGGCATCATCTTCGGTGAGCAGAATTCAAACGAAACACAAGCCAGTTAGATTCATTTGGCTACGCTGAGATCCTGGCTTGCTGATCTTCTGAAAAAGCAGAGTTCCTGCATATGGAATGCAACAGTATTTCCAAAGCTCACCAGCATTGCCAAGAAGATCTCAGAGATGCACACTTAATCTGGTCTCTAAAGAGCATCGGCTGCATGTAACGGTGCCAAAAATAATTCCAGGTGTCATTATTGTTCTGAAAACACCTAACATTTGATTTTCACTCTCAATGAGATTTTTCACCCCCATGGCCTATGCACCACCTGCTTCCTATGTAAGCCCTCAAAATAGTGCCCTCCAAAAAGGAGTCAATTCATCCAGAGGTAGTGGTAGCTGTTTAAAGGGCTGAAGAGTGCAATAATGGTGCATCTCATTCTTCAAAAGCCTTTACAATCCAAGTCATACACCCAGCTGCCCACAGGCAAAAAGAGAACCGAAACCCTTATGGGGAAGGATGGTATAATTCATAGGGCACTGTACATAGACTAAGAAGTCTAGATGGTGGTGTGATTAGACAATACATTCATTTGTCTGCATGTAGGCAAAACTCCTATTGGCTCCAATAGATCTACCCACAGAGGGCTGGCAAGGTCAGGCTGTTAGTATTTATATTATGATATGGCCTGTGTCCTAACCAAGATCAAGGTCTCATTGTGCTAGGCTCTGTAGATACATATACCAAGAGAGGTCTTACCCAGAAGAACTCATGGCTACCATGATAGACACAGGGTGAGAGGGAAAAACAGTGAAGTACTTGCCACGGTGGCATAGGAGAGCTGGGGATAGAACCCAGTTCTCCTGGGTCCCAAATCTAGTGTCCTATCCCAGATAGAACATACTTCCTTTCACTGACCTCCTGCAAGGACTTCAGGAAAGGTACATGCATTCAAGCAGAAACAAGCTGAGCTTATAATAGATCTGTTTTTTGATACCCATTCATGGACAACCAAAAAAGCTATTAGTGATAACACCCAGCTCTGATATAGCAATCCAAGCATGCTCTAATGGAGGTCTGCATCATTCTCCCCAATTTATAGATGAAGACACACAGACACAGAAAGGTAAAGTGACTTGCCCAAGGTCAGCCAGCAAACTGGTGGCAGAGCCAGGAATAGAATCCAGGGCTCCTGAGTCCCAATTTACTGCTCTACTAGGCAGTAGAAACTCAGATTAATAGAGAGAGAGAGAGATTCTGCAAAGAAACAAGACTAGCCAGACCAATGCTCTTTAGTTTTTGTTTTGTCACAGCTGCTATTAATGTAACAAAGCCCAAGAGCTTGTGCAAGCTAAGCACGTGTTTATCAATGAACTTTCAGGCTGGTCTGTGGATGTGTCTTTGATTAGAACTACTTCGGCGTAGCTATTTATATCTCTTTCAGAGTCTGATCATGGCCATATGCTCCCGAGACCACAGAACGGAATCATAACAGCTGTTTGATGTTACAATAAGAGGCTTGTTACCAGGCTCGTAACTAATGGATTCTTTCCTTCCCCCCCCCATCCCCTTGACGCTTGCACCTTAAAGGGCCAGCTTGTAGCGGCACTTGTGTGGCTGTGGGGGAGAAGAGCATGCAAGACAATGAAGTGCCTTCCCTGGTACGTCAGCTATGGGGTTTCAAGAGATTGAGAGACTGGAGATTTTTGGGACAGGGACATTCTTTGAATCTCACCCAGGTTCCTTTTGAAAATCTCAGCTGAATTAAAAAGGCACTTTGGCACCTAACTTCCCCAGGCACCTTTAGGAAATCCCCGCCCAGGGCCACGTGCACTACCTAACACAAGTGGGCCCCGTGAAAGGGGGCTAGTTTCAGCACCCTAGTCCAGTGTAGGGGAGTCAGCTCTGCTGCTGCCCTAGTTGTACTTCATTTGCGAGGAAAGAAAGGGCTTCGATAATCTGTACTGTCAGTCTGGCACTAAATCATTTAGAAATGAATTCAAGTCCTGGGGTATTTTTTTTTTCCCATGATCGGTTTAACCTTGCCTACCAGTAGCAGTTTCACATGCAAAGTGCTCTCCATGTGACATATCTTTCTTCGTGCTCAAGGCTCCTGCAAATAAATAATCTTGATCACGAATCAGAACAAGACTGAATTATTTTTGGATGACAAGCCAAAATTTTTTTTAGCATTTTCACTTCCTATTGTTATCTACATTTCCCTTGCATGTTAATTTTTATGACAGAAGTCCAAGAGACAAATGAAATAGAAGAGGAAACCATCAATTAATGCTCCTTCAAAGGAGTGAAACAGACCAAAAAAACCCACAAACCTTTATTCAGATGCCAAGTTGTCCTTCAACATTATTCAAGAAATTTAATGATGAGAATTGTCTTTGAAGATTCTTGGTTCAGTCTCAGGAGTAAAAGCCTGGCCCCATTGGAATTAATAGCAGCTTTGTCCATTAATAATACTTTGCATTTTTACCTGTAGCTCTCCAAACAATTTGCAAAGAATGTCAGTAGCATTAGACCCATTTTGTAGAAGGGGAAACTGAGACAGAGAGGGGCAGTGACTAACCCAAGGTCACCCAGAAAGCCAGTGCCAGAACCCAGGTCTTCTGCATCACAAGCAAATGCTTTGTCTACTAGGAGACACTGCCTACCTTTGTCTGCAAGAAGGCCAAGATTTCATCTGAGAAGTGTAAATCCAGAGAACTATAGTGAAATCCAGGTGCCTTCTCCATCTGGTTGTACATTCTGAAGGTTCCTTTTCTCTTGACCTACGGGGTCATCCAGCATAAAGCAAACATTACAATTAAACATGAGTTTCATGTACTATATTTATTTGCATTCCTTTTTCAGCTAGTTTCAAGTTAACCCTTTAATTAACCCTTTCTTGCTGGTGATGTTTATCTTCCTCAGTTTGGGGAAAGATTTTAATCACTCATTTGAGTCGGATGAAATTCCTGTGAGGATGTATGTTAGATTGTTTGGAACGAAAACACACCTACTATAGTGTTCATAGACGACTCAGTGCTTAAGGTACTGGCAAGAGCTCTGCTTTAAGCTGTGTCTACTTCTAAATAGCTGTGAATAAAAGTGCTTTCACAGGACTCGGTCCAGATGCTGTCTGGGATGCTCAGCCCTTAAAGGTGCAGTGCCCAATGCTGTACTACCTATTGAAATACCCTGTCTGCTCTATATTTAATTATCTGTTGGCTACTTTCAACCAAAAAAAGCCCCCAGCCTTGACTTTGGTGGATTGCTAAAAGATGCAAATAATTCAGTGCAATGTAGGAACAGAAAGACCTTGCTGTGTGAGATTTACTAATAGCTCCTGCACTTACAGCCCCTTTCTTCTGAGAATGAGAAAGTGCTTTAACAACACTAAGGGCCGGATTTTTCAGAAGAGCTCAGCCTGCAGGGTGGAGAGTGTCAGTAGGCTGCCCAGCAATGTCACAATGGGAGGTGTTGTGAGCTGAAATATCTGCCCCTCTTTGAGGTGCCCAAGTGGGACCTGACGCAGACTGACCAAGGGTTTTAGGCACATAAAGATGCAGCGAAGCTCCTAGTTCAGTTGTCAAAAGCGAGAGTGTTGAAGATAGAGTGATGCAAATGTTAAGAGGCACAGGCGACTAGCAGTGTGTGGATTGGGAATAATTCACCTAGGGAGCAGAAACAATCCGTTGTGATTTAGCAGATTATAATTTAGCAAATTATGAAACACGAATGCTTGAAGCAACAGTCACAGCAGAGTTTGTGAACAGTCTTAGACAAATTTATGTCCTCCTCCACCATTCTTTGAATGATTTCAAAGTGCTACGCTGTTCAACGTCAAAATGTGCTCATGGATCATCTGCAAATAGTTCTCTGCAATGAGCTCATCCAGTTCCCTAGCTATGTATGGGTCTACCCCTTCTATATCTGGGTAAATTGAGGAACTGATTAAATGACTCACCTGAGGTCATACAGTAAGTCAGTGGCTACAAGTTGTCTTCTATACCCTGCACTCTAACTAGTAGTCATCCCCTTTATAAACTGTTGCTAAAAACGTACAAATCTCAGTCACCTCTCTCCGGTCAGAGCCAGGGTCTGAACCAAAACAAATGCAGGCGCATTCTACCAAGTTCATTTCTAAAGAAGACGAGGTAGGATAATTCCCTATTTCGCACATTAAATATTGTTTGGGCAAAACCACATGTAACAGTCCCTCTGTAGTCTAGAGGTTTGGCTCCTGACTTGGGTTGTGGGAGATGTGGCTGGAAATCCCTTTTCTGCCTCTGTTAAGAAGATGTCCAGTGCAGCCCAGGTGGGTGTGTCCTAATCTGTGGGGAATAGCAATGGGGGAACTTAGTCACTGTTAGCCATGGAAACTGTTCCACTAGAATTAAACGTTATTTGTGCCAGCACTTAGCCTAACCACTAGACGACTGAGGAAGCTTTAGCCGTGTACCGGGAGTGGCTGGGGATGTTGGTGGCCCAATGAATATGTAATTAAAGTGGAACAGATTTAGCAGAAAAGAGTGAGGAAGGACCACAGCCCATCAGAACACCCTGACCTGGAAAGGAGTGACTCTAGTCATCACAGCACCAAAACTGTACCCTAGAGGCTGTTTTGAGTCCTCATTTAGCAAACCACTTCTCAAGCCAATCCGGCTCTGCGTTTTAAAATGAACCACACCTCTTTTTCCAGGAGAGGAAAGACCCCCTCGACCATGAGCCCATGTTTGCACCACAAATCGTAACCCATGGCCTCATACTACCCTACTGTTCAAATTTCCCAGCTCATTTGACTGTGTATGACTTTAAGAGCACTTTGTCCATTTACTTTTCAGAAGAAATGCTACTTCAGCCTTTGTATGGCTCTTGCATCAGTTGACATTCCATGCGGCACCACTTTGTAGTCTCACAGTGATGTCTAACAGTGCATGGATTATGGTAGGGTGGAACTGGGGAAGGCTAATGAAATACGTCCCAAGATCAAGGATGGAATGAGCTATGGTACGTCAGTAACCTAACTGCAGGATGGCATTTATAATCCTGCTCCCATTACCTACAGTCTGATTAGTTTTGGGGGCAAAGAGCAGAAACACAGTCATACATCGAAGAGGATACGATTGTCTAGGAGATAGAGCTGTCTCTGCCTCTAGATGGCTTTTTAAATTAGGACCATTACTTTGCATTCATGGCATGGGCACCCATTGTTAACTCTCTGATTATTCAAGATTCATTAGCTGAATCAAATAGTCCCGGCACAGTACCGATTTAAAGGTATATCACTGCAGTCCAGCCCAATTAAAGCTTTTTCAGAGGCATCCGCCTATTTCTTACAAGAAGCTTTATTGCATTGTCATAAGAAGCAAGCATTTCTGGATAATGTGTGGTGTTACTTGTTTTGTTCTCTGTAACAAACAAGTGAGAAACTGCCAGCAACAACACCAGCCTTCTTCAGGCAGCCCCTGAAATATGCAAATGGTCAGTCATACACATGGACTCATGCAACAATGAGGTATCTTCACAGGTCCTGTGTCAGCAGGGGATGGGTGACAGATATTCTGGGACATATTCCTAACATGATGCTGTTGCTCCCTGCTCCTGAAACCATCCTCACCTGTGCAGCATGGAGGTGCAAATGCTGCAGGGAATATTTGCTATGTTCCAGTGCATGTAACCGTGACAGTGATGAGCGTAGCAACAGAGCACTGAACACAGCAGAGACAGATTCTGGGTGGGAGTAGAAATGTTTCAACTACCTGCAAATTACAGAGACTATTTTTTAGAATAATTATAGCTCGTAGGGTTGTTGTGTTAGACATTCAATGATTATACATAAGGGTTGTCACGCTGTCTGGGATGGCTTACAACTGAGAGGCCCAAACTTAGAGCAGACAGTCAGAAAACAGGGCAGA
The DNA here is from genome assembly GCA_007922305.1 of Dermatemys mawii. Taxonomy (NCBI): domain Eukaryota; kingdom Metazoa; phylum Chordata; order Testudines; family Dermatemydidae; genus Dermatemys; species Dermatemys mawii. The sequence goes on from ML677387.1 coordinate 7,308,526, forward strand.
CACCCCAGCTGATGGTGTATTCCATCATTAGATTTCACCACTCTAGTAACAAATGTATACCCCAGAATTACTATACTAATCTTCCCATGGCACCAGTGACAGTCCCCTAAGCTCTCCAGCCCTTCTTTATTGCCCTGACAAACTGAATTTTGTGATGAAAGGTTATTAAAACAACAACAAAAAATCATCTCACATTAGGTTACTCCCAGCCCCAAAGGGTCGGTCACTTACCCCATGTCAATGGATAGTGTGGATCTCACACCAAAGACAAGCCTGATAACCATTTTCTGTAACTAAAGGTTTGTTAGCTAAGGAAACAAAATGAGTTATTGAGAAGTTAAAGAAGCTAAAATACATGAACAGCTCAGTCAAAGTTTGTAAGTCCAATATGATAGTTTTCCATAAGGATCTCAGGGTTCCCTAGAGTAGCTCTAGGGATCGCTGTCCAATCGCTCAGCATTGCACCTGGTCAGAATCCACCAGTCCACAGCTAGATCCATTCTTTAACAGCTATCTTCCCCGGAAGGCAATCTGGCAAGTGTCTCCATCACAACACGGGCTTTTCCTTTGTTGACTAACCACAGCCTGAGTGTGTGGATTTCCCATCTTTCAACACAATAACCCATTGTTTTGAAGTTAGCATGCTGCTTCATTTACAATTCCAAACCTCCAATCCCATTACAGATATTTACATAATGCATTTAGTTACAACAATTCGAACAATCTTTCATTAGTTTTCATGAAGTTTAAGTAGAGCGACCAGATAGAAAGTGTGAAAAAATTGGGACGGTGGTGGGGGTGGAGGGGTAATAAGAATCTATATAAGAAAAATTTCCAAATATCGGGACTGTCCCTATAAAATCGGGACATCTGGTCACCCTAAATTTAAGCATCAAGTAAATACATCTCTAGGGTTAACATAAGTACAGGGTATATATAATGTAGCTAGATGTAACGTGATAGCAGACAACAGAATACAGATAGGCAAAAACAATACAACATCTGCTTTTGATCTACTCTAACAAGGGAATTGGCCTGAACACACACCTTTTAGCATTTCTTTTCTATTCATAACACAAGTGAATTGCCCTATTGCTCTAGCATGAGATGGCAATCTGTTAGAGTCACAGGGGTTGCATAAGAGTATATGCTTTGTTATGCGCATGATCCATTCATAAGTGAGATTCTGCAGCCCTTCTACTAAAAATCATTACAGTTGTATAATCAGATTACACATATTGTCGTTGTATTCAGTGATAGTAAGAAGGTAATTACAGTTTTACTATGTGTGCTTTAGACTTATGTCTCCAATCAAGTAGACATCAAAATATATGTTATAATTAGGGGCTAGGAGTCTTATCTTCATAAAAATACACGGGAAAAAATATTTCCCACATCAGTCCATTCTACAAATAATGACAAATATTTTCATGTCTTTCATGGTATAAAAAAGGTCTTCTCTAGATAATACCTAGTCCTGTATAAGTGTAGGGGACTGGACTTGATGAATGCTTGAGGTCTCTTCCAGTCCTATGATTAAGTTCAAACTGTCATGCGACTACAGACTTTTGCTTTAACCAAAGGCAAACAAACTACAGGAAAATGCATAAAATGTATCAGCTAAGGCTAAATATTTCACACAGGGTACTATTTTGAATATATAGGTGCACTATCGACTGTATTTATAAGATTTCTGTCAATTTTTATCAAAATTTGATGATTTCTGTTTTGGCCCTTATTAAGATTTTGATGCCCTTTTAAGTTTGGATGCCCCAAAACATTTAAACATTACATGACAGAGGAAAAACTGCCCCACTTCCAGCATCTACATCTTTGCTGTTGGTGACCACTAGCTATGTGCGTAACTTGTGGTAGCAGCGTGATTTTTCTAGTTGATGAGTTACCCCTTATTGCCCCAAATAGGTCCAGGCTGGGAGGCTAGATCCTTGAGTTAAATTTCCTAGCCCTATGGCAATAACAGATGAATATATTTTTACTTCATCTTCTGAGTTTGGCTGATGGGCAGCCATTGGGGAATTAGGCCCAGTCACATCAATTCAGACTGATTTGTTGACTGATCAATTTGATTTAGGTCAATTTTGTGTCAAGTCACCGGGGGATAAGAACACTAATGACGGCTACGGGCAGCCTCTATTCCGATTCCTGCCACCAGCCGAGCTCAATTTTCTACCCTCTCTCTCTCTTCCAAGCTGGCATGAAATCCATCCTGCATAACAGCCCTGTGGTGTCTGAGCTAAAAATAAAACTGCAGCACATGCCTTTCAAATGGACCACATTGAGGGACATCATGATTTTTGTCCCAAAAGGCCACATTTTTCAAAGGCATTTGTTGACAAAAGATGCAGCTGCACACAACCAACGAATTACAGTCTAAGACTAATCTCTTTGAAGCCAAGATGCCTCTTACTACGGGACAAATCAGAACCCAGCACATGGGGCCCTGATCTCAGTAAATTCTCTAAACACCACTATAAGGCATATAATTTTTATATAGCTACAAAAATAATGCACATACATAGTTAATGTTCAAGATTTTCATGTGCTCTGAGATGGATGAAAGATATAGTAGATGCAGTAAACTCGAGATGATTATTGGGTATTCGCGTTAACTTCACAAGAAGCCTGCTCATATTGTCTAAGTACATCAGTGTCATTCCGGCAATGGTTCAAGAGACATCTAGAGTATAAACTCAGAGGCTGGGACTGCTTCTCACTACGTGTTTGTACAGCACCACCACAGTGGAGCCCGGAGCTAGGTCCGGGTCTCTCGATGCTCTTGTAGTAGAAATAATCAAACTTCAGTCATCAATCCAATCAATGTACAATTGGAATTCTGCAAACAAAACAAAACATTGGAATATCTTGAAGGATATCGGTAGAGTGAGGGATGGGCAGTAACTTATGGCTGATAAATGTGTAATATATACTTAGAGCCTGGTCCCAAGCCCATGGAAGTCAATGGAAAGCCTTCCCACTGAGTTTCCCTTAGTACTGTCGGTAGAGTACAACTCTTACCAATATTAGCACTGAAGAAATATTGCTGTTATAACCGTTGCCCAATTGTAACATTGTGTAGGACTTCTTTCCCCACGAACCTGTCAAAGAAAGTCTACTGGATGCTCACCTAAATGCTGTCAAACTCAATTACTTCCAAATTGCCTTTAAACCTGACTTGGTCATAATAGGATGTGTTGTTATGGAGTGAAAGGGGTCAAGGCAAGTACCAAGTGCTAATGAATCAATTTATCGAGCTCAAATGAATGAAAGGGACACTAGCAGTAAGACAGTGTGTGTCCATTACGGACCAGATTAAGCAAAGGCTCTCATGCATCCTTGAGTAAGCGAGTAAATTGCAACCTGTTGCTCATTCTTTCTTGAAAGTGAGGGTGTATAAACTCCCCCGACGGGCTGATATAGTACCTTGTGGTTAAATTCTTGTTACAGTTATTCTTATTGAAAGGAGAAGTGATAGTTGCAGGTTTAAAAAAAAACAGAAGAAGAAAAAGACCAAAAGATGAGGATGGATAATAGCCATAGATAGGATGACCAGACAGCAAATGTGAAAAATCGGGACAGGGGGTGGGAGGTAATAGGAGCCTATATAAGAAAAAGACCCAAAAATCGTGACTGTCCCTATAAAATGGGGACGTCTGGTCACCCTAGTCATGGATCAGATTGTTCAAGACTTAGGGAACTATTAATGTGAAAGGATTGAAGTCGGGGATAAATTGGATAAAAGTAGTGCAATGTTCAGAGTTCAGTTTTCTATGGAAATACATTATTATGTCATTACTGCTTGATGTTTTAGTCAGCGATGATTTACATTTTATGGTTCCAGTCAGAACCAGATGAAAACTGGGGAATGTGGCAGACTTTAAATAATTAACAATTTAGGCTCCTGTGAGGTGTCATACTTCGGTCTGATTCTGGCCATTGGATCTTGTAGGGGATTGGGTTTAGTGGCCTGTAATTTGAAGGAAGTTGGATTAGGGGATCTGGCGGTCCCTTCTAGCCTTAAACTCTACATCAGAGCAACACCAAACAGCAGTTCGGGACAGAATGTGAACTCTATCTGTGAAATGTTCTTCTGCCAGTTGGGCATGCAGAGGGGTTTTGGATTGGTTGATTGCCTCTCTCACAATGTTTGAAAAATGCTTTAAGATTTAGATTATATTTATCTAAATACACACTACCTAATTGGACTTGAACAGGGCACTGAATAAGACAGCTCTTGCCTTGCAAAATGGGCCACTGGCTTTTTAATGTACACAATTATAAAACCAAGAGCCTGCACCTCTCCTTCAAAATTTAGCACCTCTGCTAGTGTAGTGCCAGCCAGCATCTTTGTCCCCTGCTCCTACTAAAAGTAGGCATCAGATCACATTTGCCTTCCTGTACTGGACACAAAGGCTGTCTGCATTGCAATAAAACAGACAGGACTGGGCCCAGGCTGCGTGGCTCTACAATTGCCATGTAGACATTCAGGCTTTTTGGAGTTCGTGCTCAGATATTGCAGTGGCGGTGCTCCAATCTGAGCATCTGCACTGCAATTTCACAGCCCCCCGCCCCAGTCTGAATTTCACAAGCTTGTCTCAGCTGACCAGGCCTCAGAGCCTCAATGCTGTGGTTTAAAAAAAAAAAAAAAATCACGGCCTACATGTAGAGTTACAGGCTATGTACTTTTTGTCTAGCCCAGTGAGAAGACCTCTGACATGTCCCTGCACAGCAGGCTCTATTTCTATCTGCTGTGTTGTGATGACTGTAGGAGTCCATGAGAGACTCATTATGGAAGCTCCAGCTGCTCTGTTAAGTGTGCAGTATACAGCAGGGTGCAGAATTCCAGTGGATTTTACAAAATCTGTTCCTGCGTAATTAATCTCTGTAAATGCTAGGGCACTTTAGCACCTCTTCTGAGTGGCAACGGCAAGGCAAGGATTTATGGGGTCGGAAACAGTCTTCAGATTTAATCTACAAGAAATTAAGCTCCCGACTGCTCTTCTTGATTGTTTTCACACAGATACACAAAAGAGATATAGCTGCCTGACAACAAAGGGATGTCCCACCAACTTCAATAAAGGTGGATATATTCTATAGCTTCCTGTGGCTTCAGGTCTCTCAAATGGAGACTGCCTGGCACAAATTAAAGCTGCTTCTTTGCAACTCTAATTTATATCAATAGAGTACCTTATTGCAACGGAGGATTGGGTGTAGCAGCCCCCCTCATGTGCCTGCCCCCTCTGCATCCAGAATGCCCCTTCCTTAATTTAGATGGAATAAGGGATAACATGTTAACCATAACCCAATCGCTGTCTGACATTAAATAGTGTTACACAAGGCATGGCATACGGAGACCTCAGCCTGCTTAAAATGATGACAAACACTGTTCTAAAAATCTCCAGCCTTTTATCAAAGGAAAAGCATTTGAAATGTAAAGTATCATTTACATCCCTTGTTCCCTTTCCCCTGAACTGGAAGGGTTTTTAAAGAAAGAAAAAAACCTTGTTTGACACTCTTGGATGGTATTAAAAATAGTAATATCAGTCCTTTTGGAGAAAAGAGAGGACGTTTGTTGAGATGAGCTGGAGCTATTAGTGTTGCTGAAGTCCTTTCATCCCAGATGATGATTGGGATTCAGCTGGAAATGGGTGATGTCATCTGGACATCTCTCAGAATCAGGAGGATGAAGGCCCAGCCATCCAGGAAGTGGTGGGGGTGGCAGCCCTGATGGTGACGCTCGCTCCAGTAGCCTCCATCTGTTCTTTCCCTCCATTTCTTCCTACTTCCCCCACAAAAATCTGTCTTAAGGACTGAAAAGGGAGTGATGGGTGGAATGGCCAATCCCCTCATTATTTTGTACACCAATTAGGCCTAATATCCAGCACGCCCATTTCGGTGTGTTAAAATTTCCGGTTCCATCTTTTGTTTTTAGGAAGCACAATTCCAGCAGTCCTCATGTCATATCATCAGGGCCTTTTTGGTTTAGGCTAATCAAGTTTGACTGGTTTTCTTGCACATGTTCCCCTCCATATTATATTGAGAGTTTAATTCATAAAATATCAATTAGGGTAAATTGGTCGGCCCAATTGCCACAGCTCTTCCCCTTACATCAGCAGCTGAGGAAAGGCTGGCACAGGAGGTAGCTCTGGTGTCTTTACCAGCTTGACAGAACTGGGGAGTTCTCCTGTACGGGGGGAATTCTCCACCGCTCTTCTCTAGCTGCCCATTTTGAGGTGCAAAGTGGCCTCAGTGGACCAGAGAATCTGACTCAGTGTTTACCTCTTCAAAACGGAGTTAGGCAGGAAGAGCCCAAACCAAAACTCAGGCAATCGAATGGGAGAAGAGAGATCCTGTTCACCATTATGAAGCCGCAAGGGACCAAATCTAACCTTCTGTATAACGCAAGCCACAGGACTTGCCTGAATTAAATTCCTTTGAATAGGAGTTTGCATCATGGGACTCATAGACCGCTCTTCAGTTCAAGCCATTGAGTAGCATTCTGACAGCTTACAGAAGCAGAAGGGGAAAAGCCACTATGCTTTCATGAAGCTGACTGATGACCTTAAACAACAATGTATATTCAAATAAGCCAAGACCTTTCATCCTAATGAGGTCTTTATCTCATTGACTGACTTCACATTTCATCTAAGATCAGCAGAAAGCAAAAAAGACAACTACAAAATATGACTAAGATAATCAGGACAGCAAGCTGGTAAACTAGAAGTGGGTACCAGTAACAATGCATCCGTTTGGTTTAGTTGATTCAAACCCGTGTGTGAATACTTCTTTCAGTTTATCTTAATCCTGGCCCAGATCCTCAGAAGTATTTAAGTGCCTAACTCCCATTGAAATCAATAGGAAACAGGCACCTAAATCCATCTGAGGATCAGGGCCTGCCCCTTTCCTCACTGACTAAAGCTAAACGGCGATAAACCTGCTTTAAAACACAGCCATTTTCACTGGTGTATCTAAATCAATGTGCACACATGCCTTCCGTTAAATTGGTACAGTTCTGCATGTAGAGAACTTTCCTCCACTCTTCTAGGATGAAAGCAAGAACACATATAAACCACCTACCCTTTCAATGCTAGATCTAGAGTAGCAGAGTAATAGGGGAGGCATTTAAGAATGGATATGAAAAAAATATTCAGAGGGTAAAAGCTGAGCAAAGAATGAGAAAAATATTCATGAACATTTTGGGGTCTTTTAAATGGCATTTTATCCCTTGCTACGAGATATTGAGGTTGAGAGAGAAGGTCTTATTAGTCTAAATAACAATTCAGCATTACAATAGTGAGGATTTTTCTATCTAGCCAAAAAACCCATTCTCATCTCAAGAGTTTAGGAAGGGATTTAAGCCTTCATATTTCTGGTCAACGAACCTTTCAACTAATGGGGGTTAGGGAGCAATTTTCCTTGGGAGAAGGTTCATCCTTAACTGCCAACTGCACGGTTTCCGGCTCCTTTCTCTGACTAAGTCTGCACGACAGACATCTGCTGGCATTGTTCTGTCTCGTGGGAGTGTGACTCCTGATCAGCATAACTGTGCTGACAGAAGTGCCTTGTGTAGATGCAGCCCATACTGGCAGGACTGGGGTAGATTTACTAGAATGGTACAAAGTGTGAATATGCCAATATAAGCTACTTCTACATTAGAAGTGCTTGGCTGGAATGGTATACCGGCATTCCTATACTGGTGGAACACTTAGTGTGGACATGGCTTCTGAAATGTCTGTATTGTCTACTGGACAGATCAGGTGAGTGAGGTAATCTGTCCTATTGGACTGTTTGTGAGAGAAGCTTTCAAGCTGCACAGAGCTCTTCTTTGGTTCAGTAACACAGAAGTTGGTCCACCTGCCTAGTCTGTAATATCCTGAGACCGACACTGCTACAACATGGCATGTACTGTGCACTCCCAGAGAGGAGATTGGATTATGCAGAGCAACGATTTGATAGTATGGCTATTTTTATGTTCCTTTTGAGTTGCCTGGGGTATAACTCAGCCCCTAAGTTCCCTCAAAGGTGGGTGCCCTCACAGCCACACAGAAGGTCACCAAGGGTCATGCACTTAAATACCCCCAGGCCCAGAGCTGCTGTGACAGGGAGAGTGGGGTCCTCTCTCTAGGGCAAACTGCACCCCAAATCCCTCATCCCTGGCCACACCCCAGAGCCCAAACCCCCAGCCAGAGCCCTCACCCCTCTATACCAACCCGGACCCCGCTCCTGAACACTTCAGCCCCAGGGCCCAGAAGAGGATGAGAAGGGGCCCAGAGTCAGCACACCTGGGCCCCTTCACGCACTCTGAACACCCCCACCACATCACCTCCATATTGGTGCATACAGCAGAATTCATTCTGCACATGGGAAAAATTAGGGGGAACATTGCTCACCGCTGTACCTATGACCAGCACAAGGCCATGCATGATGTAAATCCTCAAAATAGGTCTTTAGTGAGATGCACAGGTCTTTTGCATGGGGGCGAGGGGTGTGTGAAATTCATCAAGGATCGGAAATGGTTGCCTTCAGGTTTCAATTTCAACCTAGAAGAATGTGTTTGTACTTTGGCTGAGGGTTTATACAGCTTGCTTGGTTTAATTCTGATCCGATGTGTACACGCGTGGAGGAAGAATAGATGTGGCATGATCCGAGGCCTGAAAACTAGCCGTGAATATAAACACACTGTCCTTCTAGATTAACAACATCCTTAACACAAACTGAGAGGTTTAATGTTTGAGCTGAAGAAGTTCGCACAAATCTGTTTCCTCATTTATCTTTTCGTTCACTAAACATTTCTTGTACATGTAGCCCTTGTGAAAAGGGTACTTTGACAGGCCCCAGAGAGAGAGAGAGATTCCCTGTTTATTCAGAGAACAGATTCAGCATGGGTCAAGCTTCGTGCCACAGTGCTCTGCCAATGTTCTTTAACCCTACCCTGGAGAGTGCATGGCAAATTCATTCAATATATGTGTTTGCTGCATTGAAGCTTGAAAGCAGTTAAGCTCTTATCTTTATCCATCTATCTAAGTCCACCCCAGTTCAGGAAAGCATAAAGAATATGCTCTAAGTTAAGCACATGGTTAACTATTTTGCTGATTTAGTAGCAGCTTATTATATTCTTTAGTAATCTATGACCGTTAGTTCTCCCGTCACTGCCTATAGTAACTTCTAAGTTGCCGGAGCTGAATTCTGTCTTACTGGTACGTTTTAGAACCCCACTGGGATCAATGGGCCAAATTTACTCCACTGAGTTCAGTGACTTTACACTATGAATGAATATGGCCCAGTGATATTACATAGGTTATAGATTCAATGGCTAGGACAATCGATTGGGACCTCAAGGCATCATAAATACACATAAATAGAGAGACTATCCCTTTAAATATATGTTTTTACAGGGCCTAATACAAAAGGGCCCCTACCTGTCAGAGCCTCTAGGTGCTCTCAGAATGTAAGTGATAATGATGCTACCGTTCATCAGTTTGTGAGAGGGATGAGGTAGAGGAAGTGGCTGTATTTCACCATGTTTGATCATTTGAACCTCTGATCAGCAAATTTCACACAAGTACTGAGGGGAATAATTTATAATTTATCTTCAGAAGGTAACCAAGTACTGTTATCCCCATTTTACAGATGGGAAATCAAGGCCCAGAAAAATCAAGCCCCAGGTGGCCAAAGCTATGTAGGTGCCTAATTCTCACTGCTGCCCTAAGTACCTTTTAGCATCGGGGCCCAAGTGAGTTATCCAAGGAAGCCTGTGGTGGAACAGAGACTTAAACCCAAGTCTCCTGCATATCAAGCCAATGATTGAGCCTTGCTTTCAGAGAATTGGGCCCCCAAAGCATGATGTACACTTAAAAATGGAGTAGGGAAGTGACTTGCCGAAATTTGCACAGCAGATCAGTGGCAGCACTAGGACTAGAAACCAGATCTCCTGCAACCTAATCCAGTATTCTATCTACTATTCCACCCTGCCTCTTCAGGAAAGCATCTAATCCAGGGTCAGCACATCACAAATGCTTTCTAGCATTCCCAGCACCAGTTCAAGGTCTTCCTGCTGTCTCTTGGCAAGCAATTATAATCTCTCGCCATACCCATCCCAGCACAGCCAAAGCATTCACATCAAATCAATACGACAGATGTGACATTTATGCTACTAACAGTTCTACCTGATGGTGCTTTGACGGTACAGAGCTGAATAAGTATGCGGCCTTGAATCCGTGTAGCAGAAGCGGAGTAAAAAGAAGCCCTACTTTATTCATTTGGGAGTGAATGCATTCACTGAAGCATCTCAGATGCCAGATGCAAAGGCATAACAACAGGGACTACTAACTGCCATTCTTTACAAACAGTGAATGCCAATCGAGCATATGAAAGCTCAGCTAGAAAGCAGTACAGACCAGTCCCAATAGAATATTTATTCTAACCCAAAGAACAGAGGCTTAATCCAACGGCTATGTTCAGAAAAAAAATCCTTCCAGTTTGGGAATTAGATAGGGTGAGTGAATAATGAAACAGGGAGGTTTGTGGGTCTCTGGAATCATGATGAATAAGGCAGCTTTGGCAGTAACTGAACATATTTTTTAAAAAACCAACCATCTCCTCCTCCTAGTGCATGGAGGCAAGATTAAAATCTCTTTGAAAAAACAGTTCTTTTCAAAAGCAGTTTGGGGGGTTAAAATAGCTGATTTTCATATCCCAGCTCTATTCCTCAGTAAGGTCTCAATTCAAGTATGAAACTAAAGCTGCACAAAACAGGCCAGGGTGGAAGGAGGAAATGTACCAACTGAGGAGCAGTGGTTGAGCACTGTTTGTGGGGGGCAGGTGCGGACACAGTGAGGAGTTTATTCCTTCACCACTGCCAAGGCGGACAGGGGAGGCAACATGTCTTTCTGATCCTGGGGATGCAAGGAGCTAATTCAATCCCTGAGTAAGGTTACAACAGCTCAGGGGCTGCTCTAAATTGTGAGCCTGCCACCAGTGAGCACTCACTAGCTTATGCTAGTGTCTTGTAGGGAGTCAAGGGCCTTCATGCATTATCTTGCAACTAGAATCTCCCCTTCATTTAAATGAAAAGACCATCACTTCTACACTCAACAGCATGGCTCTTATCAAATATTACACATGAAACGCATTGAGAGTTGAACTGAATTGTCCTTGCCAGACCGTCACTTGGTTTTACAAAGCAAAAACCAATTGAAGTTTTGTTCACCATTATTGATCACCAAGGGTGAGCAAGAGGATGCTCTTGTGTTAAGAATGCTTATTATGGCAGTGCTTAAGGCTGACCAAGAATGGGGCCCCATTTTGCTAGGCTCTGCACAACCCAGAGTTATGGATTGTCCCTGCCCTACAGAGTTTGTGAAGACACTATACACCTATTCCAGAAATTTAGGTTGAGTTCCCAGCTTGGCTATAGGTTTCCTGTTTGTGCTTAGACAAGTCACCCTCTCTGAATGTGCCTCGGTTCTCTGTTTGTAACACTAGGCTAATGCAATTTCTTTTCTCTAGGTAGCACTTGCCCTAAAGAGGTTACTGTCTCTCACTACATGTATGTACATACAGACCCACAATGTCAAGAACAATGGCGCTTGATCTACATTGAGGCCTTGGGCTGCTACCCTAATACAAATAACACGTTCAACTCCTATTTTGACCCCACTTAATTTAAAAACTGCACTACATAGAAAAACAAAGAGCCAGATCTCAATGGAGTTATGCTGTTTTAAATCAGTGGCAGATCTAAACCCAAGTCTCTAAAGGTTAAGAAGAGGTATCAGAGACCTAAGTATTAAGAGCAACTCAAACACTTTTTACAGCTGATTTGAAGAAATTTGTTAGTGTAAAAAATTCTTGGAAAACTGAAATGCTGAAAGGACAAACAATTTTGATGAACTGAAAGCACAGTATAGACTAGCAATATAAAAGAGCCAAATATACAAGGGTTAGACCCCGCAACCATTGAAGTTGAGTTTTGCAATTGACTTTAATGGGACCAGAAATTGGCTCAAGTAGAATGAACAATAGAAGGATGATGTTTGGCAGCTTTAACGTGGGCCACAGAAGGGCAATTAAAGCACTTCCCATTGCAAATTCATCAAGTATTTGGCTCGGCTTGCTCTGTTAGTAGATAAAGCCCTAAGTGAACTAGCACATTGAGTTCGGTCTGTGCAGAAGGTAGATCCCAGAATTAACATCTGGGGCCAATGGGTGAAATGTTAGCTCCACTTAAGATCATGACAAAATTCTCATTAGCTTCAGTGGGGCAAGATTTCACCCAATCGGATTGTCTATCAAGATAAAAACATTTGCATCATATTGGTCTACGTGCAAGCACTCTACCTGCTCTGCAGCCAGACTGATTCCAATAATCCTAGTCTTATCTGAAAGCAGTGCTCAAATCCCTCATGTCCCAGATATGATCATAATTCTGCCCAGCATGACTCATGCTGGCCTTAGACTTTACATTTCTAAGTCTGGAAATCATTTAGGGAACCATTTAATCAAGGAAAACATAAACTTGACTACTAAACAGTGATGGAAGAGGGCAGGAGTTCCAAGCACACTCCATCACTGCGGACGTTCTCTGGATTTGGTGAACATAGACTGAAAAGTTGCATAAAAACAAAATACTTCTGCTTGATGGTTGCAACATAACGCTACCTTATTTCTTAGAATTCAGACCACCGCACACAAACCCAAAATCAGAGACAAAGATGCTGCTCCCTAACAGAGGGGAGCAACTCAACCCTACCTGGACTGGCTGGCTCCAAACTGATTGCATGCTTGCCCACAGAGCCCCTTATTCTGCAAGCAGGCCCAGACCCATACATGCTGTCAACCTGTACTGTAGTGACTCAAGAACTCAAGTACCAACCTCAGGACAAATTGTTAAGAAGCAGGACACAAATCCCCAAATGACTGAGAATTTTGCACTTAGATTTCACCATCCAGGTATCATGTTTAAACTCCTCAGGCATTGTAACAGACTAGCCATGGAGTATCAGCCACTCCCCTTGGGTACTCTGATCTGTTTGGTCACCTAGGCAAACCCAGGGTCCTCACCTCAAGCACCTAAGACTGCTTCAGACAAGCTGTTTCCCACCCTACGCCCCTGCATCGGCTGCTTCCTACCGCTAAGCCCTGCTGGGCTGCTTCACAGCAACTTACCTGGGCTGCTTAACACAACTTCCCTTTGGGTCCTTCCTAGATCTTCCCTTTTCTGCTGAATGCCTCCTTCCCTTTCAGGAGTCACTGAAGTGCTTTTTCAGCCCATCCTCAGGGCCCTTCCTACGGGTGCCTAACCTACTCCCTGCAGATCCTTCTACTTGGTTACTTTCTATCCTGTCTCCTCTCCAGTCTCTCTCCTAATGAACTCCCTCAGGTTCCTTATAAGACCAGGTGCTTAATGATCCTTACCTTGGGATACCCCCTTTTGACTCAGGGGTAATCAATTGTATCGTGTATTTACTGTCTCTTAAGCCTTGTCTACCAGATGATGGGAAAAAGCCCCCTCACGGGGGTACATTTATGGTGATTTAATCCATGCCAGCTGCAGAACATGTGGCTGTCCAATGTCTACCTTATTTCCTTTAAAGTAGAACAGTGCGTACCCTCAGAAATCCCCCCACCGGCCTTTCTTCACCCCCTAGTGTTCCAGGAGGGCTCACTGAGGCCATCCAGGGCTGGTGGTAGTGTGCTGGGGTTGGACAGGGTTGAATTTGCATGTGTTGGTGGAATTCGGGCAGCCCCATGTGGCGTTGTAGCCACTAGTAATATAGCCTAGTGCAGTAGCTACTGCATGTACTGGCATTCTTATAGCCTGCTGTTGGAACGGATTCTATCCTGCCCCAAACCATCTGAACAAGACCCATTTATTCCAGCTTTGCCTCATCTTCTAGCATCTGATCCCTCCCACTCTGCACCAGGGATTTGCAGACCATAAAGCCAACAGGCCAGCTGCTGACTGCGTTACTCTGTTGTTGCTAAGGCAAACTCCTCTTGACATTGAGCAATAACTGAATAAAGGGCCTAGGATTTGGCTCCAGCTGAATAAAATAGGTAATTGCATCATTTAAACACGATTAGGTACATTTTAGAACGATATTTCTTTAGCCTTCTGGCTATATGCATCTCTGTCGTCACAAGAGATGGGCCTGGCCAAATGCAAATGACTTGTGCTTGTCTGCACTATAGAGGTAAAGCAGATGAAATAAGCTGGGGATGACTATTCACAAAAGCAACGTCAAGAGACTTCTGGGGTTGCACTTTGCGAAATAGAAGGCTGCTTGGCATTGTTTGCTGATACTGTAATCAACATAAGGCCACAATGTAGATTGCAATCACTGTATTTTTTTAAAGCAGTCTCATTTTTGAAGGTCACATTCCAAGGTTCTGATTCTGACATGCTGGACCAAAGGAAACTGATGCATCCTAATGTAAAGTAGAATCAGAACAGCTGGTTGGTGCACATTCAGAGGCTCAGTTGAAAGCAGAGGGAGCATCGCATGGACTTTTTGGAGACTGTAAGGTCTCTGGGGCAGGGACTGCCAATGTATTTATATTTGGCCTCACACAATGTGGGGGGTGGGGGAGTGGCGGTGAATCTTGTCTCAGATTATGTGCTTGCATAGAGGAATTAGCACAATGGTGCCTTGATCTCAGTTGGGTTATCTAGGTGTTCCTGTAACATATAATAAATTATCAATATCACTTAAGCCACTGTCATTTGCCAGGAAGAAAGCTAAATGCCGTGCGGAGAAAGCTCAAACGTAGGGGTGGGGGAAAAAAGTTCATTAGCTATTTTTATTGATTAGTTTTCTCCCTGTGTAGTCCGTCCTTGTTCAGGTAAATGCCTGCTGATATTGTTTCTTCCATTAATATATCTTGCGGCAATTTAAACTGTGAATTTATGAACGCTAAAGACAATGACAAACTGAAAAATGCAGTGTGGCCCCAGAGAATACAGCAAACTAATCACTTGTGACTGCATTAAAGAAGCTGCATTTAATCTTTCCTGGCAGTATCTGCAGCCTTCTGTTGGTTTTAAGGGGGCAATAAATTGTCATTCTGACCTTGCCTGCAATGGACGGTGATCATCTCCGATCACTCCTGCATTGCAAACAAAGACATGGGGCGATGACTGTGCAGTATGATACTTGCCCCGTGATGGGACTTGCCTACTGAACTGAAAGGGAGAGCAACTCCATGTCACGTAGATGGGGGCATGACCAGCAGTGGGTCCAGACTGTTTGCATGAAGACAGCTACATTTCCAGAATTTTTTGAGCACCGTGCCTCGCCCTTCCAGCATAGGGGCACCCTTGCCGATCCAAAAACGGTGTGTTATAGCCATGTGGAAGCTCACTAGCCCAGACTGCTACAGGTCCCTCACCAGCCAGTTTCGGGTTGGGACAGTGACTTTGGCAGACAGGCTGTGCTTTAACCTTAAGGTGGTGGGAGAAAAAGATATACCTGAGGTAATTGCTGGCTTTGAGAGAATGGGGTTTCCAAAACACTCAAGGGCCATTGTTGGAACTCATGCACCCACAGTTTTCCCTCCTCCAGGAGCACAGAAGTCAATTTCTGACTGTCAACATAAGCTGCACCAGGAAAGGTTATGAGGGCAAGTTTTTCACCGATCAGGCATTTATATGCTGGGCAGGCTGGGAAGCTATTCCCACCAAATGACAACGGAGTTACTGTCTCCACCATTATTTGGGGGTGGAGTGGGGTGGCTATATACCTTGGCTTAGGAATCTATACCCTGATTTAGAAGGCCATGGGCTTGGCAAATACGACCTTCCCCAAAATGTGACTACCTATTTGGAGGTCCTGCTTCAGGAAAAGTTGGCATCTATCAGGCCTGGGAGTGGGTCAGAATTCATGAGGGAGTCAGCCAGATGCTGCATTAGGTTTCACCTGGGTTTAGCTAGTCATGATTGCATGCAAACATACAGAAACTCCACAGCCACCCTGTCCCCGGGCACATTTTTGGATGCCTTTTCAAACCCCAGTCATATAGAACAAATAATTTTGATCACTTATGAACCTACCTTTGCCTGGAATGGACTAGGTGCGTGAATGGAACACATTTCCACCTGCAGGGTTTGCTCTTTCCAAGGGGCTTGTTACACCGCTGGGTGGTTACAGAGCAGCGTACTTACAGGTATGGCCATGCAAGGTTATTATTTTTAAGAAACAGAACACCATGCTGTTAGGACATGATCTGCTGTAAGTAGATAAATGTAAGGTGACCAGATGACCTGATTTTATAGGGACAGTCCCGATTCTTGGGTCTTTTTCTTATATAGGCTCCTAATATCCCCCACCCCCATCCCAATTTTTCACACTTGCTGTCTGGTTGCCCTAGAGACACGCTGCTAGCCAGGGCTGCTAACAACTTTTGCATGCATTTATAGGAATGGGAGGGATTTCCCTTCTATATTAATAAACATCATAAAGGAGCCAGAAACTTACCACCCTCTGGGCAGGTTCTGTTCTGAGTCTGCTGCAGGCGCCATGACACGCTGTCCGTGGGGGGCACTAAACAGCTCCTCTGAGTACTGCCCCGGGGTTTGTTGCTGCTCCTGTGGCAAAGCCTCCTGTGGGACCGGTTTCAGCAACAGAGTCACTTCGCTGGCCCTGCTCTGTGCCTGTTTCTGACTCCCGTCACTCCCCATGCTGGATGGCCGGCAGTGCATTGTCCTGGTAGGAGTGAGAGGATCATCCTGCACCACCATTGGCTGCAGGCACAGCAAAGTGCCCAGCACCTGGTCAAACTCCTCATTAAACAGTCAGATGGCAGAGAGGTGCCCAAGTTCTGCTGCCTGGTTATCCCGGGACTGAGTCTTGAGACCCTAAATCTGCTTCCCACACTAGACACCACCAGTCTGATAGATTTGCAATGGGGAGGCTGCTTTGTTTCCCTGGCGTGGACTGGAGATTCTCGGGAGAGAGAGGATAAAAGAAGTTAGCCCATGGGATTGTGGGATACTTTTGGCAGACTCCCAGGATCTGTGTTTTGGGTGGAGGAGGTTGTACCTATGTTACAAAGCAATAAGGGTTGAATCCCTAGTTCCTGACTTGACTCAGACTTGGACCCTCCATGCTCACAGGGTCCTAAGACCCTAGGCTCAAGCCAGAATCTGAGAGGTTTGTGTGTAGACCGAAGGGGGCTTTGGGCTCAAGCCCGAGTCTGAGCTTGGATTTACATTGCAGCGTAGATGTTCTCTAAGGGTATGTCTACACTGCATCAGGGAGCTGCCTCCCAGCCCAGGTAGACAGACTCATGCTAGCTCTGGTTGAGCTAGTGAACTAAAAGTAACCATGTGGATGTTGCAGCCCAGGCATTGACTTAGGCTAGCCACCTGAGCTGGGTACCAGAGCATCAGGTGGGTTTGGATCCGGGTGGCTAGACTGAGCTGCCACCCATAGCACAATGTTCACACCACTCTTTTTAATGCGCTAGATCAAGCAGAAGTAATGGGAGTCTGTCTAACTGGACTGAGAGGCACACTCTCAGCTGCAATGTAGACATGTCCTTTGAGACCTGGGTTGAATTCCTGGCTCTGCCACAGCCTTCCTGTGTGACCTTGAATAATTCACTTAAGTCTCTTTATGCTCCAGTTCCCCATCTGTACAATGGGAGCAATAGTGCCTCCCTATGTCATTAGGATGTTTGGGGGATAAATACATGAAAAACTGTGAGTGGTTCAAACACCATGGGGATCAGCACCACATAAATGCCATATTTGATTTTTTTAAATCTAGCTGAATGCTATGAAATGATGGCAATTCCTCTGTAATAATTAAAATACCTTATGAGCTTGACAGTAGTGCCCAGCATCTTGTTCAGGCCTTTACACCTGTGCAAAAATAGGTGTAAAAAATCAATCAGAAGGGTAGCGTTTTATAGCCACCTAACAGTGGTGAAAATGACTACACAAGCAGCAGGGCACAGAAAATCGTATCTTTCTGTAGTACCTAGCAACCGCACAGTAACTTATTATTTATATCCCACATGGAAATGACCTGGGGTAGAAGGTGGCAACACAGCAGGGTAGTGGGGATGTTTGAAATCTGGCCAGTGGCACTGTGGTAAACCCATACTCTTCTCAAAGTGCTACTGGATCTTTAATTCACCCACAGCAGAGAAGATCTCCCCGTCCTTTTAAAAACCCATGTGCGCATTAAACTGCATTGCTGTAAATGTATCTACCCCGAAAGGATGAAGGTCCATGAGTACTCTGAATAGATCCTACTGCGATCCTAGTCTGTGGTCCAGCCCCGGTGTTTCATACCCAATGCTTATACAATGAAGTCATCCACCCAGTACGTAGACAAATGTGCGTCCTTTGGTGGTTGTTTCTTGAGTCTAAAAGGAACAAGATCCTACTAGCAATGGGAACTGAATCTGCTTGGCTAGAGAACTGGAGCTGTTCCAAATGTTCTAATAATACTTTGTTATTGTCTCGGAGTAAAAATCTTGTTACGCTGATTTTTTCTTTTTCTGCTTGGCAAGTTCAGGATGTGTTGTAAAATAATGCCCATAAATGTTTCCATGAGCCCTTAACGTGCACACTTAAGTTTTGCAAAGCAGCTGTCAGAACTAACTGCCTAACAAATCAGATGGCTAATCAGCATGTGAATGCATCGGGAACTGTGTCTGCGAATGAGTCACACTATTTTCAAAACCCCGGGGAGCTTTGCCACCAGATGGTTCTCTTGGGGTTTTTTTGAGCTGCGAGTATTTCTCAAAATGGTTTGTTTTCCAAGTTACGCAATGCTTACTAGCTTTTAATTACCTTTCCAAAATTACACACTGGGTCACCCGAGTAAGTGACAGACATGCGGCTACCCCCGTATAACTCAGTGAAGAGTGGGTTACAGCTGGCCTCCCATATTCAAGAGAGCATCACTACCAGCTATAATGCACCTGCTGCTGGAGTTGCTTGGCTCCTATGCCACCCATCCACACTTTTTGCCTGCAACCAAGTCACCTAATGTTGTGGGCTGGGATTTGCAATGGAGACTCAAAGGAGTTAAGCACCCAAACCCCCCATCAATGGGATTTGGGTGCCTGATTCCCATGGGCTACTTGGAAAATTCCAGTGGTGATCTTGTCAGATACAATTTAAACAGGACCACATCAGAACCAGTCCTGTCCTGAGATTGTACTGAAGGTGGTAGTGGCTATGATTCACAGCTTTCCTTTTGATCCACTAATGAATTAATTCTCCAGTTAAGCACTAAATAAATGGAGTAGTTATCATTCGTGGGAAGGACCATCATTTGGATGAGCCAGAAAACCAAGTGCTGGCAAATTACCATTACAAAAAATCCCATAGTGTTTTTTTGCAAGGGGAGGCATTCAGAGACCAGAGCCATTGGAATCTAGATACTGGGAAGTGAGGTTAAATATTAACATAAACTATAAAGTAGACTGCTTTGTTACTCCTACTGATTTGGCTAAATTTCACATTTGAGTGATCACACGGAGCTTTATTCTCCTGTACGCTGAGGTCCCTTTTCTTCATCAGAGCAGCATAAAATGGCCTAAGTATAAAAGAAAATCAGGCCCATTCTGCTGAATTAAATTCCACCTATAGGTTCAACTGTAGATAGTTATCAGCACTGGCAGTCTTATCCAAAACTCAGTGAAATCAATGGAAAGATTCCCACTGTGTTTGGATCAGATACTTAGACACTATGTTGATAGCTTTTTATGAAAGCTGCTAGAGAGATGGATAGTATCCTTCTCTACCTGTAGCCCATACCCGCTTAGGCTTTGCACACTAAGGGCTTGTCTATACTACCTGCTAGATCAGCGTGCATCAATCGATCCAGCGGGGGTTGATTTATCCCATCTAGTGTAGACACGATAAATCGACTGCCGAGCGCTCTCCCGTTGACTCCGGTACTCCATCAGAACAAGGAGCGCAAGCGGAGTCGACGGGAGACCATCAGCTGTCCATTTACCACAGTAGAGACACCACGATGAGGAGGTCTAAGTACGTCAACTTCAGCTATGCTATTCACGTAGCTGAAGTTGCATATCTTAGATCAACCCTGCACAGTAGAGTAGACAAGGTAGGGTTTGCCGGGCTCACTATACTGCTATAACTATACCAGCAAACTCTCCTTATACTGTTTTAAATAAGTTATTTTGCTAGTTGAGCTCATACCAGTTTTTCAAATAAAATAAGCTCTCCTGGTAATAGGATAAGAACGGCCATACTGGGGCAGTCCAGTGGTCCATCTAGCCCAGTATCCTGTCTTCCAGCAATGGACAATGCCATATGTTTCAGAGAAAATGAACAGGTAAATGCACTTATCAACTCATCTATCCCCTAACATCCCGTCCCAGTTTCTAGCATTGAGGTTTAGGACGCTCGGAGCAAGGGATTGTGTTCCTGACCACCTTGGCTAATAGCCATCAATGGACCTGTTCTCAATGAACTTCAAGGAAATGCATCGTTTGTAATGCATTTTGGGATATAACTGGATAAAAGGTGCTATTTATCTCTCTCCATTGTGAAAACGGACCATTTATCCCTACCTTACGTCAACACAGAGATGGAAGTGGTGTGAGCTAGTGGTTAGAACAGGAGTCTCGCCTATTGGTTGCAGAAGAATCGACAGACAGAGCTGGAGGCGTGGGTCAGGAGAAAAGCCAATGTGGTTGGAGCCAGGAGTTCTGAGGAAGGTAAGGACTAGATTTAGTTGAGGTTGGTCCTGCTTTGAGCAGGGGTTGGACTAGATGACCTTTTGAGGTCCCTTCCAACCCTGATATTCTATGTTTCTATGATTCTAGAGCCCATGCGGGGCAGGCAAATATTGGAGCAAGGGTTCATACAGGAAACAAGTCTGGCACAGCTACAGAGGTGGAATGCATTGAGCAGCCACTGTGCTGCAGTTGCTTACAAAGCTTAAATACCGATCTGCCCAATCAGGAAGCCCAGTCACTTAGTGAGGGTTTATTGGGTCCAGCTGAGCTCATTGGGTTGCTAGGCAGCTGCACCTAGAGCTGCTAAGTTCCTGGAACCTTGAACCACTGGAATTAAACACCCAGGGCTGGCCTATGTCAGCTGTCTGGGGCTCAGGATACAGGGCTATTTAATTGCTGTGCAGAGGTTGGGGCATGGGCTGGAGCCTGAACCTCAATTAAACAGCCCCACAGCTTAAGCCCCCGCAAGCCTGAGTCAGCTGATACAGGCCCGTCTCAAGTGTCTAAGTGCAATGTAGACATAGTCTCTGTTTCCTGTCTTTCAACCAGTTACTGATGCAAGAGAGCCTTCCCTCTCATCCCATGATTGCTTACTTTGCTTTGTCAAAAGCTTTCTGAAAGACCAAGTACACTGTAGCCGCAGAATCACCTTTGCCCACGTGCTTGTTGATTGCCTCAAAGAATTCTAACAGATTGGTGAGGCATGCTTGTCCTTCACAAAAGCTGTGTTGACTCTCCTAAAACCTATCATAGTTATTACGTTTGCTCTTCATTGTCGCTTCAAACAATTTGCCTGGTACTGAGATTAGGCTCACCCAGCCTGTAATTGGCAGGATTGCCTCTGGAGCCTTTTAAAAAAAATAGTCACTACATTAGCGACATAAGCTTCCTTCTGCTTCAGCTTAATGTGCTCCTTGCCCTGAGACCTTCGTCCTCCTTAACTGCAGAAAGGCTATCAGACTGACGATGGGACCATTCTAGCGCATCCCTGTCTCATCGGTGTACTTCTGTCTCCTTTAGTTCCTCCAGTTCAACCATGCTGGTCTCAAATGGTCCACCTTCCTCCCTGCAGATCATTCTACTAAAGACAATAGGATTGCTCATGGAATAAGCTGGTATTCAGAGTGAGTAAGGCATGACACAAGTGGAGTTGCTCTTTAATCATTTGTGAATACTGCAGGGTGACCAGATGATTGGGATGTTTACCGTACGAATCTATTGATTTAGTTTAAGAAAAGGGCCATCAAGGGAACAAGCAGGATGGAAATGGAATGGGTCAAGGCAGGTCCTTCTCTGCAAACACTTGAGGGCTGTTAAAAAAGACAAACCAAGACCAGGGAACCAGAAGATCAAAATCACTGCAGTAGAAAACTCTCCTATTCAGGTAAGCACTTAAACATGTGGAAGTTAAGGCTAAGCAAATGCTTAAGTGCTTTCAGGAACAGAAATGAACTAAGTATATGCTTCAAGTTAAGTTTAACCAACCTTGGGGTATCTACGTGCTACTGGAATACAAATAAAAGATATATATTTTTTTGTTTTGAACAGAGATTTTTCCCAGTACAAAACTGGAACAGGCTTGCTCAAAAAAGCCATATTATCTATTAGGGTCATATGGCTCTGACCTGATTGGAACAGCATGTATATTTTACCCATTTTAAAAAAAGTTGTCTAGAATAATTTTTTTCTCTGACATGAATAATGTTGATGGAGACACTAACGGATTAGTCTGCTGCTCTGATTCGCTTGCTAAAGTAAATACCAAGAAATATTGTAACCAGTTCACATGTTGCCATGGAGTAAAGTGACTAATATCATTTTCAGCCACCACTGAGAAGAAGCAGAAAGTGCATCAGGGAACTGACTGAGCTTTCTTTAGCGTGGGAATGAAAACACATATGGGACCTATGGGCACATTTGGCCTTGGTTTACCTGCCTGGACTCTTGAGATGTGTCATCCAGAAGAAGCATTTGAAATGAGATTACAAGGACTTTCATTTGCAGTCGAACAGTACAAATGAGTTTCTATTTCTACCTCCGAGAGTGGTTTGGAGCTAGCCAAGTGGCTGAGGAGCTAGGAGCTTTGCATTGGTTCAGTTCCCAGTTTCTTGCTCTAGACGGTGCCTGGATTTGAACCTGCATTAGGCCCAAGCAGAAGGCAAAAAAATGAACAGAGAGATCTTGGCAGGACAGAGGGGTCAGTGCATAAAGGGAATTGCCTAGATCTGTGACACGCTTTAGAGCCACGTATAGTTACTCTTGGCTCCGTGGACAGTTACTCTAATGGAGTTCACAGCCTTCCTGAGGTATGCTAGCAACAGAATTTGAGCTCCCAGGCAGGGCTGTTTCAGATAACAGGCCTTCAAGGCCCAGTGCTGCTGGGGTCGCCATTTCAGAGGGTGAGGCAAGCAGAACTGCAAGAGGAGAGGATGGGCAAGGGGAAGGAGCATATCACTGGCAGTTAATAAATATAGAACAAGAATGATTTAGCAGTGGCAGTTGTGCTGACTGGCTTAGGAAAGGTCGAAACTACATAGCTGAGGAGCATCATTCTGACCAGAGTGGGTTTGGGAGGAAAAGAAAGTGATGCTGGGAGGAGAAAAAAATAAAAGAATTGAGGTGGTGCAGAGGTTGGAGCTCCAAAGACAGCTGAGGAGAACTATCCTGTGCAAAGAAAGGCTGGCAGCCGTATGAGAACGATAGAACAAATGGCTCCCCAGGGTTAAAAGTTTTAACCTGCACTACTGTTGCAGGATACTTTCGTGTCCCGTAGGAACGAGGCACACAAACAGCTGTTAAATAGAAGTAGTGAGTTTATTGAAGGCAAAGTGACACACCCGCAGCGGGGGCTCCGCTCGTTTCTGCCACTAAATGGGGGCCCGACGCATCGGAGCAATGCCCGGGGAAGAAGCCCACTAAGCATGAGAATACAGGTAGAAAAATAACTGAAGAATTTGCATCTCATGCATACCTCATGAATAACTAATACCTTATTTTTGTCTTAATTGGGATTACATAATACAAGCAGGTGTCTTACTATCTTCTTATTAGTCTACACACTACAGATAGGCACTGGGCACCGGTTCAATCCTGTATAAAAACTATGCAAAAATAAAGCAGGAACTGATAACTCTAACCTTGAGTACCCCTTCCTTCCCAGGAGTGGGGGGGGAAATAAGCACCCTTTCCTTCCCAGGAGTGGGGGGGGGGGAATGAGCCCCCCCCCGGAGTGGGGGGGGTGAGCATCCCTTCCTTTCCTGGAGTCGAGGATGAGAGCACCTAGCACTCGTCCATGACAATGTCTTCCACGCCCTTATAACTACATATTAGGACCTATGGTTGGCCATTGCATTGGTTCACTGCTGGGATACCACTGATCATTCAAGCAGTGAGGAATGTGGGAGGAGAGATACAGGTGGCATTGAGTCAGAGAGCCACAAAGAAATCACCCCTCAACAGCTTCACATTACGTTCTAATATGCTACGTGGTGACGTTGCGCAGTATCGGGGAGAGCAAAGTTGAGCAGCGATGATGCAACGTTAAGACACACACACAGTTGTGCCATGGTTATTCTGTGGCTGTCTGAAATTCTATGTGGTGGCACTTCACTATCTCTGCTAGGCCATCCCCATTGTTCTAACCCAGGCTGGCTTGAGGGAATTGTGGAGATATCCAAAGCAATATTTTTCTCTCTGCCCTGACAGTGCATATGGGTAGAAATGTGAGTGTCTGTCTGGGCCAAATTCCATCTGAAAAACCATTTTGCTTAAAATCTCCTTCAGATTCAGCTGAATACTGTATTCTTCACTTCCTAGCATAAGCATATGGAAACAGAAGTATAAGCTGATGTTCTTGAAGTAAATGGAGAAACACTGAATTACACCAGTTGAGTACCTAGCACATGTGGTATTGATGTGCACTGTTGCCATATTCCACACCAGAGGTGGTTGCATTTCAGTAGCGGGTCAGCGCTTTAGGGCATGATCCATCTCTTCGTTGTATGTACAGTGCCTAGCACAATGGAGCCCAGATCCATGATTTGGAGCCGTAGGAGTTACGCCAATACAAATAAATAATAATATTCTCTTCACCTGCATATCATGGTTAGTCGAACATGTTTCCTTTCTCCACTACCTCATGAGAAGTGAAAATAATTCAAAGGTTAAAACCATTTACCAGATGTTAGCTGGAATCATTTTAGATATGTACATGGTATAACACATTCTGCAGAGAATCAGTAGGAATGACTTGAGCCTGCTGCAGCTGAGGTACATTGAAAAATGAATACAGATGCTTGTCACGAGAGAACAAAAATTACTTTTCAGTGGAACACTTGAGATTTAAAAAGTTGCACAAACCGTCAAGCCTCTTATCTTGAGTACGTCCCAGTCCTGTCTGTTGTTAAATGCTGCCATATGGCAGCAGAGATGGAGGGGTTTGTTTCACTCAAGGGGAACATTCCATGAGTGACAGGTTTCTTGGAGCCTGGTGGTGGTGGTGGTGCATGCAGCTATGAGATTCTGATGCCTCTTTTTTCTCCATACTGCATGTTACATTTCTAAGGGCTGAGCTACATTGGAGGGGTGGGGAGCGGGGTTCGAACGTCTTGACAAGATGCGATAAATCGATCCCCAATACATCGAATGCTACCCGCCAATCCGACGGCTAGTATAGACGTACCCTAAGACTCTGCCTGGCCGTGTAGGCAACCACCATTGTGCGCTCAGAGTTTCTGGAGCCTCTTCAGAGGTGACGCACACACTATGTTGTCTCATGCTCCTCATGGAAGAGTGCTGTAGATTTATGGGATGAAACCAATAGGTCTCTATAGAACTTAGTCTAAAATCCTATCAAATTTAATATAGAGTAAGTGACTTAGTGTAAGTTTTTAAAACTAACTTAATAGAATCTCATAGAGAACAGTATCCCCCACTGTGCAATTTTTTAGGCTGGTTTAAAAATCCCACAGAAGGGAGATCAGCATAATAATATAACCATAGTGAAGTACCACAGCACTCTCAGTGCTGTATAAATTAAGCTTTGAATTAAATAGGTACAGAATGGGAATAAGTGGGGCATAGACTTTGAGTACCACAATATTATGTATACCCTTCCATCTGGCTAAGTGAAGAATTAAAGATCTCTCTCGAAAGACGTTGCTCGCTCAAAGTGATTAGAAGTCAGCGGTAAAGGTAGGGCTGTGTGCTACAAGTGCTGTTTTGCAATGGAAATGACTTCTTCATGGATCTGTAAGCAGCATATTGAATTCTGAGGTTTTTCTCTGCAGGCTTGTGGCCAGATTTAATGAAGGAACCCCTGACTATTTCAGAGCCAAACTGATTTTTATGATGAGAGGATCTAGAAGCCCCAACCAAGAGCGGGGCTCCATTGTGCCAGATGCTGTTCAAAACGCACAGTGTCAGACTGCCGATGACCTCAGAGCTTACAATCAAAATAGACAAGAAAGACAAATGGTAGAGAAAAGTAATATTATTACCCCATGTCATGAGGCACGCTACTCACCCCTGGAGCACCTCCTTGTGGCCACGGCTGGGGATCAGCTCTGTCAGTCCAACACCTGTTCCGGCAGGTGCTCACAGTGTCTCTCTCTCAAAACTCACCTGCTCCCTCTTCATAGCTTGGTCCTCTGACCCCCTCACTGTAGGGGGGGTTTGTGTTCTAAAATCACAGTCCCAGGCAGTCTTCCAGTTCACTGCCTCTCAATGGTGCCACGTCCCCAGGGGTTGATAGGGGAAGCCAGGCCCACCATCTTCTCTGGGTTTCTGCCCAGGGATCCTATAACCAGCAGCTAAGGTCGCGGTGTCCCATACCTTGCTGCTGTTTCCCTGCACTGCTTCCTACGTTACCTCCGCCGTCCTCCAATTTTGTCCCTCCCCTCAAGGGCAAAGTCCCCTTTTTCCTTTGCCTCAGAGAGAGGGACTGAAAACCTCCTCGCTGCATCGCCTTTGCTGGCCTTAAATGAGCCTTGACTTTTCCCACCCCGGTGAGCTTCATCCTTTAGTGTCTCCCCATTGCTCCTTGGCTCCTTTCCTAGGTGAGGCCTAGGCAGTTAACTGACCCAGCTAGCCACTGTAGCTCCTTTAGTGGTGGGTGTGGAGTGAACACCCCATCATGTGCCATTTTACAGATGGAAAACTGAAGCACAGAGAAGGGAAGTGACTTGCCCAAACTCTCACAGGGAGACCATGGCAGAGCTAGGAATCAAACCCAGATTTCCTGAGCTCCCCTTCAGTGACTTAACTATAATACATATCATAGTATCAGTGAACCAATAGCTGCTTTCAGGACCTGATCCTGCAGATACCGAAGCACATAAGTACTCTTCTCATTGTATTGTTTGCAGGAGCAAGCTCTCAAGGTGCAGTTGTAATAGCTTTGATTAAAGTTTCCTTATTATTAGAAATACTCATGTTGTGTTTTGTATGGATAATGAAAACTGACAAGTCAGAGAAACCACAGTGGGGTTGTATGAGACACACATAATGAACCATTGTAAAGTACTTTGGGATCCCCTCATGACATCTTTGACAGAAGAATAAAATTTTGCTAGTCGTAATAAGTGTTTACCGTGGTATAGATGATTCTCAGAAGTCCCAAACCTCTTACTTGAGATGGAGATGGGATATTGTAACATAATCAGAAGACCCCACAATGAGTGCTTCATTTGAGCCAGGATGTATGGAGACCTTGGTGCAGATTCTGAGCTGCGCCTCATCCATGGTGCGTGCAGCAGGGGAAGCCAACGAGCTGTTGGTGCTTCCTCGATGCTGCGCTAGTTTAGAGCTGCCTCAGGGCTGCTGTAAACTACATGGGCTGGCGGCTGAGTGCTTTTAAAAATTGATCTTCAAATGCAGGCCCTGTGTGCTAGTCCCATACCTGAAAATCTGCCCTTGACCACTTTTAAAAATTTGCCCATACTGTGCGGAATTCTTTCTATAACTCCAGTTTCAGGATTCCTTACTTCTGATTCCTAATTTTCAACGATGAAACAGAGGGACTCCAAATTTGTGGGTAACATGGGCAACTTTGGGACTGAAAGGAAGGGTATGCAGGCTATTCGTTCGGAGAGGGCAAAATTGATCACATCCCAGTTAACGCACACAGCGAAAATTCAGCTTGCCTATTTTACATCTCAACCAGATCTCTTGCATTCCAGATCTCCTGCATTCAGTTTTCTTTGTTTAGATACAACAGACACTATTACACAGCACCACACTGCAATCTAAAAGTCAGTGAATTAAATATATAATAGTTGACAGGGCTGCAGATAGGGAGGTTAGAGAGCACACATGTGGAATGTATAAACTGTGCTAATTAAGGTTGAGAGGAAACAATTTAGACTGTCAGTCTAGCTGGTATAAATTTGTCCTCCCTCTTTCGTTTGATTTGTGTACAGCCTCTGTCTTAGCCTGACTCTCCGAATTAAGCTCAGCAGGAAAATACACAGGATTCTACTTAATAGCTAAGACAACTTCCATATCTCCTAGAACAGAAGCACAACATCCTCTTTGTTCCTCAGTTAAACTAAATATGGGCAAATATGTATATAGCAGCAAATTGCATATGCAATTAACCAGGATGGTTATTGAGAAAATTAAAGACAAATAGCAAATATACATATAGTCGTTGTCTGTCTGAATGTGGGAACTTTTCCTTGGAAAAATCTCCCACATGATTATGTTTTATGAACCGAAATTCTTACTATCCTTTCCAGTAATCGGCTCCTATGGGACGAATGTATTCTCATGTGGAAACAAGACCTAGCAAACAATCTACATTATTTAGCAATAAGATGTATTTCAGTTAAAAGGACATTGTCAGAGATATCATCAAATCATGTGTGTGTACTCTCTCTATAAAACCTCACTTAAATTTTTTACCACCCCCTCCTTTAAAATGGAAAGAATGGTTTTAATCTTTTTCATTTTCCACTATGTGCTTACTTTTTAATGGTCCAGGCAACACGTACAGTACACGGAAATTACATTAGTCAGTTTCACTTTGTTCCCAGTTCCCATGTGCCATCACAATACTACACAGTTTGAATTGGAAACACCACAAGAGGACATTGCAATCCCAAACAGCTCATCCCAACATTGTTACTTTTAGCCTGTAACAGCCATATGGGAAAAAGCTAGATCAGTGGCTCTCAGCCTTTCCAGACTCCTGTATCCCTTTCGGGAGTCTGATTTGACTTTGCCTACCCCCAAGTTTCACCTCACTTAAAAACTACTTACTTGGAAAATCAGACAAAAATACAAAAGTGTCACGGCCAAACTATTACTGAAAAATGGCTGACTTTTTTATTTTTACCACATCATTATAAAATAAATCAATTGGAATATAAATATTGTACTTACATTTCTGGATATAGTATACAGAGCAGCATAAACAAGCCTTTGTCTGTATTTTAGTTTGTACTGATTTGATTAGTGCCTTTTATGTAGCCTGTTGTAAAACTAAGCAAATATCTACATGAGCTGATGTACTTCCTGGAAGATCTCTGAGTACCCACAGGGGTACATGTACCCCTGTTGAGAACCAGTAACCTAGAAGTTTACCCATATTACATGTCCTATAAAAGGCAGCCTATTCTAATTGCATTTATGAAATATTCTCATTGTAATATCTACTTCTAGATATTTCCTCCAAAAGACAACCTACTCTAATTCCATTTATAAAAATATTCTCACTATAATATCTACTGCTATATATTTCCTCCAAATCCAGCTCAGAGGTTTTTCTTTGTGAACAGTAGTGGGGTCGGGGGTTAACAATAAAACCTGGATAAGAGCCCAGGTAAACTGAGTAGACCTACCCGTAGGGATGAGAAAGAAGTCTCCTGTGAGTTATAATCTTTGTAACTGGTCAACAGGGTGGCAAACATGCGACAAAACTTCACCATCGCCTCTGTGAGAATGATTCTTTGACATATTGTACTGTACAGATTCCAGATTTGTTGACGATGCTCTGTCTCTGTGAGATCACATTGATTTCAAGTGGCTTCAAGGGCAAAAGTCAACTAGCTATATGAAGGCTTGTTTGCACCATTTTTTGGTCCCCCTGGGTCATCGTCTAAATGAAAGCCTTAACCACTAAGTGAGAAAGCTATTTCCAAAACTAGAGCTCTGTCTCATTGACCCCACAGACTTTTTCTTTTGACTGTGATGTTCAGCTGGGGTTGATCATCAGAGAAGCATCAGTCCCTTGATTTAAATTCTGGCCTTACGTAGACGTAATTTGCTTTTTATCATCTTTTTTTAGAAGTTCCCATCATGTAAGGACACTTGCTAAAATACTTCTCTGATGGCAAAACTCCCATGGGCGTCAACAAATCCAGGATTTGATCCATATTCTCCCTCTGGCTTTCATGGCACTAGCCCCTTGTCTTTAACTTTTGCCAGCTTCCTCGTAGTTACATGAGAATTTTGGCCAATAGCCTCTGAATGCCAAACAACAATCAGAATAAACATAACTCGTTCACCAGTATATGGACCTTACCCTGAACTTCAATGTCTTCAGACTCCATAGGCATGAGAGCCAAATGGGCCATATTTAGCTCTGGAGTAAAGCTGATACTTTACTCAAAATTTAAAATTTCTGAATTAACATTTTAAAATTTAAAATGTTGGAAGTTGAAACATTTCAAACAGAACTATAGTTGATTGAAAATTGGGGAGAGGGATGGATTTGGGGAAAATGTAGACACAATGTGTTTTTTTTAATTTCAAGATTTTCAACATTTTGAAACTTTTCAACATTTTGAAATATGACCATTTTAGGCTGACTCTCCTAAAGAAACGATCTGGAAGAGGAATATGAAGGAAGAGAAAATGAATGCTTGTGATACTGGGGATAGGGCAGGCATTAAAGGCCTATAGTCAGCATGGAATAAGGATCGGGAATAAGAGAGGCATAGAATATAAAGGAGGCATTGTGGTTCATCAAAGTTACCTGGGGAGAAAGGACACAGGGATCTGAGAGATGTATAAAAGAAGACAATTGTGCAAAATCTGGAAGTGGCTTCAATAAAGAACTAGATAAATTCATGGAGGATAGGCCCCTCAATGGATGGTGTCCCTAGCCTCTGTTTGTGGAAGCTGGGAATGGGGGACGGGAATGGATCACTTGATGATTCCCTGTTCCGTTCATTCCTTCTGGGGCACCTGGCACTGGCCACTGTCAGAAGACAGGATACTGGGCTAGATGGACCTTTGGTCTGACTCAGTATGGCCATTCTTATGGGCAAGATTTCAGATAGAAGCAATGCCCGGGAGGTAGATCACCAAACAGATTATTCTAGTTTAGGGTTGATGACCTTTTCCATACTGTTTCTTCCATGTTACAACAGAATTTAAAAAACTGGGCTCTCCTCCCATTTAGCCCTAAAGAAAGGGAGGCTTGAACCCTGTGAATTCATACATATGTGGATTTGAAGGCCACAAGGGACCATTCTGATAATCTAGTCTCACCTCTTGCATAACACAGGCTATAGACTTCCCAAATTGAGAACCCATGGGATATTATTTAAGGGCCCACGCTGCTCTTATTATGCTCTTCTCAAGACCTATAAAAGCTATAAAATGCCATGGCAGTGAGACTACTTGGTTGTGGGTTTTTTTTACGATGTAGCAAGTTAACAGCACTTTTGATTATTTATTCCCTGTCTTTGTGTTTCCTTTTTTTCTTGTGTATCCGCTTCATACCCCACAGTTGGAAGTGGTGGGAGGAGATGAACTGAAACTGAATGCTTCCTTATAGTTGCATTCCATCATTTAAGAGATCACATAGCTCATTTTCTCAGTGGGGTTGTATCCTCTCAGACCACATATATTGCCTAGGGAAGAAAATAACTTTCTTGAAAGATGTTGGTTTTTAAAACGCACAAGACACACAAGCATTTTTGACACCAAACAAAGATGCTGACTTCTATCCTCTTGCCACAAGCTGGAAAATAAGACCCTGTGCTTAAAGACAAGTTAGCTGAAGGGTTTGTTGGTTTGACTAGATATAATAGATAAAGATAAGCAGTGCGAGAATAACAGCATTACTTGGCATTTATATAGCACTAATCTACCTATACATAAAATGTATCTTCACCACTCTCCTTACTAAACTTTTGTATTATGGCAGTGCCCAATCAGGTTCCATTGTGCGAGGTGCTGCACAAACACATAGTGAGAGACAGTCCTGCTTTGAAGAGCTTGCAGTCTGAATAAGTCTGAGATAGAGTGGGAAAAGGGAAGTATTATGATCCCCATTTGACAATGGAGATGTGGAGCACAGAGAGGTTGCATGACTTGGCCATGGTCACTCAGAAAAGCTGTGGCAGAAGCAGGAAGCGAATCCTGATCTTTTCACTCTCAGTGCTTTAACCACAAGACCTTAGGAGACAGAAGATCAATAGCAACAGTGTGCTTGTGGTTATGAAATATACCCCTTTTCCCCCATGGACAGCCCATTCCTTTAGCCATTGTGGTCAACCCAGAACAGACAGCTACAAGGGGGCGGGGGACGGGTGAGGGGGTTAGTAATCAGTCCCAGAAGGTTAACAGGCCCCCTCCCTATCAACTCAGGAGAGGTAACCACAGGTTAATCAGGTTTAGCTGAAAAGGGGTTGTTAGAGAATCAGTTAGGATCAGATGACTCCAACTAAGGGCTGCCTGAGACCTTTTTAAACCCTCTCCTGTTAGAAAAGCTGGGGGGGTGGGGGGAGAGTTAAGCTGCGAATAGGCTGGCTGCAACAAGACACCGAGCCTCTCCAGGAAGGGAGGCTGCATTCCCTCCCCAGAAGGGAAGAAAGACAAGCCCAAGAGACTGACTGAGGGAAGGGACTGTGCCTCCTAGAAGGACTGTCTTGCCCAAGCCCGTCTCTCCAAGGCTAAAAAGAGTTGAGCCTGCGGAGACAGGGAAACTACTTTCACAGATCATAAGAAATGTATAATATCCATATGGGATGTTTTGACATTGACAGAACTTTTTCCTTCCTAAATGAAATGTGAGTGAAATTGACCTGATTTCATGAAGCATTTTGATTTTGATGGACGTGCATATTCCTGTGGAAAATGGTTCCATCAAAGTTTCTCCAGCCAGCTCTCTTAGTCACTTCTGAACATTTTAGCTGTGGTTTTTAGGTATATGAATAGGAACCACATCTGCAGGGTCAAGACTGGGATTAGAACTCAACAATTCTTCGCTCTCAAGGGTATTTTCTCAATGCCCATGTCCTAGTCAGTTTACTCTTCAAATCACATCTTACGTCATAACTCTTGCAAAATAACTAGTTAACCGATGGGTAAATTACAGTACCAAAGTTTCTTTAGTTTGTGTGCCTATATAATGCCAGTATAGAATCACAGAATATTAGGGTTGGAAGAAACCTCAGGAGGTCGGTTAGTCCAACCCCCAGCTCAAAGTAGGACCAATCCCCAACTAAATCATCCCAGCCAGGGCTTTGTCAAGTTGGGCCTTGAAAACCTTTAAGGATGGAGATTCCACCACCTCCCTAGGTAACCCATTCCAGTGCCTCACCACCCTCCTAGTGAAATAGTGTTTCCTAATATCTAATCCACTGCAAGTTGAGACCATTGTTTTTCTTGTTCTGTCATTATGATGCTCTACTTAGCAAAATACCCACCAGATAATGAAGGCAGAACACATTCAGCTGGCTCAAGAGGTCCCTTATATTTTAAATGTAGATTTCTATCTCAATATAGGTTTCAGAATAGCAGCCGTGTTAGTCTATAACAGATCTGAAGGTTACAATTTTAAAACAGAAAAACTTCAAAAACAGACTCCAAGGAGAAGCTGCTGAATTGGAACTAATTTGCAAATTGGACACTATCAAATTAGGGTTAAACAGAGACTGGGAATGACTGGGTCATTACGCTATTTGAATCTATGTTAAGTATCCTCACACCTTCTTGTCTACTATCTGATCTGTACCATCTTGATTATCTCTACAAAAGGTTTTTTTTCTCCTGCTGATAATAGCCCATCTAAATTAAATTGTCTCTTAGAATTGGTATGGCAACTTCCACCTTTACATATTTTCTCTGTGTGTATATATATCTTACCTACTGTGTGTTCCATTCTATGCATCCGATGGAGTGGGCTGTAGCCTACGAAAGCTTATGCTGAAATAAATTTGTTAGTCTCTAAGGCGGCACACGTTCTCCTGTTCTTTTTATCTCAATGTAGTATTGTTTAATGACAGCGTATAATTTTGGAAATTTCCTGCCTCTCATGCAAACCAACTTTAGCACAAATAATAAAATAATTTAGTCTGCATTGATGTTTTGCTACTTTCCCAACAGTGCTTCTGCACAAGCTAAGCAGAATAGGCTCTCTTCAAAAACAATTCCTTACAGGAGAGCAGATCCTCCACTGCTGTAAATTGGGGTAGCGCCACTGACTAGCAGTGTTGCTACTCACAATAAGGGATCAGAGTGTACATGAGCAATTAGAGCACCAGGAAAACTGTCCTTGCACATGGAAAGAAACAGCACGTTTTGTACAAACAGGAAAGGATTACGTGCTCTGAGGAAGCTGAATTTCCACAGAGTAATTTCATTAAGGCTGGAATTCAACCCTGTGAGAATGGAATCAGTAGAACGCCTGCGCAATCTTTCAATTCCACATAAACGGTATATTTTGGATTTAAATGGTGCGTTGTGTCAGTCCCATCTCCATCCTAAAAGATATGCTCCTTATTTCATCTTTTGCAATGTTTCAGCAATAATGGGGATCTCACCATTGACTTCATTAGGCTTTGGATTGGGCCTGAATTACTAACGTGTCTGAGGGACAAGGTGGGTGAGGTAATATCTTTTATTGGACCAACTTTTGTTGGTGAGGGAGACAAGCTTTTGAACCTAAGCTCGAAAGCTCATCTCTCTCACCAATAGAATTTGGTCCAGTAACAGATAATTTACCTCACCCACCTTGTCGGTCTAATATCCTGTGAGCAACACAGCTAGAATAACACTGCATACATCTGAAAAAGGTTTTGCGGAAAGCTTTTTTGTTTGTGAAAAAGTGTGTCATTTTTGAAAAGAAGCCATCTGCAAAGAAGCTGTCAACACGAGAGAGAATTTCTGTCTTGCATAAATATTTTGCACAATATTTTTTAACTGAAAGGCATACGGTTTCATGCTGAATTTACAAACTCAGACCTAGGACTTGATCTGGGGACCTTTCAAGCAAACCTGGAAAGTCATTTTATGATTTTTGCATTGAAATCGTGTGAGGGAACCTCATAGCTTCTCCTGATGGGGAGACATGACTGAGTTTTACTTTGCATTCAGTCCCCAAAGGGGCCTGCCTTTGAGTGGGTTGATTTGAATGAACCTGAAATTAAAAGACAATGTTTCTATGGCTATATAGCAAAACTGCTGAAAATGTCACAACTCCTACTTCTAGTTGATTTATAATCTATCTGCTGTAGCTAGGGTGACCAGACAGCAAATGTGAAAAATTGGGACGCGAGTTAGGGGGTAATCGAAGCCTATGTAAGAAAAAGACTCCAAAATAGGGACTTCCCCTATAAAATTGGGACACCTGGTCACCCTAACTGTATCTATATATTTCTAGCGTGCCAGCACTGTAGCATCTGGGCACCATATTTTGGCTAAGAGATCATTATTGCTCTTACTCTGTGCTCCCAAACTACTAGGTTGAGTAATTTTGCTCACATTGCTACCCACATTGTATTTCCCCCCACTTAGTGCAGTGTAATTCCCAGTTCAGAGCAATTTTTTATTTTTTTTGGTACATAATACATATTCCTTTATTTGACAGAATGGCTTTGGCACATTGATTTCATGTACTACTTAGCATCACAATGTTGAAACAAACAGTAATCCTATGTAATGGTCTGGAAATTAGAAAGAGAAAAACATTTCACTGAATTACCTGGGTAATTCAGCACTTGACACTAGATAAATTACATTTACTTTCAATACACTGGAGCTCATTATGGCAGATGGAAGTTAAAAGCAAATGACAGTTCTTGAAACCAACCGAGGAAAGATGAAGTTTGTTGAGTGCCTGAACTATTGCTAAGTAACTCAGTAAATCTTTCTAATTTAGTTCACATATATTTCATGAGAGTTCAGTTATACAGGGTGGAGCCTGCTTATAATAAAGCACAAGTAGGCACATATACATTTTAAATGCAAGGAATCTATTATTAATTATACATAATTTATTTATTTTGTACATCAGCCTTGGAGACTATGGGTAGAACTTTCAAAAATTCCTAGGTGATGAAGGCACTGAGAAGCACATGTCCCATTGACTTTCACTGAATCATAACTAGAATCATAGAAGATTAGGGTTGGAAGAGACCTCTGGGGGTCATCTAGTCCAATCCCCTGCTCAAAGCAGAACCAACACCAACTAAATCATCCCAGCCAGGGCTTTGTCAAGCCGGGCCTTAAAAACCTCTAAGGATGGAGATTCCACCACCTCCAAGTCACTTTTGAAAATGGGACTTTGGTGCTTCTTGAAAATTTAACCTAGGGCACCAGACACTTTAGCAATTCTTAGTGACTGATACATGCACTAGCAAATAGCAAGTTAATTCAATGTACTGGATTTAACCTTCAACTTTAAACTGTCAGCAACACACAAAATGGATCAACCTGCTCTCACCACTGGACAACACACTCTCTTTGTCACAGTGATGGAGTTCAGAACCTATGGGATGACCTGGTTATACGGGTCTAGCACTCTGCATATTGTACTCATTGCTTGTTATACAGGTGAGTGACCTGGAATAAAACACCAGAAAACCATTCCCATGCTCCCTCCCAAGCTCCACTAATGAGGTGTCAGTCCTAATATTCCGACCTCCTATCTAAAACCTGCAGGTTTAACTCTGAAGGGATCATCCAGTTGTATAGGCTTTAAATTGGCTGCAGGGCAGCTGAGTTATTCTAGTCATGTCATGTAGCAGGGGTCACTGTAGCATTGTTTCCTGATGGATCCAAGGGAACTACATACAGGAAATCACAGACGTAACTGGAAGAAACAAAATTAAACTAAACTAATATTCTTCCCCTGAGAAATCAGTTTGCATTTCTAAATGTCTGGATGCATTTCTGTCTGGAGCTAAAAATCAAGCAGCAACTCCTTTGCTGGTATATATCAGCACTGACTGCACGGGAGCGCTGCTGATTTACCCCAGTAGCACATCTGGCCCCACGTCTCAAGGACACGGGTGTATAATCAGCGAGTTTGGCCATGAGACTTTTGCTCTTCTCAAAGGATAAGGTAATCCTTGCACAAATGGCCCATTTGAGGCTGCATGAAATTGGCTCGGTTTCATTTCCTCGGGCTAAACAAATGGCCCTTTTAAAAATAAGTGGGAAATAAATATATGGAAGGAACAACAGCGCAATTTGTTTAAAAATCAAATACAAAGACAGGGTCTGATCCCGTGAGGTGCTCTGCTGACCCATGGAAATCAGTGGGATCTAAGAGTACTCAGCATTTCTTTAGGTGCTGGTGGCTCTTCTCTGGTAGACCAGTCCCTCTTTCCACTCCTTTGTAACCCAAATGCAGCAGGGCCCCTTAATGGAGCCCCATCCCCTTTTTCCTGCCAGCCAAAGACCCACCACATTCAGTTGCTGGGAGCACATTTTCAGGCAGAAGAGCCTTTTTGCAGGTGCAATCCTGATCTACATACTTGAGTATCCAGCTGTGGAATTTTGTAGGCACAGTGGGCATGGGTGGATTTTGCCAGCACCTGCACAGGTTTGGAAATGTAACCTTTGAAATCCAAGCCTCCAAGCTGTCTAAGTTTTACCTACGTTTTGAGGGCTGAACTGTGCGTGCAGCCTCGACAACGATCAGATGGTTCTGAGAACCAGGCTGTGCATTTTCATAACAGCACTTGACCTTTTATTTTGCCCTAGCTGCTCCATCGTCATTGTTTTTATAAAGGTGGCTGATTGTATCGAGCTCATCGCCGAGTCAACAAGATGCTTTTGTGACAAGTCGAAAGAGATGCCTCGTGAATCTATGAGTAAGATGAGCTAAAAATGGCATCACTGTACTCTCAGCTTCTGCCAAAAGTTGCCAAATAATTTCCCAAGGTGGCCATCCTGCTGCCTAATTTTATCTTCCCTTTCCTGGAGACCCTACTGCAGATTGCTCTCGAGTAGTACTAAAATATCAATGAGTTTTTAGTGCAGGCGATTTAAGAAAAATAAATCATAGGAACTTAGAAATTGCTATGCCTGGTCACACTAGTGCACTTTCGAGTTCCGTATCTTGTCTCTGGCAGTAGCCAATGCTAGAGAAAAGAGCAACAAGTTCTGAAGTGGGGAATTATAGAAAACCTGTCCACCGGGGAAGTTTCTAATTCCCTCAGTTAGTGTGTAGCGTAGCAGGTATGGGTATGCAGATCTGGATCTGAAATTTCCCAGAGTTCACGGTAGTTACGATCTGGGGAGCTTGGTTCAAATCCTCATGGCTAAAACTCTGGTCCTATTTTGAAAATGTTGCCATTGACGTCCATGGTGCCAGGACTTGCCATATAGATGAAGAATTATTTGCTATAATTATCATGTATTATTTTCAATATAGTAGTACCTACTGGTCCTGCGATGGATCAGGGCTCCACTGTGCTAAGCTCTGTAAAAACACATAACAAAAGTATGGTATTTGCCCCAAGACTTTGCAATCCAAGTACTCTTGAGAAAGCAGGGAATTTCAGCTTTCAGTTAATGCTTTTTATTGTTTAAATGAAATCAAGGGTGTTGTCAGCTCTCTGTTTTTCAGTGTGACTCGCGGTATTTAGTGTTTTCCTTAAAGACTCTGTTCCTAGAATCCTGTGATAATGTGAGAATCTCAGCTTTTCATTAAAAAATAAGGATGTTTCTCACCCTCATGATTGTGGAGAAACGCTTGAAAATGTGACCTGAATGCACCTTAGAGGCTCATATACCAAAAGTACACACCACTGATTATTTTTCAAAAAGATCTCATGATTTGTAGGCCAATGTCATGAGTTTTATATGCTTGAGGTTGGGAATACTGCGATTAACAACATATTGTATGAAACCAGATTTAGTGACTCAGAACTCCCAAGCTCAGGATGTCTTCATGGCTCTTTTTAGTTTACTTCCTGTTAGACATCTGCAGTGTCCACAAATCACACCATGGCACAGCAGAGAGCGTTTCCAGCTGGATCTGCGTCCAAACTTATCCAAAATTCAGATTCAGCGGTTTGATTTCTCCTATTATAGACCCAGGCCAGCTGTGAAGTAGAGTAAAAGTTCCCCGAAGTTGTCAATCTGCGGTTTTGGTTTCTGCCTTAACTAGTATAAACTAAATTACATTATATCCAAGCCTGCAAT
The DNA here is from genome assembly GCA_007922305.1 of Dermatemys mawii. Classification (NCBI taxonomy): domain Eukaryota; kingdom Metazoa; phylum Chordata; order Testudines; family Dermatemydidae; genus Dermatemys; species Dermatemys mawii. The sequence continues at coordinate 7,347,655 of ML677387.1, forward strand.
AGTACAAAAAGGATTTACAATTGACTTAAAATTTCCCTATAGCTACTCTGAAAGCAAACTGAACCAGTCTCAGAGATTCGTATGTGGGTAAATCACCGCCTTTATACTCCCTCGCTGCAAGACTGTCAGACGCGCACTAAAAGACTTAAGGTCTGTTTCAGCATGAAAGCTCCTACAGTTAATAGTATCTTAAAATGCTTCAGGAATTCTTCCCTATAATTCTGTGGCGAAAAGTGAAATAGGGAACTTTTGGGGGCCATTTCTTCGGCTCACGTAAGCTGATGAAGGACCACTGACTTCTAGTGGGTTTAAACAAACAAACAAACAAAAAATAGAAAATAGGATGAAATTAGTAGACGGCATCACAGCAAAATCAACATAAGCCTGATTTCGATCTCACTCACACAAGCGCGAAGTTCTCACTCATTCTGATCTCACTCACTGAGGTTCATGAAAGTACTGGAGCAGGTCAAAAAATCTTCTATCAAAACCATTTTGTAAGCAAAAGTGCTTTTTAATTAAAAGTGAATTTTGACAAAAACTCAGTATGTATGGAGGGAAAAGGGTCACAGAAAACCTGCAAACTGATGTTTTTTAAACTTCCCCTAAAATAAAAGAAAACTTAACAAAAAAGAGAAGTTTTTGTTTTAGTCAAAAATTATCATGGGGTTGGGAAGAGCCATTCCTCAACTACCTCTAGAAATGATGCTAGTGTAAAATCATTGTTGGATAAATTCCGAATAGACCCTATGTCTGCTGTCTCCTACTTTGGAAATGCAAGTACCTAGTCTGAGAGTCATTGTGCTGTTAATATAAAAGAACATGGCTTATTTATCTTCCATATATTAAGCTGATAAGACAAATACTACACACATATATTTTAAAGATATAATATAGTATCTTATCTGGGTAAAATCACCACTGTCTTCTACTTGCAGAAGATGGGCTAGAACACAGAACTTCGCTTGATGCTAAAAATTAGGGACTGAGTGGAGACACTGGATTTTTGGCTTATTACAACAATCTATAACCCACTAACAACTTCCCCCAACCTGACTTTTTGGTCTCCCTTTCTTTCCCCCTATGCTCCAGTCATGTGTTAGTGCATCATGTCACCTTAAATGGTCCCTTGAAATCCATGTTAATTACTTCTGTTAACCAATCTGTTCCATCTTGTATTTAGCTGTGACATTTTTGAGTAGGTTTCCCAGACCTAAGGAAGAGCTTTATGTTAGCTCAACAGCTTGTCTCTCTAGTTGACAGAAGTTGGTCCAGTGAAAGATATTACCTCACCAACCTTGTCTCTAGAACATAGTTTCTCAACCTGAGGTCACAACCTGCAGCAGGTTGCAGATAATCATTAAACGTGTCTCCCTTTCTTTTTGGATAGACTGGTGGGTGGGGAAGATGGAACACCTTGAAACTCTTGTCTGATTTACCCTATGGGAAAAGACTGGGAACCACTGGGCTAGAAGATCTCACAAGTCTTTTCCATCTCTATCTTCTGTGACTCATAACACTTGCTATTGTTTAGCAGTGAATGGTTTCTGAGCTCCCTCTCGTGGAAGATATAGTCTTTGCAGTTTAAGCTAGTGAACTTCTGGTGCTTCTTGCTGCTTTTCCAGGCATTTCTTGGGAAACTATTCCACTGCTCATTTTCGTCTAACTTCTTTTGGGGCTTTTTTATTCATCACCTCAAGCCCATTCCTGGAGCCTCTTTCTCCAGACCAACTCCCATTGAATAGTAGCAGAAGGTTTGGTCGCTGCATGTGTGTGTAGATACAGTCTTAAGGGACAAATACACTCAGAACAGGGGATGCCGAAAAGTCAAAAAGCAGCAGAGCTGTGGCTGCATGAGGCGTAGGCAGCCCCAGAGCAGACAAAAGTGATTTTTTGATCACCAGTGTGTACTGAAACTGAGCTTTGATCTAGCAGCCCCTGCATAGCCCATTGTACTATGATGACAGGAACTGGAGAACGTAAGAATGGCCATACTTGGTCAGACCAAAGATCCATTGAGCCCAATGTCCTGTCTACTGACAGTGACCAATGCCAGGTGCCCCAGGGTGAGTGAACCTAGCAGTTAATGATCAAGTGATCTCTCTCCTGCCATCCATCACCCCACTCTGAAAGAGAAAGAGACCCAGGTTTCCAGAGGGGGCGTGTATTGGGCAGGAGCCCAGGCTGCCAACCTTCATGATTTTATTGTGAGTCTCACAATAGTTGGTGTTTTTCATAAGGCCCCAGGCGCCCGTGCTCACAGGACTATATGAGAACCTCATCCTTCATGAACAGCCTGACAAACTAACATGTGACCCAAATGCACATTGGGACACTGTGGCAGGGCAGGGGTAAAACCCCTTGAATGCCCTGCTAAACTGCTGGCTAAGCCCTGCTTTCTGGCAGAGAGGCCAGGTGCAGTGACTGAAAGCAGTCAGCAGGGAGCCCAGCTGCGGGCCCTGAAGAGGGCTGGCTCCCTGCACTAGGCTGAGCCAAGCAGTGACAGCTGGGGCTGAAGACTGGGAGGACTAGAAAAGCCCTGAGCAGACCTCAGTTGGGAGCCTGGCCTGGGAGGGGACTGGAGGCTACAACATCACGGGCCAGAAGACCCTGGAATGGGTTAGAAAGGGGAGAACTGTTGGGGGAAGGGACCACACCGTTGCACTATAAATAAAAGCACAAGGGTGAAACACCGGAAGAGGGCGTGAGGACTCTTCTTTTGCCAGCCTGGACACAGGGCACAGGGGAGATAAGGAGAAAGCTGGTGCTGACTCTGCGACAGACTCATTAACCAGAAGTCAAAATAAAAAGACAGCAATTAAAAAAAATAGGAATTTTAAGCCTCTCCATTTTGGGGGACTGGAGTCATTGTTTTTGAACACTTGGAGATGGCAACAGCAGGAAGCAGAGGCTAAGGAATACAAACCCTGGGGTTCGTACTGGGAGAGAAGCCGTGGAACCCCAGTATATAACACGCTCGCTTCTTGGCATATTTAGGAAATCCCTGTTTCTTACCGCTCACCCTGGTTCATGAACACCTAACCTCCTCTTCCCAAGAGCCTCAGCCCGCAAGGGAGCCCCCCCCCCCCACATGGGCCTCTGCCTCCCTCACTCCGCTCTTTACCTTTCCCTCTCCCTGCCAGCAAGCCCTCACACTTAGAGGACAGTTCTGTTTTGCTTTCCCGATGGTCCTCATAATAAGAAGGAGCCTCCACAGTTCTAGCAGGCGCAGGTGAGGGCCCGGCGTGTGGCATGATGCAGAGCGGGACCCGCTGTCCAGGATGTGGTGCGCTTCCAGCCCTGACGGGTTCAGGTTTTTAAAAAGCGGGAGGTTGGAATAGCCCTTCGGCCTCTCACCTCTAGACCCAGTGTCTCCCCCAACACTCTATCAGTCACTCGTCAAAGCTGAAGGCAGGAGACCATCTCCCTCCCTCAGTCCCTCTGCCCCTGAGCAACTTGCTGGCTTTTATAATCATTTGCTCCCTTGCCGGCTGGATCTGATTATTGTGTTACAGTGGCATTTTATACCCCCCTTTGCATGTGCATTGCACGGGTGATTGTCACTGTACAAGATGCAGGGCAATGCAGAATCAGATGTCAAGTGTAGACAGTATTGCCTGCCATATATTAGATCTCAAACCTTACTAAAATGCCTGCAATGAGACCTGATCCCGCATAATCCTTTTGTGTTTGAATGACAAACGTCTCATTAAGCACCGTGCACACTGACCTAAAAATAAAGATCATTCATATTTGAAAGCGACAGGCATTGTTTTTTTTTCCTGAACAAAATGCCGTACCTTGAACTGTCCTGGGGTTTTATTAATGAGCAATATTTCATTAAAAGCTAATTGAAACCTCTAGGCAGCTATTACTTAGAAATGGAGATGCCAAATCTGAAATTGGAAAGCAGGTGAGCAGAAAGCAAAGCAGCTGTAATTAGTTCAGAAGTGGAAAGAAATAGGAGGGGAAAACACACATGATGCCACTTACAGACGTCTAAATACAAAGCACTTAACTCACAAACCTTGCTGAATATTTTGATCCATTGTGTTGTAATTTACTGACCCTGCCTGTAAATGCCTTGTTTTAAGACAGTATTCCAAAAAGTCATCTTGGCCCAATGATTCTCTTGACATTTCTGCTCCCGTGAGGCAAAGGGATCATGAACCTGAGGGATTCTGTCACAGGAAAATTCCCCCAGCCTACAGGGAATGATTCCTTGAGTAGTGCCGGAACTGTGCAGAAGTTCTGCAGACTCTGGGGTAGAGAGCGTGGCTGGAGGCCCAGCTGCCCATTAACTCCTTGGAGCTCTCTGGAGCTAGCTGCAATTTTAAGCAGCCTTGAGATTTCTGTCCTTATTCCAGGAACTGGGTAAGTCACACGCTGGCCTTAGAATACGAGAAACGCAAAGTTGCTTGAAGCCACATTTAAACCAAAACTGGCACTAAACTATTTTAATCCGAGAGCTTGCCTTTATTTAGCCCCTTCTATCCAAGGATCTTGGAAAACTTTAGAAATGTTAATAAATGTATTTTCACAACAACTTGATTGTGGGTAAGGTCCCCCCACTTCAATTGCAGGTAAACTCAGGCACCAAGACCCTGATCTTCACAGGTATTTAGGCATGTAACACCCATAGAAATCAATGGGAGGTATGCACCTTTGAGTATCTGGAAACAAGAATTTATATCGTGACTTGCCCAATGTCACCCACTGAGGCTGATCTGGGAACAAAGATATGCTGTCTTCCAGTCCTGAACTTTAATCACTAGACCAGTAGTTTGCAACCCTTTTTTATTTGCAACCCCCTAAATATTTTTTTAATGGCAGAGTGGACCCTCTTGGAAATGTTAGACATTGTTGGCGCACCCCGAGGGCCTGCAGACCGCAGATTGAATGCCACTGCACTAGACCATATGTAAGCCACCAAGAACAGCAATCAATCGGAACATTTAGTCAACGTGAATCCAGTTCTCATCAAAATCTCAGAAGGGTGACTTCATCTCAACTCCCGTTGAGCCTACCAGCCCCACTTGAGATCAGAACCTCATTGTGCCAGGTGCTATACAACAGTAAAAGATAGTCCCTGCCCTAAAAATGTATGGTTTAAATAGACATGATGGACAAAAGGTAAGAAGGGAAACTAAGGCCCAAAGCCTTAAAAGGTACTTAATTTTTTTCCCTTCTCCCTATGGGTTTAGGTACCTAGATACCTTTGAGAATCTGGGTCTAAACTGGCCTTCCTCAAACTCACATAGGTGGTGAGTGGCAGAGGGGAATATAGAACCCAGGTGTCTGGAGTCCTAGTCTGAAAACTGTGGCCACAACGGGAATTTTTATTTCTGTCTTCCTCCAGAAAGTAGTATTAAAATAGAGTCCTCTAGACCCTTCCTTTGACCTAGAATCCCCCATCAGGATCAGGTCCCTGTCATGCTAGAAGCTAGTTAAACAGAGACACCTTACTGAAGAGGTAATTGAAGAAAAGATATTATTTGTGTTGTGATATTGGGTCAACACGATGGGAAAGCGAGTTCACAGCTACGAAAGTAGGAATCCAATTTGGAGACTAAGCAAGGGAATAAATAAAAAAAAAAAAAGCTTGAAAAACTGGTCAGATGTGAAATCTAAAACCCTACAAAGCCAATTGGGCAAGAAAAATGACTAAGACATGCTGGAATTTGATTTTGTAACATTGTTGTTTGGTGCTGAAAATGAAAGATGAAAGAAGCCTGTGCAGTAACGGGCAGGGAAGTCAGAAACATGTACTGAGAACTAAGTGAAGATTTCTTCATTTGGTTATTGCCATATTATAATCTTGCATTAACAGCTGTAATTAGTGCCAGGCCATGAGCTGTTATTGAAATGGCTGAAACTAATTAGGCACAAGATTTTTATGGGAATGAGTCTGTTAGCCTGAAAATTTACAGTGACTGTTCTTCTGAAATGATGAGCATGTGTATCATAGTGGTACTTCTGAAACAGACAGCAAACGCATGGCAGCAAAATAGCATGGGGGATTTTGGTTGTTCAAAAACCAAACAAACGTGACAGCCGCCACCCTTTTCTTCTGAGATTCTCTGATCTGAAAGCCAGTGCTTGGATTGTAAGGGCACTTGCAGAGATCTCTCTGAATCAAATGCCTTAATTGTAATACCTTAGAAGTCCAGATCTAGAACTGAATTATGCAGCTTCCCCCCATCCCTTGTTATTTTTAACTTTAGGTATGGCAGGTAAAATTCCTCATGGAAAGAATATACTGGGCCTGACTCCTGATCTCATTCATATCTGTTTGCACATATATAACTCCACAGACCTTAGTCTCTGATTTATCAATCAGATCAATACTGTATAGATGTCTGGAAATTATCTCTGATTTATACCAGTGTATAACAAAGCAAGATCAAGCCCACGGAAATTGAAGGCCTGATTCTATGAGGTACTGAGCAATCCCAGCTCTCCTGGAATTCATACACAGCTGAGGGAAAATCAGAGCTAAGATCAATATTTGTAGCCATATCTTCTTATTTAGGGCCCAGCAGTAGGAAGTACCAAGCATTCTGATCTCCCACCGAAATCATCACGAGTGGGGGTGTCAGGTACCTGGCAGGTGATACTCAGTACTACACAGAATTAGATGCCATTACACATGGATCTGAACCTTATTAGCACATAATCTGCCTCTACACATTTTCACCAATTAACATCTGCAAGAAATGAAGATGTCAAAATTAGGCCATGACTAAGAAGCATTGGTTGGATGGGAGGGTAGCGACGGGCAAAACAATTTAAGGGAATAAAAATCCCAATTCCTCAGCTCTGGTCAAGGCTTTCCCGGTTTGAACCTGATTGGAACCTTTGTTCTGCATACATCTTCAGTTTCTGATTTCATCTGGGCACGGAAGAGCCAAAACACTATGTGGAAAGTGAGATGTTAAGTTTCTGTAGCGTGGCTGAAAGCAGAAAGTACCGGAAATCGGACGAGAAACTCTGCTCTGAAGAAGTTTCCTGCCCGGTTTTACAGATGCAAGAGTCTTGGATAGTCCAAATTGGCTTTTGATAAGGCTCTCTAGACTTTTAGGTACATAGTTAAACTGAACTTGAATTCCAGACATCTATACAGTATTGATCTACTGCAGTCCACGAGCTAAAACAGTTCTACCCCAGTTAGGCTAGACAGAGTGTAGTACTTTGCCTGACACAATCATTGTCTGAAATCCTAGTTTCAGACCCCAGACATAAGTTTTGTCTCTCTCTCCCGAGAGAGCCAGTATCTTCCTACTCTTCTGTTAAGTACAACTGCTCTCAGCTTTCATTATACTTGCGCAAGTGTCACGGCTATCAGCTCATCTGATGGTAATGAATTTGCAGTCACACATCCCCTCAATGGGTTCATCTCCTGGAAATTCATCTTTCTAATTTCTCCTGTTCTGAAGCACCGCAGAGTTATGAGGAGTTTAAGTGTCCATCAATTAATGTCAAAATACAATGAAATACCCATGGAACTGCATTTGACATCCACTAGAATGCCAAATGAATCTGCTAATGATCAGTCCCTCCGCCATGAGAGTCCCAGGAACTCATGATGGCGATGGGACATTTAGGCTCAGTTCAGAAAATATGTATGGGACCATTCAGTGGGGTTTTGCACTCTGTGGAGTGAGAAAAGAAATAGTATTATTTGGGTCACAAGACTTAAAACTCAACTCTCCTCTGCGCTTTTGCAAAATTAAAAGCCCAACTCCCATTGACTTTTAATGGGAGTTGGGAGCCTGGCTGCTCTTTATGCCTTTTTAAAAAGCTCCCCCTAAAGCAACACCTATAAGGATTCCCAAAGATGTGCTAGGCTTGATTCTTCCATGGCCTGGTGGTTAACCCAGTGATCAGGGATCCCTTCTACGGTCTGCCACTGGCAGACCATGGATGAGTGACTTAGGGCCAGATCCTCAAAAGGCATTGAATCACCTAGCGCCCATTGATTTTAATCTCTCTTTGCTTCCATTCCCATCTGTGAAACGGGGATGATAATATTTCTTTTGTCTAGATAGTTGCCTAGTTGTCTAGATAGAGAGCAAGCGGGAGTGAGGGAGCCGCCTGCAGGATACCTGAAGTCTGGAGCAGGCTTGCTAAATGAGCCAACCAGCAACACCTGGGGCAAGGAAGGAACCTTAAACAGCTGGTTCCCCGTGACAGACCTGGCCCTAGGCCTGGTCTGTTTCAATGATTCTGTAGAAAATATCACTGGATCCTCATGTGGCTAGAAGAATAACGATCCTTCATGTCATTTAACGCTGTTGCTGCACATATGTCGACTCATACTTCATATTGTTAAGTTTTGCTGGCTAAATGGTGCATCTTAATGTATTATGGTGTGTATTGTAAACTGTATGCTAGGGAACAGAGAGGACAGGCAATTGACTCAACATTGCAGATAGACTCTGAGCTTGTACGTTTCTTGACTTTTGGTTAATTTAATATACGCTGTCTTAAGGTTGCATTAGCATAGCCTGTTTGCACTGATACAACACTAGAGCAAAATCCTATGCTGTGTCACAGACTATTGAACGTTCACGTAGAGAAGGCAGGACTCATGACATGCTTTGCAAAGGTGTCAAGCCCCTGCAATGCCCACTGAAATCATGGGGCCTGATTCTCCACTGCTTGCACTGACATGAAACCCATGTAACTCCACTGAAGTTGGGTCCATTTAACTTGAGTGGGAGTCCTGGCCACTAACCACCTATGAAAATCAGTCTTTTGAGGTCTCCTCTGAAAGACTCACAAGAAACATCAGCTGAATTCATCAGCCTCAGGAGTACAAAGGGATATGAACTGGTGGTTCCAGGGAGCTGGGGAATGTTAGACCCCCTTCTGGGGATCTGCGGTGTGAGATTACTCAACTAATCACATTAGAATTTGCAAAATTCACATGCAGTATTTACCAGACATCTCATTTCAGCTACATTGCTGTCTAGGCCAGCAACGGCTCTAATCCCATTGCCTTCAGACATAGTATCAGTTACTACAGCCTTGATGCATCTAAAGCAAAATTTTAAATATTCAGCACCTGCCACAGCCAAACCCTCCTCTACTGGCTCCCACCTCTGGTTCTTACAGCTACCAAAGCTTGTCAACAGGAAATTCAGCTGGGGTGTGAGATCTTTTAACCGAGATCAGCAGAAGCCTCGACCAGAATACTGTGTGGAGTGAGAAACTTCCCCTGAATTTCAGGGGCCTTAAAGCTAAGAAGGATGTAAAGCTTTTTCATTTCCTCTCAAATCCTGATTCTCCAGAGACGACAATGTATCTTGGGCCCCTCTGGGAAGCTACTTTTAGGATTTTCCAAGTCAATTAAGCCACTATCAATCAGGCCTAGTCATGGGAGGATATTTGCTTAACCATGTGCTTTCAAGTCTCGCCTTGTACACACCAGTGGGAGTTTTGCAACTGACTTCAGAGGGGGCCAGGATTTCACCCTCAGTATTTTGATAGTTTTGGATGAAAATCTGGACCCCTATTCTGGGTGATTTCTGACATTAATATCCCTTCACCCATTGACAAGCCAAACCCTATGCACTTAAGTCTACGGAAGGGTTCTCATTGATTTCAGTGGTCATTGGAACAAGCCTGTTTGTTAGACCTTTACTTAGAATCTTTTTTTCCCTCCCACATTATATTGGAGCCTGAATGGTTGGTTCGGAAAATTATTTGCCTGTAAAGCACCCTGGCCAGTGACGGTGTATACGAATAAACAAAGAATAATAGAGAGGCTGAGGAGCAATGCTGGGAAAATGCTGGAAAGTGTGTGTCTCTCTCTCTCTCACACACACACACACACACACTTACAAAACATTTGTCTTTCGGGTAGTGCCGACTCCCCAGAACCCAACTTTTCTGAAGACACTAAAATAGCTAATAGTATCCCTCACATGTCCATTTGCACAGTTGCCTCTGCATTTCCATGGCCGGGAGACGAAGAGAACACTCCAGGAAGTCCACAATAGACCTTGCTATGCCAATCTAATTAACCTGGAAGGCACTCAGGTAGTGGTTGGGAAAACCCTTAAGTAAGTAGATAGATACAAGAGGGGCTGTTTGTGTGGTGTATACCGACTGATTTGAAGCACCAGACGTTTCATGAGAAAACTTGTTTGTTCTACCCAAGTTTGTTGACTGAGAGGATGGGACAATTCGAAGCTTCAGATAAGCATGGAACCAGTCAAAGCAAATCAAAACTCTAAGGGTCAGCTGGTGTAAATCAGTGTAGCTCGACTGACCTCAACAATTAGTGCCACTCTGCAGAGGTAGACATGCAAATGATGACAGAGACAGTGAGTCTAGCTCCAACAGGCCATATGTGGTTAATAGCTAAACCACAACCAGACAGTGGAGAGAGAATGCCACAGGAGGTGTTCGATCTGAAGCTGAATGTCTGATTTCAAAGAAGCAGCTATGAGGCCTATGTACAGATGACTGGAGTCGCTAATAAAAGTGTATGAGCACAAATGGGCAGGAATACAAAAGCCCAGGGGCACCGGCACAGGTGCCCACTCCACCACTTTTGAAAGTGGGAGGGCTATGCGCTCTCACTTTTGACTGGCTGTAAGGATGAGCAATGGGGCGGGGGAAGTCTTGGGGTGGAAGGGTGCTGCTAGGGTTGGAGCTCAGGACAAAGGGGCGGTGCTGGGCAGACTCAGAGGAAGGGCAACATGGGGGTGGAGCCCTGGTTTGGGCACCGATGCACTGCCCCCCCCCCCCCCGCGAATCATAGACTATCAGGGTTGGAAGGGATCTCAGGAAGTATCTAGTCCAACCCTCTGCTCAAAGCAGGACCAACCCCAACTAAATCACAAGGAAGCTTCAGGTGCCCCTACAAAAGCCTGGTTATTGATCCTTAAACCAGGCAGGATGTAGAATAAATAGATTACCACAAAGGTTTGGAAACCCACATTGATTCTAATCTCTAAACAGGGATCATTCTTTCGCAGAGAATTCCATGGCTCTGTGGGTCCATCTACACTGCAGAGGGGAGTATCCTGCCCAACTTGGGTAGACAGACTTGGGCTAGCTCCGTGTGTGCTACGTTCTTACTGTAATAGTGCGGATGTTCAGGCACGGGGGTGGCTTGGGCTAGCCACCTGAGTCCAAGCCAAGCTTAGGTGCCGATGCTACAATGTGAAAGTAAAAGAGCTCATTTAGCTGCAGGATCTCATAGGGAACAAAGCAGATAATTAACCTCCTCAAGAAAATTTTGTAATTAATGACCCAGAGAGAATATTACATAGGTGTAATGAGTCTATCAAAAGATCTGTCTCTAAGAATGAGTAAATAATGCTCATTTTGGTTTGCTGGAGAGGAAGCAAGGCTGAAGGATGCTGCTTTATATTTATATAAGAGTAAATGGCAAATGAAAACCTTGAGGAAACATCAAATCTTTGCCTCTGATGCTCACTTATGCTGCTAGTAATCTGTCCCATTGTGTTTAGATGTAATGTTGCTGTTATATCACCTATTTATCACTATCAATGTGCTACTAAGAAATAAAGCACTCAGGTTTACTAGAGTTTCTTTCCTTCTCTATTGATTGTCTCCCACATGGAAACATACAATTTGTTACTGCATAGAACCACTTATTACAGAATCATAGATTCCAAGGTCAGAAGGGACCTCTGTGATCATCTAGTCTGACCTCCTGGATAACACAGGCCAGGGAACTTCCCCAACACAGTAGCAGAGATGGGCCTAAATAGCAGAGTCCAGACTGGCTTGCAGTCTGAACGCTCTCAAAGGTTGGAGGCTTTTGGATCTGGGGTTTTGTTTTGGCCCCGATTCTAACTACGATGCCCCGGAATCTCAGGGACTCCCAGTAAGGCGTTTGGGACCTTTTCCCTTCATGCAGCAGCAGCGGGATTGGGCCCTAACAGGAGAAAAATGAAGGCCCGACGCTATCAGAAGAAGTTGTCCTGCAGTAAAGTTCTGTGGGGAACAGGCAAGGATTTCAATCTTCCCTTTCCACGTTCTGACATTGGATCCGTGCTTGGGGAAACTTTACTGCTCTCAAAATCATTTGTACCATTCCGACAGGCTGAGTTCACATAGGCTG
>ML677387.1:7359767-7399875 GCA_007922305.1 Dermatemys mawii
CAAATTCTTGTGAAATCAGTGTCGTCCTGCCAGCAGAGAATTTGGTCAGCTGTATGAAACTTGAAGGTGGATAGGCAGTGATTGGACTAGATGACCTCCTGAGGTCTCTTCCAACCCTAATCGTCTGTGATTGGCTGACCTAATTCTTTAGCTAGCAAGAGGCAGATTCTGTTCTCAGTTGTACCCAGGTAAATCCACTGAAATCAATGGAGTGAAAGGACTCCAGATTTACACATCTACAGCTGAGACTGGAATCGGGCCTCGAGTTCTGTGTGTGTTTCTCAGTTGCCCAAGCAGAGATAAATGGTTGTCACTGAGGGAGCAACACAGAATATACAGCATAGCTATTAAAACCGAGTGCAAATACTTAGCAGCCAGTGCCTGACACTGATTCAAGTTAAGGAACATCTCTCTTCGGCAGTAGCCCCATTAACTAAGGCGGATTTGTGAGTAGAAGTTTATTGTACTCGCTTAAGGGTGCAATTTACCTCTGCATGGAGGGTCAGCAGAAGGCCTATATACCGCTGAAGTCTCATTTAATGCCTCTAAACAGGACTTACTGATACATAGGTGCTTATGCTGTCCCTGTGCCCAGAGGTGAATTGTACCTTGACGACAGCACTGTCTCAGGCTGTCGCTTATCTTTGTAATCTCTTTCCATAGCAAGGGGACAGTTGTTGATTTTTTGGCCCTGGGTTTCTACCACTGTATTTTTTTTAGCAAACTATTGCTTACAAGAAGTTGACCAAAAAATCTGTCAAGGCATCAGGCCAGGCTAATTGTATTGTTTTGATCTCTGTATGTCGGAAGTCCAAATCGTTCGCCAAAACTTTTTTAAAAAATATCTTTTTTTCCAAAAAATGTTTTGAAAATAACACCCCCCACATTTTTGGATGATAAGCAAATGAAATGAAGTTTGTTTTGGCTTTTCGTATCCAGTTTTGGTTTGTTTCCTGCTTTCTCTCTCTCTTTTTTTTTTTTTTGGTTTATTTTGCCATTAAAAAACAAACAAACAAACAGGAGGAGGAGAGGATGAAAGAGAGAGAGTGAGTGAAAAACAATCACCCACCCACTAGCTGAAAAAACAAAGACTGAAAACAAAGCCAAAAAAGTCTGTTTAAACAGTTTTCAATTTTGTGGTTGAAGAAGCAAAACATTAAAAAATATTTAAGGGGGGGATCATTTTTCATCAGCAAAATGGTTCTAATAAAACTTCTTGCCCATTTCTACTGTGGGACACCAGTGACCATAGTTCTCCCTAAGAGATTTGGCTCTGATGCATTTTGTTCAGTTCAGTCTCTAATTCATACTCTGCTTTTGGGTCTATTGCAGCACCGATAAGTCAAACTACCAGGCATATTTTTATTTCAGAAAATGGAAGTTTAGAATGACGTCTCCCCCACTTGTTTTAATCAAATCTTTCTTGATAGAATTTTGAACCATATTTTCTTTCCTACAGTTCACCTCTAGATGGCACTTACATACCACAAGAGCCAAAGAGGAAAATGCGATCTGACTGCAGGGATCAGCAACAGGACATAAATCTAACTAAAATACACTAGAAAGTTTCTGATGCTTTACAGAAGAACTAGTTGTTGGAATTATTTTGCTGCAGTCAGAAGGGAAAGGTGCTTTTGTGTACGCTCCCTGTACAGGACATAGGTAACATATGTCTCTTCAGACCATATTTTCTGGGATCAAAATAATCGCTGGGAGGAGCGGTATTAGTCTCTAATAACTTTTATGGCTTCAAATCAGCACAGTGTCTGAGTGCCTCACAAACATAAATGATCCCCAGACATCCCCATGTATATAGCCTGAGGCACAGAGAGGTTAAGTAATTCACCCAAGGTCAGAGAGTATGTGGCAGAGTCAGAAAAAATAAAAAACAAGCCATCTGCCTCTCAGTCCTGAGGCTTAACCATTATATCATCTTACTTTCCTTATCCCGAGGCTTGGAACATGAAGAGCGTGCCCAGAATATACTGAATTATGACGCCATTGGGAGTTGAGCGTGCTTGGTAACTCGAAGGACTGGATTACTAGAGAACTAAGGCAGAGTTTCTTTTGTGCTTGTATATTTAAAATTATTGCTTGCTTGCTTAATAGAGCCATCCCCATATTTCATTTGCAGTGATAAATAGCACATACTTTTCTTTGCTTACCTACTTTTTAGTGGGCTTATGGATAGGACCACATGGAAAACTAACAAACACTCAAGGTGCAGATATGTTAAGTCTAATGTGATACATTGATGTTATCAACCTACTCGAAACCAATCCAGATAATAATATCAAAAAAAGAAGGGTGAAAGCGTGTTCCCACTGAAGTCAACCACAGAATTCCCATTCACGTCAACAGAGCCAGTGTTTTTAACATCTGAGAATCACCATGAAAGGCAGGAACACGCCAGCAGTGACAGTGAAAAGGGACTACAAGGAGATGTGAATGCAGCAAAGAAATGCAGGAAATCATTTATACCCCGCACTTTTAACTTTACAGTAACTACAGGTGAAGATACACTGCAATTAGTATCCCACTGCAACCCTACTAGCTTACTCTCTTGTGACTGCAATCGTTCTCTGGCTCAGGGTTTTCTTTAGTGTCTGCCGCATATTAAGTGCGGAGTCTCTGACATCTTTGAGATGTTTAATTACTTATCCTACTGTCATTTGTGTTGACCAGAAATAAAAAAAGAGAGGCAGTATCTCACGCAGAGACGGAATCAACAATTTGATTGGCGGTGCTTGTTGCGACAACTTATTATCATACCATCCCAGTACTATTAAATGCTTGTGCCACAATCTGACACAGTGGTACTTTCAAGATTTTTCATAGTATGGACTGTATCTTAATAGAAAAGCTGTCCTGTAAATCGACTTTTTCTCATAGTTGTGATCACGTAATATTCCTGATAAACAATCACTGTAGTTTTACCAGAGAAGGAAACACCAGGAGAGTATTTAATGTATTTTTAGCTTCTTTTAACACAATTTAGCAGCTGGAAACAAAGTGGAGAAGCCGGCACCAAAGGCCCTAATTCAGCAATCTAATTGTATCCGGCAAAGCATTTAAGCACATACATAAAGCTAAATAAGGGCTTAAGGCCCAGGGTCCACAAAGGTATTTAAAGCTCCTAACTAACTCCCTGTGATTTCAATAGAAATTAGAAGCCTAAATATTGTAATGATCAGTGCACAAAGCACCTCCACCAACAGGTGCTGCTGTATCTATCTTAGGGTTAAAGTGTTGTCTCAAGTGTTATTACGTGTGTTTATTATGTTGTTGCATCTGCTCTTGGGGGGGCAGGGGGTGTTAGTGGGGAACTCATTCCCATTTGTGTGTGCTAGAGCCGGTATGTGCGGTGTCCCAGTAAATCTCTGCTTTGCCAAGTGTTACAGTACCTTTGCGGAACTGGGCCTAAGTGCTTGGCTGAACAGGGATGGGACTTAAGCGCATGCTTAAATGCTTTGCTGAACAGGGGCCCATGCACCCAGGCAGGTCTCTGCAGACCTCCTGCAAGTCTGAGAGCTGCCCCTACTCTGGCAAAGCGAGATCCACGGTTCTTTAAATGGGCACAAGTGGACAGAACCTTAATTTTACATCTCCTCTGTGAGGCGAGATCTGCAGCAGCACAGTGCTGCTGGCTGATTGCTAGCTTGCAGACGGAAGAGTGCCACCCATATCAATTCCTGTATCATCTTAATTCTCACTAGAATTTTCTCCCATCCATATACTGACCTAGCCTCACCCAGCTTAGCTGATGCAAGAAGATGGGAGCCTGGCTGGAGGCCGGCATACTGATACTTCCCTCACATGAGATGCGGAAGATTCTTCCTTAACATGATTTGCTTAAGTCATTGTTATTTCCCTGCCCTCCTAAACCATGGACCTGATTTTATGTGCTGTGGTAAATGTTATGCCTTTGAAGGCTCACACTGGAATAAATAAATAATTTTAAAAAACAGGCCGTCACTCTGCTGTGCTCCCTGTAAAGAGAAATTGCTTAAAGCAGCAAGAAAGATGTTTAATCTTGGGAGTCCAGGAGCCAGTGTTTGTGAATGGCTGAGCTGGACAGAGAGGGGTGGGGATCATGGTGGTCTATGTGCCTGAATAATGAATCTGACGTTACAGTTATGCAAATGCAACCCGGCAGGCTCCAAGCTAAAACTTGGACGTGAGATCAAGTTCAAAATCATGGATGATGAGATTTCTGGGGCAATGCGGGAGTTTAAATGCAATTTGCACATGCTAAAGAAAAGGAAAAGCATGCTCCAGTGGTTTGACTATCGTACTGAGATCCACAGTCCTAGGCCTGGTCGACGCTGGTGATGGGGGTTTTGACCTAAAATACGCAGCTTCAGCTACACGAATAGAGTAGCTGAAGTCAGCGTATCTTAGGTCGACTTACCTGGCCATCCACAGGACGGCGAGTCGACCGCTGCCGCTCCTCCGTCGACTCCACTTCCGCCTCTCACAGAGGTGGAGTACAGAGTCGACGTGAAGCGTGCTCGGGGATCAATTTATCGCGTCTACACTAGACGTACCCCTAGAATCCAGTCCTAGCCCAGACATCCAGAGTTGTTAGAATAAGGGTTGAAAAATACCCAAGAGTTTTGGAAGATATATAAATGGTTCAGGGTGTAAACGGACCTCTAATAAATCTGGGATAAGGAAGAAACTGTCCTGTGGCTAGACTATCCCATAACTACCTACTGTGGAGTTTTTGCACATGCCTCGGAAGCACTGTATGCTGACCACTGTCAGAGAAAGTGTACTGGATGGACCAGGAGTCTTTTCTAGTCTGGCAATTTCTGTATTAGTTCCCTTGGAAAAGCTAATCCATCTTTGTCCCTCAGTTTGCCCATCTGAAAGAGAGAGAATTGTAATGATGATGACTACCTCACATGGCTGTTCTGTGAATGGCTTAGAAAATGCGGTGAACATGAAAAGGGCCTATAAAAGTTATGTCTTATTACTAAGAGCGAGATATTGGTGAAATGCTACCACCAATGTGATATAAAGCTATATGGTTAATGCTAAATACACAGAACATATTACTTCAAAGCATTTTACAAAACCTAGTCACAATTAGGGCTGGTTCCGAAGCCCTTTGAAGTCAATGGAAAGTCTCTTATATCAGGCCTTCAAGCTTCACAACCAGCTTTGTAGGAAAGTAACATTATCGCCATTGTACAAAGTGACAGAGCTGATGCACAGAGAAAATTAAGGGTCTTGCCAAAGGCTACCCGAAATATCAATGGCAGAACAGCGAATAGAATCGAGGTATCCCATCCCCTTCCCTATCGCTAGACCACTTTCTTTCCCTTCAACAGAATATGAAATGATTTCCCAATGGGATACAAAGCCGAAAGCTGCTGGCATTATTTCTTGATCGAGCTAACCTTTATAGCTCTCCTGGACAATATTTTACACAGTTGTGGCTTGAACAGAAATCACTCTCTTTTTTTCATACCTCTGCGTCTCATCAGGAGGAAACAAGTGTAAATTCTCTTTGGCCAGCTCAGAAAATTCCTGAGCTGTATGTTGATCGTCATTGTGTTCCCTTAACCCCCGGTCTGAGTGAGCGTGCAAATCAGACCGACTGTTGATGAACCTAAGTCTCTTTCTACCGATTTTAGCCAACAGCGTATGCTCTTTTTAGTCTCATCGTGGACTGTTCTTTTCGAGCTATGGGAATGTCATCACAGGTAAATATTCCGGTCAGGACAGGCATAGTTCAGTACATGACAAGAAGAGCAAGAACATCACCATCATTAGTTACACAGATCCAAACGTAATGAGACCTCATTGTTCTTGTACCCACTTCCTTTTCCCCTACCTGTCTCAACACTGCTGTCATTAGACAGTGAGGCTCAAATCCTCAAAGGTATTTAGGCGTCTAACTCCCATTGAAATCAGTGGGGGTTAAGGACTTATCTAGGATCTAGACCTAAGCTCCTTAGAGCTAGACAAATTCAGACTAGCAATATGGAGCCCATTTTTAACAACATTTTTAACAACAAATTAACGCTTGGAACAAGGGTCGTTGTGGATTCTCCATCACTGGCCATTTTAAGATCAGACTGGATATTGTTGTTTTTCTAAACACCATGCTCCGAGTTAAATAGGAATTCAGGGGAGCTCTGTGGCCTGTGTTACATAGGAGGTCAGACAAGATAATCACAATAATCTCTTTTGGCCTTAGAATCTATATCTCTATGAACAGCAACAAACTACCTTCAGTGTCGGGGGAAGACCCTTGAACATAGTAGGTGTTACCTTTCAAGAAATAATACAAAATTGGTATATTGCTGTTAAAATAACAAGCAGTGGAACTTTATTTGTCATGTTTCATTGCCTCTGGCGTCATGAACAAAAAATGATCTGAAGAGGTGCCCTTCTCATAGAGAAATGAATCATCGGGAGCACGTGTTGATTTACACCAGCTGAGGATCTAGCCTTGTTGCTAAAGCATGAGCAGGTTCTTGTTTTTAGTCTGATATAGAGTAAGCGAAGCAGACGGTAGCAATCGCTCACGCTGACTGAAAATGCATCAGTAACAGCATGCATGGATGGGACGGCCACAAATTAGAGTAACGTATCCCATTCCACCAGTGAACGTAGGCCAGACAGTGCCACGCTGTGGCTGGAATTTAGGACCGGGGTATGCTCCTCGTACATAGTATCTGACAGTAGTTAGCAGACCTCTGTACTCATTTGCCTCCTCACCGAAGTCTGCCTTTAAGGGACAATAGCAAATCATTCAGTTCTTTGTTTGAGTTCCTTCATGCTGAACAGGGAATCTTTGCTCGTTCCTGAGTGTTGGGTGAGCTCCTTATGGGTCGGCATGAGACGCAGGAGCAACACTTCTGTCTTTCATAAGTTGTCAACCTGAATTCCTGGGGCCCAGGAAATTGGGCCTTCAAGGCAGTGACCAGGTCAAACTTTACTGCTGACTTGAACTTTCTCGATGCTCATCTTGGACTGCAGAAGCACAGTTGGACCGTGGAATGTTCACCCACCCACCCTGGTCCTGTGTGTCTATAACAATATTCATATCCCAGAAGTGTGTTCCAAACAATGTTGAGCATTTAGTTCAAAGGGACAGTGAAACTGGGAGGAGCAGTTTCAAGGTGACCCGCTCTGGGGTGCTGTTAATCAGGGATCTCACAGCAAATAAGCAGCACAACTTGGTAAGTGAGGGAGAAAGTGGAGACAGAGGAAGTGAACCAGGAAGACAAACCTGGGGAGCAGAGTGCAGGGAAATGACCCAGCCCTTCAGCATGAGTGAAGGACTTCTCCCTTGGAGGATAAACTGTTGTTTAGCCTAACCCTAGCTGAGGGCCACTTCTCGGCACCAACCCTAACTCTAGCCCCAGACCAGCTGAGTAGAAATTGCAACTACATTGCTTCAGACATTTGATACCTGCAATTAACACTGTTATACCACCACAAAGCTCACTGTACGACTAAGAAATTCAATACAGTAAATACAGAACAGTTAATATATGCAGTAAGGATACTACCAAAAGGCATAAAAGTAGTAAATCAATCTCGCCGTTAACAGTCCAGTTCTAGGAATTAGTGGTAATTAACATCCTGAAATGCAAAACCACAGTGTGATTACCCTGTGATTGCATTGTGACTATAGTGTAATTTTGGTACACTTATTGTTTACAATGTGACCAGCTTTCTTTCCCCTTTTCTCAGTCCCCTTATTTGTGGTGGGCAAGGCTAGCTCTCGTGAGTCCTGAGGGGTAGGAAAGTCAGGTCTGAGCTAGGCCAGCTCCTGCCCATTTTTACTTAAAACACTCCTCATCACTTAGGTACTTCCCTAAAATTCACTGTGTGTGCTGATGGCTCTGCTGCTGGGAAATACCGAGGAGGCAAAGGAATGGGGAAGAAACCTCAAGCGCCCATTTAGCCAGCAAGTGGCGCTAAATAGGATGCCTGCTTTTCACCCCAGTACGGAGGTGGAGCAATGCAGGTGCTTGAAAACAAAGCTCTGGTCCTTCCCTTTCCCATGGGAAAACAAAAAACAAAGGAGTGAGCTCAGGAGTGGAGTTGTGGGAATCCTGGTTGTTTTCAGGCTGCTGGCCATTACGAAAAAAGGGAAAAAAAAGTGGCGTAAAACGCAACATGACGTTTTCCAAATGTCTGGCTCCTCAAAAAGTTCCAGAAAAAAATATTTTGAGTGAAACAAAACCTTTTGTTTTGACCTTTTTATTTTAAATGTTTTTGATTTATATTTTTTCAAGCAATAGGAGAATATACGCACACAAAAAAGTCAAAAAGGACTGACTACTAAGAAGGACTAGGAAAGAAAGAAGTGGGCAGGGAGGAGAAAGGAGAGCGACATCTCGGTTTCCGTCTGCTAGAAATTTCAAAGAGTCGAACCAAATCTTTTCAAATTTGCCTGAGGTCCGTCTTCTCGGAGACGTTACCTGCTCTTTAGCTGCTAGTGCCAGGCCAGCCATGACGCTGTGCCAAGCTTCTATCCCTGAAGGCACCTCCTCTTCTATCTAAGTAATTTGAGTCATTTGGCCATGAGCCGCGCTCCACAGAACCAATTTTTTCAAGAGCCGCGGAGTTTTTAAGATAATGGGATGTGTCCCAAAACACAGCTCTGGGAAGTAATTTTTAAGGAGGTATCCATTATCCTATTAATCCTCTTGTCTACTTGTAGCCAACAGGATCGGATTCTAGGATAGTCCCTAAACCTGTGAATCCTTCATGTCCTGGGAATCTCCCCAGTTACTATTCCTCAGTTTTATTTTAGAAAAATATATATTTATAAAAAATGTTTCTCTGTGTGGGGATGGAGATTGGCTTTGTGTAAATTGCAACTCCCCATCACTGGGAGAGGCTTCCATTTCCCAAGCAGGCAGCATTATCGCACAGCCTTTATGCTTAGCCAGGCAGTGCCTTTTGTCTAGAAGGAGGTTGACCTTCTCTGAACTGCCTTTGCCCTTTCCTGGACCTTAAAGAGGGTGCTTTGTGAGAGTGGGAATCCATGCAGGAGAGGGGCCAGGAATTGGGCAAGCCAGGAGAGGAGGGAGCGAGCTGTTGGAGGTGGAAGGACTTCGTTTCCCATTCCAGCCATACACAGGTCAGGCAGAAAAGGGCTTTAAATCTCCTTCATGCTGAATCCCATTTGTGCTGGGGAATCCTACTTTTCAGAGCGTACCCAGGGCTGGGAGCCCCTCAGATCCAAGATGCTTGCAGGGTGCAGAGAGCCAGAGCATCCCCAAACTGCCACGTGGATGAACCTGGCCTATTTCTCATCCCCTGAGACCTGCAGCATTTGGGAAGACTGTTTCACAGCCTGTTCTAGCATGTCGGGCCAAACTAATGGAACGATGTAGGGGGATGTCCTCCTGAGTACAGCTGGGTGGAAGTTTTTACCTGAAACATTTTTAGGTGAAAGGCAGATCCAGATGTAGATCTGGAATGGTGTAGAGAAAGTTCCTCTCGAGCTGGGAATTTTTCAACCAAAGTTTGGGTTCTAAAGTCAATTCACGGAAACCCAGACTGTTCATGGGAAAGGGATGAAATGCTTGTTTTGGGAAAAAAACACTGGGAAAATGTAAAATTTTCAAAGCATCCCATTTTGACGTTTTCCAAATGAACAATTTCATTTTTTTTCAGTTCTAAATGACCTTTTGTTTAGAAATTTAAGCTGATGAAAGGAAAACATGAAAAGCCCACAAAACATTGAGATTGAAAAGAAACCTTTTGAAATCATGAAAACAAAACATTGCAACGTCACCCAAACTAATTTTGTTTCCAGATGGTTGACTCCTGAACATTTTTGAGATTTTGACCTTTTCCTCCTGATTTGGGTCAGGAAAAAAAAGTTTTGAGCGGTCAAAAATTTCCTCAGGACAGGAAAACCATATCTCACTCCAGTTCTCAGAAACCGTGGAATTATAGAGGTCAAAGGTCAAAGTTTGGGAAAGAAGCAGGCTGTCTGGTATAGTTTAACTAGTCCCTTACATTCCACCTGGGGTACAAGCACATTCCTTCTCTCCCTAATGACCCTGCATTTCATTATTTGCACCAGCAATTGGATTAGGCACAACATTTTTTTTGCCTTCCTCTGCAGTAGGGGGCATGGGTCACTCGCTGGAGGGTTCTCTGTACTTGGAAGTCCTTAAACCAAGATTTGAGGACTTCAATAGCTCAGATATAGGTGAGAGGTATATTGCAGGAATGGGTGGGTAAAATTTTGTGGCCTGCGTTGTGCAGGAGGTCAGACTAGATGATCAGAATGGTCCCTTCTGACCTTAAAGTCTATGTGTCTATTAGAGACCATCACAGGCCAGCATCTGCGAGTATCACAGTAGCGCCTAGAAGCCCCAATCAAGAGTCAGGCCCTGTTGTCCTAGTTTCTGTCCACGTGCATATTCCCCTCCCTTCCGACCCTGCTTATTTCCATTGCAGATCCCGGTGGAACATTGGCAATGAGCAAAAATGGGATGAAAAAGGCTCATAATTGCTCATCATTTTTCTTAGCGCTAGTGCAACAGTGTTTGCTTGATATGGAACTTGGTGTCTCCAGGGAGCCCAAGCACACGCCTGAGCTATTTAAAATAAAGAGGGGATGTGCTGCCTTTAGCTGAAAATGCCCTGCTTTTAATGACAGCAGCAACGGCAGCCCCCGCGAGGAACATTGTCTACATATGGGACACTGCATGATGATTTGCAAATACGGCAAGTGCAAAAAGAAAAGAGAGTCAGCCTCTGTAATTTCACTTCCTTCCTTTTTGTATTGTTGGAGAAATAAGAACGGGGGACTCTCTGTTCTCGGCAGGTCTGGAAACACTCACACAATTAAATGGTAGACGCCGGCTAAGGTCGTGCGCAGCGCAAAGGAAAGCTAACTTAAATCGGATGCTAATGAGAGAGGGAAAACAATGATGCTTTTCTAAGACGTGCATTTAAAGATGCTCGTTACAACTTTCCTAAAAGGGTATCCACAAGGTGCCTAGGGAATCTTGATGGATTTGCTTCTGAGTGACTGCAAGCCAATTTGTTCCATCTTACTGCATTTTCAGGAAATAAAATTGCTCACTCTCAAACAGGCCTTTCCCACACTGCAGGGTCACATATGCATTTTGTGCCTTACTGTGCTAATGCAATAATTCCTCAGCGCTTTCTCCTCACGCATGCTAACCGGATCAACTTTCTCGTGGGCTCTGGGTGCCTGTCTGGCAGGTGAATGACAGCTGCTTTTCGATTTTTCTTCATTAAGGAAGTGAGCGGTGGAAACAGCCACATGTCTCTCGTGGCGTCGGCACGCTCTCTTTAAAGGTGATACAGGCCTGCTCTCGTCAAAATTAATGGCTTACGGTTCTTCGCGCTATTATTCTTAATGGGACCGACCATGTACTGTAGCGTGCGAGGAGAAGTGCTTCACTCATCAGCAGCGATTTATAACGCTCCGTGACCTGGCTGGGCTAGCTGTAAGCATAAAAACCTCACTGCTAATAAGAATGTGCTACTCTAAATTAAAAAAAAAAATGACTTGAGAAGGACAGATCTTGCAAGTTCTCACCCGCTAATCCTGGCTTTGGCTCACATTGGTGTATCAGCAGCCTGTTAAGGATGGTTGGTGTGCACCAGAGTGGGTTCAAAATAAAAAGGGCTGCAGAATCATGTAGTATTCAGACAGCCTGCTCCTAGGCCATAGCAAGACTGGGGTCCGTCCGGGCTGTCCTTTTGGTGTGCGTTTGTACTGTGTCTAGAACAATTCTCGGTCCGTGTCCGGGGCTCTTAAATGCTACCACAATACAAATACATCAGAATACTTTATCTTTAAGAGAACATCCTTGTCCCACTGGCAAATCGGACCCGAATTTCACCCATGATGAGTTGAACCAAACTTCCCAGATCTTAACACTCCTGAGGTCTAGGACAGGGGTTCTCAAACTGGGAGTTGGGATCCCTTAGAGGGTCGTGAGGTTATTATATGGGGGGTCATGAGCTGTCAGTTTCCACATTAAGCCCTGCTTTGCCTCCAGCATTTATTATGGTGTCAAATATACAAAAGAGTGTTTTTAATTTATATGGGGAGAGGGTTGCTGTGTGAAAGGGGTCACCAGTATAAAAGTTTGAGAACTACTGGTCTAGGAAGTTTCAGACCCATATCTGCATGTTGTGACTTGAGCACTCCTGCTATGCTCTGTCACCCTTTAACTGAAGGATTTAGACAGAAACTCTCTCTGTGGACAGAGTTTTTTGTTTTAAATAACTGCCCACTTTGGGTTATTGGCAGCTGTCAGACACAAGGTACAGCACTAGGACCATCCATACAGCTGAGCGTGGCACCGCCCATGTCCCTATGATTTATTCCCTTAAGTCGCATGCACTGCAATGCAAATATATAAGAATATTATAGTTTGGTGGCACAGGGCATGGTCCTCAGCCCACTGAATTCAATAGCAGGACTCCCTCTCTGCAACTTTAAAGAGTGGTCCAATGCGGTAAAAAAACGGCCCCGACTTATTCAGCGGATCTGCTCCATGTTTTGTAGTCACGGTCCTATCTTCTGACGTGCATGAAATCAGAAGAGTTTGGGGTATTTGTTTTAAACAATAGGTTTCATGTACATTTGGAATTTTAAATGCAGTCACAAGAAAATCTAGATTTGTACAGCGAACGGCAAGTGCCTGAGTAGTTGGCAAAGAGACGAGCAGCAGCGTAGGGAGCTGGGAAAAGTACACCACTCCCATCTGACTCTTACAGAGCCAATGCAGCTTTTTCTAGCTAATGGCAAAGACTGTTGACAAAGACCCAGTTGCAATCTTGCAGGGGGCAGAGGGGGAATTATTGTCCTCAGCTTACGTCTTGAGTCACACATGGGGTTCTGCAGACGGAAATGCAGGTTAAAATCTGAAAATAACCAGCTTCTTCGGGTGTAGCTCAGCACATAACTTGAGCATGACTGGGTTCCACAGAAGGGGGAAGAAGGCATCAACTGAAGATGAAGTCATCCCAAAGGATTGCAGCCACTGGAAATTCAATCCCAGAGCAGACACCCCAGCTCACTTCAGGCCCCGACGTTGGAAACATTCGCGTAACTTCAAGCCGAGGAATAGTCCCACAGAAGCCCGTGAGGCAACTTGCACTTAAAGTTCAGCACCTGCTAGGGTAACCAGACAGCAAATGTGAAAAATCGGGACAGGAGGTGGGGGGGGGGGGGGGGTAGTAGGAACCTATATAAGAAAAAAACCCCAAAATTGGGACTGTCCCTATAAAATCAGGACATCTGGTCACCCTAGCACCTGCCTGCTGGAAGACCTGAAGCCTCAGTTCACACTGCAGTGAAGTTGACCTTAACAAAAGCAGAAGCGGTTGTGGTTGGCACACAGTTTTAGGGCCAACTGATACAGTTCTGCAGCCGGACAGGGATCCCACAGGTCCTGCGGGACCCCTGCCAAAATAGTAGGAATGGGTGGGAGCGGGATTAAAAAAAAGTCCCGCACGGAGCTCTACCAATTAGCATGATTTGCCTCTGTCAGTGAGGGTAAAAACCCCACCTCATTCCATATGCTAATTAAAAACATGTGTCTCGGCCTATTAGGCTCTAGAGAAAAATACTAGAAAGAAAATGTCTTCTGATTACAAGTAAATATTTTTGCATCAGAAAGAAATCTCCTAGGATACTATTTTTGTAAACAAGGATGTGGGCTGTTTTTTCTCTTTGTAAGTCTAAAGAAAAGCGGTAATTTGTTTTCTAATAAATGCAGTAATTATTATCCACATAAACACAATTTCGCTAATTGCCTTTTTTATTCCTGAAAAACGAGTTTGATGAAATATGAAAAGGGGGAGGTTTGAACTCAGAACCAGAGGGTTAATGGGTGGGTTTTTTTAACCTGTATGCATTTTGATGTTGTTGAAAAACTTGGCCCCTCAGTTCATTAAGAGAGAACCCTCTTTGCATTAGACTTGATAAAGAATTGAAAGACCGAAAGGGATCGATCGAAGTGTTAATATTTCAGCATCACAGCAAGACAGATTTAAAGTGCTATTAAACTCTAGCCTGAGTCTAACCTATACAATTATAGGGCTAATACTCCATGGGTCGAGATTCTGTGAAGAAGTGTTTTGGGTGTGTGGGGGGGGTTTAAATATGAATTTGGCAGTTCTGGACAGCAATTCCTCCATGGAAAAAAGGTGAATCATGGGCAGCAAAAGGGAAAATCTCACTTAAACAGCACTGATGGACTAGTGAAAGCATTGCTTGTAGGACTAAAAGAGACCAGTCTCCTTGCCCTGCAAAACATTGGCACTGATGCTGGGATGGCCAAGAAGGCCAGTTAATGCTAACTAAGAGGAGGGCATTTTTGTACTGTGAACACCTGTTCATTTGGAAGTTCCCTAAGACCATTGTTGTTGTACTTGTAATACAGTAGCATCAACTGAGAACAAGGTTTCATTGTGCTAGGCTCTATACACAGGGCAAGAGACAGCTGCTGACTTGAAGAGCTTACAATCTGAATAGACAAGACAGATGGACATAAGATGCTCTGGAAATGCTCCCTACGAAGCCAGTCGGGACTCTGGGGGGAAGCTTCCTTTCTCTGAACAGCCTGTCTCCAAGCGTAGGAGCTTCACAGCTTACAGCTTCCACCTTCCTGGGTCTGACCTCGGAGCATTCGGGACCTTCTGCCCCTCCGTGCGCTTCCCCCAGTGAGCCTGCCCAGGCGGGGTCCTGGGGAAGCCCGTGGGTCCTGCACCCCAGCTCCACAGTCAGACGTGACTCTCAACCAGCCAGTAAAACAGAGGTTTATTAGTCAACAGGAACATGACCTAAAACAGAGCTTGTAGGTACAGCGAATGCAACCCCTCAGCTGGATCCATTTTGGGGGCGGGCAGAGAGAGAGCTAAATAAGCCGTCTGCTCTTCCCTGCCTGACTCCAGCCAGCTTCAGACTAACCCCCCTATCCTCTCCTCTGCTTTTTCTTTGTCTCTTTCCCGGGCCAGGAGGTCACCTGACCTCTTTGTTCTCAGGTTCCAGCTAACACCTTACAAGGGGGGAAGGGCCAGGACCTCATTTGCCAGGAGACAGAGTGTGGCCACTCCTTTCCACTGGTCCTTTGATCTGAAACACTATCAGCTCTTATCCCACCACCTAGAGAAATGCATAGGGGAAACTGAGGCACTCACACTAACCAGAGAGAACATTAGGACCATTCCCACTCTGTCACACATAAGAACGGTCATACTGGGCTAGACCAAAGGTCCATTTCACTCAGTATCCTGTCTACCGATAGTGACCAGTGCCAGGTGCCAGTTTGGTGAAAACGTCCTCTGAAATATTTTCATACACACTTTGTACTCATATGTCATTCAGACAGGAGCTAGATTTCAATACAAAAGCCAAACTTTGAGTCAAAAATTGTGTGCAAGGCTCATGGCTCTTTTGACAAACTCAGAGTTTTCAGTTGAACAGAACGGTTATGTTTCAGTGTAGTTTCAGGTTGTTGTGGTGAATATTTCACACAGCTCTAGTTACAATGCTGTAAAAAGTGATTTTTACAATTTTGTAATCATATCAAATACTCATCTTATGCACTGTATTTCTCTCTACTGGTTAGTCCACATAGAGGATAGAAGCCTACTACTGCTACTTGCTGACCGTGTCTCTGTTTCGTACAATAAATAAAGTTTGGTGCAGTAGATCTGGGGTTCAGTCCCCTCTGACTCATGCTTGTGGCAGTTAAAATATGACTGCTAATTATCGAAAGGAATCCGGCATTCCTTGCACACAAGATTGAATGGGAAATTTTAATGCCACAAGGAATGCAGGATGGTGCTTATAGTTCTCCAGCTGTGAAACTGCTAGTGGGATTCACAGAGGTATTTAGGTGCCTAACTCCCACTGGGGATAGGGGCCAACATACTTTTGTGGAGCCCACTCTTGATGTTTTGTGCGATTGATCCAAATTTAAGGGAGAGAGGGACATGGGGGAGTTCGAAACAACTTTCAAGATCACTTTCAAGAAGATTTAGAGTTGATATTTTTCAAAGCAGACTCGAAACGAACCCTATATGCAACCCGTTTTGTGGACTGTCAAAGCTGACTAATCGATTTAGCCACAGGTCTCCCTGAATCAGTTTTGAAATCTCCATCTTGGCCAGCAAAACGGATTGCAACGCTCTCCCACAGGCAGAACTTTCCTCGTAGTCAGCTGGAGTTTGTCCTGAACAAAGACAGCGGGAGCGTGTCTTAATTAAACAATTATTCAGTTGCTGCGATCTCTCTGGTGCAGCAAGGGCCCATTCTGAGTAAACACTGGCTTTCGAGCAAACTATGTCCCCTTGACAATTTTGCTGAAGATGCCAATCTAGCTTGTCAGTTCCTCTAACAATGAAAGAGTCTTGACTCAGACTCAGCATGAAAATATTATCTAACTTTTATAGATACAGACTGAGTTTGTTTTGATTATACTGCCCATATGTTCAGCTGGATCCTTAAATGGCAATCAATAGCACATTTGGCTGCTGTTTGCGGTGGTGCGATGATAAAGCAGAAGGATCTCGGATCCTATTCCAAACGCTCGCCTTTCTCTCCGCCAGGAACAATGCCACTTGAGATTCCACAGTTTTCTTTTGCGTGAGAAGGAATGCAGAACGTAAACCCCCAAAGACATGGCCTGTAGGGTTGAAGTTTCCATCTGATTACAAATGAAAACTGATTGTTCACAGTCACATGCATCAGTATCAGCAACGCCAACCCCAAGCTTTCAAAACCCTTGTGTCAGGTCCCATCAAAAACACAAGATTTTAAAAATTAAAAAATGTAGGTCCTTTTGATTGGTCTTCTGATTGTGGAGTCCGTAAAGGAGGCAGTGTGGCCAAGCTGATGGAGAAGTGGATTAGAACTGAAGAAAGCTGAATTCTGTGTCCAGCTCTGTCGCCGACCTGTTGGATGGCCTGGAGCAAGTCATTTTGCTTTTCTGTGCCTCAGTTTTCCCATCTGCAAAATGGGGGTACTCTCCTCCTTTGTAAAGCATTTTGAGATCTGCTGATGGAAAGTGCTACTTATGAACTCAGTATTATTGTTTAGAATTCATTTGTAAGCTTTTCTCTACAACCAACTATTTTTTATGAAAGCTGAGATTCTCACATAAATCACATGATTCCAGGAGCAGGGGCTTTGCAGAAATGTAAAATATAGCAAGACCTGTGATAAAAATCACAAGATTTGGCAACAACTGGCATACGTGAGCCAGGATGACATTTTTCTATTTGCATCTGTGAAAAACACCTTTTCGTAGGGAAAACCATGTGAATCATTGTGCAGAATATGGAAAAGAAATGTAAAAATCATGGGAAAACTATCAAAAATCTTAAAGGAAAACATAATGCCAAGGTAACTTGGGACCTGCTAATAACAGTATTCAGAGTAGTAGCCATGTTAGTCTCTTTCTCCTGTTGATAATACTCACCTTAAATGATTAAGCCATTTAAAGTTGGTTTGGTAACCACCACCTTTTCATGTTCTCTCTCTCTCTCTCTCTCTCTCTCTCTCTCCCCCCCAATTCCTACTGTATGTTCCACTCCATGCATCTGATGAAGTGGGTTCTAACCCATGAAAGCTTATGCCCAAATAAATTGGTTAGTCTCTAAGGTGCCACAAGTACTCCTCGTTCTTAATAACTGTAGTTTGCATTTACAGAACCTTTCATCTGAGGATTGCAAAGCATTTAAAAACACACACTGGTGCCTTAGAACTCCCCCATGAGAGGGACAAATGTAATTATGCCTATATTAGACATTAATATTTACATTACAGTTGAGCCTGTAGGCTTCACCGAAGCTTGGGGCCCTATTGTAATGGGCACTGCGCATGTACATAGTGAGACACGACTCCCATCCCCGAAGAGTTTACAATCCAAATAGACAAGACAAAGAATGGGAGAATTGAAATATTATCCTCATTATACAGGTGTGCCATTGACACACAGTCATGCATGCTTTGTCCCCCAGTTGAAAGCGTGGGCAGAGCTGGAAACGCCTCCGCCAGAACATGGCCAACTGAAACCACTCCCGTACAGTCATCTGGGAAGGACAGACAAGTTCTCCTACAAGACACCACAAACCAATTCCTAGAGCAGCTCCAGGAGGCGAGGTGCTAAAGACCCTCGGATATGCCCCAGAAATCCAAGGGAAAAACACATGTAGCTGCAGGGCTAACGTAGACATGGGTGCAGCTTGGCAGAGACGGGTTTGGCTAACATGTGACCGAGCCAGGACGTGGGCGCACACCCAGTGTAGATGCATCTTCAGTAATTCACCCATGGTTACACAGGGAGGTTGCGGCAAAGCTGAAAACTGAACCTAGCTCTCCTCATTCCCAGTCCTGTGCTTACCCGCAATATGTTCCTGCCTCTCTAGATCACTCGTCTTTCTTTGGCATGATGTGAGCACTTCCTGAAGTCACAGTACTAGCCAAGGAAAAGGAAACCCACGCTCATTTATTCTATCAGCAACTCTGCCTTGCAAAAAGTAAAATGTAGCAGGAAATGTTAAAGATGTTTATATATAACAACTAGTAACCTGAGAACACATATAACAATCTAATTGCAGTGTCTGGAGTCCTGCACTCAGCAACAGTTGAGTAAAGGCGATGGATGAAAATAATTGGTCTTTTCTTATCTCTTTCTGAAGTTTCTTTAAGCAAACAGATTGTAAAAGAATCAATAGCTCCTCTCTTTTTTTTGTTGTTCAGAAAAAATCTCTTTAAGAAGTTGAGAAGCACAATGTACTAAACAGCTTTAGCCTCTGCAAGATGTAATAACGAGAGACCTTCCAGGTGTGGCAATGAGAGACACGGGGAAAACGGTGAACCTGTATCTGAACAGTGCAATACCCCAGATTAAGTGCGTGTCACCCTTATTCCGCTGTGCATTCAATCTGCATCGCCGTTCCCCGTTCTCCTGCTAGTTCAGGTGACTGCAGGTTGCCCCTTATACCATGCTGGTGGGAATTCCATGTTCTATCCCACGTGTTTCCAAAGTGCGATGCGGGAGCTTGGTGTTCTAGCCATTCACATCACAATATTTTAAGAAGGTGAGGTACATAAACCCATAAATGTGGGAGCTGCTACTCTACCCCTTCATCGCTGTACAACTCAGTTCCCCACCTGTAAAATGGGGATAATAATACGTTCTTTCTCCTGCCCTTCATTTGTCTTGTCTCTTCAGATTCTTTGGGGCAGGGACTGTCTCACTGCGTGATGTACAGTGTTCGGCACAACAAGCCCCTTTCTCTCCAACGGGGTCACTCGTTGCTGGAGTAGTACAAATAATAAACGCTTCCACTTGTCTCCGTGGCTGTAGACAAGTGCTTACGGGGGCTTTAGCCCCTTCCAAATTTAGGAATTGCATTAATAAATAATGGGAACACTAAATTTAGAACAGACGCTTCTTTCTCCCACTGTATTAAAAGCAGGCACATTTAGTTGTGATATAAAGCTATTCCTGAATGTGGTATTCAACTGCTATTACATTTTTTTTTAAAAAAAAAACTCAAAGCCCCCCAAATAAAAAAAAAGTCTGTACCTCTGTGCTGTCTTGTCACTGTCAGGTGTAGACCTCGGTCTAGAGGGCTAGTCTTCAGAAATCAAAGGGTCAATCCTACAAACCCTTCTGATTCTCTGGATGAAGGGGTATAGATTTTAGTCTCTGATCTCCCATTGCTGGTGTGTTGATTTGCATCTGAAAATAAAAAAGCTTTCCATTAACAACAATAATAAAAATAAAGCAGGGTATAAATCTCAATTTATTGTTTACCATCAGGACAAAACCTTTAAGCCCATGCCCAGGGTATTGAGTTAATGGACGGCAGGTTTATAGGAAGGGGAGAATATTGCCAGAAATATGCCTGAGCGTGTCCACCTCTAAAAGCATTGATTTAATTCATTTCTCTTCATCATCAGCAGGCAACCTGGATCCAATTGCTAGCTCAGAAACATCAATTGTCCAAGCGATTGGATAGTTATTCGAGATGAAAGGGAGAAAACAGGGCATTGAGGAATGTGGGTTTATTAGGAGCACAGGCTCCTTGTTTCATCTTGTGAAGCTGCTGGAAATGGGCTACAAAGTACTAAAAGAAAATTAAAGCACATAAAACGTCATTAAAGTAACATGGACAGGCCTGCGTTAAATACACATAAGCAAGAAGATAGCGAGAAGGATAATACATCATAGAGATGTACGGTCCAATTCAAAGCCCATTGAAGTCAATAGGATAGTGATATATGTAGTCAAAGCATGTTATTCAGCCACTAGATGTCGCCATATAACGTATGGTGTTCCAGGTAAACAAAGGGGCCAAAGCCAGAACTCAAGCTACATGGAAACCTCTCTGCTTGTGGTTCTAGTTCCTGGAGGCTCCATCTGGGATCAGGGTTCATGTTGTTATCCGCTGTACACACACGCACATCGGAAGACAGAGTCCCTGCCCAACAAAGCACACGCTATTGACAGCGGGCATGCACTGATCTAGAACTTGGGAGATCTGGGTTCCGTGCCAGGCTCTGTCCGTGACTTGCTGTGAAACCTTGGGAAAGTCACTTCACCTCTGTATGTCTGTTTCCCTTTCCACCATTTATCTCGTCTATTTAGACAGAATAGTGCCTTGGGGGTAGGGACTATGTGGCACTTTTTAGTCAGCGCCTAGCACAACAGGGTCTTGGCTGGGCCTCTAGGTGCTTCTCAGATAACGATCTAGGGTACAGATCAGTAGATAAGGACACAAACAGGCGGTGGAAGAGAAGACAACGTAACAGGGGAGGCAGGTGTGCTTGCCTAAGTTTTTAACCCCAGTGGTGTCAGTCACATATGGCAGCCATCCTAAATTGCATAGATTAGACGGAAAATAATTCCTGCACCAAATACTTCCCCTTCGGGGGCTGGTATCTCTTAGGAAAGCATTTCCCAATAATTAGCACCTGGGCCTTATAAAAATCAGACCTCGGCATTCTTTCTAAAACAGGGATGCAGGATGTTCTGCTCGCTTCCATTTTTTCTCAGTGTCAAAACGTCACCGCTTCTGCCGTCAGCGAACAGCTCAGGAGCAGCGTCTCCTCCTGGGGGTTGCTGCACCAATGCCAAGCTCGGGCTTCAAACCGGGGGGTGGCAAATGTTGAAACGGGAGCGGATCCAAGACAAGTGGCAACATCTGCCTCTTGATGATGTAGCGGCATCCGCAGCCATGGCATCGGTCCCCTTCCCAGAGAACCGATCCTCACTGTGCAAAGCGTGGCGCCTGTCAAATTAGTTCTAAGATCCCAAAGCTCAGAAGCATAAACGTGGTCCTGTTTAGAGGAAGTGGGGAAACGATAACAAATGTTTTTCAACGAAGCTAACGCATGCAGATAACCTTCTTAATGGCATTTTCATAGATTAATAGATTCTAAGGCCAGAAGGGAATGTTGTCTCTATCTATCTGATCTCCCATATAGTACAAGATAGAGAACTCCCTTCCAACTAATTCCTAGAGCAGATCTTTTAGAAATACATCCAATCTTGATTTAAAACTTGTCAGTGATGGAGAAGCCACCAAGACCCTTGGTAAATTGTTCCAATGATGAATTACACAGACCGTCAAAAATATATGCCTTATTTCCAGTCTGAAATTGTCTAGTTTCAACTTCCAGACATTGGATTGTGTTATACCTTCCTTTCTCTGCTAGACTGAAGAGCCCTTTATTATATAATTGTTCCTCACATTATAGACAGTAATCAAGTCACCGCTTAACCTTCTCTTTGTTAAGCTAAATAGATTGAGCTCCTTGAATCTATCACTACAAGGCATGTTTTCTAATCCTTTAATCATTTTCATGGCTCTTCTCTGAGCCCTTTTCAACTTATCAACTTCCTTCTTGACTTGTGGGAACCAGAACCAGATAAAATAGTCCAGTGCCGAAATCAGTGTCAGTGCGTCATGCTCAGCTGATTGTCTCTAACAACTCCCAAAATCATTTCTTTAGAGTGACAGTTTTTCAGGACAGACTCCCCCATCCTGTAAGCATGGTCGATGCTGTTTGTTCCTAGATGTGCTCATTTGTATTTAGTTCTATTAAAATGCCTATTGTTTGCACTCAGTTTACCAAATGACCTGTCCTCTGCTATTTACCACTCCCCCATGTGATGCTGGCAGACTAGGTACCAAGACCCCTAGGCCACAACTGAACACGGACAAATGCATAGTTGGAGACCCGTCTGGTGCATCTGTGAGTTAGTATTGTTAAAATAGTTCTTCAGTTTACAAGCATGTGTTAAGTCTTTATGAAACGCTTGTAGCATGACCCATGTAGTAATCTCACTGATACATAGCTGGACACCCTGTTGTAGGGTGATATTAAGTGTTGGCATTGTAATTCACAGTAACTGTGTAACTCAAAGAGGAAAGAAGCCCCCTAACTAATAACTAATTATAGTAATAAATAATAATAGGCTTAAGACACAAGACCGATTCAGATTTTGCACATCACATAGTTCCAAGTATGTTTAAAGCCAGTGTAGCAAGTCCATGTCAACCTTAGACATGCATTCCTTATGCTTCCTTAAAAACTAATTACTGCAAGAGATATCAAAGTGTGATACAGATTAAAAAAAAATCTGCACCATAGACTATGGTATATTTTTGTTACATTTTAAACGTTGCTAAATAACTCAAAAACATTTTGCAATGCAGTGATTATTGTTGGTGTCACACTGCCCTCCATTGGACAGAATACGATCTAATCAGGTGTGGGTCACAAACCCTATATTGCTGGCAGTTAACAGAGAGTCACCTTTTGGCATGGGTTAGGGGTGATCTGAGTTGTATCCCGGTAAAGGTCTAAATGGCTTTGGTGTGCAGCATAGGAAAAAACTTGGAAGTCCTAGGTAGCCCTGGATTTATTACAAGGGTCAGGTTTACAAAGTTGCTTAGGCATCTAAAAATATACAGAGATGCCTAGTGGATTTTCCGAAAACGCCTAAGAGGATTAGGTGCTTAAACACCTGCGTCATTCTGGCCCAATAGGTTTTTTCCTCCCACATGAACGGAATCAAGAAAGATCCGATAAACTATTTTAGTGGGTACATTATGTGAATATAGAGAAAAAGATTGTTTTTAATGAGGTACTTAATTTTCTGAAAGAAGCTTCTTTTTTTCCCCCCCAGTTACTTTGATTACAACCACTTCTCTGATCCCAACCAATTCCTGCTTCACAAATTACTTACAATTATTCTTTGGGTAGGTAAAGCAATTGATTTTTTTATTTATTTTGTTTTATTTTGCACAGCCTCCTTTTGCTTGCTTGCTGAAAGTAACCCTTTGAAAAAGATCAGACGCTTTGTTGTTGTTTCTTTTTGGTCAGCCAAGCCAAATCTTCTCTTTGGGGGGGGAAAAAGATGAATGCAATTATTTTGTGCTAATGATCACAAGAAAGACAAATCCCTTTGTAATGGGGGAAGTGAGCCATGGATCCGTCCAGACTGCAGCGTCTGCAGATATTACTACTGCGACGCTGAATTGATTTCCGTGATTGTATCAGTGTAAAAATGATAAAGACTGGGGAAATTTCTTGACCAGTAACAACATTTATTGCTCTGCATACCGTCTGTCTGTGCATCTATCACTGTGTTATCATCTAAGAGGCTCGTAGTGCTAAGAAAAGGGAATTAAATGTCATGCTTCAGGGCCTGGGAAGATTGTTGCAGGGGTCAGGAAGCTTTGTCTCCAATAAAAAGAAAAACAGTATCCATATTTCGGCAACAGAACAGCTGCAAGGGTGGCACAAAAAGCTAGTATATGCAGACTCAGGACAGTAGTTTGAGACCTAGTGTTAAAACCAGCTGAAACCACTTACACTTGCAGTTTAGCACCAGTTCAGTTGCGGTGTTGCCGCTGATTGCTGAAGACAAAGTATTCATTTTGCTAGTTTAGAAGCAGCTCATGTGTAGAACTGTATGGCTCAGCTGGGGAGGTGCAGTATGGGCGATTTTCACCTCTCTCTGAACTGGTCACCACTGGAGGTGGGACTGACAAATAAATAGATCTGATATGACAGCCTTTAACTCTAGAATGAGAGACACACACTCACACGCAGTGTATATGCTGATCTCCAGCAGCTGTACATTGGAGTAACTACACTGAAGTCAATGCTGAGGATCTAGGTAATAATCTATTAATTTTCCAAAGGACAAGGGGAAAAAACAATAAAGCAGATATGGGCACAAATTTATGGCCCAAGACTGCTCCCACTGACTTCAGTTCAAGCAGGATTATACCCAAAATGAAGATTTTTTTTAAGTCTACCTATTTCCTAAAATGAAAATTAAAAAACCCCAAAGACTTCAGTAGAAAATTTGCATTAAAAACACAATCCACTAGCTCTGGTGTTTCTGATGCCATGAAGTTGCAGTTGAAAAATGGGGCAGAAAATGTGGACTTTGATCATTTGTATCTGGGAAGAAGCAGGAAGCAAAGACTTCCATGTGAATTGTGTAAAAGGATGTCCCCCAAAACTCTGTCGGTGGGGTTGGGGGGAAGGAGACCCTGAACTCTCAAATCAAGAAAGGGCATTTTTATATCAACAGATTATCTTATTGCCTTATTATATAAACAGATGTATCTTATTGCCCGGAGATCTAAATTTTAAGTCTGCAAAACCTCAAGACTTTTTCTTATTTATGTCCAGCTGTTCCTCCTCTCACCCCTGCTCTTTTAAATGCAATTGCTGTACGAAAATCATGGGTTATGAAGCTTGCAAAGTCAATGGCTTAAAAAAGCTGAAGCAGCAGGTTTGTGACCCCATTTGAACATTTGGATCATTCTCCCGAAAGCTAAAAATACATAGCCATGCTGAGGCATGTGACAAAAAGGACAGCACGTCAAGATTATTGTGAAAAAGTACTTCCCTACAGTTGGAAATGCAAGCGACGAGAGGTCTAATTTATGCAAACAGCAAATTGCTAATCGCTTCAAGACTACGTCTGTTCCCAGGTCCTATCCAGCACTCATTCCTCACGCTATGTGGTTTTAAAACGTCAGATGTAAACAATAAATGGCCTTAATTTTTCTCTTTCTTCCTCCTGCTGGGGGGAAAAGCAGAAGAGACAACACCAAAGTCTATTTTGGAGTTAGAGACTATGAGCGTCAGCTCCAATTCCCTCCTTTGCAATAGGAGTTGGAGCTTGCATTGCACTTCCTGATTATTATTATCCCTGATTAGGTTGCAGAGAGTCCTCTGATTAAAGTGCTCTTGGCTATTTCGGAGTGACGCATAAATATACATGAGTGCCGCTGAGAAGAAAAAGGTAAACAGACAACAAAGCAGAATCTAGTCGTTATTGCTCTGAGGGATGACGGGCAGGTTCAGGTCCCAGTCCTGACCCGGGCAGATTTTCAGGATGAGTCTCTAGAAGAGGCTTGTCTCATTTATAATGGGTAATGATCTGAATGACTAAGGGCCTAATCCAACTCCGACTGGTGAGCTCCAAATGAGAGGTGTAGGCTTCTGGCAGCACCTGGGTTTTCCTGTTGCATAATATGGTCCAGAGAATGGACGGAATGATGAAGCAAGGATGCCCAGATGTCCCAATTTTATAGGGACAGTTCCGATTTTGGGTCTTTTTCTTATATAGTCTCCTATTCCTCTCCTTCCCCCACCCCATCCCCAGCCCCTGTCCCGATTTTTCACACTTGCTGTCTGGTCACCCTAGATGAAGCTCTTATGGCTTGACAGCTTATTAGTGGTATTTGGATCTCAATTTACCCTTCATCTGGATCTGTGCTCCTGAGTGAGCCCATAAAAGAGATTAGACTTAGCAGTAAAGTCCAGAGATCCACACTCATATTCAAATATTCCTTAATTCCCTGGCAGACTGCTGGGATTCACGATTCCAGTTCGTCGTGGGATTTTGAGTCAAAATCACTATTTATTATACCTTTCTCCATGAATTCAGATGGATGCCAGTAAAGACAAATGACCCTGCTTATTTTGCCTTGGGTTTGTATTTCTTAAGTGGGGGGGCTTAAGTCATCTTCAGTGTAGCCTTATGGATTTTCCTATTTTCCTCCATCTTTCGTCTTTCCTCACATCCCCACCGCACCCTGCTCAACGGGCTAGTTCCTATATCATCTTTACTGGTTCATCCATCCTCACTAAGGGCCGCACCCAAAGAAGTCAATGGAAAGACTCCACCAAACTTTGGATTATGCCCTAAATAATCATTTGGACACAGTGAAAAAGGAATGCTTCCAACCAGACTATTTTGCTTTTCCTTCTTCCCTGATAGCTGGACAGAACGTACTTGCTGGCCAAAGTTAGACAGCAATAAGATCTAGAGATGGTCAGATTTGTCCTCACCCATCACTTATAGGGAAAACAAGACCTTGCTTTAGGACTCTGAAGGCTTCACTTGGGCCTCGAGTCACCATGTAGATCTCTCCACCCAGCTCGATAGGGCCGTAAGGGAAGGATATTAAACCTCAGGCTTCAGATCCTAAGCCATTCTCTGACATGAGTGGCTCGGATGAAACTTTCCAGGAGGTTGTGGGCGGCGGATTGTCCTACATTTGCCTCCTGTGAGTGATGCTTGCATTTTCCTCTTAAGCTTCTGTTGCTCGCCACTGTTGGACACAGATACTGGACTAGGTAGGCCACTGAACTGATCCAGTCTGGAAATCACAATGCCTACAAGATATTATTATAGTTTGATCAGGACAATGGAAATGAAAAGCAAAACCATCCCATTTGCTTCCCAGGAAAAAAAAGGCACCTCCTGAGACAACTGAAAATAAATAAATTGCAGTCACATTAAATCAATACTATGCACACTCCTGTCTCTGATTACTTTTCAAGTGGCTTCAGAGCGAACAGATGTTTCCGGTGCAGTCCTAACCGCTGTCGCCAACACACTTTTAGAGCGACGGCAGCTTAATCTCCTGCTGCTGCTGTTCACTTGATGTGATGAGAGAAAAAAAGGTACCTACCTAGGTTTCTAGTGTTTCTTGTAGGCAGCTTCTTAACAGAGTATGTGGGCAGAATCCTCCTTCTTCCTCCTCTCTGACACCAGGAGAGCTGTTTCCAGTTGTTTCCTACTGGGGCTTTTCATCTCGAGTGTCTCCTCCTCTCAGTGACCCTTATTCTCAGTGGCTTTTTATTTTAATCTTTGCTTTCCCTGTTAGGCTCTGCGGAAGACAGGGGATTCTGTTCAACTATAATAGACAACAGATCAAGCCTTCACCACCTCCTGCACTGCACGGTTTCATGAGAGACTGGATAGGCCAAAAGAAACCAGTTTTTCTCATGTTTCTGTAACACCTTTACAAAGCGTGCATCCTGAGAAGATAACAGCTGACTACTGGTTCTCAGCAATGGGGCTTCTCCTTTAGCTTCCGCGGTAGAGGCTCGTGCTTAGGTGCTGAAGACAGCAGGTTCAAACGTTGTTCATAACCTTTGCTGCAGTTTTCATGAGGTCTCCAGTAGAGTTGTTCAAAATTTCAAAGTGGGACATTTCAAAGCTGTCGGGGGAGGGAATTTGAGAAAACCTTCAAGCAGAGTTGTGTGAAATTTGTCCCACCCCAGTTTTTCAAACAAACAACTCCACAGCTGGCTATTTTCTATTTTCAAAAGGCCATCCACAGTTTTCTAATTTTGAATTAGGAAAAAACACCACCAAACAAAATCCCCACTAGTTTCCCTTAACAACTCTGATTTCCAAACCTAGCTAGAATTGGAGGTATCTGAAAACTCTCCAGGCAGCCGTTTCCTTAAAAGCTCACCGCTGGAGCTTCCTGAAGGAAACTCCAAAATAAACTCAATGACAGCTCCACAGAAGTGACCAAGGTTTGCCTCTTTTGTAATCCAAACCACAGGAAATCATCAGGAGGATCTGCCTGTCTAAGGTCTTTGTACGGCTTCCATCACCATCTTAGCATCTCATGATCTTTAGTGTATTTATTCTTACAGCACCTTTGTGAGACAGGGCTGTGCTGGTATCCCCAGGCTGCAGAGGGGAACCTCAGGCAGAGAGAGATTAAGGGTCACCTAACACAGCAAAAACCCCACCTACAGTAGCAAGTCTCAGAGCTAGGGTGAACTGAATGGGGCCGGTTGGGTCGGTGCTAGGGGGCTAAAAATAGCAGCGTAGACGTCCCCGCTTCTGTTCCGAGACCCACCCCCGTCGCCGGGGTTCAGAGCAGAGATGTGAACGCTGCTCTCCCGTATGCTATGCCATCGCTCTAACCGCTAGACCATCCTTCCACTCTTCCAGCTCACTCTTAAGGGCCTACTGAATCTTTGTCCCAAGTCTGCCAACAGGCTTGCCCGTTAGCATCCACGGTGCTGGCCTTGTTTTGCGACGCGGTCACGTGTCCGCTGGCACTGGACTGAGACCAAATCGTTTCAGGTACGTCACTGAACAACTATCAGCTTGTAGTCCCTCCCGACCCGGATTCCCTCTGGCCATCTATAAGCTTTGAGCGCATAGCCAACAAGCAACCAGAGGCAGCTGCGCAATATGAGAAATCAGAGACCAACATTTTGAAACAGGAGGGCCTCAAAGTACATTCCTAAATCGACAGGGCAGGCATTAAAATAATGGGAGCTGCAGGCGCAGCTCATTTTGATATAAAACAGGCAGGATCAGGTTAGTCCCCTGGGTAAGACCATTTGGCCGTGATGTAGCTGGCAGAGGGGAGAACTGTCTGAGCACGCATAGGTGGGGGAGAAGAACCAAAAAGCCAGAAGCCCATTTAATGACAGCTGTTTCTACGTCAAATGCATTGCATCACGCTATGCGTGACTTCCTTAGGAATCAAGTCTTCTGATAAGATGCTAAGATTCCACTCCACCAATACAAACGTGGTGCAGGGAACCCTGCGTAGCCGTTAGGTCACTTGCTGCATCACGTACCATCTTTGGAAATGCTTTTGGGGTGCTCTGCGCTTTCCTATCATGAGTAACTGGACCAATGTCCATGTATCGTGACTCGTGGGTGCAATCAGGCAGTTGGATAACAACTGCATTTGGTCATTTGTGTACCTGCAGTTAAATAGCATGTGGAATTGTGTGGCTGCAGTTGAGTGCAGACACAAAGCTAGAGGCCATTTAATAAACAAGAGGTCTCAATATTTAAAAACATGGGTAGGTGAAAGAAAAAGCCCCACAAGAAACAGTGATAGAAGTAACTTAGTAAAAATCCCTTGGGGACAGGCATTCAGCTTATGTAGGCTAGTTTATACCATCTAAGCAACTGGGCCCCCATGAAAGTGAGAACTAGCTAGGCTTTAACCCGGTCTGTGTGCTCCAGCATTGTCTCAACTCCCTTTTCTTTTCTTTGTGTGTTAATGTGAATAGTTGCCTCTCTGAACTGAACAGGTTCTCCTTTAAGAAAAGCCCTAATCTTTGCTATTTGTGCATTCCTTTGACAATTCAGCAGAGAGGCCAAAATGCACGGAAGAGAGGAGAATAAAAAAGGGAATGGTTTTCAAGTGACTGTATTGCGGTGCATTCTGCCGCAATATCTTCCATTGATACGGTGAAATTCAACCGTGTGCAGATAGCCGAGGTGACATTTAAATCCCCTTTAAGCCCTTTAAACCTGGCTTTTCCTAAGACCTGCACATCTCTTCAGAGGTACTCAGTAGCGTGTAGGCTATATAGTAATCCTCTGCACAGAACTGAATTTCAGCCCTAGTGAACACAGGCCCAGATTTTGATCTCAGTTATACCAGAAAGAACCCGGAGGAACCCCATGGAAGGTTAATGAAGTTACTCCAGATTTAGACTGGCTCAATATCAGAGTCTGGTCCCCGTTCTTTACTAATCATGCTGCTGGGATGTTCTAATTCTGGTGTTATGAATACGCCTCTGTTTAACACAGCTGTCTTAAAGTTATGTCCATAAAGAGCTCTGATGCAATGAGCAATTTGGTGCCTCCATCAGAGTAGAAAATATATTGTTTTAATGATTCTCTCCTGATGACAATTGCTTATTTAAATAGGTTCTAGCATCTGAGAAATATTTTTTATTCTCAAGAGGTTATTTTCTTTCTGCGAGGAAAGAAAAGTTCTGCGTATATGAAATGTTGACATTCCTTTGACAAGCTATAGAACGTCGGCAGCATTTTCAAAAAGCAAAGTATATATTTTGATTGTGCTCAAGTGTGGCTTCACATCTCCCTCAAAAAAGTGTGGCCACCAATGAGCCAGCAGGAATATATACAA
Source organism: Dermatemys mawii (assembly GCA_007922305.1). NCBI lineage: Eukaryota > Metazoa > Chordata > Testudines > Dermatemydidae > Dermatemys > Dermatemys mawii. Next base: position 7,390,011 of record ML677387.1, read on the forward strand.
GAGCTACCTGAAATGACCTTCACTGGTAGAACTTGGCACTTATAGCAAAACAGATCTGGAACAAAAGCTTTTTGATTCAGCATGACATTTACCATGTCTTCTGCAAAATTTTGTAGTACACTGATGCCCTGAATAATGATGATAGCCCTCCATATCACTGAAGCTAAGCCACACCAGTATCATGAACTCCAAAGCAATCAAAAATCATGAGTCGAGCTCTCCAAAATGAGAAGATTTTTTAAAGGGTCCTGATTTTCAAGCCATATAGATCATGGGTTCTTTTTATTTGCATTCTTGTTGTGGAGCCATCAGGGTTCACATTTTTAAACTTCCCTCAGCAGGCATGAGGGTTAGAAACTTTTTAAAAATGAACTATAAGATTTTCATATAATCACATGACTCCAGGAGCTGAGGGTTTATGGAAAATACCAAACATCACAAGAATTGACAACACCGCACCAACGCAATGCAAATGTTATGAAAATATACGTAAAATATACGTGGTTGAAAATTTTCAGCTGGAAAACATGTTTTTGTTGAAATCCACACTTTTCACAGGAACATGTCGATTTTGGCTTTCTTCTTTCATTAACCTCAAAATGTTTTGTTCTGATATTGGTGAAACGTTTCACTTTGCTTTATTGCTTCAATTAATTTCATTTAGCCTTTTCGTACTATAAATATATTAAAATGAATACTGCAATATCTCTATTTTACATTCTCCCATTTGACAGTATCAAAACAAAATGATTCATGCCCAGTCAAAACATTGTGGAATTTTGGGGACTCTGCAGAAAATTTCAAAGTGTCCGCTTTTTGTTCCAGTTCCTAAAGTAAGTTCTTTGGGTAGGCAGTCTTTCCTAATAGCTCTGCTACTGTACCCATTCAAAACTCCCGCTAACTTCAATAGTACAAGACCAACCCAATTATGGATCTATAGAAAAGCTTAGAGCAAGCAGCCTCTGATTTTGACAATAGCCTCTGTGAGCTGCTATGATGAATTATAGCTGACATCATAAGAAACGAGAGTTCTCGTTAGGATGACTCTCTCTGAAGTTTATCAACGTTTCTCTCTGGCTTTCGCCCTGTTGTCGGCTTTCCAATTTGTTCCTGGTCTTTTTTGTTGTTATTCTAATCATTCTTTTCTGCTTATACCCATTGCCCTGTCAGTATTTCATAAGCTGTCAGGGCCAAAAAGGAATATCGCCACAATCTTCTGGGTACCCAAGAGATAACGAAAACACATCGCTCAATGAGATGAGTTTTTGAAAAATAGCTTTATTTATTGCAACGCACAAATGCATTATAACCCAATGTGTTATGACAAAGGGCAATATTTCCAGCAGTGCCTAAGGGTCAGACCCTGTTATAAGTGTGAAGTAGCCTAGAATTAGTGTTTACCTGTAAGGGGTTAAGCTAAAGGTAACCTGAGAGGTGGACAACTGACCAATAAGAAATTTCTTAGGAGACAAAGGATTGTAAGTTTTAGTTTCTCTTTGGGCCTCTTTCTTTGTTCACCTCAGCTATGGGATGAACACAGCAATGTCTTTTACTATAACTATAAAATTTTATCAAGTACTGCAGTCAGTAAGTTTACCTTCTTTTTATCACTTGGAGGGTTCTCAGTGGTGAGTGTTGGCTGGGTGCTTCTTGATATTGTAAGCTTCAGCAGAGATATCAACTGTGGGAGAAAATTGCCTTGGGGAAGAGGTTTGGTTTTTAAATTCTTTTGTTGATTATGGTAGATGCTGTTCTATTGATGGTTATAAGGGATGTATTCCTTTCTTTTTTCTTTTATTAAAATCTTTCTTTTAAAAATCTGACTGCTTGTCTTTCATTGTGTAAGATCCTGGTTTTGGATTGGGCACGTCTTGCAGGATTAGGCAAGGTTTGTTGTTTTTTTCCCTCAAGCTTTCCAGGGAAGGAAGAAGTTTGGGGGGTTAGTGGAAAGGGAAAGAAGGGTCCCAAAGTACCCTAGACCTAGTTTGGTGGTGGCAGCGTACCAGGTTCAAATACAGAAAAATTTGTGTTTGGGGGAAAAACATTTTAACCCAAGCTGGTAGAATAAGCTTGTGGGGGTTATTTTTTTTTTCATGCAGGTCCCCACATCTGTACCCTAGAGTTCAGAGTGGGGAGGCAATCCTGACATGGTGGCAGAGGTGGGATGAAATTTTGTGAATCTAAAAAACAAAATTTTCCAGAAGCAGTTTTCTCTAAGGGAGACCTCAGCAAGTAAAGCAGGTAGTGGTGTTAAATTAAACACCACAGGGGGTCACTCTAAAAAAACTTGTTCTGCAGGTCTTGAAGCTGTGATAGCTCCACGCTTTGTCTTTTTCAGTTGCCTGAGGGCAGGGAACTGAAGGTTTTTTGGTTGTTTTTTTTTTGAGAGGGTTTTCTCCTGCTGGATAGCAGAGAGTAGCCCAGGTTTGCAGTTAAGAGTTAATAGGCTCGTTAAGTGCTAGGCAACCATCTCAGGGGTCCCTGGAGTGGAGGGGGGGAACTGGTCAGTTCAGTTTTCTGAGAAACAGAGTAGGGGGTCTTTCTCCCTCTGCTGGTAGGATTAAAACCACTAAGAACCCTCCAAGTGATAAAAAGAAGGTAAACTTACTGACTACAGTACTCGATAGAATTTTATAGTTATAGTAAAAAACATAGCTGTGTTCATCCCATAGCCGAGGTGAACAGAGAGAGAGAAACCCAAAGGAAAACTGAAACTTAAAATCCTTTGTCTCCTAAGGAATTTCTCATTGGTCAGTTGTCCACCTCTCAGGTTACCTTTAGCTTAACCCCTTACAGGTAAACACTAATTCTAGGCTACTTCACACTTATAACAGACCCTTTCTAAGATATTTGGGTGCCTGACTCCTACCGATTTCAAGGGGAGTTTGGCACCTAAATACTCGAGCTCGGTGCATTTAAAGCCTGAGTTTCGTCAGGACTTACTTAGGCGTCTAAAACACTACAGCACTTGTGAATGTTTCACCCCAAAGTGATCAAATACGGATGCCTAAAGTTAAGCACATAAATAAAACTAACTTCTTTTCCGAGAGAGATTGAGCACCACAGCGATTCTGTCCAAGTTAATGGGATTGACCGCGAGCTGCATGCTTTTGACGTGAAATAGTAATGATGTATTAACGGCCGTGATGGGGTTCGCTCACTCCCCCTTGTAGCTGGGTCTGGGGGGATCAGCTCTCATCTGGTCTAGTGCCCCTTTCTGCTCCTTGCTCCACCCACAGCCCCTCTCACTCTCCAGGACGTGAGGTGTTCTCTCTTCATGACTGAGATCTCTGGGCAGGTCACTGTATAGGTTCCCCCTTCAGCAGTAGCAAAGTCTCACCAGTCCAGCTTCCAGGCAGTCTTTCCATTCAAGACTGCGTCACTGTCCCCGTGGCGGGTAGTGAAATCCAGGCTCATTCACTATTCCAGGGACTCTACAATCAGCAGCCAAGTTTCTGCACCGACTCAACCCTTGCTGTCCTGTCCCCAGGGTTCTTCCTACTCCACCTTCTCTAGGCTTTCTTCTCCACCGTCCCTTTTGGTAAAACCTTCCCTCACAGTTAGGATCCCAGGGCATCGGCTCCTCTTCTTCTCACCTCACTAATCCCAGAGAGTGACAGAAGACGTCTACACCGCAACCCTTTCCGCTCTTACTTCCTGGATTCATACAAGCTGGCTCCTACTCTCGCCCTGATAGGTTCCATCTCCAATGAGTGCTTGTCGGTCAATCCTAAGTCCCCCAACAGGTGCAGCCTACCAGGTTAATTAGCCTTCAGGGGTGACGTGGAGTGAACACCCCATCGCAAAGGCGTACGGTGGTTTTACCACTTCACGTGTAAGGATATCAGGTGTCAGACCAACTAGCCTACAACGTCTACCCGAGCGACTCAACCATCTGCTCCATATGTCGGAGTCCACGCTAGCCTACCAGCTTTATGCATTGGATCCAACAAAAGCTGGATGGAGAAGGCCTCGCGGACGGGCTCCCACATACTGGAGGGATGTTATGGCTTTCAACCTTTCCCATCTCAGTCTTAACATAGCACAGGCCACAACACTGGCAGGAGGCTGGACTGTGGGGAAACAGGTGATCTGAAGTGTGAATTAATACAATGAAAGAATCCCAGTCCAGTAACTGACGTGCAAGACTTTTTCATCAAGTAATGACTTTTATTAAGTGACGCATACTATATTTGTTGTCCGTGTCACATACAGAATTACAGGGCTGTCCAGCTTCAGAGACTGCTGATCTATGAGAACAACGAAGCTCAAGATTCTGCTTCCTTTGGATTACACATTTCAAAGAATCCCACCATAATCTACCTATCTATCTACAGTGAGAGAGCCTAAAAGAGCTCTTTATTCTGTGGCAATTCTAATCATAAAAGCTGTTAGACTTTTTTTTTAAAAAAAAAAGGAATGTGTTTTTTTTCTTTAGGCTGTGCAATGAAACGCGCCTGGGTTTAATAATAATAATAATGAAACCCAACCTCTGGGATGATGATAATGATTCAGCCCAATTTATCATCATAAAATGTCAATGTCACACATGGAATAATCACGTAAGAATACTTCAGGAAGAGGAAAAATAAAGTGAAATGCACCCAATTTTGAAAAGACGACGGGGGCTGGTTATGAAAATGATGGAAGTCAGAGGCTTAAGTGATTAAGTTGAATATAGAGCTCACTCGTTTGCAATTTGATTTTAACTACGGGCAAGATGAGGGAAAACAAGAACGGGGCCGTCTGCAGCGGAACGTTAATAAAGCATAATTAGGAAAAGATTAGCATAGAAGAAAGAAAAGCATCTTAACTCACCTTCCCATAGCCTGCTGGTGCATCTCTTGATGTTGATTATTATTTTCAGTGGGCTGGTATTTACAAAGGTTTGATTAGATTGTAGGAATGCAAATGAAGGGAGCTTGTTCAGAATGCATTTCCTCTCTTCGCGCAAGAAGGTAGAAATCACAGTGGCAGGCACTGTTGAAATGCTATGGATTAGTCAGAGAATGTAGATGAATCTGGATATTGTATATTCTCACCCAATATTTCTTACCATACCTAAATCCCCAGTCAGAGAGAATTGGAGATTTTTAGGATAAGAATACCACCTAGCTTTTATAGAGTAGAAATCTAAGTGCCTTACAAAGGAAGAAAAAGACCAGGATTCATGGTCTCCAGATCCAGAAAGTCACACAGGAGGGTCAGTGATAGAATCCTCAATTCCTACCCCCATATCCTATCCCTCAGACCTACTATTAATTGCTGATCACCCTACAACAGCCCTAGGCTGACCACTCAGATTCCTCAGTGGCTTTCTCGCTCATCTGATGAATGGTCTTGTTTTACAGTTGTGTACAGTGTAGACACTCCATAAATAAACCAGAACGCTTTCAGAATCCCCAGCAACCCATGCTGGCCACAATGTGTGCTAGTTTGAGATGCAGGGTGGCCTAGGAGATAGAGTACTAGAGTGGTACTCAGAAGACTGATTTTCAATCCCTGGTTGTGAGATTGTCCTGCGAGAGGACCTTGGGCAACAAAGTTCCCCCTCTTGGGGCCTCAATTTGCTCATCTGTAAAATAACCTCCCTTGTAAAGTACTGTATAGGAGCTAGGTGGTATTATTGTTTTGCGGGGCTTCTGAAAGTGCTACTGCATCACGGAGTGTGGGAGAGTCAGGGTCCTGCACCCCCACTTCCTGCGATTTACTCTGACTCTCAGCCAGCCAGCAAAACAGAGGTTTATTAGATGACAGGAACATGGTCTAAACCAGAGCTTGTAGGTACAGAGAACAGGACCCCTCAGTCAGGTCCAACTTTGGGGGCCAGGGAGACCAGCGCCCCACCTGGGCCCGGGCTTCCCTCCATCTCCCCAGTCAGCTCCAAACTGACTCACCCTCCAGCCCTTCCTTCTCTGGGCTTTGTGTCTTTCCCGGACCAGGAGTCACCCGATCCCTTTGTTCGTCAACACCTGTAGCTGGCACCTCGCAGGGGAGGGGCCCAGGCCATCAGTTGCCAGGAAACAGAGCACCGGCCACTTATTTACACCGGTCCTTTGCTGTACAAGGATTACGCCCCCTTATCCCGCCACCTAGAGACGTAAGAAATGCATCGGGGAAACTGAGGCACGCCAACGGTAGTTAAAGGAAACATTAAGAACGGTCCCACTTTGTCACATACTGTAACCCAAGTAGTACTAAAAAAGAAAATGATGTTTTAAAGCCTTCAGAAGAGTGTGAATGATGATCAACCATGCTGTGATGCTGCTGCCAGTTGTCAGCCGCTCTGCTACGGAGCGCAACAATGGCGTCTTTCAATGAACGCTACATCCTTAAGGGACATGGGGGCTACTCCACAATACACAAGGGACACATTTAGAGCCAGTAGTTGTGTTGGGCGTTGTGTTTTTAATACTTGACTACGGGGCTCATTTATTGCACCTCGTGGTAGAAACCACCAAACCGCCATTAGATGGTCTTTCGGTCGTTATTGAGCAAGGCCAGATCTGAACGCACAATTTAGAGGTGAAAAGCACTGTCTAGGGCACCGTCCACTCTTCTGAATTCTTGAAGCAACGGTGAATTTGTCTCCTTCAGACTGAAACGTCTTCACCTCCTTTTACTAAGTTGTCTTCTAAAAAACCTTTGTGAACCAGAATCTTGCATATCTATGCTATTAATGAGAAACCACCCGCCAAGGGAGATTCAGCGTTCTAATGACTGTGAAGAAACCCAGCTCTACAAAAAAGTGCTGTTTAACCAGGGCCCTGGCAAATTTGCTCGGGGGTTTCACACGAAAGGGAAAAATCCCTCGTTCTGATTTGAGCCCGCTCAATTTTCCCTCAGGAGAAACAGTATAACGTAAGAGAACCCTGGTCATGTTTCTTAGGTAAGCCACAGGCACACCCACTCAGTGGGGCACACTGTCCTCCTCTAGTGGCTAAGCTCCATATAGAGAACGAAGAGACTTCCGCACCCCGGCTAACGGAGGTGACCTTTTTAGCTCAGGCAGTAGAGACTCATGCTTTAGGATCCTGAGGTCCCGATTTCAATCCCTGGTACAAGGCATTTCAAGTACAGGAGCTATACCTACATGCGATGCCTGGTACGCAGGGAGCCGTGACAGAAAACAATTGCAGTCACCCTTTATCGTGCTCACGCTTTCTGCTGGGGAACATCACTCAGAGCTAGGGACGGGAAGGTTTGCATTAGCCCCCCTCAATTCATCAATCTAGACACCAAAAGTGTCGCAGGGGCACATGCCAGCACACATCTATGCACTTCCTTGTACGACGACGTCCGGTAGTTATTTTTATACCGTCTACAGCGCCGAGTTCTGAGCCCTTGCGGTAGTGCCATCTGGCGCATGGGCCCTTTAGGGGCATTCAGACATTATAGTGACAGGTGCCAATGAAGGAATGAGGATAGACAGATGGGAGGAAAGGATAGAGATGCGGTAGATGGAGTGGGAGTTAGCAGTAGACGGAGCCACGTGGAGACAGCCGTGGGACAAGGACATGAAGGGACAGACAGACAGACCAGAGACCGCAGCTGGGCAAAGCGGGCGTATCGGAAACAAGATGATATATTCGCTACGCAAGATCAAAGTATTCCAGTAAAAAGGAGGAGGGATGGCCTACGTTTCCCCTATTTCCTCAAGGAGAAATGTATTCTTCCCCCACTGACATTTGTTTAACCAACAGTACACGTCTTGCCCTTGGTAATACGCTCTCATTTTTTTAAAGGCCATCCCTAGAACAGAAAGAAAGATTGTCTGTTCTCCGTGCTGATGGGAGAAGCAGGGAAAAAGTCAACTTTCTCGCCAAACTGCAGAATAGGTGGGAAACGATGGCAGCTATTATTCTATGGAACGGTGCGAGACTACAAGGGCTACAGGCCATTTAGACTTTAACACAATAGGAAAGCCTAAAAACCACCTCACAGACAAGGTGCCCTATAAGAATTTGTGGAAGGCAGTTCAGGTACCTTTCTACTTTCCGATTCCTCTTCCATTCTGACATGCGGTTCTTTATCCGGGGATAGATTCAGCCAAACTTTCAAAGGCACAAAAGGGAGACAAAAAAAGAGAGACTTTCTTCAGAGACTATCCCACATCTTTTGTTATAGTATAAAGGCACATAATCTGTATAAATCATTTACTCTCCATCCAACTGAGCCTACACGTTGAACACTGGCACCCCGATAGTTTAGACAGAAAGGAGCCACTTTGACATTTTATTCACATAACGTTTTTTGAATCATCTGAGGCCTTTTCAAGTCTCGCTGCTGGATACAATCAGGACCGGCCAAGTAAAAAGAAACGAGCTCCTCTTATCTGTTCCCAGGAACTCAGTGGTATACAGCAGAGCTGTGACAATAAGGACAAAATAATTGCTTACTCTTAAACATCACCAAATTATCCATCGCCTTGATTTTATATCTAATTTCAAGAACCCTTTAAAAGACGGTACATTTACGAAAGTATTTTTGGGTCCAGAATCTGGTTTTGAACAATGAAAAAATGTCCCAAACCTCAGCCTAAAGAAAAGACTCAAACCATTAAAGTTGACCTGTGTGTTTGTACAGTGCTGTACATTGGGACCCCTTCAGGCGCTGCTACTATAAAGCAAATAAGTAATAACATTTTCCCCCTTCTTTTGAAGGTAAATTCACCATCAAAGACCTTCCCAAAGCAGCACCACGCATGCAAGACTATTCTTGCTTTCAGTGATTTAAGGGGTATAATCATATGCAATGCATCGATAGGTCTAAATCCGCCTCCCACCATTCAATTCACTCAGGGTAAGCCATTATTTTTTGCCAGGAGCGTCAAGTATCAGGAATGTTTTCGTGATCATTGTGGTTAAAGAAAAGTCAGTAAAGACAAATAACTGGACTGGGACAGTTTTCTGGGTTTTTTTTTAAACGTATCGCTGGGATTTTAGAGCACGCTGCTCCACAAGAGCAGACTTCTGCAGTGCCCACGAGCAGAGACACCAACTATTGAAACTAAAAAGCTGACTAGAACATGATGTTTCCTTTTCACATGAATTCATTATTCTCATCGTGATTTACAGTTTCCCAGCTCCAAGTGGGTTGCAGCTGGTGCGTACAGCTCGGTTTTGCTTTGGTGAAAGTAACTGTCTCTAGGAAGATGAAAAACAAACCAGCTGAACCATAGAGAAATGTCAGCTCCATTCACCCCAGCTGAGTCGAGCTCTTACTTTCTCAAAATGTCACCGGTGGGGTCTTTGCTGTAAACTACCATTAGCCGACGGTAAATGGAAAGCGGTAGCTACGAAACGCTTTGAAAAATGGGGGCATGCAGGTGACTGAGCAAAGTATTCTTCAGATGAAGCATTATCGGGTCACCTGGGGATATCACAAGCTAAGTAGGGTTGAGCTCCCACATTATTCGGGGTGGGGGGGCACCATAAGCGGTGCTGGTGTTTTATGAAGCAGCACTCATCCATCTGCGTTAACACTGCCCCAATTCCCCAGCAAGGTATTGGATGCCACGGAGCCTGCTCCTGTAGAAGTAAGTCCTGTGGATGCTCTGATGAGATGGAAAGCTGAGGTCTCGTGCGTGGTCTCAGGGGCACCTTTGACCGGAAACTACCCCGCCGTTTCAATGGGAGGCTAATCTTCAACGCTTAACCTAAACTGGTGAGTGATGTGGCCGTGCACTGTTGAATAACTGCCATGTTTTACCCCAAGGGAGTAGAAGATTCCAGTAGTAAATGCGTTTTACATAGCGAGGGCCTGATGTCAAAGGCCTCGTCTAATCGTTTGTACCAGGGGTCTCCAAACTGTTTGAGACAAGGGCCATATTAGATTTTTGAAAGGGCTTCGCGGGCTGCTGTTG
>ML677387.1:7399975-7443032 GCA_007922305.1 Dermatemys mawii
AGCCATGCCGCTACCACGCCCCCCCCCCTTTTCTCCTCCGGCCATACCACGCCCCCTCCCGTTTGCTCCTCTGGCCTGTGCCACGGGCCCCCCACTTTGCTCCTCCGGCTGTGCTGCAGGGGCACTTACCCTCCCGCACATGGGGCTACAAGCAGCAGCTCACATAGAGGGAGGAGCTGTGGCAGCTTCTCCACATGCCTGCTCAGGTGGGGGGCCGGACAAATCGCCACCGCGGGCTGGATCCAGCTCCCGGGTCGTAGTTTGGAGATCCCTGATTTATACCCTGGAAACGTGAACGCAGAGTGCATGTCAACTGTCACTATTTTGTGGTGTTTGGAAAGCAAGGTCATCGGGACAGGATGGTTTGTACAGCACCCAGCACAGCGGGGCCCAGACCCGGTTAAAGCCCCAAGATGCGACCACAGTGTGAATGTTAAAGAATAAACTAAAATCAAATAAAACAACAATGGAGAATCATATTAGACTAGAGTTTGGGATTCACTTTGCACTGTTGCACTTGGCTCCCCCCGGCAGTGCAAAGTCCCTCAAACACAATAATCTACTAGCTCATTAAGCGCCTGCAAATTTTCCTTTATTTTATTTGCAAGGAAAAAGAAGAGAAACAATTGGGGGCCTAAGGGCGCTTAGTGTCGGGGGGGGGGCTAAATTACCCAGGGCCCAGTAAAATAAATTACCCAGGGCCCAGTAAAATAACTGTATCCAGTGAGTTGCCCCCTAGGGGCCATTTGCCAGAACGTGGACGTAATGAGGCTGTTTACACACAGACCCGTTGCCCGCGGCTGGCTGCCAGAGAGCGGAACCGGTGGCCGGCCCCTGTGTCAGTGCGGCACAAAACCCCCGCTGGCTAAGTGCTGGGGGGAAAGCACAGAGAGGAGGATGAAGCTAGCACTGACCCACGCTTGACTTGATGCCAGTAACCTGTCCCCCTTTGGGCCCAAGCCCCAGGGCATATGGATCTGGTACAGCTCTTCGTTTGAGTGCCTGGGGTTTTTGGCTTCAGTAATAGAGATTCCTGAGTCCAGCTGAAGAGGTCCCCGGTTCAGTCCCCTTGGCCTAGCGTGGGCCAAAACGGCAGCCACCCATATGTGGTGGCTCATCTGGAATTCAAACTGTTGTGGGCCAGACGTGCCTGGGTTGAGCTTCCCAGCCTGGAGAAAGCAGGTCACCCCGTGGGCAGAGAGCCCTAGAGATCCGCACCCACAGAAGCTAGGGCTGTGTCACAGCTCCTAGCTCTGGCTGTGACCACTTGTGCTTTTAGTTCTGGGAGTCGCCAGTAGCTGTCCCCCAACATTGTACTTGGGGGCCCCCTGCCAACTTTCTTTCCTGCAAGCTCCATAATGAGCAAGTTACAGGACTGGGGCCTCAGGCTGTGGCAAGCCCTGTGCCCTGGGAGCCCTCGAGGTGAGAGTGCAGAAAAACCTACTAATTTAACAAAAGTCCCCTCCCTCAAACTCGGGCAAACTGTACTGGAAAAAGAACAGGAGCACGTGTGGCACCTTAGAGACTGACAATTGTATTTGAGCATAAGCTTCTGTGGGCTACAGCCCACTTCATCGGAGGCCTAGAATGGAACATGCAGTAGGAAGATACAGATACATACAGAGAACAGGAAAAGGCGGAAATTGCCAGACCAACTCGAAGAGGCTATTTAATTAAGATGAGCTATTAGCAGCAGGACGAAAAGAAACCTTTTGTAGTGATAATCCAGATGGCCCATTTCAGACCGTTGACAAGAAGGTGCGAGGATACTTAAGCAGGGGAAATAGATTCAATGTGTGTAATGTAAAGTATACTGGGACACTCCTGTGTCAATATCGGTAGTCTGTTCCTGTGAAATATGCTGCGTTAGCAGGGTGTTTGGCTGGTGTCATTTGGGGCCCACGCTCCAAGAAAGATGTGGAAAAATTGGAAAAAGAGTCCAGAGGAAGGCAACAAAAATGATTAGGGGGCTGGTGCACAGGACTTATGAGGAGAGGCTGAGGGAACTGGGGTTGTTTAGTCTCGAGAAGAGATGAACGAGGTGGGATTTGGTAGCTGCTTTCAACTACCCGAAAGGGGGTTCCAAAGAGGAGGGTCTAGACTGTTCTCAGTGGTACCGGATGACAGAACAAGGAGTAATGGTCTCAAATTGCAGTGGGGGAGGTTTAAGTTGGATATTTGGAAAAACGTTTCCCCTAGGAGGGAGGTGAAGCACTGGAATGGGTTCCCTAGGGGGGTGGTGGAATCTCCTTCCTTAGAGGTTTTTAAGGTCAGGCTTGACAAAGTCCTGGCTGGGAGGATTTCGTTGGGGTTAGTCCTGCTTTGAGCAGGGGGTTGGACTAGATCCCTCCTGAGGTCCCTTCCAACCCTGATATTCTATGAAAGGGGGTCTGGGGGTGTACGATGGCCTTTTGGAGCAGCTAAAGAGTCTCCATTGCAAGGATTGTTCTTTCTTTACCTTACATCTGGTGCATCCCAAAAGCAAACAATTTGATCCTTAGCTGCACTGTGTTTCTGAGATAAGCCCCTCTGGTGGGAAAGGTTTAGCAGGGCCCAGAGGGGGATGAGTTCTGTGCGAGAGAGGGAAAAGCGCTGCTCTGTCTGGTGACGGAGCTTTACCGAGCAGCCCTGCGGCGTCTCTTCCAGCCCCTCCCCGCTAATCGAGCGGGGCTTCCTCCACCTGGGAGTGCCCCAGCTGCTCCGCGTCAGCTGATATGGGCGGCCCGCGGGCTCTGGGAGCGAAGCAGTCAGGAGAAGAGTTTGAGATGAAGTTACAGGAGTTGTGGGCTCTTGACTTGTGGGTTGAGTCTCCTGGGAGAGGCGAACACAACTGTATTGTTTTGGGAATTCACTAGAGTTACTGGGGGCTGGGATTGCTCTCAGCCGGAGAAGGAGCGCTTTCCGACCGGGGCTCCTTGGTGGGACCCCGCCGGCCTTTGCTCTTCAGGGGTTACCTGCTGCATCCCAGACTGGCTGTTGTCTGGAGGGAGCCAAGGATTCTCGATGGACTCTGGCTTCGTGGAAGCAAGTGACTGGTAGGAAGTGTTTTCATCTCTGGTTTTACTGCCTCTAGTTCAGCCTGCCGCTGTGGGGCGGGGATGGGGCTTTGTCCCCTGGGAAATGTTTCTTAGCCAGGGTTAATCAGCTGAGCCCTGCCCTTACAATGAAACTCTGTAGGGGCAGTCTGCTGAGCCTGCCCAGACCCTTATTGAAGTCAATGGGGAATCCTATGGGATTGGGGGAGCCCATCCGTGTGGAGCTTGTTGCAGAGTTAGGGCCTCAGTTTGTTCTTTGTTGTGCGCTTGTGTTCTAGTCCTTCCCTAAAACATACAGGAGGGTGAGGCTTCCTAGAGCAAGCCCCTACCCTCCCAAGTAAAGGGGCTGAACTGCACCAACACACAATAAATGACTGAGTTGTTCTGACCTTGATCTGAGGGGTCCTCTCCAGTAGTCTAAGCAAGCTCTTTATAGACATAAAGAACAAAAGCTCTTTGGTACCCCTCACCCATCTATCCAAAACAGTGATGTGGTGCAAACCACAGTCCCAGTGCTGGGGCTGCTGTCTTAATGTGACATTGGCTCTGAGCCTGCAGATTTGCAGCTGGAAGTCAAGGGGAATGTATCTGTAAATCTTTGGGGGAACAGGCTGTGATGTTGCACTCGCTATAATTTTATGAAATATAGTGAGCGTGGAGATAACATAGCTGGGGTAGGCTTTGTGCAAAAGGTCTCTCTTGTAAGGTATTATTACCAAGCTTATATTTTGTATGAATGTATCATTCTTGTATCTGAAACTAGAAATAGAAGCTATAACTCTGAGGGCCTATTGTAATTGTGCAAAGTGTGGGCTATTAGTGGCGATCTGGAATCTTGATGGTTTCCTTTAACCGAGACAATGGACCGTAGATGCCTCTGTTTTACTTGTAAATGCTGGCAAGTGGGTAATGGAATCCATCTTGAACCTGGTGCTTTTCTATTTAGAAGGAGGGGTGGGAACCCAGAGAGAGGGTCAAAGGATTCCTGCCTTATGCAGAAGATATATAAAGGGGTGGAATGGAACAAAGGAGGCTGCCATTATGAGAAATCCTCTAGCTACCACCTGAGCTGAAACCAGGGTGGTACCAAGGGAAAGGAAGGAGTCCAGTGTGTGATAGAAACTTATTGAAACACCTCTGAGGGTGAGATTTTATCTGTATTCAGCGTTATAACCTATTAGGCTTAGAATTGTGTGTGTTTTGTTGGTAATTCATTTTTGTTCTGTCTCTTACTCCTTGGAACCATTTAAATGCTACTTTCTGTCTTGTTAATTTAACCTGGAGTATGTGTTTAGTACCGGGCTGGGGAGGGGGAGGCAGATGTGCATCTCTGTCTATCAATCTATGAGTTTGCCCAGTATAAGCCTTATACAGGGTAATACGGTTTTATTCAGGGTTTGGTCTCCACTGGGTGTTGAGCATCTGAGTGCTAGAGGTAGGAACAGTTCTTCATCTGTTTCCAGGCAACTCTACAGCTGTTGAGGGACATGGTATAGACCTGGGTCTGGGTTTGGAGCAGGCTAGCGGGTCTGATTCAAACCAGGCAGGGTTTTGGTGTCCTAAGCTGGAAGGGGCAAGAAAACAGGGGCAGGGGTGATCTTGGCACATCAGCTGGCAGCTCCTAAGGGGGTTTCTGTGATTCCAACCCGTCACACAGGCCCTATGTTTGTACCGGTGCTTGACAGAATGGTTGGACCTAGGGAGGGTGGAGAATGGGGCTGGGTTGGGTCTGTCGTTAATGTGATGCTGCTTCTGGTTGTGGTTGCCGGCTAAGGACGCTCCTTTGTTTTGGTAACTTTCAGGCAAAGCTGCTCCTCTGCTGAGTCAAACTTAATGTAATATGGACGTGTTGTATATTACCCGAGTGTTACATGTGTGGCTTGTAAAGCAAAGGTGCATCTCCCAGGCCGGGGTGCTTCTCTTCCCGGGCAGCGTGACGTGCTTTGGAGCACGGCTCATGGGCGCAGCTGTGGAATTTCTCCTTTTCTTTAGTGTCTGACCCGTCGCATAAGGGCAGGACTGTTCTGTGAAGGATGGTGTGAAGGCTACTAGGAAGGTTAGAGTCTCAAATGATGCTCTGAAGACTAAAGGAGCAAAGGGCTGTAATGAATGTGGCCATTCTTTGGGAGGGACAGGCAATTGCTTGGAAACGGATTTCATTCCCACAAAGTGTTTTACTAGCTGTTCAAAGGTACTTTCGTACAACACCCCCTACCTCCTTCCTGGTATTTCTGGTGTTCTCTGTTTTGGAAAAGGTGGGAGAACCACGTTATTGAAGGGGTGTGGCTATGAGTATTACTCCTACTATAATGCATTCGATGAAACTTAGGCCACTACAAGTAGACACGTGGGCAGGAGCCCTTTGAATTATCCTAATGTCTTGGGAGCTGGGAGTCTAACTTTCCCCGGTTGTTGAGTACATGCCAGTTCTAGGCAGGCACTGCTAACTTCACATCTGCACTGGGAGGGGCTGTGGCGTATGTCTTTATTGCATCCAGTGCAGTGATGAAGTGTAGCTTAACGGGGGGAAAGGCTCTGAACAGTGCCCAGGGTTTGGGAAATACTATTTCACTAGGAGGGTGGTGAAGCACTGGAATGGGTTACCCAGCGGGGAGGTGGAATGTCCTTCCTTAGAGGTTTTTAAGGCCCGGCTGGACAAAGCCCTGGCAGGGATGATTTAGTTGGGGATTGGCCCTGCTTTGAGCAGGGGGTTGGTCTAGATGACCTCCTGAGGTCCCTTCCAACTCTGATAGTCTATGACCCTCAATACAGCCCCTTTAAAAGTTGATCAGAATGCGGTATATTGCAGATGTGGAAATGTATTGCATGGAGGGGCTTTTCAGGCTGGAACTCGGTGACTTGTGGGCTAAAAGCCCTACAGAAAGCTTATGCCCAAATAAACGTTAGTCTCTAAGGTGCCCCAAGTCGTCGTCCTTCCTTTTTTTATGAAAAAAGGATGTTAGCGGACTTCGCTGCCATTCATTTTTTACCAGCCTCTCGGCAAAGTTGTCTCCCAGGCCTCTTTGTGACTGCTGCTGGAAATATGCTGTTAATCGTGCTGCTGGCCTGAGACTCACAGGGAGGCTCATTTCAAATGGAAATGGCCTCTGTGCTTTACGTAGCAGGGAGTTAATGGTCTAGTCCACTTTCCGCTCTGTCGTCATCCTCGACCAGGGCGAGGGTTGTTGGTCTTTGTCCCCGGGCAGGAATCCCACCCTATCTTAATGAAAGAGGCAAAAATGCTACCCAGTGTAACGGTCACAGGGTTGCTGCTGCTTCTGGCCGTTGTGCTCCGTGGCACTGGGCATTAAAGGAGCTGGGCTGGCGCCACAGCTGCTGTAATGTGGAAGCGTGCTACGGTCATTGGCTTCACGGCTGAACTTCTGCCCAAATAATTAATACATATGAGTAATATGGATACGGTGTGTGTATATTTGTAGTAGTATATGGACGTATATGTATAGCGTGTACATGTAACGCTTGTTATCCAAGCATAACGATTGTTTTTCCACCTGGTGGTGTAGTTTGGCCCTTGTGGTACTGCAGATCACAACCCACTTTGATTAGTTACCATCTGTATCAGTAGTAGTAGTAGACTGGGTGTTTTGAAATACCGGGGTAGGGATTGTGATTGTGTCTCACAGTGCTATGTACGTGAAAAGGAAAAGAGAAATTTGAGGTAGTGACACTACCGCTCAGGCCTTTATCTGTAAATGTAGTTACTGCACAATACTGTCCATCCATAGCATAGATGACCCTTAATGCTGGTTGTCGCCCTCTGGTAAGCTTCACTGAGCAGGAAACCGAAGCGGGTAACTTTTCTGTTTCATTGGTGAAATTGCTCTGTGATACACCAGTAGGTGACATAATCCAGTTGTTTTTCACGGAAGCTGTCTTCCAGATAACCTATTGAATGGACAGTAACCTATTTATCAAATATTGCTGTGTCGAGATGTAATATTGGTATCCAGACACTGAACAAGATTGTTTTGAATAACATGTGCCTCAGTTAGGATGCAGTGTCAAACCTAAATTATGACTGGTACTAAGAGGGAATTTGTTTACCCATTTGTAGTTACTGTGTAACGTTTGTTTTTGTTTTGCCTTCATGGTTCCTGCCATTCATTTGTTAATTTTTACCTGTATGTTGATTAAACAGTTTACCAATGTTATGCACATTGTAAATGATATGGAACAATAATATAGTAGTACAACAATAATACAGTTGTTTTTGCACAGTAATCGAGTGGAAATGAAATGACAGTTTATGCTAATCCAGCTAGTGTTTTGTAGCTGATTGTTAAAGCTGTTAAGTAAGTGTCCATATATAGTAGCCAGCAGTGTATTTGATCAGTGTCTTGCTTATAAAGTGTTTTTTTTTTTTTTTTTTATTTTATTTTATTCTTGATGCTTGGGGGTTTCTTCACTGTATACTGATATTTTCTGGTGTCTTCAGGGTGTGATGTTTTCTGACGTCTTTGATCTGCGGGATGCAACTTAACTTTTGTTAGTTAACATACTAAAGTTTTTTTTTTTTTTTTTTTTTGGTTTTTTTTTTCCATTTGTGTTTTCAGTAGCCCAAACTTTTAATACAAAGTTTAACCTATTTTGACAATGTAATAGGGACCAAGCCTTTTAGAACACAAGCGACACTTTTGCAATTGTTGTATTTGTACTTACTGTGTAACATTTTGTTTTTGTTTTCCTACCACTTGCCTTCATGTTTCCTGCCATTCATTTGTTAACTTTTACCTGTGTGTTGATTAAACAGTTTACCAATGTTATGCACAATGTTCATTTTCATTTGAGATGAATTACAATTTTATGCTAAATGCAATGCGTAACTGCAAAAATAAATGTGTGGGTTGTTTTGTTTTCTTTGTTTTTTTTGTAAACAATCTGTGTTAGCGAAAGAGTTAAGAACGTAATTGTTACCAAGGCTTGCGGAGTTAATGTCCTTGTGATACCAATTTCACTCTTGTGAATGGTTTAGAAGCTCAAATGATAACCATCGCTGCTTTTCATAAACCTAACATAGCAAAAGAAAAGCATATAAAATGAAACCAACTATAAAATTTAAAGCAAAAGTAAATACAGGTTCATGCAAAAACCTTGAGGGTATCAAACTTTTATGATGCTTTGTTATGTTTGGGAGCCAAAGGTGAAAAACTGTTGAAAACGTGGAAACCTTTGAAATTGTTCAGTTTGCTTTATGCATAAATTTTTTAAAAAACATTTTTGCTATCACATTCTTATAGCTATATTGAAAAGTGCAAACAAGTTGTATAAAAAACCCAAACAGGAAATTGACAGTTTGTTAATATTATGTTTACCTTAATGTTGAGGTTTTCCCGTTGAATAACAGATTTAAAAAAAAAACCAAACTGTAACTGATAAAAAGTGAATTTGAATAATGTTTGCAATTGCATTATTTGTTGAGGGAGAAATATATGTCAATATATTTGTAACCGAAAGCTTTTTTGAACTTTGTACACCAAAAAAAATGGCGCTAATAATACTATGATTAAACCACAAACGTGATCTTAAAATAGTGTGGTGCCACATATACATATTGTTTTAAAAGGGGCATGAAATTTTATTTTGTTGCAACAAAATAAAAAATAGTTATGTGACACACAGAACACACAACACGGGACATAATTGCAGTTAAAAATAAATGACGCCAGAATTCTGTTCATAACTATACAAAATAAGGCAATCCAAATAAAAAGGGTTAAACATTTGAATAAACAAGTTATTACCTTAATATATTTTTATAAATTTGTATGCCAAATGTATTGTATTTATTTTGCTAATAAGAGATTTTGCATTACTTTAGTTTTAAGATTATTTTAAAATTCTGCTATATGGAAATAAGAAAAGCACATGTTTCAAATATTAGTGAGCTATTAGGATTGGAAGCAGACTGTTCATTTCTATTGCTTGGCAACCATATCTTCCAGAAAGTTAGGAGTAATTCCAGCTGTTACTTTGCCCCTTCAGGAATGCAAGTTAGTTATTGGATTTATATAAAGTTAAACCTTTTTTCTTCTTCTTCTTTTCTTCTTTCTTTTTTGTTTTCAATAGGTTTTACAGAAACTTCCAAAAGATAAAGCTATCTTTTAAAACAGAGAGAGAGTGTGTCCAAGTGAGGAGAGGTGGCGGGGAAAAGGGCTGGTCAAGAGCAACCGAGGAAGGTAGCAAGACCTGAGCCAAGGGAGAATAACTCTATCAAGGTCTTTTGAAAGTATAGGCGGCAGCAGCAATTTTAGCAAACTGAGAAAGCATATAAAGGCAAAAAAATGGAAAGGCTGTATTCTCCATGCTCATATCTGAGTGTGGTTCCGCGGGTCAAAGCGATTGAGAACCTGCACAGTTGGGAACCGTGCCCCGGTTTTCATCCTGACTGTGGGGGTAGTTACCTGCTTTTGTGAAACCTGAATTTGTTCCCCCCAGCGTCTGTTGCTTTTGTGTGCGTGCCAAACGGATGTCAGGAGTGCCCTTGTTAGTGGCAATGGAGTGTTTTTGGGCACTTGCATGTATTAATGCATCAATCTTAGGTGTTAACCCTCTCAATTTTAGTTGTAGACTTTTTATCGCAGGGGAAGGAATAAAAAGGAATTTAGAGTCGTGGCTCCTGTCTCCTAATGTGCTCTGTGAACTGTTCCATTATTTCCTTCATTTGATTTACCGATCCAGTGAAAGTATCGGGTGCTACTTTTCCCATCTGTGCACTTGCTTGTCCTGTTCTGACAGGCACCCTTCTAGGTCCCAGTGTAGGTTTTCCCAGAACCTGGCTTTTATCATAAGGGCGTGGTTGCACTGCAGTGGACCCCGTTTCATCTTGTAATTTTACTAGGGCCACCTTTTTCCACTTCTGTCCCCATTTTTCAGACACAGGGGAGCTGCCTGAAGCCTGCTGTTCACCAACAACATATATAACAAAGGACAGTACATCTCCTCTTTTTTTTTTTTAATTGGTAGGTTCCTTGCAGCCGTTTCCAGTGTGGTGTACTGCTCCTCTGCTGGTTGTCTCTGCGCCGCTTGCCACCCTGGAAGGGGACTGAGAGCAGTCCAAGGCCGTCGAACTTGTTTCGATTCTTCTAACTGTCTTTGTTACCGTTACTTGCCGTGCCAACTTTGCGGCGAGTCGTTGTAACCATTTAACAGCCATGGTTATAGTTTGCAACAGTTTATATTTTTTAAGGCTACGGTCTCTGCCCTAGCCTTAGAAATTACATGTTTCTTCCCCATTGTATTTTTTAAAAATTCTGTGGGGATTTCCAGGGAGGAGCTAAGGGGGTTCCCTGGCTTGTGGCGGTCTGTCACGTTAGATCGCGATTCCTACAGCGGACAGCTTGCTTACTGGCCAGATCGGCGGTCGGGGTTACCGGTGTTGTCGGACGCTACCGGTGCAGTGCTCCGTTCTTGTTCGACGATATCGATCGAGTCGGTTCGCGTTCCCTCTGCGCGCCGCCCTGGCTCTGTGCGGATCGCTGACGCGGCAGACCCCGAGGGAACCCCCAGTGATCGCAGACTCGAGTAAGGTACGAAGGCACCCGGCCAGATTGATTATCGAACGAATCCCGGTAATAGTTTCCTACAGACTC
Source organism: Dermatemys mawii (assembly GCA_007922305.1). Classification (NCBI taxonomy): domain Eukaryota; kingdom Metazoa; phylum Chordata; order Testudines; family Dermatemydidae; genus Dermatemys; species Dermatemys mawii. The sequence continues at coordinate 7,410,621 of ML677387.1, forward strand.
TACGGGACTTACCACGAACGTACGCCCCCTGACAATGGAGACGGCTCGGTCAGTGGCGGGAAGCTCCTCTGCCCCCTAGGCCGGACACAGACACCGTGCCGGGGCTGTATTTTTATGCACGGGTACAAACAAGTTACACATCACTCCTGATGTATTGAGGTGCATCCCCTCTACGTCGTGAGGTGCCACCTCTGACCTTGTACGTATCGGCTCGAGCAAAACAACTGTAGGCATCACATGACCCTCTTGCCCCTGTCTTTAGGATGGGTCAGCCTGTTCCTCGTTACCTGTGTGAAATGAACAAGCGTTCTGGTACCTTTTTAGGTTTGTGTAGTTTTGCAGCATCAGCCTTTCCTTGCCAGCTTCCGTGAACAGGGCCAGCCTGTGGCTCACAACTTAGCTTTGCTTTATGGTGGCAAAGTCTTGACCGTTACTTTAGCTAAGGCCTTAAGCCTCGTACTGGGCCTCTGATACAAGGGTTTGGTTCAGGGCCTCATCTTACTACAAATACGTGGTACGTGCGGGAGGGGGACTGTTTAGCCCAGAGTCCTTTCTGTGAAGTATTGGTCCTTTGTGACAATGCGCAACATTAAAAAGGCCCCGTGCGTCAAGTGTGGTTGAGACTAGTGTGTGTGAGAGCTCCTTTACAGTAGATCTACATGAAAGTTTTATGTGCTAGTTTGGGAAATGGCTGATGCGCCATAGACCAAGCATAGCGGCTTGTTGTTTTTAAAAAACTTTGTTTCATGGTATTTTTAGGCATGGGGCCCCCAAAATAACATACCGCCGTCTGTACGTTCAGGCGCAGCTCAGCTGAGGCCTTGGGACGTCCGGATCTTGTAATCGAAGAGGGAGAGCGGTGGTTTGAATACAAGATAAAAATGAATCAAAGCTCTAGTGAAGGAGCTGTCCCCAAATGCCATGGGGGGTGGAGGGGAGGAAAGTCAGGTGAGGTCTGTGCAAATCTTCCTCGCTTGAGGATGTTCTCCGAATCTCAGCAGCTGGCGAGTCTCCTTGGAGGAACTGAATCTGATGTTTAAGTTGTCTGTGTGTAGTTGAATAAATGTCTCTTCGATGTACTTGGTAACCAAGAGCCAAATTCAGTAACCCCTTTGCTTGGCTTCTGTACGTGAGCCAAAGATATGTGGAGTTGGGGGGCGGGGGGAAGGAATGGGGGAGGGACAACTTTCATAGAAGATGGAGCAATTTTAGCCATTCTCCCCACTAAAATAACCTGTTACAAGGCAAACTTTGCGTGCGTGCGCAGAGCTTAGCTCAGAAGCGGTAATGGAACAAGGATTTTTTAAAAAAAACTAGAGTTGTGAAGCTGTTTGCAAAATCTAATGGTCTGTTTGGGGTTTGGATGAGAGCCCCCTTATCCCCCTCCCCCTTTAAGCAAAACACAAACCTCAGGCGCTTTGAATAAATGGCTTTAGTTTTCTCCCATCTTTTCAAGTGTCTCTAGCTGCCGCCTTCTCTCTTCCAGGCTCCGGTGACACTTTCCCAGTACGCCCACGTCCCTTTTCTTAACGTGAAAAATAGTTTCTGAAATGCTTTTGAAGCTGTCTGTACTGCTCTTCTGGGAGGGCCTTTGTTCCTTTCCCTGGACGCTGTAAGCACTGAGCTGTCTGAGAGGACAGTTTGAGTTAGAGCTGCTAGCAGCATGGCTTGAATTCAAAGGCTCCTGCGGCAGGAGGAGGCCTTGACAAAGATTTACTGAGGCTGTAGTCCAGTTGGCCTCCTTACAGGAGACGGGCAGCTGGTGGAGAAATGCCTGATGCTTTCGGAGGGCAGGGGGCATGGGTATCCGCATATAGGGATGTCTGAACTAGAGAGGAATGATTATTGTGTGGTTATGGGGTCAAACCAGTGTGTCCCAGTAGAGTGTGTGGATGTCCCGACTTTTTTTTCTTAGTAGTAGTATTTTATTTTATAATTTTTTAATAGGAACAGTTCTGAATTTTTGTGCCCCTTTCTTATATAGGCTCCTATTACCCTCACCCCCGTCCTGATTTTTCACTCCTGCTGTCTGGTCACCCTACTCCCAAGCCCCAGACTAATTCCCTTATGACCGTACGCAAGCCAAGTAGTTTCTCTGTGCATCAGTTCCCCATGTGGACAATGGGGAGATTAACACTGTGTGTTACCTTGCCGAGGACAGTGCTGGATTGGGGCAGGGCGGAGCGCACCGGAGTCCCGGGACATCTTCGTCCCGTGCGTGCGGCTGGCCCGATATGCATAAAGCCAACAAAACGTTCCCTTTCCGAAAGAGAGGGCTCTTATCCTCGTGTCTAAGTGCAAGGGCGTCACTCGCTATAATTGGTTTCAGAATAGCAGCCGTGTTAGTCCAGAGCTGTAAAAAGAACAGGAGTACTTGTGGCACCTTAGAGACTAACGGATTTATTTCAGCACTCCAATAGTTTAGACAAATGTATTTAAATCTAAGGTTTCGTAGGCTGGGGAAAGAATCAATTTGTGTAATGACCCAGCAGTTCCCGCTCTCTATTCAGGCCTAAAATGAATGGTATCCGATTTGCAAAATAATTCCAGTTCAGCAACTTTTCATGGAGTCCGTTTTTGAAGTTCTTCTTTTGTAAGATTGCCACCTTCGAGTCTGTTGTGGAGTGACCAGAGAGGCTGAAGCGTTCTCCTACTGGTTTTTGAATGTTCTGATTCCCAATGTCAGATTTGCGTCTGTTTATTCTTTTGCGCAGAGATGTCCTGTTTGGCCAACGTACACGGCGGAGGGGCGTTGCTGGCACACGATGGCTTGTATGCCATTGGTAAACGTGCAGGCGAGTGAGCCCCTGACGGCGTGGCTGATGGGATGAGATCGTATAATGGTGTCCCTTGAATTAATATAGGTGGCAGAGTCGGCCTTGGGCTTTGTTGAAAGGATAGGTTCCCGGGTTAGTGTTTTAGTTGAGCGGTTGCTGGTGAGTATTAGCTTCAGTTTGGGGGGCTGTCTGTAAGCGAGGAGCGGTCTGTCTGCCGAGATCTGTGAGAGGGAGGGATAGGTTGTAGATCTTTGATGATGCGCCGGAGAGGTTTCGGCCGGGGACCGAAGGTGACGGCTAGCGGCGTTCTGTTATTTTCTTTGTTGGGCCTGTTCTGTAGTCCGGTCACTCGATAACACGCTCGAAGGTGGTGATTTTCCAATGGAAAAACTTCAGAAACATACTCCAGGGAGAAACTGCTGAACTGGAAATAATTTGCAAATTGGATCCCGTTCATTTAGGCTTCGAGTCAATTTGTGTAATGACCCAGCCATTCCCAGTCTCCTTTTATTTCCCCAGGTGAAGTATCCTCACACCTTCTTGTCAACTGTGTGATATGGGCCATCTTGATCATCACTGCCAAAGTGGTGGTGTGTGGGTTTTTTGGTTTGTTAGTTTTTTTATGTTTCCCCTCTCGTGCCGATAATAGCTCATCTTAATTAAGTAGCCTCTTAAAATTGGTGTGGCAACTTACACACACAGAACATGAAAAGGTGGAACTTCCTACTGTGTCAAGGATGAGGGATTTCCTTGAAGTTGTTTGTTTTTTTCTTTTTCTTTTAAAAAAAACACAAAACAAAGCTTTTAAAACTCAAAAATGTATCTTCCTTAACAAACCTTAGATTCCTTAGTTCAGGTAGATTTTTGTTATTTACTGACCCTCTGTTCTCCCTTCTTAACCTTCTTCTTATTTATGAAGCACCATTTTATTAACACACCATGAAACTGTTACTCAGTCAAACTGTATACCACCGAGACCTTAAACATCCAACTTGAATATTGGCCGGCAAATAGGTTAACGATAAGACCTTTGGACCGTTTTACCTTTGGATAACGGTGTCACGTTGGGACCGTATAGCAAATATTTATCAATGGGCTCTTCCATCTAGCAATGGCTGGAAGTTGACCGGAGATGCATGCAGCCTGGAAAGAAGGTGTAAATTTGTAACAGTGCAGATAAATTGTTCCGCAGGTGAATTATCGAGCGTTGCGAAGGATTCTCCATCGCTGGCAAGTTTGAAAGTCCAATCTTAAATTGCCAAAAATCAGTCTAGGGCATAAGGAACGAAGCTGTAGAACGACCTCCTGTATAACAACATGTTCTAGGGACGGAGTAGATGATCACTACGGTCCCCTCCCTCCGGCCTCGGAATCTATGAATTATGCACATACCGGTATGTCTGCCCTCCCGCCACCCTCCAATCTCTCAGAGCGTCTACCGCTCTTACGGTTAACGCAGGAACGAGCGTGCGCCGCTGGGCGACAGTCCCTGAGATAGAGGGGTCAGCTTATAACCGGTCTGCTGACGTAAGTCCCTGCCTGGCTTGCCGTGAAGAAATTAGGCAAATAACCCAGTAGCGGACCATTCCAGAAACAAAACCACAGCTCTGTGGCGCTTTGGCCCGGGGCCAGAGAATGTAACGTACCCGTTTGGAGCGTGGGGGGGACGGGGGACGAGCTGCGGTTTCCATACCTTGTTGTTCATTTTAGCGACCCCGCTTTGACCGAGTTCTCTTCCCCGCTTGTTCTTTGTCTCGTCAGGAGGGTGAAGGTGAGCGGTAGGGTTATTGCTTGCTGCTTTGAACTCGTTTGCTATTAAAGCGAGCCACAGGCGCAGATGGAGCCGTGGCCCTTGTGCCGGAACGTCTCCTCTGACGTAGTTCAGCGTTACGGCACCAGCTTCTTCTAGTGGGCCGGGGGGGAGGGGGTGCCTGAATGTGTTTGACATCGGAAAAGGGATTTGTTAAACTGTAACTCATGGGCCGTTCCAGTTGGGAATCGGCACGCCCCGCCGACGTACGGGAACTAAATCCCAGAGATATTTGCTGTGCTTTCTTTTGTATTTGTAGAGGTAGTGGCTTTTCCTCTTCGGAACCGCTTCTTATTGAAGCGGCCCCAGTAGCGTTTCAGAAGGAATGTTACGGGCTGGACGTTTTTGTATTCGAACTGGTTTTGCAGTCGCAGGGGGATGCGGGGACTTGGGTTTATTTTGGGCCTTCGCTCATCGTGAAGGATCCCTGCTTGTCTGTGTTAGGCCTGATACAGCACTTGTTTGAGGAGCGGGCGGAAAAGATCAGCTGATCTCTTAACTTTTGCCTACTTCTCTACCCAGGCAGGTTATGCTAGCAGCAATGCTGTGATGCTAAAACAAAGAAGAAAAATTCAGAATAAACACAGTCCCTTTTTGTTTTGTTTTTTTTAATAGCCAAGCAAGACACCCTTTGAGGAACTTCCCTATCTTATCGTAACTGGAGTGCTTCCAGACGTAAGGCTCCTCTCTGTATTTGACGAGCTTGTCTCGGGCATGTGGAGCGCCTGCCTACCCACGGTGGAATATTCAAAGAAGGGGAACTTTACCCGGGGGCCGGCACTGAAAGAACTAACTCCAAATTTTCCCTTATTGTCTATTCCAGCGTGTCTTCCGGCAGCACTCGCTTCCTCGGTAAGGGTGCGGATGGGATCGCCGCTTGTAGAACCGCCGCTCCGAAGGACACCTCTGCAGAGAAGTCTCGGACCCACGGCGTAACATCTCGTGAACGTGCGGACGGAACTCCACGTTCGCTTGGTATTTGCAGGGCGGCGACCTCTGAAAGCGACGCCAATGAGGCGGTTGTTGCTCTTATAGAGGTAGGATTCGATATTTGTCTGAAAGTTCCTAATGTCATATGTCCCAAATGTATCGCAGAACAGTCCTTCTGACGGATGATGGTCAACCTTTGTTTTAGGATTAAAAAAGAGGGGATCTTGTTTCTTAGAGGCACGATAAACTTCCCTCATGTGTGTTAAGGCTTAGCGAGTAAAAGACAGGATCTTGTATCGTGTCTCTGTTAATGAGATTAAAGGAATCTGGAAGGGCCGAGCTGCAGCGTGAACGGTTTCGATGACAAGATGTAGGGAGGTGTAACTTACAATGCGTTTCTTGCTCAGTATAAAACACTGCTGTTTTTTGCACAGACCTTCGGAGGTATACGGACCGTTCGCGTGAATGAGGAGCGCGTGCCTAAGGAAAAGATCAATAGCGATTTCATTGACGTACTCTGGAGCGGTATAGATAATTGTTGTAACCGAGGTCCTGTAGAGGCACCAAATCTTATAGAAAGGGGGTCAGGTAAGGTTAGGGTTTGCTGGTGACGACGACCCTGTCGGAAGGAAGGTATCCTTTTTTGTATTTAAAGTGATGAATCTTGGTTCTATGCTGTCCGTATCAAATGTACGCTATGCTTCCGGGCGACATCCCGGACGAGTTTGGCGTCGGCTCTGCCTAGCCTGCCGGACGGCACGTTAAGGGTCGTCGGCTATGCGACTGACCCATTAAGAGAAGGCAGATACGCCTTGTGACCCAGCAAGGTACGTGACTCCAAACTCTATTTGGCTGTAGTTGTCCACTGTAAGAACAAAAAAATGTTCTTCCGCCCGGAAAAGACTATAAAAGCCTCATCTCCGTCTTGTCTGTCTTGTCTTCAGTCCAGGTTCTTACCTCCGGAGGAACTTTTCTACGAACGAAACCTCTACGCTAAGGAAGGATGGACTCCTCCCAGCTGTGCATGCGCAAGTACTCCAGAGACTTAGAATAAATTGCAGGTTCAAATGATCACTGCTACGAGCCTGAACCCAGAACGTTGTCATTCCTGTATGTAATGGATTTCATGTAACCCATTCTAGCTCTCGGCTCTATCTTTTTCCTTTTATGAATAAAACTTTAGATTTTAGATTCTAAAGGATCGGCACGGGCGTGATTTGCGGGTACGATCGGATTTGTATATCGACCAGGGTCCGGGGCTCGGCCCTTTGGGATCGGGAGAAATTTGTGTCTTGGGGTATCGGTTTTCCTAACCATCTGTCCCCCGAAGGAGGGGCTGCCGGTGGCGATACCGGGAAACCGGAGCGTCTGAGGGAATCGCTCGTGTGAGTGGTGGTGAGCCAGTGGGGTCAAACCCCAGTCCTCTCTGTTTGGCTGGTTTGGTTTGCCTTTGAGATGGAAAAACTCCAGCCTGGGGCTGTAACTACCTAGCTGGAAGCGATTTGTCCCGAAAGGAAGCTCTCGGTCAGGTGTCGCCAGAACCGGCACCGTTACGGAAAGCCGTTATTGGAGCCAGTTGGTCAAGGGAGGAGGAGCGAATAAACGTAACAGACTTAGATGCTAGAAAACCATCGATGCGCATCTACGGTGGAGGGGAGGCAGATTGACCACCCTGAGGCGGAGGCAGGCACCCCTAAAGACAAAACGAAACAATGGATTAAATCCAAAGGATGGAACGGCCCCCTCGGAGGCGTTCTGGAGCGTTTACATGAAAAGATGATGCCAATTAAGGAATAACGGGTCATAAATGACATGGCAAAATCCATAGACTTTAATGGAGAAAAAGGACTATAGGAGCGGGTGCTTTGCCGTGAAACTTTGGGTTCGGTCCTGCAAAACCCCGGAGCGTCGGATCGCGACCGACAGAGCCCGGCTCCTCGCTCGCGCTCGATATAAGCGGCCGTTAGATTGACTCGAGCGACGACAGACCGGTAACTCGTAAAGACCATCTGTGGGACTAGTGTGTCCGTTGCGTAACTGAATGGGTACGCTAACCGCCGTACTCTCGAGAAATGGGGCAGATAGGTTTTCTCCCGGAGAAAATCCCGTACGTTTTTTAGATGCATAACTGGGAGCCCTCACCCCGTGGCGGAAGGAAGCTGCGCCTAGGCGAAAGGGAGGCTTTCTTCTCGACGGAGTCCCTGCCTGGGGTAGAGACTGCACCCGCACCGAGTTTGGCCCTCGTTAAGATCAGTCTGGGAAACGGGGTCACATGAGTGCGTGGCGCCACTCGACCGGACGGCGTCGGGAAGGAACAATCTATCGTTTGAGGGCTGAGGTGGATGTGTACGCTGGGGTTCCTCCAGGGTAGAAGCCTGGCTGGGGGTAAATACGGTTTGTCCAGAGTAGCTTCAAAGAACGCTCCGCCGACTCGCACGGCAGAGCGGCACTGACGCCCGAAGGACTAGCACGGTCTCTGGTCATTGGGGGTGGGACTAGCCCTGGAGGAGCCAGGTGTACATCCGTACCTCGAGAGCTTTTGTAAATTGCCCTTAGGCTAACGAACGTGCAACGCCGTGGCCTATTTTCCGAAAGGCAAGGCCGACCGGTCTGCCGGAAGCGGTCTGCGCTCGTCGTACAGCGTGTCTCCCGTGGGCCGGGTGCACGTGTGTACGTCCGTTGCATCTGCAAGATGTCTGGTCGGCAGCTCCTGCGTGTTTGTGCAGCGACAGGCTTATGGTACCCAGTAGAATTGTCCTGTCTCGTGTCTGAGCTTCAGGAGCGGTCTCTAACTCCAGACCTGCATCTTCTTGTTAGTTTTTAACGTACCCGGAGTGTAAACTTTCTTCTTTCTTCCTTCTAGGAGCCCTAACCTATGGATCGACGAGTCTGTGGACCAATGGCCGGGAACCCCCGCAATGGCAGAGGTCATCCCGGTGAGGGGGGCACGGTTGGAGGCGGGTAGGGGTCGGCCCGTCGGAGCTCTGCTCGAGCTGGGGATAAGGGAGTAGGATAGGGGACCGGACCCAAGCGCACGGTACCGTGGGCACTTGTGTGGTCTCACCCGGAGCACCCCGTGAACCCTGCATCCCGAGGGGACGTGCGGGGGGAGCTTCTGTCCTCTTAGAGGATTTACGAGGTGATTGCTCTTTTTTTGCAGCTCGGCGGACGTAGCCCAGCACCAGAGTCGGGGACTTGGAGAACAAGGGGTCCTGTCTGATCTACGCCTCGTGGCGCTCACCAGGAGACCTTGAAGGAGCTGGAAGTCCCGAGGCCGCTTGCCGCCAGAAGAAATGGAGCGCAAATCCCACACTTGCAGGATTTGCTCCATTGTTGGAGGCAGTCGGTCAAGGGAGGAGGAGTGAATAAACGTCACAGGAAGGTGAGGAATCTGGGGGTTACAGGATGCTTTGCCGAGGTGTAGATTTATATAAATGAGGGGCGTGACAGGTTATGATGTGCTGAAATGTGCCAATTGTTTTACTTTGTCTTATATAAAGCATGCCATATGAGGTATTTGGCGGGAGGGGGGGAAGCCGATACGGATTGTAGATAGGAAAATGTGCTGTATGGTTGTCACTAAACAACCCTGTGGTTTTAGGAGGCGCTCAGATACCTCCCGTCGTCACGGTCTCCGGAGAACTAGTCATCGGCGCCCGGTCGGGCGTGGAACCAAAATCGCCAGCCATCGTCCGGCACCGGAGCTACGATTTGACGACTCGCCCGCGTCGGGCCCTACCGGGGGAAATCGCTCCACCTTGCCCGAGGAATCGGCGACGCCCTCGAGACGTGCCGGGACTTCTGTTCTCCGAGGGCGTGGACTGAGCGTATATAACGGAACACACCGGCCACACGCCAGGTCTTCCTCCCCCTCTCCTCTGCCGCGAGCGACACGGACGCTCCGAAGAAGACTCGACAAAGGAGACGATAGGCAGAGTTGTCCTTTAAACCTGGCCCGAAGGAGTGTAATATGAAGAGGAGGTGAGGAAAAACTGACATTGCCCAATGTCTTAGATTTCAACAGACAGATTCACTTGTACGCTCTTTTATTACGAAGCAGGCAGTCTAAACTGTGCGGGACAGTTAGATCTAGATTTTAACCTTAACTGTGCTGAAAGTGTCGACTGCCTGCTTTTACGTTCCTTTATTAGTATATTTTTGTAGTTGCCAAAAGAAATGTGGGTAGCCGTTTGTTTGCCCGAACTGTGGTGTAAACTCACCGGTAAAGACTGTGACAGGTTAGACCCCGCCGTCTTGTACGTCACCCGGTGTGCTGGGAGGCCGCTAAGAGGGGGCCCGGGCTGGCAGATTAGTCTTTGACCTGGTCTTGTTGGGCTAGGCTCCCTGACTTTTTCTAGCCAAGCACAGAGGCAGGGACGCATCAGATGCGCAGAGAGATCTGCTCTGGGAAGACTCAGCTTAAGGGGCCTGCCACTGCACCCAATTGCTGCATCCCGCACCGTCCCTGGCCTCTTCTCCTCCTCCCCCCGCCCACCCCCTGGCCACACACAGACTTGAAGTACAAAGCTGAGAATGGCTGTGAAATTTAACTCTTCCCTCAATGCGGAGGAGGGTATGCACAACGTCTCGCTTTATTAGTAAGGGAGATGGGGAGGTTATATTGTAAATCACATAATCTTAGTAAGGTGTGTTTGTCGTCTGGGTTAGAAAATACTTTCTGTTATAGCAGATAAATGTATTTTCTTGGATGGGAAATAGCGTATCTGCCTCGTTCTCTTTCAAGTAAGTCTGCTCGCTCTAAGAAACCGGTTTTCAGAATCGCATTCAGGGTGAGATCTTGCATATAATCTTCTTCACGGGCCAGATGCCCTTCCAGCCCGGTTTCAGTTCTTCCCCCCGAGTTCAGTTGTTGCTGAAGACAACTGTCCTCTTGGGTGAGGCCACAGGGGAGAACCAATGACCTGGATTTAATCGCTCGCTCCGCACTTTGAAATAGTATTTACGTAAGGCGGACGTCATTCGTTTCCTTGTTTTACAGTCTGTTGTATCTTGGCGACGGGCTGTCGACACGGTCAAAATACAGAGATGCGCCTGAAGCGTTAACAATGGAAAAATTAGGACAACTATGCCCGTTTCTGAAGTTAGGAGCCAAATCGGGCGACGGTGCCGCAATTTCTGTATCGGGAATATTAGGTGAGATTTACTGAATGCAAGCGACTATGTCATAGAATGGATATAAGGGAGAGGAACCTTTCCAATCTCCAATACCTTTCCAATATTATTGCAGAAATAATAACGCTAGACTAGTCTTTCTGCTCAGGCGTGCGTGTTCTTTGGAACTTTACGTTGTGATGTTTGACATAATCTGGAACCGTATCGATTGTCATCGGAACCGAGGTCCCGTAGCGACACCAAATCAAACCTTCAGATGCTTGATACGACCCCCCTTTCTGTAAGACCGGGTTACGGTTCGCCGGTTGCGACGATGCCGTCCGTACGCGTCTTATTTTTGTTGTTGAAATTGAATATCGGCTCTATACCGTCCGCATCCGTGACGTACGCTACGCTTCCGGGCGACGTCCCGGACGAGTCGGCGTTAGCTCCTCTTAGCGCGCTCGACGGCCCATTTACGACCGTGGCCTAGACGACCGATCCATCGAGAGAAGGTCTACCCCTCTCGTGACTCGACAAGGTATGCGGGGACTTGCCCCCGTGACCCCACATTTCCATTTCGCTGTAATTGTTCCACAGTCAGAACAAAAAGGCGCTTTGTGGTCTTTTCCAGGCGTAAGAAGGCCGACGCGTCATCTCCGTCCGGCATTCGATACCGCTTCTTGACCGCGGAGGAACTTTGCCGCAAACGGAAGCGCTACAGAAAGGACCGAAGGACCCATCCCGGCCGTGGACGTACGTGTACTCGAGAGACTCGTTGGAGCCTGCAATTACGTTATTGCCGCTAAAAGCCTGAACCCAACGCTTTGCCGTGACTGTGTCGTTTGATTTCGTGTAATCAAATGTATCTCTCATCTAGATCCTTTTATGAATAGAATATAAAATGTAAAGGTTTAAAGGATCGGCAACGGCGTGATTTGCGGGTAAGATCCATTTTGTATATCGACCCGGGTCTGGGGCTCGGCCCTTTGGGATCGGGAGAGCCTCTTTCCTTTTACTGGGGTATTGGTTTTCGTAATCGTTTGTCCCCATAACGAGCGGCTTCCGGAGGCGATACCGGGAAGCCGGAGCGTCTAAGGGACTAGCTGGTGGGACTTGCGGTGTGGCAGAGGGGTAAAACCCAAATCTCTTCTGTTTTGGCTGGTGTGGTTTGTCTTGCCTTTTGAGGTGGGGAAAATGCCAGCCTTGGGGTGTAACTGCCCCACCGGACGCAATCGGTCCCGAACGTGCGCTCTCGGCCAGGTCCCGCCAGAACCGGCCTTTGTCCGCGCGTTTGCGTGAGCGCTCGCGGAGCCGCTCGTGAATCTAGCCGGGCGTGGGGCTCCACGCGCAATTGTGATGAGCAATCGAGGCGCCCGGAGGGGCTTGCCGCTCGTCACGACGCTTTGCTAGGTGGCCCAGGCTAGGGAGAGAAGGGGGCACGGCCGTCCCACGGCCCCAGGCTACATCCCGGGGATCGTGTCACAGAGGATATTAGCTGGGAAGGATCACGGGGAAGGGGAGGCGAGGTCCGACACGGGGCCCTCACGGGGTAGGGGCCTCGTGTCGGACGTTTAACTCGTTAGGCTGAAGAACCCGGCCCTAAGTCTGGTTTTCCGCTCGGCTAGGGGTTAGTTTTTGCTTAAATGTTAATGTATTTGTAAAATATCTGGATGTGGGGAGATTCCATTCCCGCCTGGCAATGCCGCCTCTTTTGTTACTGTGTTTTTTCTTCATCCGCCGTTTGCAGTCCCAGGCGGACAGAGCGCGCACGTACCGGACGGTGAATACTTGGAACCTAGCCAGTTCTTGGAGTAAAGGCGCCACAAAGAAAGGTCAGGCAAATTGTCATTGTCTGTACGGGATGGAATTGATGGCGAACGTGACCCAGGCCCTGTTCTAGTAACGCCAGCTAGGTCTGAGCTTAGCTCCTTTAACTATAGCGTAGCAGGTAACTCCCTCGAGGAGAGGAACGTGGCGGAAGACTAGCGGGTTCTAGGGACGGAGGCGGCGTGACAAAGGGCGTCAGTTAAGGAAAGGACCTAAGGAGGTAAGGTTACGATCCGTGCCGTAAGGGACGGTCCGAGGCTTCGTTTCTGAGTAGGTTTGCTTAACAAAAAGGGAGACCGTAAGGCGAGCCATTTTATTTTTTTTCAGCCCAGGGTAGCTGGATAGATTTTTCTCACATTCGCGTAATACCAAAAACTTCCACGGAGAGCGAAAGAGCTCACGGTGTCACCGCTCGTCTTTTGCAGGCTCTCAAAGAAGAACCATCGGGAGCGCGGCGGGGCCTGCGAAGAGGACGCCGGGAGTTTGGAAACGAACGATAAAAATACGGAAGACTTTGGATTCCTCGTGGCGTGAAACAGAAGGACGACTACGCGAAGGGTATATGCTCGCTAGCGCTGTTGGGTTTCGGTGACTTACACCCATCCCCCTTGCCCCTGTATTGTAGTTTGCATTGACAGCTATCATTCGTTCCTAGGTTGTCTGCGTTCTACGGTCCTTTTCTACATGCCAAGAGGGGTAGATTCTTTGCAGCACCCCGGGGTGTAGATTAAAAAGTCTCTACGGGCGTTCAGTTACGGCGTCCTCTATCGGACGCCGCAAGCCACTGACGTTAACGGTGCGTACGCATATAAAGAGAGGCGTGCGTTCCTAACAAATGTTAAAGAGGGGTGGAATTTGACAGTTGTACGTCGGCGTCGCGTCCTACTGATTTTGTTTTACTTGACGTCCCCGTAAGAATAGCGATACAAATGAGCACGTGCGAATAAATAGGAGCGCAATGGAGCAGCTGCGAGCGTTAGCGTCTACGAGCGGCCCGACCCGTTTGCGAGGATCGCTGAGCATCCGCTGGCGTTGGTATGAACGTGTGTATAAACCTATACCTGCCGTTTTTTTTATGAGTCCAAATTCTTAGCGGCATCGTCAGTCACACGGACAAGCATCGAGGGCAGTCGGTATGCGCGTGCATTCATCTGTATATGAGATGTCAGATGCGTATCGGCGGTAGACTTTTCTGTATCACGGGCTAATACCTACTAAGGTATAAAGCGTACGACGGGACTCTAGTTTTTTGGCATCTGAGGAATAACGTGCAGTGAAAAGCGTACAGCAATTTGTTCCTGTGTAGTCAGTCAAAGGTGAACGGCATCTGTATCGTCTTACGTCTCTGAAGGGCTTGAGTGTGACATTGAGCGTGTTTGGTACCAAAGCGCTGTGTGTGCTGAGATCTCTGACGTTTAATACGAGACGTTTGCATGGACTGCATTCCAAGTAAGTATGTACTTACTTTAACAGAGAGTGAGGTGTCGTACTTGTTGCAGACGTTTAAACTTTTAAACAAACCTCGCGATGCAAAAGCGTAGATGTGAATGACTTTTAAACAAGGAAAAAACGGGAGTGTTTAGGAGATGTCCACAGTAATGTCAAATGCGGCTTTTCAGATGTCGTAGTCGCTATCGATTGCTAGCGTTCGCTTAGGTAAACTAAATCGCTAACTAAATGTAGCACCTTCTTCTTTTTATAATAAACTGTAAAGGACAACAGTGTGTAAGCAAAGGAGTAGTACGTTGGGATCCAATCGGCAAATGTGTTTGTAATTTTCAGTAGAAATCGTACGAGACCTAATGTGAAAAAGATGGAGATGAGATGGTTTAAGTTTTAGAATCTTCCGCTAGGATCGTAAGTAAACTTTGAACGGATCACGAATCCAATGTCTCTACACGTTTAGGTTCTTAAAATGGTCACGCTTTCCTGTTAATCTAACGCACTAGTTTGGTGGTGATATGTACATAGCAGAAAATCTCAGTTCAGATGATGAATATGTATCTCTCGGCACATCTCTTTTTTTCATGAGAAACGGTTTTCTAGGTAGTTTATCAGAAAGCGTTGTGTACGGAGCGTAAGAGATAATAAAGTAAATGGATTGTTTGAGCGTGGATCGAAAACAGTTTTCTGAAAATCTAAGAAGGCACAAGGTCTGGCAAAGTTTGACTATTTTAGTTCTCTAAAACACACGAGTGACGTAAATGGTGTGAAATATGACGAACGACTTCTCTCTCCCGATTCTGAGAATCTCTTTTGGTTCGGTAATTTTCTTTTTGTGTCTGAATATTTGTGCTTTCTAAGCAATCTGTCGGTGTCATGGCACACGTCATGTTAACATTTTATGGTATCTGTAAGTAGGATTAAAAAAGTAAGTCACGAATAGCGTAACGAGCAGATATCGGTTAGTGGAGTAAAGACGCTAGACCGGTGTTTGACGTAAATCAAAGCGTTGGGCTAATAGTACAGAAAACCTAACGTTTGTGATCTAGGAAAGAGAGTTTGATTGGTACATTTCTGAGATACGGTACCAAAGTTGTCAGATGTGGTCTAACGCTTTTCAAGCAAAGAACAATGCGTCTTAAAATGGTTGGTTAAAGACTTCACGTTCTTGGATTCACGGAATCTAGGAAGATTAGACTACGGACCATTCAAATAGTTCTGATGTCAGTAACTCTGTCAACTGTCGTTAAGATAAGTCTCGTCCGAGTACGTAAAGTTTGGTCGTGTGACCAAATCACCGTTCACCGATGCTCGATGATGCGATGAGTAACCGTTGACTGTTTTAACTCGCTAATAAATGTGAATATGAACAACGACAGCTTTTCTGTGAGTGAATCTGCTATTAAAACTTTTTATAAAAATCGACATCGTGTGTTAGTTTGTCGAACATTCACAATTCACCCCCTCATAGATAAAGTAAGCAGGTACTAGCGCAGTTTGACGTTGCTTATACTTTGTAAGTTGTCGCTTCGTTCGCGACCGCTGACGGGTAAACAAACGACCGGTTGTCTTTAGTAGAATGACTCTCTTGGGAATGGTTGAAAAACAGTTGAAGTGATTACGAACCGATGACCGTTACTAGACTATCCTACTTTCCCTTTATACCGTGAAAAGAAAAATGTATAGATGACAAAGATGATAAATCTACTTGTGTAAGGGAGTTCATTTGGAGGGACACAAAAATGACTAGTCAGATTTTAGAGGTAACATCTGCATCCGCGAGGTGAAATCCGCCATCTATATTTCGGTATCGTCGTCCTAAAGTTACCTTCTCGCAAATCCTATAATACGTACCTGCGCTAATTCTACCTGTTCTTACGCACGTAATTTAGATTAAGGGTCCACACTGTTAGGACTCTAAGAGTACACGGGATATTAGGCATCCCAATTTTCCTGTCGGGAATATGAGACGCGATGTGTGAAATTACCCGTAGACTACAAGGTCGAGATACCGATTGGAGACGTCGAGATCGGTGGCGAGTCGGTAAACCTTTGTCGGTCGTTAACGTAATGACCTTTATTTCTACAGTTAAGCCATCTGAAATGGCAATCGATCATCGTAATTTGAGTTGTTGATGTAAATGCGGTCATGTAGAACCCTTACGCGAGCACAATCTACATGAGAGAGACTTGTATTAGCATTGCGGTAAGTAACCCTGACTGTAGCATTCGCACTGCTGCGATCTGTCCATTTAATGACAGAAATGGACCGTGGTCTAAGATGAGAATGAACACAATTGATAAGTACTGCAAGAGTTATCGAGGATACAACTTGACAGGGAAAAGAACTGACGATGCCTGAACGGGGCCTGAAACTGTAGTCAAGCCTCTTAAATGGACCGTGTGTGTGTGTGCGCGCGCCAGTAAGATAGGGAGGGAGTGACGAATGAGCATTACTCAAAAAGCCCCCTTGTCGCACAAATGAATCTGTAACCGTGTGGCAACCGGTAACCGCAGAGGCCAAGTAACTGCAAAGAAAAATGTCTGGCTGTGATATTGGAAAAATGCAAATGGGGAAGTACGCTTATTGAAGGTAGACAAGTTCCCTATGTAAACCTGTTATTTTGTATTTTGCAGAGCAGGTTTTGGATAGCCGTCTGTCCGTGTACGCTTGTATAGGTACCTTTTTATTAAAGAGCCTACCGCTACCCGATGGAACCACCACGACAAACTACGATCGCGTGTCACGACGTACCTTCGGACGAGCTAGGATTAAGACTCGGAACGTACGGCGAACGGTCGCTACCCAGCGGACCGCGTCGCTGAAGTTGCGGTAAGTAGTTGTCGAAATCGCTCGCTTTGTACATTATCGTTCCGATCGAGACGAACAAATCGTCTAAAGGAATGGACGTGAATCTCGTCCTCGGATTGACCACCCTAGAACTCGATCGACCTGACCGTATGAAACATTTCATCAAAAAGTTGTGGAACCTTTAGATCTCCGTGGACAAGAACATATCTCCAAAAACGACTAACGCTCCATTGCGAGTTTTGTTCTACACAGTAAAGGGTAGAGTTATGCGGACCTATACTCAGTGACTTTTCAAAAACCGTGTAGTTACGTTTGTTTTAAAAACTTGGTAACGTTGTAGTAAAAACCTGTTGTTACTTCACTATGTGCATTTGTACAGTTTAAGAAGGTAATTTGTTTGTATGTACTTGCCAGAAAAAAGCGTCGACGCTAAGTTATGTCAAATTGCGTTGACAAAGCGTAACCGTAATGTTTGTACCGTAGTACAAGAAAAACACGTTGTCGCTTTCCGTAAGCCACCGTCCCCAAATGGGTACGGTGTATTGTAAGGAAGTTCAGATGCTATAAATTTTAAACTTCAAAGTGACATTTGAAGTAGTTTCAAACCTTTACAAATTAACAAAGGTCTCGGTGCTAAGTTGAACGTACTTTGTTACGGGTAGCGTAACCGTAAAAATGTCCGGTTTGAGCGGTTCAAACTGTACGTAGCGTAGAAAGGCGAACGCTACGTAGAGATCGGAACGCTTCAATACTTGAAGTAGAACGTTATCCCGTGTTTAAAAGAAGCGTCGTAGTCCAAATCTACTTAAAATGTTGACGTTTCCTTGTTAGTATATAAGCGTATAGTACATTAGAACGTGCTTACAAATGTGATCGTCGAGCGTAGGGTGCGTACCCGGTATTGTTACTTACGGTAAAGGGGTTTATTCTTTGAGCAGCAAGCGTTCACCTTTGACACCAAATACCTGACTCGAACGCTCATCGATGGTTGAAAGGGGGAACGCTAAGGTGTTTTAAACAATACTTTAGCATTAAAGAAGGTCTTAAACGGTACGATGTATTGTAAAAGTTGCATTATGTAGTTTTGAATATGCTTACTGTGTATTAATGTATTTTAATGGAGGTACCGTTTAATGTATAGGGTACGCTTCTAAGCAAGTAGAGAAATCTTGTGTCTGTGTACCAAGAGAATTGAAAGTTAAGTGTAACAGAGGTTAAAAACTGTTTCTAAGGACAATTTTGTTGACTGAGTAATTTCGTTTGTTCTAGGGTGTTTGAACATGGAAGTACAAAACGTTGAACCGAAACAGTTGTGGGGAAAACA
The DNA here is from genome assembly GCA_007922305.1 of Dermatemys mawii. Classification (NCBI taxonomy): domain Eukaryota; kingdom Metazoa; phylum Chordata; order Testudines; family Dermatemydidae; genus Dermatemys; species Dermatemys mawii. The sequence continues at coordinate 7,428,659 of ML677387.1, forward strand.
GCTAAATAATAAAGTTGTTGAACAGCCTTATGTGTTGTGTTTTGGTTTTTTTTTTTTTTTTCAGTTATTTGAGGTAAAAAGGGAATGAAGAATGTTCGGACGGTGCCTAAAGTTGACACAGTTGCCGAAAGTCAAACGTGCTTTGTTATAGTATGAACTTGCATTAAGTAGGTTTGCTCGATGTATTACAAGGTAAATGTTTGGACCGTACAGTGTGAACGCTTAGAGACTCATAACCCGCAACGTATTTTGAAATCTGTGAACAATAAATGTACTTTGTGACAATCTCCAGTTATGTATAAAGAATTGTAAAGTGGTTTTTCAAAGTTTTTTTAGTGTTTAAAAATTGAATGTTGCGGTGTCGCTAACGGTCTGAATGAAAAGGTCTGATTTCATGACCGAATCTAGTTTTTTTTCCCCTGTAACAAACACCGTCGAACACGTTTCTACAGTAACGCTAGATGAGACAAATGGCAACGCTAAGCGTACGAGCGTGTAGTCTGGTCACGTATAAGGTAACCAAAATGTTTTGGAAGCGTTGGGCTTTTTCCCAAACGTTGACTGCCGTATTGACCGGGTAACATTTTTTGTGAATGTTTGACACTTCTGTGACGGTGTACTCCATAAGGCTTTATGGGGCGGTGCCTATAGATGTGTGTATGCTAGAACTGGAATATGCTTTTGCTACATAATCCCTGTAACCTAATGTATGTAAAGATAATGATCTGCTGGATCTGTTCATCCTACTTGTATGTACGTGTCTGTTTTGTATTCAGTTATGAATATCGGCTAGGTGCTCGGTTAGTCGTAAGCAGAGTTTGGAAAGCGGCCGAGCGGCTGTTTGCGAAAAAATTATTCTCGGGGGAATCCAAATCGAGGACCGATCACGGCGAGGACGAACTTCGTAGACTTCCGTCCGCACCCGGGCTTTCCCGGGAACGAGGCCTGGCTGGTAACAAGCGGAGCGCGGCTGCACCGTGGGGCTCTGAAATTGCCTTTTAGCACTGGACTCTGCATAGCGAGGAGGAGGGGGTCTCCCCCCACGACAGGATGTCTCTATAAAGTGTGGAGAAGACCCCTCCATTTTGTCTTCAGCTGGCTGAAAGAACACCCTCTCCACCCCCAGGCGGAACCGAGAAGGGTGACTGTGGGGGCAGGGGAGCGATGACTGGATGCAGAGTCAAAGGGAGATTAGTCTGACAGAAGAAATCCCTGAAATCTGAGTGCCAAAGGCACGAATACTCCCTGCCTGTTTTCAGGCAAGCCTATAGGTGTCGGTGGACGTGGCTCACGCCTGGCAGGGTACCGAGGCCCTAAGGGGTTTGGGCAGGAAAATGGAGACAGGAGTAGCCTTCTAAGGGGGTTTCAGTGATCCCAACGTGTCACGACTTCACCATCCAAGAGAGGTTGAAATGTATTTCATATGAGCGCGTAACTCAGTTACAGAGAGAGCTTAAGTAGAACATCGCCCGATGCGTTGTCCACAAATCGTAACCGTTGCAAAGTAAACGTTTAAAACTATTTTGTTTGGGAGCCGATATTAGCGCGTTTACTGTAGACGGATTCTTTCCTTTCTACACAATGGACACGTGACTAAAAAACATACAACGTACAGTACCTTCAGCTGAAGATAACAGAAACAAGTTAGATGTAATGTATTTGTTAGTCTAGTAAGTCTAAACATGGTATAGCTGTGTTTCTTACCGTCGAGTCCTTTTCGGACTCTGCGTAATGTTACGCACTTAGCGCCGGGTTTACTTACCGTCTAATTGGACAATGAAATGTTCGGTTTTTAGCGGATGTTAAACCCACACTTCTACAACGGTTTCTCTTTGTTGTACATTTAAGTGTTACAAAATGATGAAAGCATCTCAATGAAGTTGAAAGTGCCTTTCGTATGTATCGAAGAAACCTAATCCCCTGCAAAGTTTGTCAGTCGTCATCGCCTCTAGTAAGCACGCTAACCTTTTAACGTTACGACTTAGTTACTTTCCTTCAGGTTGTCATGGAAAAGAACCAAGTCATCGGCAGACCTAATATACCGTATAGACATGAATCCACTCATCACACATTAGAAACACTCCAGAGGCTGGTGTGTGTTTGTTAGCGAACACATGTATAGACCTCATTAGTTTATATAAAAAGTTTCCATGTCACTTAAAGGTGTGGAAACATTACGTTACTTTTCGGTAAACAAGTTGAGTAAAGGTATGCACTTGAGCGTGTTGTAACTGAATGCTACAGCTTTAACTACTGTTTAACTATTGCCTGTAATAGCTCGATTGTAACCTAGGTGCTTGTCGTCCAACGTGTTTGAGCGACTGAGCGTGAGCTAACGTTAAGAACGTGTATGTAGCGTGCAAGGAAAGTTAAGGTACAAAGTCAATGGGTTTCTGGGCGTATTCTTCAAATCGGACTTGAGCTTAGAGCTACGGAGTCCCGTTTCTTTACGGCCGTCCGACCGTTTAGGTGTTGAAGCGAAAACACCGTATTGGGGTCGGTTATTTCTCGTGTTCTCAAATAAAGTTTACAAACGAGAAAGCGTTCGGGAGGTTATTGCTAGAAACCCCAAAAGTGAGTCGCTTAAAATGTAAGCGACGCCACAAAGCGTTTGGGTATCCACCGAACCCAAAGCGGTTCACGAAAGGGTTACGTAAGTATGTCACGTTCAAAACATTAACCCGCACGCCGGGCCGACTGTCCAGAAACTATGGTTTCCTGGTCAAAGTTGGCACCCGCCCAGACGGACGTTCGTACGGGGTAGGTTTCGTCGTAAGCGGAAGCATTTGCAAGTCGTTCAAGGTAAGAGCACCCGCGACGGAAAACTTTGAGACCGAAAGCGGTCGGTCGTTACCTTGGGTTTTTGTAAAGATGACGTTGGTCATTTGCGTGTACGCGAGTAATGCCGTCTATGACGGCGGTTGCCAAACGTGCGCCACGTTGCGTATGGCTTTTATAAAAAGCGCTCGCTATTCCTTATAAACATAGGTTTGTAATGAAGTGTATTGATGTTATAGTTTATGGCTTCATAATGAAATGTGAGTATGACTAAAAAGTCTGGATTATTGTATATTAGTAGCTCGTATCGGTTAAACGTCAAGTTGGCTTAGATGCGCGTCCAGCGTCTTAAGTAAAGGACTGCTCTTATATGTACGTCAACTCATCGAAAAGCGTTCCCCGAGTACGTTGGGTGTCAAACCCCACAAAGGATACGATCGTTGTCACGGTACTGAAAGAATCCGGGATCGTATGGATCACCGGTGCTGCCAAGGTATGTACCGTCGGGTGTCCCTACAGGAAAGGGGTCGTATACGGTGCGTAAGCCCAGGTAAAGGTTTGTTTATGAACCGACTATACAAAGGGCAGGTATTTTATAGCCAACGATCATAAGGTTACGAAGCCGCTATCCGTACGTTCATCTCAAAGTGACGCTTTGGCTTGCGGGCGACATGCCGGACCGGTTGTCGTTAGCTCTGCCTGGCCTTCCTGACGGCCACCTAAGAATCGTCAGCCACGTGATGGACCCGTTAAGGGAAGGTGGGCACATCCCATGCCTTAGCGAGAGGGTGGGGATTGCGCACGTGATTCCAAACTCCACATTGTTGTTGTACGTTTTTCCCCAGGAAAGGACATTGAAGAATCCTGCATCTGGAAAAGCTATCGAAGGGTGGTGCCCCACCTCCAGGTTGTCTTCGGTCATTTCGTCTCCAGTCTTCATTCTTACCGCGGAGGAAGTTTTGCTACGCACGGAAGCTCGGCACAAAGGACCGTCCCCCCACGTCCCCGCTGTGAATGTTTATGCTCTAGAGACGTCGATTTGAACCTGTGGCGTATCCTACCGCTGATGCGAGCCTGAATCGAGCACTTTGCCATTACTGCATGTAACTGATGTCTTGTAACCATTTCTAACGGTCAGCTCTTTCTGTTGTGTTGTATCAATAAATGCCTAGAATGTGAAGGATCGGTAACAGCGTGATTTGTGGGTAAAATGAGATTTGTGTCTATAGATCCGGCTCTGGGGTTGGAGTAGTTGGAATCGGGGAGAGCTGTTTTCCGTTACCGGCGTATAACTCTTCTCAGCTTCGGTCCGTAACCGCCTCGCTGCAAGCGGTTTGTCGTGACCGGGCGCTCTCAGCGGAGTCCCGGGATGGCAATCGGGAACGGGCGCGTCCGAATCGCACAATAGGGGTAATAAAAAGAAGGAACCGAGCGCTTTGTTTAAAGTATAGGCAAACGTGACTACAGTAAGTGTACTTTGTTGCAAGTACTACTTGTGCATTACTTTTCAGGATAATGTAAATGTAAACACTACATTCCAACAGTGAAATTTGAAGTGCATTAGCATAGTTGAGAATGTAAGTAAGTCGTGGTATAAAAAGCGTGACGTGATCACGATAGGTATGTACCGTGTAAACAATGCATGTGGCGATGCTGCAGCTAAAGTAAGTGAAGTCACTATATAAAAAAGTCTTAACTGTTTGTAGACATATTTCTGCTTATGTTTTTCCATAACATCTGCATCGTAGAAGTGTCTTACAGAACCTTTCCTATTTTGTCAGCGTTAATAGAACACGCACACTTCATATACAAAGTAAACTTGTGGAAAAGGGTCTTTTTATGATTGTCAATTTTCATGTGGTTTATGACTAGATAAGGTAACCGATACTGATTACCTTCAACATTACTGGAAGGAACCCCACTTCAGACTAAGGTAGTATATAAATGTTGTTACAGGTAGATATTATGCATTAGGTACCACATCTGTGGATGTTTCTGTAAAGTGATGTCCGAAGAAAGGTGTATTGTGTGTAGTACAGCTAAGTGTCGATATGTAAAATATCCAATCGTAACCACTTGTACAATAAACTGTAGCCCGCGAAAGTTTGTGGTGTCTAGATCGTAGTAACCGTGTGAATAATCAGTGGGTCGCGACTGAAGATGAGGAGTCGTCGTGGCACCTTTGAGAGTAGTGCTGCTACTCTAGCATTAGCATTGCAGTGTACAGATCATATGGATTCGCACGATGAGTAGCGAGCGTGGTGGTGTACCTCATAAGGCTTTACGGGGAAGCGCCTACGAATATCGGTATGACGTGACTGGAATATGCTTTTGCTACGTAGGCCACGTAACGTATCTGCGTAAAAGCGACGATCTGCCGGATCCGTTCATTCTATTTGTAGGTACGTGTGTGTTTGTGTACTGAGTTGCGAATACGGGTTACGTGTTCGGTGAGTCGTCGGTAGACTTTGGAAGGGGGCAGAGCGGTTGTCGGAGAGAAGACCGAGTTAACAATGAACTTCGTACACGCCCGTCGACGTCCGAGCTTCCCCGGGAACACGGCCTGGCTGGTAACGAATGGAGCCCGGGTCAAACGTGCGATTTGAGCGTGTGCTTTGAATGTCCATTTGACAATTGGACTGTGCATAGGAACGTGGTCTCCACCCACAAGAGGAGGTCTCTGTAAACCCTTGAGAGACCTCTCCATCTTGCGTTCAGCCGGCTCAAAGAAGAGCGCGTCCACCCCCCGAGCGTACCGAGAGGAAACCGGAGCGAAGGACAGTGACCTCGGGGAGTGTGGGGGAGAGAACCTCCCTGTCAGTGTGGGTCCAGCTATCTTCTTTCAGACTAATCACTGAACCCTTGGAGGGTGAGGTGTTTCACTGTATTACTGTGAAACAAAACCAGAACATGCAGATGTATAGGGTGAATTAGTTTGTTCTGTCTGACTACTTGGAACCATGTAAATCCTACTTCCAGTCTTTATTAAAATCACTTGTTACTTAAGCTGGAGTATGTGTTGGAATTGGGGGGGGGGGGAGAGGTGGGGCAACCAGCTGTGCCTCTCTCTCTCTATCATCGTCATAGAGGGTGAACAATGTAAGAGATTGCCAATGGGTTAAACCCAGACCACATTCATTGTGGCCCGTATAAAGGTCGGACGAGGCAGTCGGGCATCGGAGCGCCAGAGGCAAGAATACTTAATATCCGTTTCCAGGCACGCCCATAGCCGTCGGGGGATGCGGCTCAGACCCGGCAGGATACCGAGGCCGTAAGCCGTTCGGGCAGGAAAAGTGAGGCGGGAGTAGCCTCGGCACATCGGCTGACGGGTTCTAAGGGGGGTTTCTGGGACGGCGGCCCGTCGGTGAGTGTGTACGGTAAAGTCCTTGGAAATGTCGAAGTATCAAAGTAAACCGTGAAAGGCAAAATCAACCCAAGTAAAAATGGACACTAAGTCATGCTTTCAGGAATGCATGACTTGACTTTTCACGAGAACCACAAGTTTAGTGACACTTTGGCTTGATGGTCAAGTAACTATGAAAATGTGGTAATAAGTTGTCTGTGAAGCTCCAAATATACAGTGAGTGTCAGGTTTATTTATACAACAATGTAATATCAGGGTAATATGTGATAAGCAAAGCAATTAAATATCTGCAACATACCTCATACCACACATTACTAAATCTCTCTCTCAATATGAGGGATCTATGTATATCAAACACCACATTACAATAGATACTAAACCTTAAAGAAGCTACGCATGGATTGTACATAACAATTACCCTTATAAATGTGGTACCATATCCAGTATTAATCATAATGTACAAGCCATCGTGAGATCCCTAAGTTGTATGTAACATGGATGGTACAGAAATGTCTATGGAACAAATCCCTGATGCATACAGACTCTAGAAATGTAGTTTAATTAGGCATCGCATTGAAGTGTACTTCATGCTAAGTATAATGGCATAGCGAGAAGAGGACACAGAGGTTAGGTAATGTCCAGATATGCTGTATATAGCATTCATAAAAGTCCATACAGTTAGTTAGTATTTCTGCGTGAGGGATGCAAAGCACACAGCACTGCATTGTCCGCTATAAAAGGTGCTATCATGTAGATAATGGTATCTGTACATGTCAAATAAAGCTTTTACTCTGCATAGTTCTAAGTGTTTGGAAAGTTAAGGATGATGATGACAAATGTATGCTATGGAAGCATCTGTTACAATAAACTACAAATATTGTTGTGCCCAGTAGAGTTTAAGAATATGATGACTGTTCTCTGTGATGTATATGAGCCCCCTGAGAAAAATGTGTTGTCTTCTGCATACAATGTCTGTAAGGAGACTTGACCAGTTAAACCAAACTGTTTGTATAAATGTTACCAATACATTTTATTGTATAACAAATTCCCACATGGATGGTCTAGTTTTCTTGTGTAAGTAAACAAGGTGTTATCTATCTGTATTACATACTTGTTCATATCTGTTGAAGGATAAGATCGCTAAGACTACTATATAAAGTAACAGTGTCATGATACAAATATATACACTAGTGCGCAGCGTGAGGCTAGCGAGGCAGCGGGCAAAGGACCACACGCTCCGGCTCCGCGACAGCATTTGGCTAGCGGCCGACACCGGAAACATCAGGGGGATGGACGATGGCGTCGAAGGCTGTGGAACCCAGAAAGAAGGCGACGGGGCCACGGAAGTCAGCAACAGGGGAGACCATCTCGGATGGGGGCGAGCAGATGGGCGGAGCACTCTTTTGATCTGTACTCCAGGCAAAAGACCGTCACCGAAGGTGCCCTTAGTTTCGACGGGCAGACCGTCCATGGCATCGAGTGAGATGAGAAGCGCAGTGTGGAAGAACTGCAGAAAGTCATGGCAAGCTTGTCCACGGGAAAGGCCCGGGAAAGGATGGCATCCCACCGGAAGTCATCAAGCGTGGCGGCAGCGTCCCGCTAGAACGCCTCCACGACCTCCTTCGCCGGCGCTGGGACGAAGGTGCGGTACCTCGGGACGTGAGAGACGCCGACGCCGTAACCCCGTCTAAGAACAAGGGCTACGGAAGCGATGGCAGCAACTAGTGGGGAATATCTCTTTGGAATATGGTGGGCAAAGTGTTCGCACGCATCTTTCTGACTAGATGGCAGAAGCTTGGCGACAGAGCGTCTCCAGAGTTGCAGCGTGGCTTCCGATTGGGGAGATCCACCAGGGGTAAGGTTTTCTCCTTGAGGCAACCGCCAGAGAAATGCAGAGAACCGCACAGGCTGCTATTCCTTGCCTTCGTAGACATGACCGAGGCACTTGACCTCGTGAGCAGAGATGGGCTATGTAAGATCCTGGCCAAAATAGGCCATGTACCGAAGCCGTCGAGCACGATCCAGTCCTTAGACGACGACCCAAAAGGCACGGTACGGTAGGACGGTTCATCAGCCGACGCCTTTGACGTTCACAGGGGAGTCCAAGGAGGCCGCGCTCTCGCTCCCACGTTCTTCGGTGTCTTCTGTGAAGTGTCACTAAAACGTGCCTTTGGAAACTCCACCGAGGGAGTTTATGTCCACAGCCGGTCTGACGGGAGTCTTTTCAATGTGGCTCGATTTAAAGGGAAAGAGTAAGATAGGGCAGGTTACCGTCAGACTTGCCGTTTCTGGACGCTGCCGCTTGGGTTACCTGCAGGGAAGTTGAGTGACGGTGGCCGACGGAGTGCTTTGCCGGAGCTTGTGAAGGGTTTGGGCTGACTATCGGTCCTCAGAAGACCAGCGTCACGGCCCGGGATGTGGAACTTGCACGCCTTGCCATTAATGACTACGTATCGGAGGCGGTCGATCGGTTCACTTATCTTGGATCTGCTATTACGGACGAGCTTTCGTTGGACTCTGAGATGACCCAGAGGATCGTGAAGGCCTCCAGAATCTGGGCTAGGCCGACACAGAGAGCGTGGAACAATGGCACGGTGACAATAAACCCAAAGGTTGCCGTGTTCTGTGGCTGTGCGCTAAGCAGTGTCCTCTCGGTCAGTGAAACGTGGCCCCCGTAGGTCTTGTGAGACCTTCCAGATGCACTGCCTTCATCGTATATTTGGGATCACGTGCTGAGATCGAGCGCCAAATGCCGAGGCGCCGGAACGTGGCGAGAGCTCCCGCACGATGAGTCTCGTCTGTCAGCGCCGCCTCAGAAGGTTGGGCGATGTAAATAAGTTGAATGGACGATGGGCGGATTGCCAAAGGCGTGTGGTACCCTGAGCTTGTCTCTGGAAACAGAGCTATAGGGTGGCCCCCCTTTTGCTTTCCAGATGTTTGGGAACGGGACAGGAAAGGTCTTGAAATGGATGTTACGAGGCGGGAAGAGGTCGCCCAGGTTAGTTCCAGACGGAGACACGTTCCGGCCACTAGGCTGAAAATGGGCGATGACAAGCTGCGACAGGTTGCCGACGGAAAGCGAGCTCAAAGGAAAAGAAAGCGGCGGGTCTGACCCAGGGTCGATCCTGCCTTCCCATGCAGTGTGTCCAGTAGGTGAACATTCTCTACGGGTGCATGCGCATCGTGTCCTGAGAGTAAAGGATGCCAACGGCACGCATGGCACTCTACTATACTCCAGAGTAGTAGAGATGCCATGGCATTATGTCACTGCACTAAGGGTACTATGTAATGCCGAATCCACAATGCAGAGATCCTTGTTGCCTCAATGTATCATGTTGGCCTGCTGACTCCTTTTCCCATGTATCATGGTCAGTTGATGTCTGTGTATGTGACATCATGCAATATGTTAAATCTGTGTCTTGATGTTTTTGGAAGGGGCAAAGAGAAGAAAGAAATGATGTTTATATTTGTTAAACATATAGTGGCACAGAGGTAGATGGCTACAGCCGAGTGAGATGTAGGTAAAGTAGTAATGTGAAGGCAGATGTCTGTAATGCTATGATGTTGAGTTTGTAGACTAGAAGATTATCTATGCTATGAGAAGCCTACCTCACATAGTATTTTTGGTAGTCCTCTCTCACACTTGACTGAAGTAGTTAACAGACTATATACAAGCATCTTGACAATCTCCAGTTTCCTGGGATATAGATGTATATACATGGGTCATTAAATACATAAAAGGATGGATGAGGAATCATAATATTTTAATGATAAAAGGGAACCTCAGTCTTTATTCATGCAGTAATGTAATAGTGTAGATTGTTCTGTTACATTTCAAGTGGCAACTGTTTGTGTCCATTTTGTAACTATATAATGTAAGAGTAGAACGTGGATAACTACATGGATGAGGTCACTTACACTTGGGATATCTGTAGGACGTTATATTGATTGATATAGGCAACGGATATTATCTCACCTTTTTAAATATATTAGCAAAGTTTTTATACATACATCACAACTTGGTACACAACTTGGATAAAGTGTTTTCTTATTACTTCCAGTAATGTATCTAAGCTGGATGGATGGATCTGTTAGATTACCAGTAATCATCTAAGTCAGCAGTTGTCAACTGGGAGATCACAATATCTTTTGTGTTATGTAGAAGTAGGCCTATGTAAAGGTTGAGGTATTAATGTAAGTATCAGATAACTGTTACACAATAAGAGAATCTAGTTGCCTGTTAGACAGAAGATCAGGATCTAGGTATTCAGCAATGCTTAAGTTATTTGTGAAGATTCCCAGAGATTATCATGTATTAAACTTGACTGTGTTATCTCCCACATTGTGTATTTAGCATATTCCAGAGAAAAACTGAAGCTGATTCCTTAGATATTCATAAGATGTCAGTGATGTACAGACCAGAACTCTTAAAGAAACATCACAGACATGATAAGTATAATATGGCTAATGTACCTTACATAACAGACACGTGAGTCATAAGTAAACAATCTATGTTGGGTAATGTAAGTGAAGATCAGAAAGATTAATTGTAATGTACACTGTAGATATTAAATATTAGCCAATTTTGTCTATCATTCCCCTTAGTGGTAATGTGTAGTATTTGCTGTCTCTTCTCTGTTTTGTGTATGTATAAGGAAAAATGAAATTTATCTTCTTAGAAGTTAGTTATTCTTATAGTAAGAAATATGTAATTTCAGTTCACAGATAAGATCTGTCTTAAAATTGAGATGAAGTTAGATATTATAATGGGACCAGAAGATTATCAGAGTAAGTTACAGTTGTAAAAGATCATACTTGGCATAGATAGGAGTTACAACCTGGAATGGATATGATAACAGGAACAGATAGATGTATCTCTATCTAAGATCTTTGTAATGTAGTAATCCACTGTATCTAAGTTGTTAGATACCTATCCGTTAGTAATAGTAAAAGCATGTTATAAGTGTTACATTGTAAGACAACTCCTGACTTGTTACATGTTAATCAGATGGAATATAGACAGTAACAACTTATGTACCTTATTTCCTACATCTGTCTACATAGTATGTGACTTAACAATGTTCATGTGAAATGTAACACTAACACTATCTGAAATAAGTTCTAGGGTAATGAGATGTCTGTTATCCTCTATTCGATGTCTATTAGATGTCACACTTCTATCTTAATTGTGTAGATGGAAAGTTTGGCATAATGGAGCAATGTATTGTCTTCAGTTAACTGAGTTAGTTACATCTTATTAGTTAAGTGATACAGTTACAAGGTAGCATACAGCCTAAGTTGACTGAGAGATATCTCTCAAACTGTATTGGGAAATCAAGCTACAGTTGGAGCTTGTAATCCTAAGATAATTTTATGGGAATGCTTACATTAGTTGGAACATAAATCTGTCAACCTGTATTGTACCTGTCAGAGAGATTATTTCCAATCTGAGTATTCTGATAATGCATATCTCTCTCATTTGTTACAGCTATCAACCTAAGAGATGATAAAAATCATCACTAACCTACAAAGAGAGGAATAGAGATAATGTAAACTTATTTACTAACTTACTAGAACAATACGTTGATACATATTACAATTTGAGAGGGAGAATATATTCTGTCAATCAAGTTCTCTCTCTCAATCTACGGTAAAAGGTCTATGTCTGGTAAATCTTTCTTTTGATGTATCTATATCTATGTAATCTAAACTTAGATGTAATGGGATCCATACAGATATAGATACATCTATCTACTTTTGATAGATACAGATGTCTTCCTTGGAGAAACTATCTATCTAAACGCAATCTAGGAATTGTGACATAGACTTCTGACATAGAGAAACTTGGAATGTGATCCATACATAGAGAATGTTCTGTTACATCGAATTCTAAGTTTCTTTTGATACAGATGTAAGTTAGAGAAACTGAGATACAGGTAGGTACATACTGATGTAAGTGACACTTATAGGTACGTAGGTAGATACAGGTACATACAGGTAGATAATCTATACCTTAATCTGTAACTTATAGATACATCTAAGTTAGGTAGATTAAGTTTAAGTTTATCTATCTAAGTTATAGATTATCTAACTGGGAGATTAAGGTATAGATTATCTATACCTAAATCTACATATCAAAGTGTACCTAACTAAGTTAAAGTTTGTATAATCTAATTTACAGATTATCTTTCAACTACATCTATAAGATTATCTATACATTTACCTAACTAACTTGATCAAAGTTAAAGTTAGATAAAGTTGGATGAATGTATAATCTAACTAAGAGATGTATCTATATCTTACTATTTGATGGATAAACTTAGAGATTGAGATAGGTAGCTGTGGAGGTAGAGACATTTAAATGTCTCTACCTGTAAGTTTATGGTTTTAATAGATGTGTTACATACTTACCTCAAAAATGGATGAACACATCAGATGTGTTTACCTATGTGTATCTATTAAAGTGATATCTAATCTGATTTGATGTCTCTACGTTTAGATAAGAATTCTATCACTCTGATGTACATCAATCTGACCAAATATCAATGGAACATGCAACAGAACATTAGACTTCTAATACATGTTCCATTAAATGTACATGTAACACATACATGTAAATTTAAGGGATCATTAGAAGTCTAAGGAAGATGACTTAAAGTCAACAGATGTATTATCTAAATGACAATACATCTAATCCAACGGATTACCTTGTCTGTCTGTACTAGGTAATCTAATCTCTTAGATGACTTAGAGATGTATTAATCTCGTAGATTATCTAAGAGATTGTGAGTCTGTCACTTGTATTAAACAGATGACTTTGTTTTGTTAGAATGCTGAGAGATGACTTAATCTCCAATTTACATAGTTTACAGTAGTAGGATATGTGTCTCAATCTAACAGATTGTACTAGGTAATCTAATCTAATTGATTGTGAGTCTGTCACTTAATCTAAGAGATTACATTGTCCGTGTGAGAGATTACCGAGTACAATGTACATAGATCGAACAAATGTCATTGTGCTATCCATTAGACAGATTAGAATTAGTACCCTAAGAGAGAGTCTGATATCTAGAGTATTTACATGTAAGTTATACATTAGAAAGCTAAGTTTCTTCATGTTAGATGAGATAATGTACAGACAATCATTAGTGACTTCTATATCTCACATCTATCTATCTCCGAATGGTCTGACTTTGTACTATTCTGTCTTTTAATTCTACAAATAAACTGACAGAGAAAATTCTAACAATGTACATTGTGAAACATTTGGATACATAATCTGAGAAATCTTATGAGAGAAATCGTAGAGAATCTCTCTAAGATTGAATATGTATCTCTCAGAGAGATTCTCTACTATTAATAGTAATTTCTAATTTTATAAGATAATATGTTGTAATTAGAGATTAGAAATTGAGTTAACTTGCAACAGCTAACTTGTGGAAGTTAGAAACTGAGAGGGAAGTTAAGTTAGTTAACTCAATGTCTGACTCCGATCTCTAACCTTTCTAATCTCTATTTCTCTCAGAAATAAACTTTAACTATTTCCAAGTTAGAGATTACCAAATTGACTTTCTAATCTGTATTTCTAACTTCTGACAGAAATAAACATCTAAGTCCTAACTTAGAAATAGAAATGATTTCCCAGTTAATTTCTCTAGAGATTAGATTGGTAGAGCTTAGATGTTTAATTTTCTTATCTCAAGTTCAAAATAGAAATTGAGTTACAGATTATTTCTATTTCTCAATTAGAAATAAACTCCTACGTCCTAACTCCTAACTTCTCTCAATTTCTAATTGTCTATGTCTCTGACTAGACAATTAGAAACTGTTTTTAGTCTCCAACTACCTATTTAGAGATTAGAAAATTGGAATACTCCAATCAGTTAGAGCTTAGAAATAGAGATTTCTAATCTCTTTCTAGGTCTATTTCTAAGCTCTGACTATTAGAAATAGTCAGAAATAGCTTTTTCCAATTTCTATTAGAAAATTTGATGTCGCTTTCTCAAACTGACTAGAAAAATTAGAAATTAGAAACTAGAAAAATCAGAAATAGTTATTTCTATTTCTGATTTTTCTAGTTTCTAATTTCCTAGTCAGTTAGAAATAGTTTCCATTGTGGATCTCTCTCTAAATATTTTGGATCTCTATTTCTATTTCTATTTCTAACTGACTAAGAAATGGAAATTGACTAGAAAAATTAGAAATAGAAATAACTATTTCTGATTTTTCTAG
>ML677387.1:7443042-7495864 GCA_007922305.1 Dermatemys mawii
GAAAAATTAGAAATAGAAATAACTATTTCTGATTTTTCTAGTTTCTAATTTCCATTTCTTAGTCAGTTAGAAATAGAAATAGTTTCCATTGTGGATCTCTCTCTAAATATTTTGGATCTCTATTTCTAACTGACTAGGAAATTAGTTAGAGAGAATTAACTTTCTAGTTTTTACTTTTCTAATCTCTATTTCTCTCTCTCTCTCTCTCTCTCTAAATTAGAAAGTTAGAAATAGTTAGACTAATCTGCACATAGAGAGAGAAAAACTGCTCTCTCTCTAACTCACACTATCTCTCTCTAAATAGAAACTAATTCTAGATTAACTTGAGACTAGACAACTAAAGAGTAACTCCTAACTGCTACCTGCAAGACAGGATGTACAAGTTACTCTGTACCTGCTAGACATTTACCGTTAGTTAGTTCTCATGTAACTCTCAATGTTAAGTTCTCAGATTATGAAATAGAAATTTTGTTATATTTCTAACTTCAGTTTCTAGGTCTATTCTCTTTAAGTAACAGAGATAATTGACAGAATTCTCTGTTAGTTACTTTGAACTGTCTATTTTGTAATGTAATCATTCCAACTTTCAGAGACAAACCTGTGTGAATTTACAATGTCAGGGACATCATAATGTAGAACTTTACAGTTAACTTTTACATTGGAAATGCATTTAGATGTACATACATGTAGTAGAAGAGAAAACAGACACAAAAAGGATTCTAAGGTCTCTAACTTTATTTCTACCTTGTCTATTACAAATAATTTGAAACAGTTACACCAAGAATGCTTAACTGCATCTTCTGACACAGATGTAACTTGCAATCTTAGAAACAAACTTCTAATTGTAGGAGCTTTCCCATTATTTCCTACGTTAGAAGTTAGATAATCTATTTACGTGTAAGACATTTCCAACTTAGAACTTAGAATTCATGTACATTAGAAACACAGACATAGGAACAACACATACAGACATTCTTATACTAAAACCTGTCCTATGTTAATTAACACGAACAGCTAGAGAAATCTAACTTCTAACATACAAGGTAGATAACAAGTTAACACAGGAGTTAGAACTTAGTTACAATAATCCTGTATAATTAGGACTTCATGTATTACATAAGTCCTAACTTGTATGTCCTATATTAGATATCTATCTAGGGAGTATGTTGTAATTAGATGGAACATGTAAGCATCTCAGAGAAATTCCTAAGAGTCTGAAGTGTAATAATTGATACGTCCTGGAGAGATTATAGTCACAGTTAGAGATGAAACAAACCATAATCTGAGTTTGCTAAATTAGGAGGCTTCCTGGGTTAGGAACCAAACCTCAATGGAAAAAAGTCAGTGTTAGATATTCCAAAAATCTAATCTATTACTCATATTTATTTTAGACGTTAAGATTGTTAGAAATTAACATGTAGAAGAGAGTCTGAGTATTGGAATATCCACTTCAAAGATTAGATAGATAGATAGATAGATAGATAGATAGATACATCCTAGGATGTATCTATTGCATTGAAGACAGATATCTGTGAGAGATATGTTCTATCTCAGAAGTGAACAAGGATTACAATCCATCTTCTGATTTAGAGGTTCAGTTCAGCTAACTTGTAAAATAATCTTCAAAGTGTGAACAAAGGTACATCATAGATTTTAAAGGCTTAAGCCTTTGACTATAATGTCTATGTAAGAGAAAATGTCTATCATAGCATTTGACTTAGATACAAAAGTAAAAGCTATTTTAATCCAATAATGTTGTAAATCTGACTAATGCATGCGTTATCTATGGAAGTTTACTTTTTACAATGAGTTACAATGTTACTTGGATCACATCATTACAGTTAGTTGGACTTTAGATTTCAGAATATCTTCCGTCATCTGACAATTTTACTTAGTCAAATGTCTGGAATATCCTATTGTCTGTGTAAGTATCCCTCAAACTATCCAAGATATAATCTCCCTAGTAATGTAACAGACACATACATTATTAATAACGTAACTTTGTGCAGAGTAAGACTTATTATGTTGTAAGCATTTCTCAGAAGGATTTCTCATAACACTCTGCACATCGTAACAAGAGTTTTAATACTTACCTTTGTAGATAATAATTACCTTTGTAATGTACTAGCAGACAAATGAACAATTACAAAGGTAATACATAACTAACATAAATTGTATCTAGTAATGCAACTCAGACACTCTTTAGGTATGAAACGTAAGTTAACTACCTGAGACAAATCACTTTTTCATTAGGTATGCCTAAGAACATAACTTCTAACTGTACTGTAGAACATTTGTACTAACTTAGAACCAAGAAAGAAGATGTTAGATGGATAGATGAGTATCCATCTGTGTCAACTTAGATGGATAGATTTGTACTAAGTGTAGTGTGGGTAAGTTAGCCTCTGTTTGTGTTAGGGTTGGATCAATGGATGGATTCTAAGTTAGATTACACAACAGTGAAGCATTGAACCTAAGTTACCAACTGTATATCTATGTCTCTAACGTTTTACATACTTACCTTTGTGTTACAATACAGACCTATCTTGTTCCATATCAGATTGAAAAACAAGCTGATACATTAAGAAGAATCAGTGCACAGTAGATCTTAGAGACAAAGTTGTAGTTGATATGTTGATAAAGACTCACAGGATCTATCCAACATACAGTATCTATGTCACAGCACATGTAGCTAGCCAGCTACATCAAGCTAATCTTGATAAAGTATGTATCTACCTAACGTAAAGTCTAAGTCAGGCAGATACATAGTTGACTGAGTCAAGCTAGATACTCAGATGCATAGGTTCTCAAAGTAACTTGTGTAGCTAGACAGTTAGATTGTCATTCAATCACACTAAGCTTAAAGTCTATTAAGCTAACAACTGTTACAGTCTAAAATCTGCCTCATATGTTTAAAATCTTTTAAGGTGGCATGTTAATGTACATAGTTCAGACTATGTAGAGTCAGGTTCCTGTACCTACCTCAAACTAAGTCTGTTGGATAGACAGACAGACAACCTTAGATGCATAGTTGACATCTACATAACATCTGTCTAAAACATGATTTGACATTATCTATCTTTATTTGCAGATTCTAACAGCCACAGATCTTGTGTTTAAACTACATGGACAGAAGAGAGACCCTATTCTGACCACCTACTTACATTTTCTTTCTCTACATCATCCAACCTCTTAGGGTCTTGAAACCTGACAAAGATGATTGGATAGAGAGACAGTTAGATGTAGATGAGATCTAGACATCTAACTGATAGCATGGCACTGACTGACTGTCCAAACTATCTCTTCCCTCAGACAAAAGCTGTTACTTAGTGATAGATAGTTAACAGGTAGGATAGGTGTACAGGTAAGGAGAAGATAAGTGACACTGGAATAGGTAAATGTTAAGAGTCTAAGTATCTGCCCAATCATAAACTAACAAACAACATGTATCTTAGTTAGTTATGGGGGGGATAGATTGCTAGTTAGATATGTGGTATTCTGAGACTAAGATTGGCAGATAATTGACTCTTACTCAAACATGCTTATACATCACAGGATACCTACATCATGACTTCTAAGATGTACGCTTGTCTCTCGCGTTCTAACACCTAACACATGTAGACAAAGAAACCCCTTTACATGCTAATGTCTCTGTCTGTCCACATCTTACTGAGGATTTCACATAACAGATTCTACAATTCACACTGACACACACACAATTGTACATAGATGTTAATGGCTAAGACTCCATCAATGATTGATTCATGATAGCCAGTTGCCAGACAGACCTGGCAACTGGCTATCGACTGCATTAACGTTCTACAATTGTCAAAGTACTTTACATTCACATTTGCTAGCTGAGACACTTACTTACCCACAATGTATTGTGCAGTCTGAGCCAACATTAACTGTGTGTGTAAGTAAGTAAGTGACTCTATTGGAATACCTAGTGAGCTATCCCCCAAGATTCCAACTGCATCTAGCATTACTTACATTTGATCGTACGGTCCAGTCATCTATGTGCCAACCTTGAGTGATTTGATTATCTCATCTCATCTAAAAGAACTTCCAACTATCTGCTATCTAACTAACTTAACATACTCTTAGACTCAGAATCTAAAAGTTATCTGGGCATCTATGATAGTCCTTTCTAACTATTGCTTAGATCCTTAATCTAGCAGACTCATCCTGTTACTAAGTTAGTTACTTATGCAAGACCAGAGTGTCTCTAACAATTGAGAGATGCTTAGTAGAACTTACATATGTTTGAGTAAGTCTAAGGACAGTAGTCTAAATTGAATCTGTGTTAAAGACTAGGCAAGAGACTATGTTCTTTGTTCTCTCTTCTACAATAATGATGGTTTCTGTGTGGAGATCCTACATTGTTTGTTTCATTAAATCAACTGATAACTAAACATCCATTAACTCACAAGGACGTACTAACGCGTGGCATCTAAGGGATTAGTAACATGTGGGCTCTCTCATCTTGTCCTTTAGATTCCAAGACTCGATCATCTCACTTACAGGATGTGTCAGAAACAAGCCGTATGCTTTTTTTTAGACCCCTCCTACACTGCATGTAACAAATTTTACATCTATTGACATGGAAGACCTTGAGTGTTAAAGTCAAGGCCTTGCAACCTCTCTACAAGCCTCTGTAAATCTAAACAAACAGTTTGTGGGGATTTAACGACACGGCCCGTTCCCAAATACAATGATTTTCATCTCTCCGCTTCAATGTGAGGTAACAAATCATTGAAAATGTTTTTCTCAAACGAGATCGGCGCTTACGTTCTCGTTGGACACGGGAAGTGACTGCTACTGAATAATAGTGTGCGTACAAGCACGGTTTTCTGGATGCCAACCGTTAGCTCCCCTTTCTAATGCTTGAATACAGCCTTTATTTTTCTTCAAAGACACACTGGGTTACTTGAAGTAATTTTTTCATACCCTACCAAACGTTCCAGAAAAGTTAAGATGATTTGTGTTTACAGACAAACACGGGAACAGAAACACACGTGAAGCGAGTCAATGTTTATTTTGGAGCAGGGGAAGTGGGGATTCCATCTTACTGACAACATCACAAACAAGAACGCTCTAGTCATGCGTCAGAAGACAATTTACCACAAACGGTCCGGTTCATAAACACAGACTTCTGGGGTTTTAATTACAGCACTTAACCTTCACAACGGTCTAAGGGTCACGGTTCAAAGGTAAAGGTTTGGCTTCTCAATGAACAAACAAACCACGTGTCTCCTTTTGAACGTGAACGGCTTCCTGAGGTAGCGTCGATGTCCTTGGCGGTAGACGACCTTGTACGAATGTGACGCTATTCCCGCAAGCGTACTCGTATTTAGTGTACAAAATCATAAGGGTGTGAAGGTTGGTATTTTCTTTGCTTTTCAGGTGAACAAATCTTCTTAGAAAGGTAAAGAACATACTTTCTGGAGGACAAGTTTAAGCACTGTGTTCTGAAGATTCATAATCCACCGTTCCTTATGTTTAAGCATCAGAAACAAGAGTTGGCACCTAGGGGGACGAAAAAGAGACAAACTGGACATGCACAAACAACACACACCCTATGTTACTTAGTTAAAAGTATACAAACAGTGTCCAAACTTCCAAACTGGTCCAATAAAAAGACAAGTTATTGCTTTCCCCGCTACTTTACTTTAGGGGTGTTTTCTTCCCCAGAGATAGTGGCTTTTCCTCAAGCTCAGTCCTTGCTGTTCATTTCGCAGCTAAGTGGCTTTATTCCAAACACATACGTTTCAGAGACAGACCGACACTGTGTAACAACCATTATGACTTGAACTGTTTTGTGCGTGACGAGCACCTTCCGCTAGGTTTCTGTAAACGGTGACTGACGTCTGCTGTACAGAAGGCTTCAGTAGTTACTCTCATCATGAAGGAACGCTATTTATTAAAAAAACCACTGACACCTCAGGAGGATCACAGAGCTTTATTTTATTTAGAACTTACTTACTTAACCCAACTGCTTTGACATACTTACCGCTATTGAAACATAGTTAGTCTTTAAGGTGCCACAGCACTCTTTGTCACGTGTAAGTAGAGACCAACTGAAATGTTTTCACTTACTCTTTAGGGTGCCACAGGACTCTTAGTCTGGAATTGCAGAAGTGACAAACACAGCTACCCCTCTGGGTCTCTACTTAGTAGGTTTCTGTAAATTCAGAAGCGGTAGGTCTGTATGTATTGTCATACTGTACTTAAACTAAGTAAAGTGAGTACAAGTCATTAGAGCGTAAAGACAGATGACATTTCGCTAACTCAAACACATATGTACTTACTTTAGTTGAGACATTTAGTTATGAACACATTTGCATAACTAACTACTTCTTTTACTTACATACTGACAAAGGTGTCCATTACTTAGGGTATGGTTACACTTACAAGATTATAGCGCTATAGGTTATAGCGGTCCCCTTATACAGGAATATGTATAGCACTATTGTATGTCCACACTCAGATGCTCCTGCGGTATAGCATGGCCACATTTGAGGCACTTAATGCGGCATTAAGAGCAGTGCATTAGGGCAGGTATCCCAGCATTGAGCTGGGTGCAACGTGCTTTTTAAACGAGGGGAGTGAGGGGGGACGCGTTGTGTGTATGCGGAGGGAGAGAGACAGAGAGTGGTTTTTCCGTTTTTCTGAAAGCCTGTCAGCGAGCCTCCCTTCACAGAAGGCTTTGTTTTCACACAGGCTCCCTCCTTAAACGTTTGCATTGCTTATCTGCCGAGTTAAGAAAGAAACTCTAAAGAGGTACTTCCGCATTCCTCCAGCCGAGTTCAAAACAAAGGGAAGAGACGTCAATTGCCTTAAATGCCTCTAGGCATCTCCAGAGATCACTTGTAGCGCAGTGGGTGTCCACATTCTTGCTGTAGCGCGACAGCAGCTGCGCTACAGCCCTTATTCCCCATGAGGAGGTGGATTTATAATAGTGCTATAACTCCACGGTTATAGCGCTATTAGTGCCTTGCCAGTGTGGATGGGGAGGAGGTTATAGCGCTCGTGGGGGCTTTATAGCGCTATAAAGTGCCAGTGTAACCATGGCCTTAGTGTTCACTCAGCTACTTCTTAACCAATTCACGAGTCATAAACCCTACAACTGCCTTAGCTTTACCTAACAACATTGCACTTACTGCAGTTCACTTCCCTCTACAGTACACCTCTTAAGGCTGAAAACAATTGCTTTGTATTTTGAAAGCTGACCTAACAAATGACACACAGACACTATACAACACGGGAAGACCTGTCATCCCCAACCATCCCTATACCTACTGAGGGACACTCATATTTATTTCTAAGTGCATTGCTTACCTACTTACTTATATATAAAGTAGGTATTCAGCTAAAAGGAACTGTCTAACTAAACAAAGTTAAATAACTATGTAAGTATTTAGTACTAACCAACTTACTAAGTAAGTTAGTACTAACCTATGAGGTAACCAGATCTACCTTACTTCCAAGAATACCTAACAAACACTTACCACTTTTGGTCATTTCAGTTGTACTTGGATGAAGTAAGTACAGAATCAGTCAATCAAATGAACACTGATTGACTTCTCAAATGAATCACAATCAGTCACCCACTAACTGCTTGCCTTTGTTGAATGACTACTTTCTCTGTTTCCTGTATAAGTAAGTACGTTAGGTAACAAACTAACAAACTTTTGCCATGTTTATTCCGGTAGTTGGTTATTGGGGTGTTCCAACTAACATATAAAGAAATACACCTCAGGAGACCCACGTACAACAACCTGCCATTTGTTTCACGCTTTGCATTCGCTCATCTTTCAAACTAAAAGATTCTCCGGTTGGTTGGTTGGTAATACAAAATGCACCCGCTCTTGCAAAAATGGGCCGATCTATGTACCCTATCCTCTTGTAACACAAAGCGTCTCTCTATGTGTGTGTGTGTTTTTGTTCAACAGTCAACTGTGTAAACAAACACCACCACCACCAACCAAGGACATGGACTACAGCAATCTACTCTAAATCTGATGGGGCAGCTTCTGGCTCTCACCCACCTCAAAGAAAGAAAGAAAGAAAGAAAGACTCATCTCTCTCTCTCTCTCTCCCCCCCCCCCCCTCTCAAACATACATAACAGAGTATGAAGAGAAGGCTTTAAGGAACACCCTCAACCACCTACAAAGGAGCCCAAAAATCAACACACGCTTACTCGATGACTAAGTAACTAAGTAACTGAGTTCAACACGCAGAGCCATTGGGGGAACCAATTTAATGACTTGCTGACTTTCTGAAAGTAAGCAAGCAAGTCATTAAAGTCATTAGGTAGGACAGATCATATTGGTTACTTACTTCCTTACGCTGGACAAAAACTAGGTAAAACAAGTCCAAAACTGGACACAAAGATGATAGGGTAGTAGCCCAGAGACCTGATAAACAAAAGGGCAGGTTACCAATCGATCAAGCCATCGAGCCCTTATCCTGAACGCAGCTTCACGACACTATGTAAATAAGGAAGGAAACCCTCTACTATACAGGAGCTACCTTGTCTCTTTTACTTGAAGTTTTACGCCATGAGCAAAAATCACATTGGGACTCTGTTCCTTTCGCACTTCCTGACTGACTTAGGGTATTGTCTTGACTGTGGGATCGAGCTACCTATCCCACTGGAACCGACAAAGGAACAAAGACGCAGCAGACTCTGAAAGCTTTCTTTACAAAAGGCTTCTTTCGTTCCTAATCTGCTCAATCTTTCCCTCACATCTCAAAGAAAGATTACAGATGACGATTACTAGATTACATTAATCAATACCTGTCTTTACCTACTCGCTCATCAATCAATCAAATAATAAATTTACAAATGACCATTGTCAGACGCTTGGGGAGCAGCGGAATTGTAATCAAACCACACAACGCGACGCTGCTGGGAGGTGTGCGGACTCTTTATTATCACAAAGAACTCAGGCGCAATAATTAATTACTAACAAAACAAACAAACGCTGACGCCGTATGAGCGCCCTTCAAGTGGCCAGCACAGGTTCCTGTCCACGCACCAACCCGCACAATTGCAGTTAGTCAGGCTTACAAAACAGTGTCAAGCAAAGCACCGTGCTCGCAAACAAACACACACCACCACATCATCATACGCTGGCAATCCTTCATCAACACTGACACCAAATAACTACTCAAGGCACAAAGCGGTGGTTGCCGTTCATCGCTTTGTAAGCTAACAAGCAAATCTGTTCAGTAGCGGTGTTGTGTTGGCTGATTGGTTAGTCTTTTCCGTATAACCATTCACCGTGAACAATACTCTGAGACAAAGCCATTAGCGACTGACAGATGTTGACCGTGTCAAGTGAAGCGCTAACTAACTAACGAGAAATAAATACGGTCGCCCGTTAGCTCCCTTGCGCTGTACGCGCACGATGTCAACCTTTCTGTACCGCTCACCAAGCAAGCAAGTTTACAATTAATGAGCGTGAATCACTGTGCAGAGGAACCACTGGCGAGACAAGTCGGTCAGTGGCGCAAGCCACTCTAGTTTAGTTAGTTGCTCAGAGTTGGCTTTGCTAGCAACTAACTAAACTAGTTGCTGCCGTCTGCTCAACGGCGGTAGTCGCTATCTATCTGACTACCGAACGGCTGCGTCGAATAGATAGATAGATAGACTATTATCCCAGTCGCATGAGCTACGACGACTGCCTACAAACTAAACGCCAGTCCCGTGGGGTACCATTTTCGCTACGTGCTCAAACGCGCTATGACTCTGTCACAGTCGCTCGTGAACTTCCAGCACATCCTGTACGATCAGATCAAACTAAACTACCAACTGTGTGAATGAGCGACTAACTAACTAATCGCACTGACAGACGGGATGGCGCTGCAAGTCATCCACGTGAGTAATTTGCCTAAATTGGGCAACAGGCTAAGTAGAGGCGTTTATGTGGTAACAAACAAACGCGTTATACGGACACGTGTCAGGTATAGCTAGCGGTGCGCGCTGTATTAGGACTGCGTTGTCTAATTGATACGCTACTCGAGCTATTGCCATAGTACCCGGTCGAAACCGAGATCGGATCCTACGCCTCACCCACTGCTTCACAGTGACAAACCGATAAAAGCGGCCAGCCTACCGGGAACGCCTAACGAAGGCAGGCGGGAAGCAAGCCAGCTCCCAGCTACTTTGGCTGACCCCCAAAACTCGCTGCTCTTGTTGGGTTACTTTGCGGTCCTTTCGTTTCGCCGTTGCGCGGCCTGTGGACGCGCGCTTGCTTAGGCAAAGCAACGCTTGGTTCTCGGTGCGGGCTGAGTTCCGTTCACGTCAATCGCATAAGTGCGTGCTTCCGACTTGTACACCGCATACCAAACAAACGCCCGTTACCGCCTGCCGACGGTTTGCCGGTCGTCTTCCGGCTGAGCCGCTCAGATGAGATGATCCAACGTTTTCCGATTAGCAAACTATCAAGCGATCAACCTCGCCCCGCAAAGCGCTCTATCAAAAACCAGCACGGTACGCACAACCTTTGTACGAACCCATTTCTGTTTCAGTTTGTTAAACGCTCCCATACCAAGGAAACAGCCATCGTGCTCTCGGATCTTAGCTCTTTACCTAACACCGCGATGAAGTCCGATGTCACAAACTCTGTTATAAATCCGGGAACAACGTAAAGCCGGTTCTATCACGTTATGCTAATGAGCCTGTCTATGGACCTGGGGGATGAAAGGCTGGGGACCGTTGTTAACGTTTCCTCTAGTACCGGCGTGATGGGGTAGAGACGGTCTTGGGACGCTAAGGGGCTGTCTGGCTCTGGTTGGGAAGTTGGGTTGGATGGCAGACACCAGAGCCCTGCCTCCTTTCACCAGACCCGCACCTCGACCTCATCCCCTACCCGCCGGATGCTCCCCTGAAAGCGCCTTAGGACCTATTCCGCTCTTCACCGCTCAGCTGTTCGCCTCCCAATGGGGCCCAACCCCTCAACACATCCATTCGTACAAGATACAAGCTTTTCACAGGGTGAACGCTATGTATCTACATGGAAACCCCACTACACCGATAGACACAAACAAACGTACACACGGCCCTCCCTGCTGGGCAATGGGGGCGGAAGGAGGGGAAGCAAACCAACACAGAAAACGGGTTCCGGTACTTAACAAGCAATTTTATTCCACCGACGCAAACGGTGCACGGTCTTACGGAACGACCGCTAAGGAACGTAGTCACCGAACTCCACACATCGGTCCATCGCTTCTTCCGTGCGGTTCTTCCATTTCTGAACCTCGACCGGACAAACTACACGGGACTGGCCGTTTCTTCTATAAAAGCCTCCGCCTCGGAGGTTGCCGTCACCTGCCTTTTACATACAGCGTCCACGCCCTCGAGTCTGGATCCGGCACCCCTCCCGCCCCCGGGGGTCACCGTCACGGACGCCGGGGTCTTGCCGGTATTCCCGGCGGCGCCGAGGCGAGCCCTACGGCCGCCAGAGGCAGAGGTCTCCCGGGGATTTTCACGGCCCGTCCCGGTACGTGGACCCGCCTCCGCTCTCCCAGGCGCCGTCCGCTCGCCCAACGGTCTCGCGTGGCCCCGTCCCACGTTCCTCACCGGCCGAGCCACGTGGCGGGGAAAACTCAAGCGCGGATCGCCCGCCGCTTCCCACGCTGGCTCCGGGCTCCGTCGCGGCTCGCTGGGCAGTTGAGGGAGCGAGAACGTTTCTCGCTAAGGGCCAAAGGGCTTCCCCGACGCCCTGACCTGTCCTTAGACGGCTCAGTTGGCCGAGAGGTGTCTCTGACTGCAAGTACGTCCCCGACGCAGCCACCCGCCCGGGCCGAACGACCGTCACCGGTAAATCCGAACCTGGACACAGATAAGCCACGTACGGTGCGTCCCGAAAGCACACTCCGGTTCCCTAGTAACAACGGAGACCCGAGATATCGGTCTCCCCGTTCAGCCGTATGGCCTCGGCCGTGGCCGATGCCTCTCGGCCGTGCACGGGACAGTACCGTTAACTAACCGCTTACCGAAACCTGCCGATGACCTCTCTGCAAACCATCCAGATCCGCTAGAAAGCTCACGCCCCTATTGAACCCTAGACCGACTTGGGAAACGGCGATTACCCAGTAGCAGAGCGCTTAAGGCTATAGCGACCGGACTGGACCCATCTCACCTAGATCGTAGCTATCTAAACAATTTTTAGTAGGGATACGGATTTCTGTGGCGTACCCACGTCAAAAGCACCCCGGCACTACGGTTGAAAGGCGACTGAGCTAAACCACAAAGACAGAAATGACCTGCGATCCCTCTTTCGCAACGTCTGTCTAAGCATCCGAAGATGGGAAAGCCTCAAACTTCCGCTTGGGGACAACTTCCAGGGATTAACCCTTAACCAGACGATCATCTCGATCGACACAAATCGCCGAGCACACGGTGACTGAAAAAGCAACGACCGGGCAGACCCGCTCGCGGGTGTGCAGGATATCAAACAAACACACGCATCGTACGTGCGCTATCCGTGTGTCTCAGCGCTCATAACAAACGCTCAATGACTCCCGCCCCCGTAACGAAGACGCCGCCGATCCCACAACGGCCACAGTGACCGCTGCACGAAGCGGTCCCATCACCCGAGGCGGGACGGCTGTGCCCGTGGACACGCGATCAGCAGCCCCTGAAGGTCTCGGCCACGGCTCGGCGCCACAGCTCAGGGGCGAGCTCGCTCCTGCCGGCTCCACCGACGGACACGGAGCGCTAAACCTCCGCGGCGACTCCCGAGGCCCCCGACACGACGATCCGAGCCCCGTTTCTTCAGCCCCGACGCCGCACCTCACCCCGAGGCCGTCGGATCTCTCGTTCCGCTACCGCGGTCCTCGATCCGAGCGCCGTCTCTATTAACCGAAACCACGACGACTCACCTCCCCGTAACTCTCCCTCACGTCTGTGCCGAGCCGACGCGCCCACGCCGCTTCCCCGATCGTCTGCGCTTTGTTCCCCTCTACGGCTCCCGCCGAGCGGGCCGGAGAGGCCCCTGGAGCGGTGCCTCCGCGGCGCTCCACGCACGATCCTGCCGGCCGATCCTCCTACGATGCCGTCTCGCCGACTACTGACACGCCACAACCGGAGGGCAGGTACCGCGGGGGACGTGAACGACGCCTCTCGGAAGCGCAACGCTGAGGAGAACGGGACTAGCCGTCTTTTTTTCCGTCTTCGAGTCCGGGTTCGCATCGACGCCGCTCGCTGACTCTCGACCTCTCCCCCGAGCTGGGGTCGGAGTAACGATGCCCGAGATCAAACGCTCAGATCCACATACGTGTATCGCTAGCTAAGAAAAAAAGCCCAAACACACACTGTATAGGTCCTTAGAGGATCTCACGGACCTTCGTTACGGTACATTGGTGGGATTTATAGTTGGTGTGTACCTCCGATTGCCCATTACAAAGACCCAAACCGCGAACCGACAAAGGGGTGAAGCTTTCACCTGAACCTGCAACGGGCCAGCGGCCTTCACGGACTATCTGGACGCCGACGGTAACGAGGAAGGCGGGACCCGGGAAGCGTCCCCACGGAACCCACGTGCGCAGAGCCAAGGGCCAAAATCTCACAAGAGCAAAAAGCAGAAGGACCGCAGCCCACGTTACGGGGAGCTCCCAACGGCCCAAGCTACGAAGACCCGAATTACGCCCGTAAGCCGAAAGGGACGTGACCCGAGCCCCGACGGCAGAACGGTCGCCCTGGCTGGCCTGCAAGAGCAGCACCGTGACCGGACGCTAATAAGGGTAGACACCCAAACCCCACATGACAGAGACCTTTCCGAGGTCACATACGGCCCCGTCTTCCCTCATAAAGAAGACGGGACCTAAACCCTACCTACGAGGAGGTCACGCCGAGCGGCCCGTCAACGCTTCCTAAGCCCGAAAAGAGGGCAACGATCTGAAGCGTACTTACGGGGCCCTCTGGCCGCTCCGGGTACCGCCTCCTCCCCATCCCCACCGACGTCCCCTTCGTCCCCCCTCTCGGACGGTCGCTCTGACTCCAGACGCCAAAGGCGAAGAGTCGCAGCAAAGCAAGAACGAGCGGACGCCTCGGAACTCTAAGGGCGAGGACCTCGAGCAGCGAGACCTGCCAAAGGGGCTCGCCGACCCCCCCGGAACAAAGCGATGCGACGCGCCGCCTCCTTTCAAGGTGGCCGATCTGACCGACCGGCTAAATGGGGCCTAAATAACGAGGGACCCAAACCCCGCTTACACGGAGCTCCCTCAGCCCCTACTATTCCTGGAAGTCCATCGTCCGCCCACGAGGGAGACGGACGTGACCCGAGCCGTGCGGCCAGGTCACACGGTCTACGGAAACTCGAGCGAGGGGCCCAAACGCCTTTTCAGCCTTAAGACGAGAAACCCAAAGCGTCCATCCCACCGCCATCTAGATAAATGGGGGAACATAGTGGATTTCTTTTTCTCTCTTTTTTACCTCTGGGAAGGCCTCGAACAAAAAAATAAAAGCGCTGCAGCAAATGACAAAGAAATAACCACATACAGACCTTCCGCACCCAGGCACGTGCCGTTCGTTCTCCGACGCGGACGTAGCACGACACACGGCGCTTTCCAAAGCGGAAAAAGAGCTACCCGTCAAAGGCTAGGGGCACGGCCTACTCACGGGGCAACAGAAAGTCACCCGGCTCATGCCGGAGCCCAGAAAAATGACACCGGAACCCTACTTACCGGGCGCTCCGGCTCACGAGCCACACCCCTACGGTTTACCCCGTACCCTTCCAAAGCAGGGAACCCGCAACCCTAATTCTGGCCGGCTAGTCAGAGCGAAAGGCCTATAACTCTCTACGACCTACGGTCAAAAAAGGGCAGCGACCCGAACCCTAATTCTGGGCTGGTCCTACCGCTTCAGCGGCCATAAACTTCCATCGCCTACGTTAAAGAAGGGAAAACACCAGAACCCTAGTTCCGGAGTGTCAGGATTGCCTCCCCACTCTGAACTCTAGGGTACGGATGTGGGGACCCGCAACAAAAAAACAAATACCCGCCCCCCACAAGCTAATTTTACCAGCTCGGGTTACAATGTTTTTCCCCAGAACACAACTTCTTCCGTATCTGGACCGGGTACGCTGCCACCACCAAACTAGGTCTAGGGTAGTTTGGGGGGGGGTTAGGGGAAATGGAAAGAAGGGTCCCAAACTTCTTCCTTCCCTGGGAAGCTTGAGAGAATAAAAAAAACAAACCTCACCTGCTCCTGCGAGACGTGCCTGATCCAAAACCAGGATCGTACACAATGGAAAACAAGCAGTCAGATTCTTAAAAGAAAGGAATACATCTCTTATAACCATCAATAGAACATCTACCATAATCCACAAAAGGATTGAGAAACCAAACCTCTCCCCCGAGGCAACTTTCTCCCACTGTTGATATCTCTGCTGAAGCTTACAATATC
Organism: Dermatemys mawii; assembly: GCA_007922305.1. NCBI lineage: Eukaryota > Metazoa > Chordata > Testudines > Dermatemydidae > Dermatemys > Dermatemys mawii. The sequence goes on from ML677387.1 coordinate 7,458,462, forward strand.
CAGAGGCACCCAGCCAAACCTCACCACTGAGAACCCTTCAAGTGATACAAAGAAGGTAACTTACCGACTACAGTACTCGATATAGTTACAGTGAAAGACGTACCTAACGTTCCGTGTCCATCCCGTAGCCGAGGTGAACGGAGAGAGACCCGGAGAGAAACTGAAACTTAAAATCCTTTGTCTCCTGAGGAATTTCTCATGGGTCAGTTGTCCACCTCTCAGGTTACCTTTAGCTTAACCCCTTACGGGTGAATGCTAATTTTAGGCTACTTCACACTTACCACACGGGGGCTCCGTCCGACTCGTCTGACCGCACGGCGTACGGAACGGACCGGGACCCTACTTACGGGGCGGTCCACGCGGACTAGCCGGCCGGTAAGACGCATCCATGAGAGCTCGCGACGGGAGAAACCGCTACCTTCTTTACTTATGGGGCGGTCCCTCGGTCTCTACGGACTCAATGGCTAATAAGCTTCATCGAATGACGATCGAGACCCGAGCCGTGGCGAAGCGAGCGGTCTTTCCGGCTACCTCGCCGGAGCACCGCGAAAGCCGAAAGGGGAAAGACCGAAAGCCAAACTTACCGGCGGGTCATCGGCATCCGGCCCTGTCGGCGAGCCCTAAACCTCGCCGACGACGGGGACGTGACCCCGATGATGGGAAGGTCACCGAGGAGCGTGCCAACGGTTCTTAAACCCACCACGGGAAAAGGGGAGACCCGACCTCCCTGTAAGTAGACTACGGTGCCTGGAGCTTTTCGAGAGCTCGACCTCCTCCCTGACCCACGGAGGTGTCACCCGCAACCTTCCTACGTGGCGGTCGCTCTCTCCGCACGGCTAACGGAGCCGGGGGAAGACGCTTGCACCCTAGTCACGGGCACGTCTCGCTTCTCGAGGTACTATCGAGTTCAGGCCCCCCTGCCGCCCCGCTTACAAGAACGACTTCCACTCCGGCTGCATGACGCTTATGGTGCCCGGTCTGTACTTTCTTCTCCTCTTCCATCTTCTACATCCTCTTTCCTTCCCTCCGCCTTCCCCTCGTCTTCCTCGCTGGCTGTACAGAAAGAAACCAAAACGTGCGCGACGAAATTACTTTTTACATCGGAAGACCTACGCGCTCGGTTACCGTCCGATCCCCTACCTCGTCTTCTCGCCTGGACGGGCGGCCTTCGACCCGTAGCTCCGCGGGACTTCGGAGCGGTCCCCGTCGTGCGCTTTGACGGCACGCTCCACGTCCGGGCCTCCGACTCTCCCGAACCGTCAAAGACTCATCTGGTTTCCGGCATCCTCGCTCTAAAACAAATCGGAGGCACGGCACGCTCCAGGGGCGCTGAAAAAATCCACATTAGCAGCAAGACTCACGGACGCGAGGTGCGGCGTACCGACGGGGGTAACGACAAAGAAGCCAACGCGGAAAGGGACGAAGGTTTGAACGGAACCTCGAATTCGCCGGCGCTTCTGGCAGACGCTGGATGTCGACGATCAAAAGCGAAGCGGAACCCGGAGCGAGCTCGAAACGCGTTCCGGTCCCGGCCGTCTGCGGGGAGAAAGAGGCCCGACGTGACAGGCGCCCCGTGACGCTGCCGTTCCCGGCGGGACTCGACCGAGAGCGCCGATTCCGGACCATCGCTTCGAACGGGGCGGTTCCGGCCCAAAGCTGGGATTTCTCCACCGCCGAGGCCCACCGAACCGGCCAAACGGAAAAGACTGTGGGTTAACACCACGAGTCACACGAGCGATTCCCCGAGACGCTCCGGTTTCCCGGTATCGCCGCCGACGGCCGCTCGTTCCGGGGACCGACGATTACGAAAACCGATACCCCGAGAAAAGAAAAAGGTTCTCCCCTATCCCAAAGGATCGGGCCCCGGTCCCGGATCGATATACAAATTAGACCTTACTCACAAATCACGCTGTTGCCGATCCTTTAGCATTTAAAATCTAAAGGTTTATTCATAAAAGGGAAAGTTACAGGTGAGAGTTACAAATGGTACAAGAAATCAATGACATGCAGAAATGGCAAAGTCCTCGGTTCAGGCTCGCGCCGGTAGTAGAATAAACTGCAGGCTCAAATCAAAGTCTCTGGAATACAGCCACAGCTAGGATGGGTCACCGGTCCATTCCGTAGAGCTTCCGTTCGTAGCGAAATCCTTCCGGACGTACGAAGGAAGGCCGAAGACGAGATGGAGGAGCCGCGGCACCTTTTAAGAGTCTTTCCCAGGTGCGAGAACCATTTGGTTCTCGCTGCAAAAAGCACGGTCCCGTGGAGTTCCAGAGTCGTACGGCAACTCATATGACCGCGCACGATTTAGGATTGGCAGGTGGCGACCGTTACCCACAGGCTACCTTGCCTATCCTCCCGTAGGCTTCTCACACGGATTGCGGTTTTCCACGCTCTCGACGCGACCGTCTTATAGCCGAGAGTCCTTCACGGGCCATCTCGCGGGCTAGGCGGAGACGCGACCGAGTCGTCTGGAACGTTACCTAGAAGCGGAGCGTAAATTTGAAATACGGGCAGCGGAGAGCCAGGATTCATAAATTCACCTACAAAAATGATACACGCATAGCGACAGCGTAAGCGTCGTCGGCAAACCGTAACCCGGTCTCACACAAACTATACGACCCCCTTTACGCAAGATTTGGGGCCGCTACGGGATCTTAGTCACGATACTCTACATTATCCCGGATTATTTCAGTAACGTGACACGCCCTAACGACAGAGGAGGTCCCTCTGCTCAGCCTCAAGGGCCGTAACCCCACAAGAGCGAAGAGAGAAGCGCCGCAACCCCGATTACGGGGACGTCACGAAGGCCCGAAGCGATTAAGACCCCATTTTCCCCCACAGGTAACCTGAGCCCCGGTTACAGAATGGCCACTCTGGCTAGCCTGCAAGAGCGGCATCGGGACAAGAGGCTGATAAGGACAGAGTCCCTAAGTTACAGGGAGTGCTCGGGGGTCCGAGATACACCTCTGATCCCTCACGAAACGAGAAAGAAGCGACCTAAACCCTTCTTTGAGGGAGACGGCAGCGAGCGGCCTCACGGGGACGTCATAGCGAGCGGCAAACCCAGAAAGAGGGGAACGATCTAAACCGTACCTACGGGGCCGTCTCGCTGCTCGAGATCCCCAAAAGGCTCACGAACCCCCACCCCGTAAGCGAGCGACGTGACCCGTCACCTAATTACAGGGAGTCCACTCCGACCCCCTGGCCTACTGGAGCGTAACTACCAAGAGACCTGAACGTCGGTTACAGGGCGCTCCTTCGGATCCTAAGGTTCTCGGAAGGCCGTCGTTCCCCCGGAAGGGAAGGGGACGTGACCCGAGCCGTACACGCAAGCAAATCGAACGGTCTAGAGGTACCGAAGCGAGGGCCCCCGACGACTTTTCGGCCTTAAGGCGCGAGAGCCGAACCTCCGCTCGTGCCGCCGTACGGGTCACCGGAGGTGCGGGGGGCATAAAACCGAATCGACGCACCCTAGTTCTTTCTCTAGCTCTGGGAAGGGCTCCTTCAAACAGACAAACCAAACCAAAACAAACAAAAACGCTGCAGCGATTGGTAAATAAATTAATACATAAAGACAGACCGTCCACGCTCATCACGTTCGCTCTCCCACACAAACCTTCCACGCGACGACACGGCGCTTCCCAAAGCGGAGAAAGAGCTGGCCGGGAAAGGCTACGGGTACGGTGTCTTACAACTTGCTCGCGTCACGAGGGAGAAGACTGAGATCAAAACCCTACCGACGGAGCGGTCGCGCCGACTGGCCGCATGGCACGCTTTACCGCTGACAGCTCCGAAGGGGAGAGAGAGAGATCAGAAGCCTAGTCATAGGGCCATCACCCCGACAAGTCGGTCGTAAGTCTCCCTGACCTGGAGGAAAAGGAGGGGAGCGACCCCAACCCTACTCAGGGGACGGTCACGCTGACTAGCGAGTGATCATTCTATATTCCTTAGGTTTAAAAGGAAATGGACCCGACCCCTACTTACGGGTCGGTCAGGCTGACTAGCCGGCCAGCCGGGCGTAGCGCCTAGAGCTCGCAAGGACAGAGACCTCGACTCTACTTACCGGGCGGACGCTCGCTCGCTCTCAAGGGACTCGAGGGCTCTACAGCCTCATTGAATGAAAATCGAGACCCCGGTCCCCGGGAAGAGAACGGTCTTTCCGTTTCCTTGCCGGAGCACGGCAGCGCCAGGAAAGCCGAAAGGGAAAAGCCCGAAACCCAAAGGGACGCGCCATTCCTTGGCGTCCAGCCTAGTAAGCGAGCCCTACGCCCCTCCGACGACGGGGACGGGAGGCAGAGCCCGAGTACAGGGAGGTCACCGAGGCGCGTGCTATCGGTTTTTAAACCCACCGCGGCAAAAGGGGACACCTGAACTATTACGGGGAGGCTACGTGGCCCAGTGGAATTGAAGAGCTCAACCTGTTCACTGAGTTACAGAGGTGTCACCTGACCCTTCTTACAGGGCGATCACTCTTCCCCCCGGCTCCGTTAGCTGTCTGGACAGAGACCCGCGCCTTACTTACAGGGAGATGTCGCGGCTCGAGGTACTGTCGGATTCTCTCTCTCTCTCTCTCTGTCCCTCGACCCCACAAAGAAGAGAGTCACTTCCACTCCAGTTACAGGACAGTCATTGTGACCGGTCTGCATTTTCTCCTCCTCTTCCACCTTCTGCGTCATCTTTTCCTTGCTCTTCGCGTGCTGGAAACAAACAGAGGGAGCGTACCGGAAAGGTTACAACAGGATTAAGACAGTTTGCGGGTCTTCACATACACAAACGGCGCATATCACGGTCGCTACCTTGTCTTCTCGCCTCTAGACTCAGCCTCGGACCCACAGCTACAAGGGAATCCGGAGCGGTCCCCCATCGTGCGTTTCGACGGCACGCTCCACGTCCAGATCTCCTACTCTCCCGAACGGTCAAAGACTCGTCCGGTTTCCGCCATCCTCGCCGTGAAATAAATCGGTGGCACGTTACGCCCGGGAGCGCCGAGAAATCCACTTTAACAGCGGGAGTCACAGACGCAAGGTGCGACGTACCGACCGGGATAACAACAAACACACGGCGAAAGGGGTAAAGGTTCGAACGGAACCTGGAGTTCACCGGCAGTTCCGGTAGACTGTACGGATGCAGATGATCTAAAGCGAGGCGGAACCCAGGGCGAGCTCCAAACACGTCCCAGGTACGGTCCCAGCCGTCTGGGTGGAGAAAGAGGCCCGACGAGACTGGTCCCCTGTGACGCCGCCGTTCCTGGCGGGACCAGACCGAGAGCGCCGATTCAGGACCAATTGCTTCAAATGGGGCGGTTCCAGCCTGAAGCTGGGGTTCTTCCACCTCTAAGGCCAACCACACCAGCCAAACAAACAAACAAACAAACAAAAAGAGACTATGGTTTCACCCCACTGGCAAACACCACAACTCACACAAGCAATTCCCTTAGACGCTCCGGTTTCCCCGTATCACCGCCATCGGCCGCTCGTTTCTTCTGGGGATAAATAGTTATGAAAACCAATACCCCAAGAAAAGAAAAAGGCTGTCCCCTATCCCAAAGGATCAGGCCCCAGTCCCAGGGCAATATACAAATTAGATCTTACCCGCAAATCACGCTCTTGCCAATTCTTTAGAACTTAAAATCTCAAGGTTTATTCATAAAAGGAGAAGTTACAGGTGAGAGTTACAAATGGCTAAAAGAAATCAATCACGTGCAGTAATGGCAAAGTTCTTGCATCAGTGGTAGAATAAACTGCAGGTTCAAATCAACATCTCTGGAAATACAGTCTCTCTCTCTCTCTCTCCTCACCAAGAAGTGTGACTTACACCCTAGCTGCAGGACAGTCATTGAACCCGGTCTGTATTTTCTCCTTCTCTTCCACCTTCTGCATCATCTTTTCTTTCCTCCTCCTTCTCACTGCGTTCCTCACGTTCTGGAAACAAAGAGAGGGACAGCGCGCGACAGCTTAAGAGAGTCTGTAGATCTTCAAATATACAAACGGTGAGCATTCAAGTGGCTACCTCGTCTTCCGACCTCTACGGACGGCCTTCGACTCACAACCGGAAGGGAATTCTGAGCGGTCCCCATCGTGCGCCTTGACGGCACGCTCCGGGCCACGCCCTCCAACTTTCCCAAAGTGCCAAAGACTCATCCGATACCTTCCTGTGGAGCCAGGTTTCCGGCATCTTCGCTATAAAATAAATCAGCGGCACGTTACGCCCGAGGGCGGTCAAAAATGTACTTCAATAGCAAGAGTCACACACCTAAGGTGCGGCGCACCGACCGGCCTAACGACAAACGAGGAAAGGGATGAAGGTTTGAAAGTAATCTGGAATTCGCCGACGGTCCGGCCGGACTCCGTGGACTCCGACGATCAAAAGCGAGGCAGAAGCCAGGAGGCGTCGCTGCAGAACCCAGGGTGAGCTCGAAACGCGCTCCAGACGGCCCGGACGGCGCCTGGAGCTCAAAGGGGACGACGTGTCTTCCACCCTCGCTATAGAGGAGGTCCCTCCGCTGAACCTAAAGAGCCATAATCCCACAAGAGAAAAAAAGGGGAAGGACCCAAACCCTGATTACAGAAAGGTCCCAAAGGCCCAACCCATTAGGACCTGAATTCAGGGACCGGATCTCCACCCCAGTTACAGAACGGTCGTTCTAGCTAGCCTGAAACAGCAGCGTCACAACAAGATGCTAACAAGGGTAGAAACCAAATCCCTAAATTACAGAGAGAGTTCTCAAGGGTCAAAGATGGTCCCCTAGTCCCTCACGAACGAGAAAGAAGTCACCTAAACCCTTCTTTTACGGGGAGGTCACATCGAGCAGCATAAACCCAAAAACAGGGGAACGATCTAAAGCATCGTATCGGGGCAGTTTTGCTGCTGTAGGTACCACCGGCTCCGGTTCCTCAGAGGTATGACCTGAACCCTGCTTACGGGATGGACAACGACTCAAAAGCTAAAGGAGAAGAATCACGTGAAAGTAAGAAGGAGACACCTCTGAACTCTAAATGGCAGGAAGGTCTCAGCGCTCTAGGTCCCCAAAGGGCTCACCGAACCCCCCGTAAGTGAAGCGACCCGCGACGGGCCCAAAAGTCTTGAGCCTGAAGGAACGAGACCCAAACCATCCGTCCTGTCCTCATATCGATCAACGGGGGCATAAAAACAAACCCCAGTTCTTTTTCTACCTCTGGGAAGAGTTCATTCAAACAACCAACCAAACCAAAGCAAAGGAAAAAAGAAAAAAGCTGCAGCGATTTACTAATAAGACAGACAAAAAAAACAGACCTTCCACACACAGGCACCTCACGTTCGCTCTCCAACGCACACGTGCCAGACCGCACAGCCCTTCCCAAAGCAGAAAAAGAGCTAGCCGGGAAAGAATACGAGCACAGCATATTCAATAGGTCACCCTGCTCGTGCCACGTGTGAGAGGAGCTAGACCGGAACCCTACCGACAGGGCAGTCGGGCCATCTGGCCGGCCCTAACTCTATATCGCTTAAGCTGGCCAAAGGAAACCGACCCGAACCCTAGTTGCAGGGCGATCACGCTGACTAGCCAGCCGGCACGGTTTATCTTTTACGGCTCAGGAGAGACCGGAGCCCTAGTTACAAGGAGACTACATTGCCCGGAGGTATTCAAGAGCTCGACCTCCTCCCTGAGTCACAGAGGTGTCACCCGCACCCTTCCTACACGGCGGTCACTCTCTCCAGACAGCTAACGGAGCCGGGGGGAAGAGACCCGCTCCCTACTTACGGGGAGGGTCTCGCCGCTCCGGTTCAGGTTTTCTCTCTCTCCCTCCGACCCACAAAGAAGTGTGACTTGTACCTTAGTTACAGGCTGGCCATTGTGACAGCTGTGTATTTTCTTCTCCTCTTCCATCGTCAGCATCATCTTTTCTTTCCTCCTCCTTCCCATTCTCTTCCTCACGGGCTAGAAACAGAGAGGGAGCATGCGAGACAGGTTACGACAGCCTCGAGAGGGGCCTTACGCCTTCACATATAAGAACGCTGCGCATTAAAGTCGCTACCTCATCTTCTCGCCTCTACGGGCGGCCTTCGACCCCAGCCGGATGGAAATACGAGGCATCCCCATCGTGCGCTTTGAGAACGCACGCCACAGAAGCCTCCAAACTTTCCTAAAGTGCCAGAAACTCCTCTGGTTTCCGGCATCCTCGCTATGAAATACATCAGCGGCACGTTACGCCTGGCGGACGGTGAGAAATGCACTTTAACAGCAAGCGTCACAGACGCAACGTGCGGCGCGCCGACCGGCGTAACAACCGACGGCGGAAGAACCAGGAACTCACCGGCCGTCGTGGCGGTCTCCGTGGACGCCGACGATCAAAAGCGAGGCAGAAGCCAGGAGGCGTCGCTGCAGAACCCAGGGCGAGCGCATAACGCATTCCAGGTACTCTCCCAGCCCTCTGTGGGGGGAGAAAAAGGCCTGACGTGACCTGCACCCTAAATACGGAGCGGGTCCCTCTGCTCAGTCTAAAGGGCCATAAGCCCACAAGAGCAAAGAGACAAGGACCGCAACCCCGATTACGGGGATGTCACAAAGGCCCAGTCATTAAGACCCAAATTCCCCCCGGAAGCGAGAGGCACGTGACCCGAGCTGTAGTGCGCTCACATCACGCGGTCTAGAGGACCTTGAACAAAGGGCCCAAACGACTTTCCAGCCTTAAGGCACGTGACCCAGACCTACCACTGTGCCCCCGTATGGGTAAATGGGCAGCATAAAAACAAACCAGAGTTCTGGTTCTGCTTCTGGGAAGAGCTCATTCAAACCACCGAACCAAAAAACAAAAACGCTGCAGCGATTTACATAAATAAATAAAGACAGAAACACCTTCCACACCCAGGCACGTCACATTCTCTCTCCCACACAGACACACCGGACAAAACAGCCCTTCCCAAAGCAGAACAAGAGCTACCGGGGAAAGGCTACGGGCACGGCCTATGCAAAAGGCAACGGGTCAAACTGCTCATCCCACAGGTGAGAAGAATCAGACCAGAACCCTACTTACGGGGCGGTCAGGCCGACTAGCGGGCCGTAATTCTATTCCGCTTACCTTTCCAAAGAAAAACGGACCCGAACCAGACTTGTCGGGCGGCCAGGGCGACTTGCCAGCCGGCACAGTCGACCTCTTCCAGCTCGGGAGACGCCAGAACCCTAGCTACAGGGAGGCTACATTGCCAATAAAGATTACAGAGCTCAACCTCCTGACTGACTCACAGAGGTGTCACCTGCACCCTTCTTACAGGGTGGACACTCCCTCCAGCCACCTACCAGAGCCAAAGTAGAAGAGACCTGCACCCTAGTTAGAGGGAGATCTCCTGCTGAAAGTACTATGGGATTCAAGCGCGCTCTCTCCCGCTGGAACTCAAGCTCGCTCTCCCCCCACAACCGATGAAGAAGATTGACTTCCACCGTAGTTACAGGACGGTCATTGTGTCCGGTCTGTATTTTCTTCTCCTCTTCCGTCTCCTGCATCCTCTTTTCTTTCCTCCGCCTTCCCATTGTCTTCCTCGCGTGCTGGAACCAAAGAGAGAGAGCACGTGAGACCGGTTACGACACAGAGAGGCCACAGATCTTCAGAGATCAACAGTTGCTACCTTGTCTTCTCACCTCCACAGGCACCCTTCGCACTCAGAAGGAAACTGAGTTCTCCTCATCCCGCCCTTTGACGGCACGCTCCACGCCCAGGCCTCCGACTCTCCCAAAGTGTCCGATACTCCACTGGCTTCCAGCATCGTCGCTATACAATAAATCAGCGGCACGTTACACCTGGGGGACGGCGAGAAACGCCTTTAATAGCAAGTGTCACAGGCGCACGGTGCGGCGTGCCGACCGGTGTAACAAACAGGGAAAGGGGTGAAGGTTTGAACGGAACCTGGAATTCACCAGCGGCTGCGGCGGACTCTGGGGACGCAGATGATCGGAGGCATCGCTGCAGAACCCGGGGCGACCTCAAAACTCTCTCCGGGGACAGTACCGGACAACTGGGAGGGAGAAAAAAGGGCTTGACGTGACTCGCGCCGTAACTACGGAGCTGGTCCCTCTGCTCAGCCTAAAGAGCCGTAAACCCAAAAGAGCACAGAGAAGGACCGCAACCCCGATTACGGGGATGTCCCAAAGGCCCAAAGCGATTAAGACCCGAATTCCCCCCGTAAGCGAGAGGGACGTGACCCGAGCCGTACACGCGGTCAGATCGCACGGTCTAGAGGAACTTGAACGAGGGGCCCAAACGCCTTTCCAGCCTTAAGGCACGTGACCAAGACCAACCACTGTGCCCCCATATGGGTAAATGGGGGGCATAAAAACAAACCAGAGTTCTTGTTCTGCTTCTGGGAAGAGCTCATTCAAACCACCGAACCAAAAAACAAAAACGCTGCAGCGATTTACATAAAATAAATAAAGACAGAAACACCTTCCACACCCAGGCACCTCGCATTCGCTCTGCGACACAGACACACCGGACAAAACAGCCCTTCCCAAAGCAGAACAACAGCTACCGGGGACAGGCTACGAGCACGGCCTATGCAAAAGGCAGCGGGTCACACTGCTCATCCCACAGGTGAGAAGAATCAGACCAGAACCCTACCGACGGGGCGGTCAGGCCGACTAACCGGCTATAATTCTATACCGCTTACCTTTCAAAAAGTAAACGGACCCGAACCCGACTTGCGGGGCGGTGAGGGCGACTAGCCAGCCGGCACAGTTTACCGCCTACAACCCTCGTTACAGGGAGGCTGCATTGCCGATAGGGATTACGGAGCTCGACCCGCATCCTTCTCACAGGGCGGTCGCTCTCTCCGGCCGCCTAACATAGCCAAAGCGGAAGAGACCCGCACCCTACATACAGGGAGGTCTCGCTGCTCTAAGTACTATAGGATTCAAGCTGGCTTGCCCCCCCCCCCCCGCCCCCCAACCCACGAAGATCAACTTCCACTCTAGTTACAGGACGGTCATTGTGCCCGGTCTGTATTTTCTCCTCCTCTTCCATCTTCTGCGTCATCTTTTCTTTCCTCCTCACGTGCTGCAAACAAAGAGAGAAAACGTGCGAGACAGGTTACGACAGGATTAAGACAGTCTGCAGGTTCCTGAACTGTACAAACGGTGCACGGTAAAGGTACTCCCTTGTCTTCTGGCTTCTACCGGCAGCCTTGAACCCACAGCCACGAGGGAATTCAGAGGAGTCCCCGTCACGCGCTTTGAAGGCACGCTCCACGTCCAGGCCTCCGACTCTCCCAAACGGTCAAAGACTCATCTGGTTTGCGACATCCCTCGCTATAAAATAAATCAGCGGCACGTTAGGCCCCGGGGGCGCTGAGAAATCCACTTTAATAGCAAGGGTCGGATACGAGGCGCAGAGTACCGACCGGCATAACAACAAACCGACAGGGAAAGGGACGAAGTCTTGAACGGAACCTGCAATTCACCAGCACGCGTGGCAGACTCTGTCGACGCAGGTGATCAAAAGCGAGGCAGAACCCAGGGCGAGCCGAAAACGCGTCCCAGGTACGGGCCCGGCCGTGTGGGGGAGAAAGAGGTCCGACCCGACTTGCGCCCCGTGACGCTGCCGTTCCGGGCGGGACCCGACCGAGAGCGCCGATTCAGGACAAATTGCTTCGAACGGGGCACTTCGAGCCCAAAGCTGGGGTTTCTCCACCCCTAAGTCCAAACGGAAAAGACTGTGGGTTCATCCCACTGGCTAACACCACAAGTCACACAAGCAATTGCCTGAGACGCTCCGGTTTCCCACTATCACCGCCAGCAGCCGCTCCTTTTCGGGACCAATGCTTACGAAAACCAATGCCCCGAGAAAAGAAAAAAGGTTCTCCCCTATCCCGAAGGATCGGGCCCAAGTCCCGATCTATACAAAGTAGATCGTGCTCACAAATCACGCTGTTGCCGATCCTTTAGAATTTAAAATCTAAACATTTATTCAGAAAAGGAAAAGCGATACATGGCTACAAGAAATCAATTACATGCAGCAACGGCAAAGTTCTTGGTTCACGCTGGCCTCAGCGGTACAATAAACTGAAAGTTCAAATCAAAGTCTCGGGAATACAGCCACAGCCGGGATGAGTTATCGGTCCTTTGCGTAGAGCTTCCGTTTGTAGCAAAACCCTTCCGGACGAACGAAGACTGAAGACCGTAGACAAGACGGAGGAGCTGCAGCAGCTTTTTATAGTCTTTGCCAGGTGCGAGAACCATTTTGTTCTTGGTGTTCAAAGTATAGCCCAATGGAGTTCTGGAGTCACACGAGAAAGTCGCATGACCGTGCACGCCTTAGCCTGTGGGTAAAGGCCGCCCCCTGAAAATCCTACTTCTCACGCGGACCGAGGCTTTCCACGCTCTCAATAGGTCCGTCGTATAGCCGACGGTCCTTCACGGGCCATCGAGCAGGCTAGGCGGAGACACAACCAAGTTAGCCGGAATGTCACCCAGAAGCAGAGCACGAATTTGAAATACAGACAGCAGAGAGCCAGGATTCATAAATTCACCCACAGAAACAGGATACACACGTACCGACGGCATAATCTTCATCGGCAAACCGTAACCTCGTCTTAGACGCCTCCCGTGACCCCCTTTACACAAGATCTGGGGCCACAACAATGATCTATATGATCCCACATGATTTCAGTAACGTGACCCCCCCTAATTACAAAGCGGATCCTTCTGCTCAGCCTGACGGGCCATGAGCCCACAAGAGCAAAGAGAAGGGCCGCAACCCCGATTACGGGGATGTCACAAAGGCCCAAAGCCATAAAGACCTGATGTCCCCCCATAAGCAAAAGGGACGTAACCTGAGCCCCAGTTACAGAACGGCCACTCTGGCTAGCCCGCAAGAGCAGCATCACGACGAGACGCTAATAAGCGTAGCGACCAAAATCCTACCTTACAAGGAGCTCTCAGAGGTCCACGACGGCCCCCTAATCCCTCACGAACGAGAAAGAAGTGACTCAAACCGTGCTTACGGAGAGGTCGCACCGAACGGCATAAACCCCAAAAGAGGGGAACGATCTCAACGGTACTTACGGGGCCGACTCGCCGCTCTAGGTACCGCCGGCTCCGGATCCCCACCGACGTGACCCGCGCCCTGCTTACGGGATGGTCCCTCTGACTCGGAAGCCAAAGGAGAAGAGTCACGTCAAAGCGAGAAGGAGACACCTCTGAACTCTAATGGCAGGCACATCTCGCTGCTCTACATCCCCAAAGGGCTCACTAATGCCCCTCTCCCCCACCGCTTTACGTAACTGATGTGATCTGCCACCTAATTAAAGGGCAGCCCCTCAAGGCCAAGTTACTAAAAAGAGCCAGGAGGGCCAGGGAAGAGACCTAAACTCTCGAGACAGTCGGGGACAAGAAACAAAAATATATTGCTAAACAAGGTGCCTAACGTACCGAAGGGAAAAGAGACCTGAGGCCCTATTACACGGAGGTCATAGCCCCCCAAGGAATTACAAAACTCTAATCTCCCTTTCTAACGAATCACAGGGACGTGACCTAGTCAATTTTCACAGGGTGGGCACTCTGACCGCCGAATGGAGCGGAAATACCGAGAGATCTGAACCTCGGTTACAGGGAGATCCCTCAGACCCCAAGATTCTCGGAAGTCCATCATTCCCCCAGAACGGAGAGGGACGTCATCTGAGCCGTAGATGCTGGCAGAACTGAAAACAGAGAGCCCTCAATGCCTTTTCCGCCTTAAGGCATGACAGCCACTGTATGAATGCACGGAGGGATTAAAAACAAGCCAACAAACCCGAGTTCTTTTTCTAGCTCTGGGAAGAGCTCATTCAAACAAACAACAAACTAACCAAAAACAACAACAACAACAATAAAAAAAATGCTGCAGCGATTGACAAGTAAATAAATAAAAAGACAGAAAGATCTTTCAGACCCAGGCATGTCACGTTCGCTCTCCCACACGGACGTACCGGACGACACGGCGCTTCCCAAAGCGGAAAAAGAGCTACCGGGGAAAGGCTCTGGGCACGGCGTGTTAAAAAAGGCAACGAAAGGTCACCCTGCTCATGCCACGGGCAAGAGGGATGAGACCGAACCCTACTTACAGGGCGGTCAGGCCGACTAGCCAGATCGCACAGTTTACCGCTTACGCGCCAGAAAGAGAGAGACCAGAACCCTAGTTACAGGGTGGTCCGCATTGACTAGCCAGCCATAATTCTATATTACTTAGGTTTCAAAGGGGAGAGATGGGCTCTAGACTGTTCTCGGGGGTACGAAATGACAGAACAAGGAGTAACGGACTCCTGTCGTAGAAGGGGAGGTTTAGGTTGGATATTACAAAAATCTTTTTCACGATCAGGGAGGTAAAGCACTGGAACGGGTTACCTAGGGAGGTGGTGGAATTTCCTTCCTGAGAGGCGTTTAAGATCAGGCTTGACAAAGCCTTGGCTGGGATGATTTAGTCGGCGTTGGTCCTGCTTTGAGCAGGGCGTTGGACTAGTTGACCTCCTGAGATCCCTTCCGACCCTGATATTCTATGAACCCTATTTATATGGCTGGCACCCCAACTAGCCAGCCAGAAGTGTCTATGACCTGAAGTAAAAGGTGAGGAGCGACCTGAACCCTATTTACAGGGCAGTCAGGCGGACTAGTCAGTCATAAGTCTATATCGCTTAGCTTTCAAAAAAACAAACCAACCAAAAAAAACCAAACCTGAACCTTACTTACAGGGTGGTCTATGCTGACCAGCCAGATAGCGGGTCATAGCGCCCACAGCTCGCAAGGGGTCAGACTCAACCCTACTCACAGGGCCATCACTCGGTCTCGAGGCACTCACCGGCTCAACAGCCTCGTTGAATGAAAATCGAGACCCGAGCCGTCGTGAAGCGAGCGGTCTTTCCGGCTACCTTGCCGGAGCACCACAGTGCCAGGAAAGACCAAAACCCAAAATTACAGGCAGGTCATTGGCATCCAGCCTAGTAAGCGAGCCCTAAACCTCGCCGACGAAAGGGACGCGAACCCGAGCCCAATTGCAAAGAGCTCACCGAGGAGAGTGTCAACGGTTCTTAAACCCACCACGGAAAAAGGGGAGACCCAAATTCTACTTACAGAGAGACTACGATGCCCGGAAATCTTAAAGAGCTCGACCTCCTCCCTGAGTCACAGAGGTGTCGCCTGCCCCCTTCGTATAGGACGGTCACTCTCTCCAACCGGTAACCGAGCCAAGGGGGAAAGAGACCTACACCCTAGCTACAAGGGGTCTTCGCTGCTCGAGGTACTATCCGATTCAAGCTCGCTCTCTCTCGTTCCCCACCCCACAAACAAGAGTGACTTCCACCCTAAATTACAGGACGCTCATTGTACCCGGTCTGTATTTTCTTCTCCTCGTCCATCTCCCTCATCATCTTTTCTTTCCTCCTTAGGCGCTGCAAACAAAGAGAGGGAGCGTGCGAGACAGGTTTCGAGAAGATTAACAAAGTCGGTAGGTCTTCAAATATAGAAACAGCGAGCATTACAGTCGCTACCTTGTCTTCCTGCGTGTCCAGGCAGCCTTCGACCCGTAGCCGAAATGGAATTCTGAGCCGTCCCCGTCACGCGCTCCGACGGCACGCTCCACACCCCGGTCTCTGACTCCGTCAAACTGCCCAAGACTCATCCGATACACTGCCGCGAATCCAGGTTTTCCGCATCCTCACTATAAAATAAAATCAGCGGCACGTTATGCCCGGGGGACACCGAGAAATGCGCTTTAGTAGCAAGACTCACGGACACGGGGTGGGGCACACCAGCCGGAGTAATAACAAACAATGGGGTGAAGGTCTGAACGGAACCTGGAATTGGCCAGCAGATGAGGCAGACCATCTCGACTCCAACGGTCAAAAGCGAGGCAGAACCCGGGAGGCGTCGCTGCAGAACCCAGGGTGAGATCGAAACGCATTCCCGGTACCGTCCCAGCCATCTGTGGGGAGAAACAGGCCCGACGTGACTTGCAATGTAACTACGGAGCAGGTCCCTCTGCTCAGCCTAAAGGGCCATAATCCCACAAGAGCAAAGAGAGAAAGACCACGACCCTGATTACGGGGATGTCGCAAAAGGCCCAAAGCGATTCAGATCCGAATTCCCCCCATAAGCGAGAGGGACGTGACCCGAGCCGTACTGCACTCAGATCACACGGTCTAGAGGAACTTCACCGAGGGGCCCAAATGACTTTCCAGCCTTAAGGCCCGAGACCTCAACTGTCAATTGTGTCACCATACGGGTAAATGGGGGGCATAAAAACAAACCAGAGTTCTAGTTCTTGTTCTGCTTCTGGGAAGGGCTCGTTGACAACAAAACAACCAAAGCAAAAAAAATAAAAAAAATAAAAAAAATGCTGCAGCGATTTACACATAAACAAACAAACAAAGAAATACAGACACACCTTCCACACCCAGGCACATCACATTCGCTCTTCTACACAGACATACCGGACGACACAGCGCTTCCCAAAGCGGAAAAAGAGCTACCTGGGAAAGGCTACGGGCACGGACTATTCAAAAGAGAACAAAACATCACCCTGCTCATGCCACAGGCGAGAGGAACGAGACCAGAACCCCACTTACGGGGCGGTCAGGCCAACTACCCGGCCCTAATTCTATATTGCTTAGTTTTCAAAAGGAAACGGACCTGAACCCTACTTGCAGGGCAGTCGGGCTGACTAGCCAGCCAGCAGGGTTTACCGCTTACAGCTCAGGAGACACCAGAACCCTACTTACAGGGAGGCTACATTGCCCAGAGGTATTAAAGAACTCCACCTCCTCCCTGAGTCACAGAGGTGTCATCTGAATCCTTCTTACAGGGCGCTCCGTCTCTCTGGCCGCCTAACGAAGGCGAGGGGAAGAGACCTGCACGCTACTTATAGGGACGTCTCGCTGCTCAAGGTTCAAGCGCTCTCCCTCTTTCTTCCCCCACCCCACAAAGAGGGACTTCCACTCTAGTTACACGACAGACAGACATGGTGCCAGCTGTGTATTTTCTCCTCCTCTTCCATCTTTTCTTTCCTCCTCCTTCCCACTATCTTCCTCGCATGCTGGAAACAGAGAGAGGGAGACAGTGAAACAGGTTACAACACGATTAAGAGACACCGTAGGTCTTCAGATATCAACAGTGCATATTAAACTTGCTACCTTCTTTTCTTGCCTCTAAAGGCAGCCTTCGAACTCAGAAGGAAATTCTGAGCTGCCCCCGTCACGCCCTTTGACGGCACGCTCCACGACCAGGCCTCCAACTCTCCCAAAATGCCTAAGCGTTCAGGTTCCACTTCACATCCGAAACTGTGGAGCCACGTTTCCCACATCCTCGATATACAAGAAAATCAGCGGCACGTTATTCGGCGGGGGCAGGGGCGGGGAGCGAAAAATGCATTTTAATAGCAACCGTCAGAAACACAAAGTGCAGCGCGCTCACCGGTATAATAACAAACAAACAGTGAAAGGGATGAAGGTTTGAATGGAACCTGGAATTCATCAGTACTTGTGGTGGACTCTCTGGACTGCGATGACCAAAAGGAGGCAGAACCCAGGTGGTGTCGCTGCAGAACGCAGGGCGAGCTCCACATTGTCTCCGGGTATCGTTCCGGCCCTCTGTGGGGAGAAAGGGTGCAAGTCACGTCAGGGCTCTAACTATGGAGCAAGTCCCTCTGCTGAGCCTAAATAGCAATAATCCCAGAAGGGCAAAAGGAGAAGAACCACGACCCTGATTACGGGGATGTCACAAAGGCCCAAAGCGATTAAGACCTGAACTCCCCCTATAAGCGAGAGGGACTTGACCTCATTCCCAGTTACACAATGGTCCCTCTGGCTAGCCTACAAGAGCAACATTGGGACAAGATGCTAAGAACATTAGAGACCAAAACCCTAAATTACAGGGAGCGCTCAGGGATTCAAGATGGCCCCCTAATCCTTCACAAATGAGAAACAAGTGACCCAAAACCTGCTTACGGGGAGGTCGAATCGAACGGCATAAACCCAAAAAGAGGGGAACGATCTGATCCGTAGTTACGGGGCCCTCTCGTTTCTCTAGGTACCGCCTCCTCTCGATCCCCATTGACGTGACCTGCGCCCTGCCTACGGGACACTCGCTCTGACTCCGAAGCCAAAAGGCGAAGAGTCACGTGAAAGCAAGAAGGAGACACCTCTGAACTCTAATGGCCAGCAGGTCTCGCTGCTCTACGTCCCCAAAGGGCTCAAGAATCCCCCGTGAGTAAGCGATGTGACCCACCACCAAACTACGGGGTGGCAATTCTCATCGGCTGGCTTAGTGCAGCATAAATACCAAGAGACCTGAACCTCGGTTACGAGAAGGTCCCGCAGACCCCAAGGTCCTTGGAAATCCATCATTCCCCCAGAAGGGAGAGAGACGTGACCCGAGCCATACGTACGTGGAAGATCCCACGGTCTAGAGGAACTGAACCAAAAAGGCCCTCGACCCCTTTTCAGCTTTAAGGCACGAGAGTGAAAACATCAATCGTGCTACCATATGGGTAACCGAAGGTTCGGGGGGCATAAAACCAAAACAGACCCGAGTTCTTTTTCTAGCTCTGGGAAGGGCTCATTCAAAAACAGACAAACCAAACCAAATCAAAAAACAAAAACGCTGCAGCGATTTATAAATAAATAAATACATAAAGACAGACCTTCCACACCCATCACGTTCTCTCTCCGACACAAACGTTCCACACGATGACAGGGCGCTTCCCAAAGCGGAGAAAGAGCTGACCGGGAAACGCTACGGGTACAGTGTCTTACAGTGTCGTACCTGCTCATGCCACAAGGGAGACGAATGAAACCAAAACCCTATTTACAGGGCGGTCAGGCTGACTGGCCAGAAAGCACAGTTTACCACTTACAGCTCAGAAGGGGAGAGACCAGAAGCCTAGTTATAGGGCCATCACCCCAACAAGCCGGCCATAAAAGTGTCTGTGACCTACAGAAAAAGGAGAGGAGCGACCCGAAGCCTACTTACAGGACGGTCAGGCAGACTAGCCAGCGGCAGGGCGTAGCACCTGGAGCTCACAAGAGGAGAGACCTCAACTCTACTTACCGAGCGGACATTCGGTCTCAAAAGACTCAAGGGCTCAATAGCCTCGTTCAATGAAGAAAAAAAAGAAAAAAAAAGAAAAAAAAAATCAATGAATAATCAAGACCCGAGCGGGCTAACCGTTTTTAAACCCATCACAGCATAACGGCAGACCCAAGTCTACTTACAGGGAGACTACAGTGCCCAGAGGTATTCAAGAGCTCGACCTCCTCCCTGAGTCACAGAGGTTTCACCCGCAACCTTCTTATACGGTGGTTGCTCTCTCCAACCGACTAACCGAGTCAAGGGGGAAAGAGACCGGCACCCTACTTACAGGGAGGTCTCGCTTCTCAAGGTACTATTGGGTTCAGGTTTTCCCTCTCTCCGCTCAACCCACAAAGAAGTGTGACTTGCCACCTAGTTACAGGACGCTCATTCCTCCAGGTGGGTATTTTTTCCTCCTCTTCCATCTTCTGGGTCATCCTCTCTTTCCGCCTCCTTCCCATTTTCTTCCTCACGTGCCGGAAACAAAGAGAGGGAGAGTGCGAGACAAGTTAGGACAGGATTAACACAGGCTGTAGGTCTTCCAATGTAAACACAGGACACATTAAAGTAGCTACCTCGTCTTCTCCCCTCTACGGGAAGCCTCGGACCCACAGCCGGAAGGAAATTCTGAGCCGTCCCCATCACGCGCTTTGGCGGCACGCTCCACGCCCAGGCCTCCGACTCTCCCAAGGTGCCAAAGAAGCAACCGGTTTCCAGCACTGTCGCTATAAAATAAATCAACGGCACGTTACAACTGGGGGACTGTGACAAATGTTCTTTAATAGCAAGAATCACAGATGCAACGTGCGGCGCACCGACCGGTGTAACAAAGAGGGAAAGGGGTCACGGTTCGAACTGAACCTGGAATTCACCAGCAGCTGTGGCGGACTCTGTGGACGCAGATGATCGAAAGCGAGGCAGAACCCAGGAGTTGTCGCTGCAGAACCCAGGGCGAGCTCAAAACTCTCCGGGAACGGTCCCGGCCATCTGGGGGGAGAAGGAGGCCCGACGTGACGCTCATCCTAAAGGGCCATAACCCCACAAGAGCAAAGAGAGAAAGACCACAACCCTGATTACGGGGACGTCACAAAGGCCCAAAGCGATTAACACCCGAATTCCCCCCATAAGCGAGAGGGACGTGACCCGAGCCGTACACGTGGTCAGATCACACGGTCTAGAGGAACTTCAGCGAGGTGCCCAAACGCCTTTCCAGCCTTAAGGCCCGAGGCCCAAACCACCCATTGTGTCACCGTACGGGTAAATGGGGGGCATAAACACAAACCAGAGTTCTTGTTCTACTTCTGGGAAGAGCTCATTCAAACAACCGAACCAAAAAACAAAAACGCTGCAGCAATTTACACATAAAATAAATAAAAACAGAAAGACCTTCCACACTCAGACACATCACGTTCGCTCTCCAACAGACATACCAGACAAACCAGCGCTCCCCAAAGCAGAACAAGAGCTACCTGGGAAAGGCTCCGGGCACGGCCTATTCAAAAGGTCACCCTGCTCGTGCCACAAGTTAGAGGAACGAGACCAGAACCCTACTGAGGTGTGGTGAGGCCATCTAGCCGGCCATGATTCTATATCGCTTGGCTTTCAAAAGGAAACAGACCTGAACTCCAGTTGCAGGGCGGTGAGGGCGACTAGCCAGCCAGCAGGGTTTACCGCTTACAGCTCAGGAGAGACCAGAGCCCTATTACAGGGCGGCTACATCGCCCAGAAGTTTTAAAGAGCTCGACCTCCTCACTGACTCACACAGGTGTCACGTGCACCGTTCTTATAGGGTGGTCGTTCTCTCTGGCCACCTAACGGACCCAGGGGGAATAGACCTGTATCCTAGTTACAGGGAGGTCTCAATGCTCAAGGTTCAAGCGCTCTCCCTCTTTCTTCCCCCACCCCACAAAGCAGAGGGACTTCCACCCTAGTTACGGGACGGACATCGTGCCGGCTGTGTATTTTCTCCTCCTCTTCAGCTGCTGCTGGATCTTCTCTTTCCTCCTCCTTCCCACTGTCTTCCTCGCGTGCCGGAAACAAAAGACAGAGAGCGTGCGAGATAGGTTACGACAGGATTAAGAGAGACCGTAGGTCCTCAGATAGAAACAATGCGCATTCAAGTTGCTACCTTGTCTTCTTGCCTCTACAAGCAGCCTTCGACCTCAGGAGGAAATTCTGAGAAGTCCCCATCGCGGGCTTTGACGGCACGCTCCACGCCCAGGCCGCCAACTCTCCCAAAGTGCCAAAGACTCCTCCGATACCCTGCTGCAGAGCCAGATTTCCGGCTTCCTCGCTATAAAATAAATCAGCGACGCGTTATGCCTGGGAGGCAGCGAGAAATGCACTTTAACAGCAACCGTCACAGCAAAAGGGTGCGGCGTACCGACCGGTGTAATAACAAACAGAAGGGGGTGAACGTTTGAACGGAACCTGGAATTCGCCAGCAGTTGCGGTGGACTCTCTGGACTCTGAAGATCAAAAGCGAGGCAGGACCCAGCGTGAGCTCGGAACGAACTCCAAAGGGCCGGGACCGTGTCCGGAGGGCCAAAGGGGCCCGACTTGACTCGCACCCTAACTGCGGAGCAGGTCCCTCCGGCCAGCCTAGAGACCCATAAGCCCACAAGAGCAAAAAAGAGAAGGAGCACAACCCTGATTACAGTCCCAAAGGCCCAAGCCATTAAAACCTTATTTCCCTCTATAAGCAAAAGGGATGTAACCTGACTCCCAGTTAGTTATACAATGGTCATTCTGGCTAGCTTGCAAGAGCAGCATCACAGAAACACGCTACTAAGGGTAGAGACCAAAACCCTACGTAACGGGGAACTCTCGGGGTCCAAGACAGCCCCCTAATTCCTTATAAAATGAGAAAGAAGTGACCTAAATCCTGCTTGCGGGTAGGTCACGCGAGCGGCACGAATCCAAACAAGGGGAACGCCGTGAACCATAGTTACGGGGCCGTCTCGCTCCTCCAGATCCCAACCGACTTGACCTGCATCCTGCTTACAGGACGGTCACTCTGACGCCAAAGAAGAAGACACCTCTGAACTTTAATGGCAGGGAGGTCTATGTCCCCAAAGGGCTCACCAACCCCCGTAAGGAAGTGACGTGACCCGCCACCTAATTACAGGGCAGCCACTCTGACCGCCTGGCTCAATGAAGCCTAAATACCCTGAGGCCTGAACCTCGGTTACAAGGAGGCCCCAGAGACCCTAAGGTTCTTGGAAATCCGTCATTCCCCCAGAAGGGAGAGGGACGTGACCTGAGCCGTACATTCAGGCAGATCAAACGGTCGAGAGGAACTGAAGCGAGGGGCCCAAACGCCTTTTCAGCCTGAAGGCAGGAGACCCAAACCATCAATCCTGCCACCCTGTAGGTAAACATGGGGCACAGACCCGAGTTCTTTTTCTAGCTCTGGGAAGGGCTCATTCAAAACAGACAAACCAAAAACAAAAAAAACAAAAACGCTGCAGCGATTGATAAATAAATAAATAAATACATAAAGACAGACCTTCCACACCCATCACGTTCGCTCTCCCACACAAACCTTCCACACGACGACACGGCGCTTCCCAAAGCGGAGAAAGAGCTGACCGGGAAAGGCTACGGGTACAGTGTATTACCGCCTGCTCATGCCACAAGGGACAAGAATGAGACCAGAACCCAGTTTACCTCTTACACCTCAGAAGGGGAGAGACCAGAGGCCTAGTTACTGGGCCGTCAAACCAAGTAGCCGGCCATAAGTGTCTATGACCTACAGGAAAAGGAGGGGAGGGACCCGAACCCTACTTACAGGACGGTCACGCTGACTAGCGGGCAATAATTCTATATCGCTTAGCATTCAAAAGGAAAAATGGACCAGAGCCCTGCCTACAGGGCAGTCAGGCTGACTAGCCAGCCGGCAGGGCCTTAGCACCTAGAGCTCACAAGGAGAGACCCCTCAACTCTACTTACCGGGCGGACGCTCGGTCTCAAAGGGCTCGATAGCCTCATCGAATGAAAATCGACACCCGAGCCGTCGTGAAGCGAGCGGTCTTTCTGGCTCCTTGCTGGAGCACCACAGCGCCAGGAAAGCCGAAAGGAGAAAGACCACAATCCAAGGTTACGGGCAATTCCTTGGCTCCCAGCCTAGTAAGAGAGCCCTAAACCCCTCCGATGACAGGGACGTGAGCTACACCCCGAGTACAGGGAGGTCACTGAGGAGCAGGCTAACGGTTTTTAAACCCACCAGGGCAAAATGGGAGACCCCAACTCTACTTACAGGGAGAGTACGTTGCCCAGAAGTATTAAAGAGCCTCCTCCCTGTGTCGCACAGGTGTCACCTGCACCCTTCTTACAGGGCGGTCCCTCTCTCCAACAGGCTAACCGAGCCAAGGGGGAAGAGACCTGCACCCTACTTACAGGGAGGTCTCGCTGCTCGAGGTACTATCGGGTTCAGGTTTTCTCTCTCCGCTCAACCCACAAAGAAGTGTGACTCGCCACCTAGTTACAGGACTGTCATTATGTCAGGTGTGTATTTTCTCCTCCTCTTCCGTCTTCCGCATCATCCTCTCCTTCCGCCTCCTTCCCATTTTCTTCCTCACGTGCCGGAAACAAAGAGAGGGAGCGTGCGAGACAAGTTAGGACAGGATTAACACAGGCTGTAGGTCTTCCATTGTAAACACAGGACACATTAAAGTGGCTACCTCGTCTTCTCACCTCTACGGAAAGCCTCGGACCCACAGCCGGAAGGAAATTCTGAGCCGTCCCGATCACGCGCTTTGGCGGCACGCTCCACGCCCAGGCCTCCGACTCTCCCAAGGTGCCAAAGAAGCAACCGGTTTCCAGCACTGTCGCTATAAAACAAATCAGCGGCACGTTACACCTGGGGGGCGGTGAGAAATCCACTTTACTAGCAAGTGTCACAGGCGCAAGGGGCGGCGCGCCGACCGGTGTAACAACAAACAGGGAAAGGGGTGAAGGTTTGAACGGAACCTGGAATTCACCAGCAGCTGCGGCGGACTCTGTGGACGCAGATGATCGAAAGCGAGGCAGAACCCAGGAGTTGTCGCTGCAGAACCCAGGGCGAGCTCAAAACTCTCTCCGGGAACGGTCCCGGCCATCTGGGGGGAGAAAGAGGCCCGACGTGACTCGCACCCTAACGAGGGAGTAAGTCCCTCTGCTCATCCTAAAGGGCCATAACCCCACAAGAGCAGAGAGAGAAAGACCACAACCCTGATTACGGGGACGTCACAAAGGCCCAAAGCGATTAAGATCCGAATTCCCCCCCATAAGCGAGAGGGACGTGACCTGAGCCGTACACGTGGTCAGATCACACGGTCTAGAGGAACTTCAGCGAGGTGCCCAAACGCCTTTCCAGCCTTAAGGCCCGAGGCCCAAACCACCCATTGTGTCACCGTACGGGTAAATGGGGGGCATAAACACAAACCAGAGTTCTTGTTCTACTTCTGGGAAGAGCTCAATCAACCGAACCAAAAAACAAAAACGCTGCAGCGATTTACACATAAAATAAAGACAGAAACACCTTCCACACCCAGGCACATCGCGTTCTCTCTCCAACACGGACGTGCCGGACGGCACAGCCCTTCCCAAAGCAGAAAAAGAGCTACCCGGGAAAGTCTACGGGCACGGCGTACGCAAAAGGCAACAAAACATCACCCTGCTCACGCTACGGGCGAGAGGAACGAGACCACAACCCTACTGACGGGGCGGTCAGGCCGATTAGCCGGCCACAATTCTATATCGCTTACCTTTCAAAGGGACACGGACCCGAACCCTACTTGCAGGTTGGTCAGGGTGACTAGCCCGCCAGCACAGTCACTTCCAGCTCGGGAGAGACCAGAACCCTTGTTACAGGGAGCCTACATTGCCCATAGGGACTGCAGAGCTCGACCTCCTCACTGAGTCACAGAGGTCTCACCTGCGACTTTCTTACAGGCAGTCACTCTCTCCGGCCGCCTAACAGAGCCAAACCGGAAGAGGCCTGCACCCTAGTTACGCAGACATCTCGCTGCTCAAAGTACTATGGGATTCAAGCGCGCTCTCTCCCCCTCAACCCACAAAGAAGAGGGACTTCCACTCTAGGAACAGGACGGTCATTGTGTCCCGTCTGTATTTTCTTCTCCTCTTCCGTCTCCTGCATCCTCTTTTCTTTCCGCCTCCTTCCCATTGTCTTCCTCGCGTGCTGGAACCAAAGAGAGGGAGCGTGCGAGAGAGGTTACGACAGGATCAAGAGAGGCCTTAGGTCTTCAAATATAAAAAACAGCGAGCATTAAAGTTGTTACTTTGTCATCTCACCTCTACAGGCAGCCTTCGACCCATAGCCGCAAGGGAATTCTGAGCCGTCCCCATCGTGCGCTTTGACGACACGCTCCACGCAGAGGCCTCCAACTTTCCCAAAGCGCCAAAGCCTCATCTGGTTTCCGGCATCCTCGCTATGAAACAAATCAGCAGCACGTTATGCCCGGCGGGGAGTGCAAAATCCACGTTAATAGCAAGAGTCACAGACACAAAGTGCGGCACACCGACCGGTTTAACGACAAACCGACAGGGAAAGGGGTGAAGGTTTGAACGGAACCTGCAATTCCCCAGCAGTTGTGGCGGACTCTGGACTCCGACGATCTAAAGCGAGACAGAAGCCAGGAGGCGTCGCGGAAGAACCCAGGGCGAGCTCGAAACGCGTTCCAGAAGACCGGGACCGCGCATGGAGGGTCAGAGAGGCCCGACATGACTTGCACCCTAACCTGACCCCCAGTTACACAACGGTCACTCTGGCTAGCTCGCAAGAGCAGCATCATGGAAACGTGCTACTAAGGGTAGAGACCAAAACCCTACGTAACGGGGAACTCTCGGGGTCCAAGATGGCCCCCTAATCCCTCATAACATGAGAAAGAAGCAGT
Organism: Dermatemys mawii; assembly: GCA_007922305.1. Lineage (NCBI taxonomy): Eukaryota > Metazoa > Chordata > Testudines > Dermatemydidae > Dermatemys > Dermatemys mawii. The sequence goes on from ML677387.1 coordinate 7,484,424, forward strand.
GACCTAAATCCTGCTTGCGGGTAGGTCACCCGAGCGGCACGAATCCAAGACAAGGGGAACGCCGTGAACCACAGTTACGGGGCCGTCTCGCTGCTCTAGTTACCACCTCCTCCAGATCCCCACCAACGTCACCTGCATCCTTTTTACAGGACGGTCCCTCTGACTCGGAAGCCAAAAGGAGAAGAGTCACATCAAAGCAAGAAGAAGAAGAAGAAGGAGACACCTCTGAACTCTAATGGCAGGGAGGTCTCGCTGCTCTACATCCCCCAAAGGCTCATCAACCCCCTGTAAGGAAGTGATGTGACCCGTCACCTAATTAGAGGCCACTGACTGCCTGGCTCAATGGAGCTGAAATACCTAGAGACCTGAGCCTCGGTTACAAGAAGGTCCCAGAGACCCTACGGTTCTTGGAAATCTGTCATTCCCCCAGAAGGGAGAGGGACGTGACCTGAGCCGTACATTCAGGGAGATCAAACGGTCGAGAGGAACTGAAGCGAGGGGCCCAAACGCCTTTTCAGCCTGAAGGCAGGAGACCCAAACCATCATTCCTGCCACCGTATGGGTAAACATGGGGCACAAATACAAACCCAAGTTCTTTTTCTAGCTCTGGGAAGGGCTCATTCAAAACAGACAAACCAAAACAAACAACAAAAAACGCTGCAGCGATTGATAAATAAATACATACATAAAGACAGACCTTCCACACCCATCACGTTCGCTCTCCGACACAGACGTTCCACACGACGACACGGCGCTTCCCAAAGCGGAGAAAGAGCTGACCGGGAAAGGCTACGGGTACAGCGTATTACAACCTGCTCATGGCATCAGAACCCTACTTCCGGGGCGGTCGGGCTGACTGGCCGCATAGCACAGTCGATCACTTACGGCTCAGAAGCGAAGAGACCAGAAGCCTAGTTATAGGCCCGTCACCCCAACAAGCCGGCCATAACTGTCTATGACCTACAGAAAAAGGAGGGGATAGACCCGAACCCTACTTACAGGACGGTCAGGCCGACTAGCGGGCTATAATCCTATATTCCTTAGCTTTCAAAAGGAAACGGACCTGAACCCTACTGACAGGGCGGTCCACGCTGACTAGCCAGCCAGCGGGGTGTAGCGCCTAGAGCTCACAAGGGGAGAAGCCTCAACCCTACTTGCAGGACTGTCGCTCGGTCTCCAGGGACTTAAGGGCTCCATAGCCTCATTGGATGAAAATCAAGACCAGACCTGTCACGACGCGAGCGGTCTTTCCGGCTGCCGGGCTGGAGCACCGCAGCCCCAGGAGAGCCGAAAGGGGAAAGACCAAAAGCTAAAGTTACAGGCAGGCCGTTGGCATCCAGCCTAGTAAGCGAGCCCTAAACCTCGCCGACGACAGGGTCGTGAGCCGGAGCCCAGTTGCCAGCATCTCACTGACGAGCGTGCCAATGGTTTTTAAACCCACCACAGCAAAAGGGGAGACCTGAACTCTGCTTACAGGGAGACTACACTGCCAGAGATATTCAAGAGCTCGACCTCCTCCCTGAATCACAGAGGTGTCACCTGCCCCCTTCTTATAGGATGGTCTCTCTCTCCAACCGGCTAAGCGAGCCAAGTGGGAATAGACCTGCACCCTAGTTACAGGAAAGTCTCGCTGCTCGAGGTACTATCAGATTCAGGCTCTCTCTCTCTCTCTCCCCCTCTCTCCACCCCACAAAAAAGAAGGACTTCCACTCTAGCTACAGGACGGTCATCATGCCCGGTCTGTATTTTCTCCTCCTTTTCCATCTTCCACATCATCTTCTCTTTCCTCCTAAACGTGCTGCAAACAAAGAGAGGGAGCGTGCGAGACAGGTTACGACAGGATTAAGACAGTCCGCAGGTCTTCAAATATACAAACAGTGCCCAATAAAGCTGCTACCTTGTCTTCTCGCCTCTACAAGCGGCCTTGAATCCACAGCTGCAAGGGAATTCAGAGCGGTCCAAATCCTGCCTTTTGACGGCACGCTCCACGTCCAGGCCTCCAACTCACCCGAACTGTCAAAGACTCCTCTGGTTTCCGGCAGCCTCGCTATAAAATAAATGAGCGGCACGTTATGCCCGGAGGGCACCGAGAAATCCACTTTAATAGCAAGAGTCACAGACACAAAGTGCAGCTATCGACCGGTTTAACAACAAACAGGAAAAGGGGTGAACGTCTGAATGGAACCTGGAATTCACCAGCAGTTGTGGCGGACTCTGTGGACGCAGATGATCAAAAGCGAGGCAGAACCCAGGGCGAGCTCGAAACACATTCCAGGTACGGTCCCAGCCGTCTGGGGAGAGAAAAAGGCCCGATGTGACCTGCACCCTAACTACGGAGCAGGTCCCTCTGCTCTGCCTAAAGGTCCATAAGCCCACAAGAGAAAAGGACCACAACCCTGATTATGGGAATGTCACAAAGGCGCAAAGTGATTAAAACCTGAATTTCCCCCGTAAGCGAGAGGGACGTGACCCGAGCCGTACATGCGGTCAGATGAGACGGTCATCTCGAAACCTGTCCCAGGTACGGTCAGCTCACAATCCGTCCCGGGTACGCTTCCCAGGTACGGTCCCGGTCGTCTGCGGGAAGAAAGTGGCCCAAAGTGACTTGCACCCCGTGACGCTGCCGTTCCTGGCGGGATCCGACCGAGAGTGCCAATTCAGGACAAATTGCTTCAAACAGGGCAGTTATAGCCCAGAGCTGGGGTATTTCCACCTCTAAAGGCCAACCAAACCGGCCAAAATAGAAAAAAGACTGTGGCTTCACCCCACAAGTCACACAAGCAATTGCCTTAGACGCTCCAGTTTCCCCAGTATCACCGCCAGCAGCCGCTCGTTCTGGGGACCAATGGTCATGAAAACCAATACCCCGAGAAGAGAAAAAAGGTTCTCCCCTATCCCAAAGGCTCGGGCTCCAGTCCCAGGTCAATATACAAATTAGACCTTACCCACAAATCACGCTATTGCCAATCCTTTAGAATTTAAAATGTAAAAGTTTATTCATAAAAGGAAAAAAAAACAAACTTATAGGTGAGAGTTACAAATGGCTACAAGAAATCAATTACATGCAGTAATGGCAAAGTTCTCGGTTCAGGCTTGCACCAGTGGTACAATAAACCGCAGGCTCAAATCAAAAAGTCTCTGGAATACAGCCACAGTTGCGACGGGGCATCAGTCCTTTGCGTACAGCTTCCGTTTGTAGCACAATCCTTCCAGACGTACGAAGGAAGACCGAAGACGAGACGGACGAGCCGCAGCAGTTTTTTTTAGAGTCTTTCCCAGGTGCAAGAACCATTTTGTTCGTGCTCTGAAAAGCACAGCACGGTGGAGTTCTGAAGTCATGTGGGCAAGTCATATGACCGTGCGTAATTTAGGATTTCCAGGTGGCAGCCATTACCCACAGGTTATGTCAGGACTGCCTCCCCACTCTGAACTCTAGGGTACAGATGTGGGGACCCGCATGAAAAAAGAAATAACTCCCCCCAAGCTTATTTTACCAGCTTGGATTAAAATGTTTTTCCCCAGAACACAACTTCTTCTGTATCTGGACCTGGTACGCTGCCACCACCAAACTAGGTCTAGGGTAGTTTGGGACCCTTCTTTCCCTTTCCACTAACCCCCCAAACTTCTTCCTTCCCTGGGAAGCTTGAGAGGAAAAAAAACAAACAAACCTCACCTGCTCCTGCGAGACATGCCCGATCCAAAACCAGGATCTTACACAATGGAAAACAAGCAGTCAAAGTCTTAAAAGAAAGATTTTAATAAAAGAAAAGAAGAAAGGAATAAATCTCTTATAACCATCAATAGAACAACATCTACCATAATCAACAAAAGGATTCAGAAACCAAACCTCTCCCCCGAGGCAACATTCTCCCACTCTTGATATCTCTGCTGAAGCTTACAATATCCAGAAGCACCCAGCCAACACTCACCACTGAGAACTCTCCAAGTGATAAACAGAAGGTAAACTTACTGACTACAATACTTACTAGAATCTTATAGTTATAGTGAAAGACATAGCTGTGTTCCCCCCATAGCCGAGGTGAACAGAGAGAGACCCAGAGAGAAACTGAAACTTAAAATCCTTTGTCTCCTGAGGAATTTCTCATTGGTCAGTTGTCCACCTCTCAGGTTACCTTTAGCTTAACCCCTTACAGGTAAACAATAATTCTAGGCTACTTCACACTTATGACAGATTACCTTGCATGTCTTCCAGTAGACTTCTCATGCGGATTGGAGCTTTCCACGCTCTCAACGGGTCCGTTGTATAGCCGATGGTCCTTCACGGGCCATCAAGCAGGCTAGGCGGAGACACAGCCAAGTTGTCTGGAACGTTACCCAGAAGCAGAACATACATTTGAAATACAGACAGTAGAGAGCCAGCATTCATAACTTCACGTACAAAAATGATACGTGCGTACCGACAGCATAATCGTAATCAGCAAACCGCAACCTGGTCTTAGACACCTTCCATGACCCCCTTTACACAAGATTTGGGGCCACTTCACGGTCTTGGTCACAACATTGATCTATATGATCCCAGATTATTTCAGTAACGTGATCCCCCCTAATTACAGAGCGGGTCCCTCTGCTCAGCCTAAAGGGCCATAAGCCCACAAGAGCAAAGAGAGAAGGACCGCAACCCCGATTATGGGGATGGCACAAAGGCCCAAATCGATTAAAACTTGATGTCCCCCCATCAGCAAGAGGGACATGACCTGAGCCCCAATTACAGAATGGCCATTCTGGCTAGCTTGCAAAAGCACCATCAGGACAAGAGGCAAATAAGCTTAGCGACCAAAACTCTACATTACTGGGAGCTCTCAGGGATCCAAGATGGCCCCTTAATCCCTCATAAATGAGAAAGAAGTGACCCAAACCCTGCTTACAGGGAGATCACACCGAGCAGCATAAACCCCAAAAGAGGGGGAACGATCTGATCCGTAGTTACGGGGCCGTCTCGCCGCTCTAGGTACCGCCGGATCCGGATCCCCACCGACGTGACCCGCGCCCTGCTTACGGGACGGTCACTCTGACTCGGAAGCCAAAGGAGAAGAGTCACGTCAAAGCAAGAAGAAGGAGATACCTCTGAACTCTAATAGCAGGGAGGTCTCACAGCTCTAGGTCCCCAAAGGGCTCACTAACTTCCCCCTCCTTCCCCCTGTAGGCAACTCATGTCATCTGCCACCTAATTACAGGGCAGTCCCTCAAGGCCAAGTTACTAAAAATAACCAGGAGGGCCAGGGACAAGACCCGAACCCTCAAGAAAGTGGGGGGAAAAATATATATTGCTAAACAACGTGCCTAACGTACCAGAGGGAAAAGAGACCTGAAGCCGAATTACATGCAGATCATAGCCCCCAAGGGATTATGAAAAACTCTCATCTCCCTTTCCAACGAATCACAGGGACGTGACTTAGACAGTTTTCACAGGCTGGCCACTCTGACCGCCAAATGGAGCGTAAAGACCGAGAGACCTGAACCCTGGTTACAGGGAGGTCCCTCAGACCCCAAGGTTCTTAGAAGTCCGTCATTCCCCCAAGAAGGGAGAGAGACCTGATCTGAGCTGTAGATGCAGGCAAATCACATGGTCAAGAGGAACTGAACCAAAGGGCCCCCAACACCCAAACCATCCATCATGCCCCTATATGCATAAACAGGAAGGGGGATGGGGAGGGGGAATAAAACAATCCAACAAACTAGAGTTCTTTTTCTAGCTCTGGGAAGAGCTCATTCAAACAACCAAACTAACCAAAACCAACAACAACAATAAAAAAAATGCTGCAGCGATTGACAAGTAAATAAATAAAAAGACAGAAAGATCTTTCAGACCCAGGCACATCACATTCGCTCTCCCACACGGACGTACCGCATGACACGGCGCTTCCCAAAGCAGAAAAAGAGCTACTGGGGAAAGGCTCTGGGCACGGTGTGTTAAAAAGGCAACAAAAGGTCACCCTGCTCATGCCACGGGCAAGAGGAATGAGACCAGAACCCTACTCACAGGGCGGTCAGACCGACTAGCCACATCGCACAGTTTACCGCTTACACGCCAGAAAGAGAGAGACCAGAACCCTAGTTACAGGGTGGTCCGCATTGACTAGCCAGCCATAATTCTATATTACTTAGGTTTCAAAGGGGAGAGATGGGCTCTAGACTGTTCTCAGGGGTACGAAATGACAGAACAAGGAGTAACGGGCTCCTGTCGTAGAAGGGGACGTTTAGGTTGGATATTACAAAAATCTTTTTCACGATCAGGGTGGTGAAGCACTGGAACGGGTTACCTAGGGAGGCGGTGGAATCTCCTTCCTTAGGAATTAAGATCAGGCTTGACAAAGCCCTGGCTGGGATGATTTAGTTAGCGATCGGTCCCGCTTTGAGCGGCCATTTCGACTAGTTGACCTCCTGAGATCCCTTCCGACCCTGATATTCTATGAACCCTATTTATATGGCTGGCACCCCAACTAGCCAGCCAGAAGTGTCTATGACCTAAAGTAAAAGAAGGAGAGCGACCTGAACCCTAGTTCCAGGGCAGTCAGGCGGACTAGTCAGTCATAAGTCTATATCGCTTAGCTTTCGAAAGGAAACGGACCCGAACCTTACTTACAGGATGGTCTATGCTGACCAGCCAGCCAGCCTGGCGTACTGTCTACAGCTCGCAAGGGGTCAGACTCAACCCTACTCACAGGGCGGTCACTCGGTCTCGAGGCACTCACCGGCTCGACAGCCTCGTTGAATGAAAATCAAGACCCGAGCCGTCGTGAAGCGAGTGGTTTTCCGACTACCTTGCCGGAGAACCACAGCGCCGGGAAAGCCAAAAGGGGAAAGACTAAAACTCAAAGTTACAGGGAAGTCGTCGGCGTCCAGCCTAGTAAGCGAGCCCTAAACCTCACCGACGATAGGGATGCGAGCCGGAGCCCAGTTGCAAGGATCTCACCGAGTAGCGTGCCATCAGTTCTTAAACCCACCACGGAAAAAGGGGAGACCTGAACTCTACTTACAGAGAGACTACGATACCCAGAGGTATTAAAGAGCTCGACCTCTTCCCTGAGACACAGAGGTGTCGCCTGCCCCCTTCTTATCAGGATGGTCACTCTCTCCAACCGGCTAACCGAGCCCAGGGGGGAAAAGACCTGCACCCTGGTTACAGGGAGGTCTCGCTGCTCAAGATATTATCAGGTTCAGGTTCTCTCTCTCTTTCTTCCCCAACCCCACAAACAAGAGTGACTTCCACCCTAGTTACACAACGGTCACTGTGCCCGGTCTGTATTTTCTTCTCCTCTTCCATCTCCTAGGTCATCTTTTCTTTCCTTCTTACGTGCTGGAAACAAAGAGAAGGAGCGTGCGAGACAGGTTACGAGAAGATTAACAGAGTCTGCAGGTCTTCAAATACAGAAATAGTGAGCATTACAGTCGCTACCTTGTCTTCCTGCGTTTCCAGGCAGCCTTCGACCCATAGCCGGAAGGGAATTCTGAGCCGTCCTCGTCACGCGCTCTGACGGCACGCTCCACGCCCAGGCCTTCGACTCTCCCAAACTGCCCAAGACTCATCCGATACACTGCCGCGAATCCAGGTTTCCCGCATCCTCGCTAGAAAATAAATCAGCGGCACGTTATGCCCAGGGGCAGCGAGAAATGCGCTTTAGTAGCAAGACTCACGGACACAACGTGCGGCGTACCGACCGAGGTAACAACAAACAAACAGAGAATGGGGTGAAGGTCTGAACGGAACCTGGAATTGGCCGGCAGTTGCGGCGGACCCTGTGGAGTCCAACGGTCAAAAGCGAGGCCGAACCCGGGCGGCGTCTCTGCAGAACCCAGGGCGCGATTAAAACGCATTCCAGGTGCGGTCCCAGCTGCCTGAGGGGAGAAAGAGGCCCGACATGACTTGCACCCTAACTACGGAGCAGGTCCCTCTCCTCAGCCTAAAGGGCTATCACCCCACAAGAGCAGAGAAGGACCACAACCCCGATTACGGGGATGTCACCACGACCCAAAGCGATTAAGACCCGAATTCCCCCCATAAGCGAGAGGGACGTGATCCGAGCCGTAGATGCGGTCAGATCGCACGATCAGTACGAACTGAAGCAAGGGGCCCAAACAAATTTTCAGCCTTAAGGCCCGTGACCCAGACCATCCATTGTGTCACCATGTCGGTAAATGGAGGGCATAAATAAAACCAGAGTTTTTTCTACATCTGGGAAGGGCTCATCGAAACACACAACCAAAGCAAAAAAACAAAAACGCTGCAGCGATTTACACATAAACAAACAAATAAATACACAAAGGAAGACAGTCCTTCCACACCCAGGCACATCCCATTCACTCTCCGACACAGATATACGAGACAACAAAGCACTTCCCAAAGCAGAAAAAGACCTACCTGGGAAAGGCCACGGGCACAGCGTATTCAAAAGAGAACAAAACGTCACGCTGCTCATGCCACAGACGAGAGGAACGAGACCAGAACCCTACTTACGGGGCGGTCAGGCCGAATATCCGGCCGTAATTCTATACCGCTTAGCTTTCAAAAGGAAACGGACCTGAACCCTAGTTGCAGGGCGGTCGGGCTGACTAGCCAGCCGGCACGGTTTACTGCTTACAGCTCAGGAAAGACCAGAACCCTACGTACAGGGAGGTTACATTGCCCAGAGGTATTAAAGACCTCAACCTCCTCACTGACTCTCACAGGTGTCACCCGCACCCTTCTTATAGGGTGGTCGCTCTCTCCGGCTGCCTAACGGAGCTAGGGGGAAGAGACCCGCACCCTACTTACAGGGACCTCTCGCTGCTCAAGGTTCAAGCGCTCTCCCCCTTTCTTCCCCCACCCCACAAACGTTACATCCTAGTTACGGAACGGACATTGTGCCGGCTGTGTATTTTCTCCTTCTCTTCCATCTTCCGCATCATCTTTTCTCACCTCCTCCTTCCCACCGTCTTCCTCGCATGTGGAAACAAAGACAGGAAGACAGTGAAACAGGTTACAACACGACTAAGAGAGACCGTAGGTCTTCAGATATAAACATTGTGCATCAAAGTTGCTATCTTGTCTTCTTGCCTCTAGAGGCAGCCTTCAAACTCAGAAGGAAATTCTGAGCTGTCCCCATCACGCGCTTTGACGGCACGCTCCACGCCTCCAACTCTCCCAAAGTGCCAAGGCGCTCAGGTCCCAATTCACGTCCGATACCCTATTGTGGAGCCAGGTTTCCTGCATCCTCGCTATAAAATAATTCAGCAGCACGTTATGCAGGGGGGCAGCAAAAGATGCATTTAAATAGCAACAGTCACAGACACAAAAAGACTGTTATAGTAATAAACAAACAGGGAAAGGGGTGAAGGCTTGAACGGAACCTGGAATTCAGCAGCAGTTGTTCAGGACTCTGACAATCAAAAGGAGGCAGAACTCAGGAGGTGTCGCTGCAGAACGCAGGGTGAGCTCCACATTCTCTCCGGGTATCATTCCGGCCCTCTGTGGGGAGAAAGAGCCCTGACGTGACTTGCACCCTAACTATGGAGCAAGTCCCTCTGCTGAGCCTAAATAGCAATAATCCCAGAAGGGCAAAAGGAGAAGAACCACAACCCTGATTACGGGGATGTCACAAAGGCCCAAAGCGATTAAGACCTGAACTCCCCCTATAAGCGAGAGGGACTTGACCTCATTCCCAGTTACACAATGGTCCCTCTGGCTAGCCTGCAAGAGCAACATCGGGACAAGATGCTAAAAAACATTAGAGACCAAAACCCTAAATTACAGGGAGCGCTCAGGGATTCAAGATGGCCCCCTAATCCCTCACGAACGAGAAAGAAGTGACCCAAACCCTGCTTACGGGGAAGTCGCACCGAGCGGCATAAACCCAAAAAGAGGGAAACGATCTGATCCGTAGTTACGGGGCCCTCTCGCTGCTCTAGGTACCGCCTCCTCTCGATCCCCACCGACGTGACCTGCGCCCTGCCTACGGGACACTCGCTCTGACTCCGAAGCCAAAGAAGAAGCGTCACGTGAAAGCAAGAAGAAGGAGACACCTCTGAACTCTAATGGCCGGCAGGTCTCGCTGCTCTACGTCCCCAAAGGGCTCACGAATCCCCCGTGAGTAAGCGATGTGACCCACCACCAAACTACGGGGTGGCAATTCTCATCGGCTGGCTTAGTGCAGCATAAATACCAAGAGACCTGAACCTCGGTTACGAGAAGGTCCCGCAGACCCCAAAGTCCTTGGAAATCCATCATTCCCCCAGAAGGGAGAGAGACGTGACCCGAGCCATACGTACGTGGAAGATCCCACGGTCTAGAGGAACTGAACCAAAAAGGCCCTCGACCCCTTTTCAGCTTTAAGGCACGAGAGTGAAAACATCAATCGTGCTACCATATGGGTAACCGAAGGTTCGGGGGGCATAAAACCAAAACAACAGACCCGAGTTCTTTTTCTAGCTCTGGGAAGGGCTCATTCAAAAACAGACAAACCAAACCAAATCAAAAAACAAAAACGCTGCAGCGATTTATAAATAAATAAATACATAAAGACAGACCTTCCACACCCATCACGTTCTCTCTCCGACACAAACGTTCCACACGATGACAGGGCGCTTCCCAAAGCGGAGAAAGAGCTGACCGGGAAACGCTACGGGTACAGTGTCTTACAGTGTCGTACCTGCTCATGCCACAAGGGAGACGAATGAAACCAAAACCCTATTTACAGGGCGGTCAGGCTGACTGGCCAGAAAGCACAGTTTACCACTTACAACTCAGAAGGGGAGAGACCAGAAGCCTAGTTATAGGGCCATCACCCCAACAAGCCGGCCATAAAAGTGTCTGTGACCTACAGAAAAAGGAGAGGAGCGACCCGAAGCCTACTTACAGGACGGTCAGGCAGACTAGCCAGCGGCAGGGCGTAGCACCTGGAGCTCACAAGAGGAGAGACCTCAACTCTACTTACCGGGCGGACATTCGGTCTCAAAAGACTCAAGGGCTCAATAGCCTCGTTCAATGAAGAAAAAAAAGAAAAAAAAAGAAAAAAAAAATCAATGAATAATCAAGACCCGAGCGGGCTAACCGTTTTTAAACCCATCACAGCATAACGGCAGACCCAAGTCTACTTACAGGGAGACTACACTGCCCAGAGGTATTCAAGAGCTCGACCTCCTCCCTGAGTCAGAGGTTTCACCCGCAACCTTCTTATACGGTGGTTGCTCTCTCCAACTGACTAACCGAGTCAAGGGGGAAAGAGACCGGCACCCTACTTACAGGGAGGTCTCGCTTCTCAAGGTACTATCGGGTTCAGGTTTTCCCTCTCTCCGCTCAACCCACAAAGAAGTGTGACTTGCCACCTAGTTACAGGACGCTCATTCCTCCAGGTGGGTATTTTTTCCTCCTCTTCCATCTTCTGGGTCATCCTCTCTTTCCGCCTCCTTCCCATTTTCTTCCTCACGTGCCGGAAACAAAGAGA
>ML677387.1:7505864-7589961 GCA_007922305.1 Dermatemys mawii
ATCTCTGGAGGGGGCAGTCAGGGAACAAAGCAGGGGAGCTTAAATGGGGGGTGGGGTCCCTGGGGGTGGTGGTTAGGGTGGGGGGATCTTGGGCGGGGGCAGTTAGGGAACAAAGAATGGGGGGCTTAGATAGGCGTTGGGGTTCTGGGGGGGCAGTTAGAGTGGGGGGGTCAATGAGGGGACAAGGAGCGGGGCAGGGGGTTGAATGGGTCGGGGGTTCTGCAGGGGGGGAGTCAGCGGGTGGGAATTGGGTGGGGGTTGGCTAGGGGGCGGGGCCAGGCTGCTTGGGGAGGCACCGCCTTCCCTACCCGGCCCTCCACACAATTTTTAACCCCAATGTGGCCCTCGGGCCAAAAAGTTTGCCCACCCCTGCATTACATTCATGTACATCTCTGGAATGGAATAGGGAAGAAGGAATTAGATCCCATTCAGCTTCATCAAACAGCCCCTTCCCATGGAGTTAAGGTGAATAGAACATGGGAGATTCCCTTACAGGGAAGTTTGTGTTTTTAGGGCATTTCTGAAGGATTCTGGCAAGATTTGTTACTGCGATAGTTTTTTTCCATTTTAGGTATCCTCGCATGTGCCCGATCTGGTTGCTTTGATTGCCTAAGTTAAGGCACCGCAGTGGAGCTTGAGAGGTTAGGTTCCTGGCTCTGCCACCGATGTTTCTCTGCCTCAGTTTCTCATCTATATAGTGGGAATAATAATCCTTCCTCTGTCCTGGCTTGTATTTAAACTGTAAGCTATTCAGAGCTTAAGTCTCAGACCCCAAACACTGCTGACAAATACCACACTGCGGCACTCAAAAAAGTCAATGACGTAGGGATATCGACCAGCCGCTCCCTGACGTAGTTCAAAGAAGCTGGTCTCTCAGGCGACACGTTCTCCCTCTGATAAACCGACCAACTGGAAATATTAAAATAGGAGAGTGGTTGACGCTCTACCAGCAATAACACTGAGTCCAAAATATTGTCCAGAAAAAGTCTGATTTTCACAGATAGCCCCAGAGTTAATTGTAGTACAGTGGGACAAGCTAGATTACCCACACTATTAAGAGATGCAGCCAGGCTTGACCCTTCCTTACTTCCGGTTTGTCAGTAGGACAAGTTCGTTGTGAGACGCTTGAATTCAAAAGCAAACACCCAACCTGCCATCTTGTGAGTCAAGTTTTATTTATGTTGCACAGAGTGGTCCCTTTCCAAAAGTAATAAAACAAAACATCTCAGCATCATCCACGAGAGGATGACAAATGAGTTCCATTTTCCAAAAGCTCTGTTCCCACTTTCTGTATTTAATGAGAAATATGCTTCAATACACTTACCGCATTTGCTTCTTCTCCTAGCGCTGGCATAGATACACGTACACACACACACACGCAATTCTATTTAAAGAACCACGCGTTAGCCCCGGCTCTCCTTGATGCACCCTCGCAATAGAGCATTCGGTCGCTAGATGTCTGTAGTGTGCTGGAGAGAGTTCCAGATAGGATGTGATCCCTGGTAAAAGATGGGAGACAAAGCTGGAACTCAAGATCCGTGGAGACATCCTTGTCATTATACCTGGGGTAGTTTTGTTTTGGTAATAAATGCCTCCTGTGATTTCATAGATCATGATGCCCAGAGAGTTTAGGGCCGGAGAATAGAAAATTGGAAAGACCCAGTTGTGCCCTTGTTGCTCCTAGAAAGGGGTGAATGTGTGTTTTGATGTGGGAGAATACACAGAGTCTTATAAACACCTCAAACAATGGACAATGAGGCATTAACTCTGGGCTTCAAATTCCCCATCTGTACGCTGGAAAAGAAAGCTGAGAGAGAGAAAAGAGAGACCGTATTTACTTCACTTCCCCATCAGATAAATTACTTAGGATGGAATTAGCGATCAACTGGATTCCAACACACAGTGTTGTTTTTACTGAAGCGCTTTCCTGACTGTAACTGCCCTTCAAAGTTAAAATTCGCTCGCTCTGCGGTCTCGAGGGGAAGCCAGCGTCCCTGCAAAGTCCATGTCCGACACCCTTGTAAGATCACTAGCCCGTTTTGGTGGTGCGGGCTCCCAAAGTCAGCCAGATTTGAGTGTGGGGAGACGACTGGGTGGCAGGTCACTGGGTCTGCCCTTACGTGAACTCACTGGGCCGTTGCACAGCGTCTGCAGGAGGCTATTGAAGAATTAAGGTTGTAGCATCAACTATGGAAAGAAGGGAGAACTTTTTCCTTCTCCCCAGCTACGAAACTGGCCCTCACCTTGGCAAGGCTCTTATCAGAGCTTGGGGGAGGGAGGAATTTGGGCTTAAGGGAAGAAAAAATCCATCCCGCTGCAGAGAGATAGCTCAAGGCATATGCATACCTTCGGCCCCACGAATAGGCCCATGCTAGGACAGATATCCACTGACTGCCATTTGGAATGGCAGCAGGGACTGAACTGAGGCCCGCGAGGGTTTAAATGCAGGAACCTCTACAGCAGGGACTAGAATAGAGCAACATCTCCATGGACTGGGCACAGAGGAGGATGCGACGCACACATACCGATTAGTGAATTACAGATTCGCAAAGAGGAAGCCCGTACCTGAGGCTCCGAAACCAAAAGGGGAAAAGGACAGGTATTTATATCCGCACCAGTCAAGGAGAACGTCTCTTGGCCTGCAATCTCACTACACCTCGGGGCCTATCGACCCAGCAACCTCTCTGCCCCTACGTCAGCCCAATGATCTCCGAGTCACGAGGGAGGTTACAGATGGAGGACTGTGGCTTTAAGAGGAAGCAGAGATGACCGACGGGCACGATGAAAAGCACGCGATTCTTTCATTCGGTCAGAGACCAATCGATGATGTCGGCAACGCGGATGAGGCCTCGCAACTCCCACCCAGCAGGGATGAGAGTACCGTAGGCAGCAGGGGAGGGAGAGCCAGTGAACTGTAGGCGTGCGCACGGGGCGTGCCGAGTGTGCCCAGGCACACCCTAATGCAGGGTGGGCCGACAGCCCCCGAACTCCGGCTGCGGAGGCTGCTCCATCCCTGCAGCCTCAGCGCACCGCACGAGCAGAGCTCTGGGGGGCAGGGCTGCGCGACAGCGTGTCTGGCTCCGGGTCAGACACAGACCGCGCTCCAGGGAATCATCCCAGTAGCTTGTCTGGCTCCGAGTGGCAATGTGGTGAGGTGGCTGGAGACAGGCTGGGGGGGTGGATAAGAGCCAGAGGGTCTCAGCAGGACAGTCAGGGGATGGGAAATGGGCGTGTTGGATAGAGCATGGGAGTTCCAGGGGGCCTGTCAGGGAGCAGGGGTGTGGCTAGGGGTCGGGGCAGTCAGGGGACAGCGGTTGAATGGGGCTGGGGTTTGGGGGGGTAATTATGGGATGGGGGGAGTCTCTGGAGGAGGCAGTCACGGGACAAGGAGCAGGGACCTTAGGTAGGGGATGGAGTCTTGGGGGGGTTGTTGGGGTGGGGGGTCTCTGGATGGGTTAGTCAGGGCACAAGGAGCAGGGGGGCTTAGATAGCGGGTGGGGTCCTGGGGAGACAGTTAGGGTGGGAGGTATCCAGAGGGGGCAATCAGGCTCTGAGGGGGGCGGGAGGTGGGTTTGGTATCAGATGGGGGTGGGGCCAGGCTGTTTGGGGATACACAGCCTTCCCTGGGTGCACACTCTAATGAAATGTGCTGCGCACGCCTATGCAGGGAACGTTGGTTCGGCATAAAAGTAACCAAGGGGAGAGGAGCGTATCTTATGCCAAAGGGCTTGGTGTTTTGGGAGCGGAACAGAACAGTCACGGAACAACCGCTGGCAGCGGTTACCCGCCGGGGTGCTTCTTCAGCAAAGACCGCAGCCGCAAGGGAAGCGCCTTTCGTACTCTATTTCAGAGCCGCGAAGCACAGCCGAGGCGGGATGGGTTGGTGGATAAGGCGCCGACCTTTGGCTCTTATCCTTGAAAGACTCGCGCTAAGACCCATTCTAAAAAAGCGTCTAGCTTTCAAAGGGACTATACGTATGCTTAAAGTTAAGCACTTTCCCGAGTCGGGGGCTGAGTTGCAGAAGCCCTTTTAGGGTTCCGTTCCTGGCTCTTATGCCAATGTCCTCTGTAACCTGGCACAAAAATCACACGGAGCTGGATTTTCAGCTGCCTGTGCCCATAAGCCACACAGGTAATTGTGGTAACAGCATTGCACGCACAGCAGACGATGGTTAGGTGCGCTCTACTCATTTCCATTCGCGTTGGTCAAAACCGCTTGTCCGACTGCAGTAAAATGAACATGCCATTTGGGCATACCACTCGCAGATGTTCAATATCTTCAACTTTCTGGATATACGTTTCCCCCTCTATAAAACAGGGATAATGTAAAGTCCCGTCCCGCTGCACAGGGCTATTACAATGGTAAAACAAACAATACTGGTAAAGTTCTCTGTTGTATGATTTGTACCGCAAGGATGTCAGATAAAATTCAAGGCCTGATTTAGCATGAACTGTACAGCCACAGTAAAGTACCCTGCCCAAAGAGCTTTACATTGTAGACGGTGACAAGATTTAACAGCTTGCGACAAAGGGGTGCATAACAAAAGAAGTGAAAAGCAAAGCAAAATAGACTTATAACGTGTCCAGTCGTTGTCAAATAGCGTTTTGTAGATATCACCGTGGTGTACTTAAGGAGGAATTTGAAGGTGGATACACAAATGCTGTTGTTCCCAAGGCGTTGGAGAGAGAAGCTGATATTGAGATCTTCAACTGGATGATGCTAGAAAAGGCACTTAACTGGAACTCAAAAGAAATATGGGTTCAGTCCCTGGCTCTGACACTGACTCGTGTGGGGGCTCTGGCAAGTCATTTAATCTCCTTGTACCTCAATTTCCCATCTGTAAAACTAGGAATAATGATATTTCATTTGTCTTATCTACTTATATTGTAATGTCTCTGGAGAGCTAACTTTTGTTTATATACAGAATTTAGCACAATGGGGCCTCGATCTCAGTTTGGACCTGTACGTCTCAAAGTGAGACTGTAACATAAATATGACTGCTAAAACCCCTTAAATCAGTGGATTAAGATACCGTACCCAGAAGGCTTATATTTTCTGCTACCGACGGCCCTCATAATTTATTTCTATATAGCTGCAATTTTTGACATTGTAATAATCTTAATGCAAAAATATGGATTTCCCGAAGCTTTACTTAAGATCGGTCACGCATTTGGCACCCGGACACCTAGATTCAGGTTTAAGATGGACGGTCTACAGAAGCTATTGGAAACCCCAATGGAAAAAGAAATCCATTCTAAACTTCCAATTAATCTCAACCATCTTACATATTGATTTTCTGCCTTTTATCAACTGCACTCCTTGTTCTAGAATAACTCACGTGCAGGTAATAGACTGAACTAACAAAGACTTACCCAGCTATACTTGACACTGTTTCCTAAAATTTGTTCATTGGATGTTATTGGGTCCGGTTTTCAGATACCAGGAATAAGCTAACGAGTTCTGGGCTGACACAAAGCAACAGAAGATGTAATTTCAGAATTACATATATATACTAAAACGTATGTTCTCTGGGTCACTCACAGGTAGGGTGGCTCGAGACAAACTTATCCAGACAGCAATTGGACGACAACTTATCCCCTGGGTGGACCATTGTGTATTGCGTATCATAAAATGCAACTAGACTCCTCTTGTGCATCCAATGCTAATAAAGATCTGGCAGAGACTTCAGCAGGAAATTAACAGGATGCGGCGAGAGATGAGGAACCCAAATTTGAGGGGAGCATCAAAGATCCCTTCTGATATATGTGGGGATGAAAAGAGACATTGTGTCCTCCGCCATCTAGGGAATAAACCGATTGCAGGTTTGCTTCAAAAAAAATGGGATCTCAGCCAAGCTCGGACAAAAATGTCGGAGAGACCCTCCGGTGAGAAATTTCTTTAGACAGCAGGCTAACTTGTTAGTGATATTTAGTCTCTAGAAGATGTGGGATGATTTTGTTTGATATGTAACCCTTTGCTCCCCTCTCTCACACTGGTTTTTATTTGAAGCTTTCTTCTTTTTTAAATACATTTCATTTTTGTTTTATAAATCAAACTCAAGTGCTGTGCATAATACGGGAGTGGTGGTCTAAGGGAACAAGGGTAAACTGTGGTACTCTGTTGCTTTGGGAACAGAGGATCTAGCATTTCTGTGGGTATCCAGCGATCAGCCCAATTTGAAGGACTTGGGAGTCTGGGGAAAAAATATTGCCAACGTCTGAGGCAAAGGCAGGGCTGGTGTAGCCCAGAGGAGAGTGCTGAATGGCTGACAGGATGGTTGTGTTAGGGAGCTAACAAAAAACAGAGACTCTCAGGAGATCATCTAGTCCAACCCCCTGCACAAAGCAGGATCAATCCCCAATTAAATCATCCAACAGATTTTTGACCTCTATCCTTACATGGCCCCCTCAAGGATTGAACTCACAATCTTTAGTTGAACAAGCCAATGCTCAAACCACTGAGCTATCCCTCCTCCTCACTAAGCTCTTCCTGCCCCCATAAAGTGGTACACATCTCTCCCGCCCCAAGCTGTCCCTACCTCCACAAGGTGGTACGCATGCCTGGGGATCCCAAGGAAAACCCTAGGGTGGTAACTGGTTGTTAGAGGGAGATTCTCTGTCTCTCTCTTTTTCTATTACTGGTGCCCTGCCTCCTTTACTCTCCTTTCAAACTCATCCAAAAAAAAAAAAAAAAGGAGCTTGTAAGATGATGCATGTACAGTGTGGCTCCATTTAAGGCCTGCTATTCCCTGACACAATTAGGATCTGATGCAGATCTCATTAAAGTCAATGCAGAGTCTCCCATTGACTTCGATGGGCATTACATTGATTCCTAGACACGGAAATCAGTGGGAGTTTTGCCATTTAATTCAATGAGTGCAGGATCGAGTCTTTAATGCACTAGTCAGTGAAGCAAGCAAGTTCATTTCCCGCCCCTCCTTACAAACATAAACCTTTCGGGATAGTATTCACAACCCCGCTAATACAAATGGATTCTTTCTTTGCCAAGGACTGAACAGATTGTGGCCCAAGGCACCTAAACAGACAAGCTTTACGCTATCGGCAGCGTATTTCACAGTGTAAAATAGAGAAGGGGAAACAAAGACAGCCAGGAAAATGAACTGTGTTAATGTTGCACTGTCAAATACAACCTGGGTCTTTCCCCTCATGGAGGCAAGAGACTTTTGCTGTTATTCTTTTTTGGAGGCTAATGGTAGAAATGACAGAGACAAGCGTGAAGCATGAGGAAAAAAAGCTTACTGTGTATCCTTAAGTTACGTATTTGTCACCTCCTTCAGTAGTGTGTTCCCTGCAGTGACGTTCAGGCAGAGATTAGGGAAGTACCACTGATTACCTAGCAGGGGGTTTCTTATAGGGACCATCACTATAAGTGGTCATCTGTCCCGGATAGTTCAGACCCAACAAATCTTGTATCTTGCCGGGGGTTAGACTAGACCTTGTGATCCCTTCTAACCCTACGATTCTATCACTATATTATTTATTTTACAGTAACACCCATTGAGACCAATGCCCAACTGCACTAGGTACTGTACATAGGCATGGTGCAAGACAGTCACCGCTCTGAATTGCTTACCACTTAAATAGAAGCCGTGATAAAGGAAGGATTATTATCCCCACAATATAGATGAGAAACTGAGGCAGAGGGACATCTGTGGCAGAGCCAGGAATCTAACCTCTCAAGTTCCACTGCTGTGCCTTAATTTACGCAATCAAAGCAACCAAAGTGGGCACATGTGAGGATACCTAAAATGGAAGAAAACTATCGCAGTAACAAACCTTGTGGATTTCTGGCTTCCCCTCCTACCCAGCATTATCGAGATAGAGTCCCCGGTAATTACTTCTCCTCCGCCAGGCTGAGCAGCAGCGGAACCTTCAGACGCCAGAGCCTGAAAAAAATGCAGGAAATGAGGGTGTCTTATTTTTTCCATATAGGAGAGGAAAAAAAAAGAAAGCCATATCATTTGATCTCAGAGGGGTAGCCGTGTTAGTCTGTATCCACAAAAACAATTAGGAGTCTGGTAGCATCTTAAAGACTAACAGATTTATTTGGGCATAAGCTTTCGTGCATCTGAAGAAGTTTTTAACCCACGAAAGCCAGACTCCTC
Organism: Dermatemys mawii; assembly: GCA_007922305.1. Lineage (NCBI taxonomy): Eukaryota > Metazoa > Chordata > Testudines > Dermatemydidae > Dermatemys > Dermatemys mawii. The sequence continues at coordinate 7,513,991 of ML677387.1, forward strand.
GTTGTTTTTATATAATTTTATGGCCCTCTGAGCTAGAGATCCCAGCTGTGCCGCTGATCTCGTAACACACTCCGTTTAGGCAACCGTGTCTGCGTGGAAGTCAGCGCAAGGTGTGGGTCCATTGTTTTCCTAGCGGTTTGCAGAAGTGTAGCCAAGAAAGAGGAATCCTCTGTAGGACCACCCTTTAAAAAGGAAATGCAAGTTTTCAACGAAGCAGGCATGTGACTCTTTGCTGCCCAGAGAGTACAGTGATGGGCCTTCCGAGTACCCAAGATAGACAAGACTGCAAGTGCTTAGCTCAGCTTTAGCGCTCTGGCCACAAATCTCAAAGCCAAAGAACCAGGAAAGTCAGTAGAGGAAAACAGACACCGAGAAGTGCCAGTAGGAGAATGGGAAATGGAATCCAGCTCTCCTATCTCCCGTCCAGTACTCCACCTGCTGGCCCATGATTCCTCCTTATAACCTAGACCGATACATAAAATGACAGAAGAATTAGGGATAGGAATGATCATTTATCCTCTATTATTTTGTTTTGCTTTAGGTCATTTAGATTTTTTTTAAAAAAATTTCCTGCATTCTTTTCTTTCTTTGTGAGTTTTTTTTTAAAAGGCTTTCAAATATAAAATATACAGCATGTATAAAACACTCTGTATTAGAAAGAGAGATGTTAACTGATTCTAAAGGATGCAGTGTGTGTTAAGCTACTATCATTAGATGTGTCTAGGAATACATGGAGTGAAAAGTAATTGCTGATTAATGCAAAAAATAAAAACGCTATTTCAGGTCTCATTCGTATCTCATCCTTTTTATATGTATGATGCAGTAAGAGACCCCAGACAGTTATTAAGGAAAAATAAAATAATACTTCAATTACTTCCTTTCATTAGGGCTCCATTTTCCTCTCTCCCCTTTTGTTATTCTGGATCTTTGTACTTTGAGCGGATTTATTTATATTCAGCTGAATGGATTTTCTTCCTCTCCCTCAGACAGCAGGATGCGAGAGAGGTAACGGTACAAAATGAAAGCGATAATGAATTAATCAGGTATGGAAATGCTTTATTGAGTCAATGGATAAAAAGTGAAATGCTATTATAAAAATAAAAGCATAATGTCAGTGAAATAGTGCTACGCAGAAGCTCGAACCATGACTACAGATCGGACTAAAGACCAGCTGGGGGATGGAATGGGAGTAACAGAAACTCCACCCATATTATCTTATAAAATCATCCCATAGACTTTTTGCCCTGTATCCCTAAATGGCCCCCTAAAGGATTGAACTCATAACCCTGAGTTCAGCAGGCCAATGCTTAAGCCACTGAGCTATCCCTCTCCCTTTAGCTAGCAACCCTGCGATACCAGATGGAACCTTCTTGAGGAACTTTAGAAGGGCATCTAAGCTCCATTGACCAGGACAGTCTTGAGGCCAGGTGATTGTGGAACAAGAGAGTTAAGGGATATGAGTCCTGACATGGCTCATTGGCATCACAGACAGAAGGAAAGATAAATGGTGGAAGAGGTAGGCTGTCCTGTCTGCTGCTTGGAATGACTTATAGAATCCCTGGACCCTTGCCCTACAGGCAAGAAGAGTCCATTACATTAGCTCAATGGGATAGATCTGCAGGGCAAGAAATCCCCTATAGGACATGATTAGCTTTAAGAGTCATCTCTGATACTCCTATTCTTCCTCCTGTCTCAGTCAAATCCCTTACTAGGCATCTTCTGAGCTAGGTACTTCTGTCACTCACTTCATCTCACCTTCAGTGTATCTGAGGTACAACTCCACCCCCACCAAGACTAATGTTTGGTAGTTTAAAATTGCCTATCAGTTTGTACGGCAGGAATCCAAATTCCCCCAATAGTTTCTCCTCCTTTTTTCACCCCCAGCTCACTAGGAAACTTGCGCCTTTCCTCCTGGATCGCAGTACATTAGCTGGATGATTGTAACTCAGTGTATCTGAAAGAGAAGACGATGCACGGGTTCCACGCGGTAGAGAATGTGGCTGCCCCGTCTCCTCCATCGCTTAGGCCGCTGTGAGCACATCAGGCCTGTGCTCAAGTCCCCACACTGGCCCCCACTTCAAGTCACTTCACTAGCTCACATAGCAAGTCAGTAGCAGAACAGGATCAGAACCCAGGGCTCCTGAATCCCCAAGGCCAGTGCCCTACCTAGCGGACAATGCCGCATCCTGCTTGTGCTGCTAAAAACAGCCCATTCTTTAAATGTTACCCATCGGAGCAGGTTAACTTCACAGAACACTAAAAAACAACCACCGGTTACCAGGCCCATTTCCCACATAGTCACTGACAATAGTTAATAAGGCGGGTGAGTGATTCATTAAGAAATAATATTTCTTTACGGAAACTAGTCCCAGAAAAAAAGTCCCTAGATGCCATTCATTATTCAATGGACTGAGATCCTCTATTTTTCACCTGTACAAGAGAGACAAACACCGATAGCAAACATAACAATTTAGCACAGTTCACAGAATAACTCGTCCTGCGTTGTTTAACGCACGCTCCTCTGAACAGGCAAGCAACTCGTTATATACAAGACGCTCTAAAGCGTTCATCCATTGTTACCTTCAGAGCAGGACTTTATGAAACTTAGCGATCCGGGAGGGGTGGGGAAGGCAACGTGAGACGTTCAGAACTGAATTTCAGGAGAGTTAACGCCTAAGCAAATAAAAATAATGCCAAGCTGAATCTCGCCTCCCCGGAACATAATTTTATCCCCTGCTGTATGCGGTACATACTCTGCACTGCCGTGTATTTTTCTTGGGAACCTAAAACAGGATATTGCATCTCTTCAGGTGTCCGTTTTTAAAAAAAGCAAAGGGAGTATTATGAAAATCATCCAATTAATAGCTTTAAAAGATGCAATGAAAACTGCATTTTCATTCCAGTTCACTCTTTATAAGTGCAGTCATCTATGGAGACCCATAATCTCTTTTAATTAAATATTTTATATTAGCAGTAGGTGAGAGTTTGGGACATAATTCTTTTTGCTTTGCATTCATATTTCGGACGGATTTTCTTGCGATTAAGACGCTGGGTTATTACTCTAGGTACCGGGGTTCAGTTTTCAGTCCTGCCACAGACTTCCTTTGTGACTGCAGACAAGTCACTTAGAGCCAGGTCCTCGAAAGATATTTTGGCACCTACCTCCCAATGACATCAAATCAGGGCCACAGGGACAGCTTTTCAGCTGGTGTCAACTCTGGCAATTTACATCAGCGGAAGATCTGCCCGCAAATTTCTCTATGCCTCAGTTTCAGTGGGAGACGAGGATAACCCTCCCCTTTTAGGTCTTGCCTACTTAGACAGTAAGCAATTTATGGCAAGGACGTGTCCAAGCTATCTTCATTCCGTATAACCTGCCTCGAAAAAATCCTCCATATCTTTTGGCCCAGAACAAGCTCAAAACAAGATCTATTAACACAGAGCATCCAAGAGGATCCGGCGATTCCATCATTGCCAGGAGGAGTTGGAGATGGATTGGCCCGTGTTTCGGATGGAAACTGGTCGCGCCACCAGAGTAGCAATAAGATGGACCCACAAAGGCAAGCGAAAACGAGGCCGCCCGAAAACAACCTGGAAGCCGAACTGAAAAACCTGGGGCGCAGCTGGGGAACCACTGAAAGATTTGCCAGAAACGGACAGGAGTGGAGGAGCCTCGTCACTGCCCTAAATGCCAGAGGCGTAATGGGAACATGACGACGACGACAATGACTGTCTTGTAGGGTGAAATTCGGACCTAACTGACTTGAATAGGGCTAGGATTTTATCCATACCGTGTAGACAACACCTACGAATGGTTAGGTGCTCTAGGTGCCACCGTAATATAAATAATAATTCATGTGTGTCCTGTTGAAAAAAATGGTTTGGAAAGCTTTGCTTTGATATTCTCCCCAACACACACCCTTTTAAAATATATATTCCTTAGCCATCATGTGGGAAAACTCATCTAGCAAGAAACTGTATTCCATTATACCCCACCCCTCTTTGGAAATCATGGAACTAATGGCCTCATCCATTCTGCAGATTTCCGTTCCTAAGGGCTTTTGACCACAGCACTAGATTCATCTACATTTTAAAGAACAGCCATTGTTCTCATTGATAGTCCTGTTCTTATCTGAAGAGTGTTTAAACTTCTCCCCTATCGGTACCCAGCAATCATCTGATCTTTGGATGCTCTCCGCCTTCCTCTTCTTCCTTAAAGGCAGAAGTATCATCATTGTGTAAGATCAGTCTGTCTTCCTCTATGCCCTTCTCTTCCTTTCCCATTTCTCTTTGCTTCTTCTCCGATGAATACAGATGGGAAAAAAATTCTCAGGAGGTAAAATCTCCTTCCTGAGCCAAAGCTCAGCATTTCTTCTTTCGTTCTGCAAACGCACACCCTGCCCTCTTACTAGACTTTATATTGTAAGAACAGCTCTTGCAAAATGCACATAACTTCTTTCCTTTTACATCCCTACTTAACCTCTTTGGCCTGTATTGATCATTTCCCTGTTCAGACACAAGTGGGATGAATTCCAACTGCATCCTCTTCTGTCACCTCTTAATTATCTTTTTGCCTTTCTCCGGCCTGTTTCCCCAAAACATGATACGACTCCTAATCAAGATTCCCGAGGGCGCTTCATCCTCCTCCCAAATCAGAAACCTATGTATTGTTTCTCTGTATATTCCTCCCTCACGACGGCTTCAAATCCAGTAATTCTGTACAGAAATAATTGAACTTTCAATAATCCATAACTTCAATTTTAAAAAAATCTTATTTAATTCATTTCCTAGGATTCAGCCCAGATTAGCTTAGACTGTATCAAAATTCTTAAAAAGTAATATCATTAAACCTGGTTGCTAGTAACAATCTATCTCAAGGTTTTATACTGCTGCTCATCACCATAGTACCAGAGTAAAAATCAGTAGCAACAGAGAACTCTGCCGTGGCCTTCAATATGTCTCTAGCACTTCTCCCTATCCAGAGTCAAAACTCGGCTTGAGGATAAAGACTTGTTTAAAGGAGAGGGGCTGGGGAATCAAAAAGCGTCACTTGTGGTGGAAAAGCACACTCCGAGACGACCAACTTGCAACGCTTCCTAAGGATGGTCAGACTCTGGATTCACCTGAACTCCTCGCCAAGTTTGCTCCGTAGCCAGCTCCCCTTGACAAAGACTCCGTTGTCTCCAGCTTTCACGTGGTTTGCCCTCAACTTTGTGATCCAGAGAAGCGCAGCTGTTATGGTGGTTCATAGATTGAAATTTGGTCCATTAATTGCTTTCGAATAGAGCCAAGGCCTTAAATTGGCACGAGAAATGGAGCGGGAGCCAGCGGAGGGACTTGATCACAGGCCCGATGTGCTCATAGTGGCCTGAGTTAAGGAGAAATTGGGCAGCCACATTTTGTACCACACGGAACTTGTGCGTCGTCTTCAGTTTCAGATACAATGAGTTACAATCATCCAGCCAAAGCAGCGTGATCCAGGAGGAAAGGAACAAGTTCCCTAGTAAGCTGGGGGTGGAAAAAAAGGCATTTTTGGAAAAAAGTGTTATTACCTCGTTATCCAAGCTTAGCTCAGAGTCACACAGGATCCCTCGCGAGGCTACGCACCACGTTGACAAAGGAGAGTTACGAGCCTGCGATGGAAGGCCAAGAGAGTGGCTTGTCCGCGTCTTCCAAGCGTCTCCTCTTTCCGACTAGCATCACTCTGGTCTTGCCCGAGTTCAGCTTGAGCCAGATGCTCTTCATCCACAAGCTGATTTCCTGGAGGCATTCTGACATTTTAGCAGCGGTGGTGATTGCGTCAGTTGAGAATGAGATACATAGTTGACTTGCACCAACATTCTCTTGGCAGCTAAGCCCATGGCATTGCACCGTCTCTCCCAGTGATCTTGTGCAGACGCTGCAGAGAAGTGGCCATAGCATGGGTCCCCGTGGGCGTGGGATTTTGAAAAGGAGCAGCTCTTGCCCATTTCCCATTTCAGTGGAGGGTAAAGCAAGTCCTGTGTAAAGGCCACATTCAAAATACAGCAGAGCGCCCCCTGGAGCCAAGTTGGGGCATTACCAATTTGGGGTCTGCCTTCAAAAAGAAGAGAACTGGGTGCTGACACACAAACACCTCCTCCTAAACTGCACGGATTTTCCTGGAGGACTCCTCCATCAGGCTATGAACCTGCAAAGACTTATGCGGGTGCTCAATTTGAGGCGCCGTACGCGGTCCAGTTGATGTGACAGTGCCGCAAGTTAAACGTGCGCACAAATCCGTGAAGAGTGAGGGTCATCGCAGGTGGGATTTGAACCAGGTGACGTGGCCCGTTTCTATAAATACCTGCTTTTGTCAACACACTGCCGCTAACAGATGGTTGTGCTTGCTATCAAGCCAACATTACTCATCCCACCCGTACGCTATCAAACATGTTGCTCCTAACCCTCTGCTGCACTGAATCTTGAGATGAATTTCAACTCCTGTTTAGAACACACTTGTCAATGCTGCTTTAACTTGAAATATTTATTTGAGTAACAGTCCCTTTGCTTGTTACTTCTTGCTTACTTTATGGTGGTAGCCGCTAAGGATCTGCAACCCATGGACTGCTAGTGGTGACAAGCCCTTTTTTAAAACCTCCCAGAAGCTCCATAACTTTCCCCAAACGGATTTATTAAGTACTGGTTAATCAGCTCAAGGGAAATCTCCAGAGTAAAATGCAGTCTGGATTTCCCTCAGTTAACATTAATCCAACTCTTCTTTCAGCCATTGCTCTGCTTCAAAAGAGGGCTTATTGCCTTTGGAAGAAAATCATGGCAAAATAAAAGAGCCACTATCTCACCAGTAGAAAATCAATTTGACTTTTATTATGGTGGCAATCACTTTAATTACAGAGGGCACCGTCGGCTTGGAATGCTGCATTTGAGCCACGAACAGCAATAGCGCGGCAGACTACACGGGGAATTCCTAACGCGCGCCACCCAGAGCCGACCCCTCCCAGTTCCTGGAAGATTAGAGGATCCTTTGAGCGAGGGCCTTGGGAAAATATTGCTGGGGGATAGTCTCTTGGCAAGCTTAGACACATCCAACCACCACCAGAAACCAGTGACTGTGAGAGGCTTAAGCCTAGACATCTTCCTCTGGGCCAATGTTTTTCAAAAGCGACTAGACATTTTGGGCGCCTGATTTGAGACACCTACCAGGGACCTGGTTTTCAGAGAGCTGGGTGCTTAGCACAGTCTGAAAATCAGGCACAAGATGGACACCTAAAATCGCTAGTTATGTCTGGCTCTACTGCTTTCTGATGTTGCCCCACTGCTAATGCCTGTTCCCTCTGGCTGAAATGTTGAAAGGACAATTCCCTGCCTGTTTTACATTGAGCCTTTAGGTCTCCAAATACAAAACAATCACCCACAGAGGAAGTTTCACTATCCCACACGTCCATCGTCCGCATTGCCCTGAATCGCTGGTGTCCACGGTGACTGAGCCGCAGAGCAAAACCGACTGTCTACAAATGGTACTAGAAAAGTAAGAATGGCTGATGTAGTCGTGGTATAGATTTGGAACGCTCAAAGAATCCACCCCACATTTGAGAGAACACCCAGTGAAATTCATGGTGACAGCAGGGTTAGAATTTAGAGCTTCTTGTCCTACCAGCTGAGCTGCGAGAGGATGCCCTTTAGCGGTACAATATCTATGACGTACAGCTGAACCATTCTGATTCTGTCCAACAGAGAGCAGTGCTAACACCCCACCCACCCAGCCAGACACCCTCATTCTTCACGCTATATTAATTTTATCTTCATTAATTTCCTTAATCTTATCTGAGTTGAGAGGGATCTAAAATGCACTCCCCTGGCTCGTGCTCCCCCAAAAGACCCTTGGGACAGATACGATCTAGGTTTAAAGCTACCTGGTTTTCAGGGACCGAGGACAGAGACAACAATCTTACGCATTGGGAGGATTTTTCTTCTCGACGGTACAGGGAGCAATGTCGTAGAACTCGAATGCAACATTCTGTTCTTTCACTTCAATGAGCAGCAGTACGTTGTTAGCCAAAAGAAATCTTTTAAATGGTCCATTATTGTTAAACATCATAGACAAACCAATGCTGACATCACATATATTCCTCCCATTCCTGCTAGCATGTCAGATTCATACTTTATGACCTAGCCAAGAGCTCACCCATTCACCCCCAGCATGGCTGGTAAACTTACTTTAATAAGTTTAACAGCAATGGCTGTTAAATAAGTTTAACAGCAATGGCTTCGTATTAAAATAAAAAAAATGCAGAGTCAATTGCCATCTCATTTTATAATTACTACTACTGTCCGAAAGTATTTGGCCTATCAGAACACAACACACTCCTGCAGAATAACCTTAGGGATCTATTTGACCCATTCTCTTGCATGATAATCTCCTCAGCCTTGGAGTATTAAAAATCTTCAAAAACAAAATACAATTCAGTTTATTAAGATCTCGGTTACAACAGAGATTGCCTAGTCATGTGAAAGAGAGAGCGTGGTCCATTGGATAGTTCTAGTCCCTGCTCTGCCACTGACCTGCTGTATGACAAGTCATTTTACCTCTCTGTGCTTCTACTTCCCTTCCTATCTGTATTGTCTATTCAAAATTTAAGCTCTTTGGTGCAGGTAATGACTCTTTTTAGGTGACAGATATATAAAATCACCCAGTATAATGGAGCCTTGATCTTGGTTGAAGCTTCTAGGTGCTAACGTAATACAAATAGTAAAACAGGAGCAATATCCCGCGGTCTTTATCCAAGCAAACTCATAATGAGGTCAATGGGGGTTTTCATGAACCAAAACTGACTTTTGGATTGAGCCGTCGTTACATTGCCACAGAGAGATAAGGAAGAGGCCAAGGAATACAAGTTACAGGTAGGGTGAGGTTCAGATTCAAGAGTAGGGACCAGAATGACGAGACGTGGGGTGGAAGTTCTTGTTTATACGGTGCCATAAAACGTACCCGATGCCGAAAGACAGTGTTCCTGCCAGGAGGATTTTATAACTTGAGGGCTTAACTCTTCCCACCCTTGCTCCCCTAGAATCGTAATTTATCCTGCACGTAGTACTCTTTCCTGTGGGGGCGAGGTTCTATTCAATAGGATTCAGAGTCAGCCTTTATAAAGGAATTCTGCCAAAAAAGCCCGGAGAGTTTAGCAGGGGTATGAATAGAGGGCACCGCACTCTGGCTAGTCATTGCTTTGTATGGCCCATAACGGCCTGTGGGGAGAAGAATGTAACTGAAAGCAGCCCTGAAAGTAACAGCCTGGGGACTGGACACGCCTCCAAGCAGTCCCTGCATATGGGGAGCATGACACTGTTTTAAAGACAGATTTCCACCCCATCTGTGCTGAGTACAGGAATTCAGAAGGCGCACCAGTACATCTTCTTTGAACACCGATGGCTTGGGTGTGGGCCATCACCGTAGCTTTAAAATACGAAGGAATGATCCCATGCATGTGTTTGTTTTATGCGTGCGCCCGGGGGGAGATCTAGACTCTCACCTTTAGCAAGATTGCTGAGTAAAGAGGTAGAGGAACACTTGGTGAAATGGAAAAGTCATGCTGCAGCTTATGCAGGGAACCGGGATAAATATTCTAGGAGAAGAGAAAAAAAAGAAGGTGACATTGATCGTGACTTGGAGTAGCCTGGAGGATTTCATAGGACAGGCAGAGTTTTTACCAGGTAATTCAATGTTTTGGGTTTTTATCAATAGCTGACCTACTGATGACTTCATTTCCTCACCGCTTAGCTCACACCTGCCTCTGCTCAGGTCCAGTCTGGTCCCTTGGACTATTTTTTTTGGCCACAAAGAGAACAAATAAATGCATTGTCTACTCCAGTTTGTACAAAAGAAACCTAAATCTTTAACGGTTCCTTTAACAAGGTGACCGGAGACACCTGCCGCAAGAGTTCCATTTGATCTCCTTTGCTTTGGGCTGACTCTCAGCCATCCTGAAAATTTCATGTCATTGGAAAGGCAAGAGTGTCTCTGAGTGATGAAATGTCACGGTTGCGTTAGAGACGTGGACAGCGTAAATACCTTCCTAAAGGACACCTTTGGTTTTTTTTCCATAAGAACAGTAGGGAGGGAAGAAAAAACTAAGCAGATGATTTGTACCAGATGAGATCATTTTGATGCCCAGGTTATGAAAAATGTTTTGCTGGAAGGAAAAGTCAATTAATTTGATCTCTCCATTGGTGCGTTCTGGCTGTACACACATTTATTTGGCTAGAAAGACCTTTCACAGATGTTCCAGCAAGATTTTTCAAGGCTCTGGGGTTTGATTTAAGAGAGGACTAAATGTAGTTGCTTATGATGAAAGAGGAGCCAGTGTAAAGGACGCACATCGGTACTGATGCTAAATAAATGTCTCTATGGATACGTCTACACAGACAGATGGGAGGAAGGACAGTCTTGTGGTTGAGGCAGAGGTCTGGGAATGGGAGGATTTTGACTTAGTTCCTAAGACACAAATTCCCTGTGACACCTCGGGCAAGTCACTCTCTGTGCCTCAATTCCCCCATCTGTAAAATAGGGATAATCCTTCTTCCGGTACTGTTCAGATTGTAAATTCATTGGAGCTGGATTGACTGTTGCTATGTCTTTGTACAGCACTTAACATAACAGGGTCCTGGCCTCAGTGCTAAGTAACACTTAATAATTTATATGTACGCACACACACACACAACATTCTTTTGTACTTATATAACACCTTCTATCAGAGGACCGCAGCTCTAAGAACACTGTTTAACACTCAGAACATCCCTGTGAAAGAGCGATCATTGTCCCTTTTTACTCATAAGGAACACAAGAACATAAGAACGGCCCTACTGGGTCAGACCAAAGGTCCATCTAGCCCAGCATCCTGTCTGCTGACAGCAGCCAGTGCCAGGTGCCCCGGAGGGAATGAACAGAACAGGGAGCCATCAAGTGATCCATCGCCTCTCACCCATTTCCTGCTTCTGGCAAACGGCAGCTAGGGACACCATCCCTGCCCAATCCCGGCTAATAGCCATTGATGGACCTATCCTCCATGAATTTATGTAGTTCTTTTTTGAATCATGTCATGGTCTTGGCCTTCACAACATCCTTTGGCAAGGAGTTTCACAGGTTGACTTTGCGCTGTGTGAAGAAATACTTCCTTTTATTTGTTTTCAACCTGCTGCCTATTACTTTCATTTGGTGACCCCTAGTTCTCACGTTATGAGTAGTAGTAAACACCACTTCCTTATCTACTTCTCTCCACCAGTCATGATTTTATAGACCTCAATCGTATCTCCTCTTAGCCATCTCTTTTCCAATCTGAGAAATCCCAGTCTTATTAATCTCTCCTCATACGGAAGCCATTCCAGACCCCTAATGGTTTTTGTTGCCCTTCTCTGAATCATTTCCAGTTTCAATATAACCTTTTTAAGATGGGGTGACCAGACCTGCACAGAATATTTGAGATGTGGGCGTACCATGGATTTATACAGGGGCAATATAGAGGAAACTAAGGCACATCAGGTATTTCTACATAGCATTTTGGAGTGAACCTCCCAGCACAGGTCGAGAGACTGGGACTAGAGGGGCTCATGCTAGTGCTCTAAAAGTAGCCATGTCGGTAGCGCTTCAAGGTCGCCGCTTGGGCTCTGAAGCCCCCCGTCCCGCCAGGCTATTTTTTGAGCACTAGAGAGAGAAAGTGACTGAACCAATATCTCCCAGTGAGTCTGGTCGGGGGAAAGGACTCCCAAAACAAATGAGATTTTGCCTTTTGATGCAATGTTGAACTTTTCTGCCAAAAATTGTGATAAAAACTGCATCCCCCCTGCCCACTTCATCTTCATCCAAGTTTTCTGAGAGGGGAAGAAATACGTATATATTTTCCCAACCAGCTCTGCTGCTCAATTCTTTTGACAATCTGACCATAAATGTCACTATGCGAACTACTGGGGTGCTGAGGGCTTGGAAACCTGGCCTGGTGATCTTTTGAAAATCTGTCCCTTCCTAGGGAGCTCCGGATTCTCCCTATCCCATGGTTAACAGCAAATCAGAAGATCCACTGTAGTCCCATTTTGCAGTCAGGACACCTAAGGATCGATTCATTGCTGCCTTGAGGTCCTTTTGCTCCAGCAAGGCTGTCACTGAGGGCCCCGGGAGAAGCTAAGAATCCCACCCCAGACAACAAAATGGCCTCATGCCCAGACACAGAGATGGCTATATCGGTTCTAGGACATTTCCACCACAGACCTCAGGACAGAAGGCATTCCTAGGGAGGCTAAGGGTTGGGCAGGAGTTGAGGACAGAGGAGCAGATTGAGGTGGACGAGGTCAGTGTCCGGAGCAAATCTGCTACCTTGCGATTCTGGAGCTGCATAGCGGTGATTGAAGCAGGCGAACAAGACAAGCCATCCTCTCAGGGCTGCCCTAGCTTGTGCCAGACGCTGGTATAGGCCAAACGAGGGAGGCGACAAGGCTTTCTACTCCTACACGTATGCAGAAATGAATCTGCCCCATCAAGCCCAATGCTGCAAACCTACTGTCCCCTATGTACAGGATACGTTCTGTTAGCTCTAAGCTCAGCCTCTCCAGGATCTTTGTATACTCCATCCAGCCTTCCACATGATCTGCCTGCATCTATCTATTCCTACATAGAGTCCTGATTAAATAATAGGTTTGAAACATCCTGATAAATATTCACCATTAAAAACAAAACAAAATCCAATCTGTTCGGATTAGTCACCGCAAATGGGTTAAGCAGGAGCTTACTGAACATGTTAGACATATGTTCCCAACAGAAATGCACTCTGAGCGTTGCCAATGCTTACACCGAGTCAGAGCCTCATCCAACTAATTTCCAGTTCCTAAGAGTCAGCAACTGATAAATAACCCCGCCTAAAAGAAGCCCTGATTTTTCTTCTTGAATGAAGAGCACGAATTTCACTCAAGTAAAACAAATGAATCGGCCGAGGCAGGGGCATCCTGTTATGGAAATCAGATCAATTTTATAATCCCCAGGATAGGGGTTATGGCCTCGTTATCTCTCTTCCATTACTTTCTCTGGCTCCATTTTAGCGGATCTGTGTGGAATGACTGAAATGGCCACTTTGATTTTCCTTTGTGCTCCACTCGGACTCATTCGTTCACTGCTCAAACTTATTAATAGCCAGTTCATACGTCCACATGTGTATCCGTCCCCTCCCTCTCTCTGTGGTTAATATTCAGTTTGGAATGCTAGAGACATCTGGGGCTGCTGGGGGCTCTGTAAACTCAACACAAGGGGGAGGGATAGTTCAATAGTTTGAGCAGTGGCCTGCTTAAACCCAGGGTTGGGAGTTCAATCCTTGAGGGGGCCGTTTAGGGATATGGGGCAAAAATCTGTTGGATGATTTAATTGGGGATTGCTTTGAGCAGGGAGTTGGACGAGATGATCTCCTGAGGTCCTTTCCAGCCCTGATAGTCTATGATTCTAACATTGTATGCACAAACTCTAATCCCATTGCAAGATCTGTTAAATGGGATAAATCACACACTTTTAATAATAAATTAATTGGCTAATTATAATACACTACAATATATAGCAATGATTGTGCTGATCATATATATTACTCATTTGAATTTACTGTCAATATAATCATGGGGAGTGAAGGTGAAAGAGAAAACGTGCTTTTCATCTGGAAAAAAAATCCCCCGCCAGGGTTTTTGAGCATCTTGAAATAATACCAAGTCACGATTTGTGAGATCTTTAAAGTTCAGTGCATGGTCTCACCATTCCCGTTGAAACATTTATTATTTCTATGTTACAGTGGCACCTACAGGATCCAATTCACATCTAGGCCCTATTGTGCTAAATGCTATCCAAACACATAATAAGAGAGAGTTCCTGTCCTGAAGGGTTTAAAGTCTAAAGAGACAGGATTATAATCCCCATTTCGCAGAGAGGAAACTGAGGCACACAAATTATTATTTGCCCAAGTTCACAACTGAGGTATGCTGCAGAGCCAGGCCTTGAATCTAGATTTTCTGAGTCACCCTCCAGTGCCTTTATTACGAAGCCACCCCTCCTCTTGCACTGAGCCCTATTGGCACACCATATCCATTTTTGACATGCAGATTTTACGTGATTGACTAGAAATGAATCTCTATTTAATCCTATCCAATATTCCCCCACCGCCACCCCCAGTTTAAGGAGCGACTGACTTGTTCTCCCCTTATAAGTGAGTTTATTACAGCTATGCAACTATACTATTATGGTCAGTTTTTCCTCCCTCCTCTCCTAATGATGACAAATTTCAGCACTGGCTTGGGAATGTCCAATAACTTTTTAGCTGCCCCTCTCCCCACAATAACTTTCATTTAAATGGGAATTTAGTGCTGGTGTAAGGTGCTCAAATTTCATCCCTGAAGATTGAAGCCTTCTCTTTAACCACAGAGGAATGCACAATTCCTCTCCGTACAATGCCCTCCCTATTTTGCCCCCCTCCCGGACCACGAGGAGGACATCTATCTACGGCTTTTCTATAGCTTCTTTCACCATGTTACCTATGCACGGAGTTTGCAAAGCGTATGAATAAACAGATATTTAATGCTTCATGTTTATTCAAGGCTACCAGAAAATGTGAAGACTGTAGTGGTGAATTTTGTGAGGCGGAGACAGGACTGAGACCACCCATTCAAGTCAGCAAAATACCGAGAGATGACAACTCTATTCACCCAGCCTGGCCTGGATTCTACCCAGTGATCTCTAGAGGCAAAAAGCTCCCTTGCCAATCTCTCGCCTTGTACAGTTGTTCCCAGTTCATCAAACCCCCTATGGCACAGAACTGTAGTTTATGCCTTATATATGTGGTTTCTAATATTAGTTTCAGTCAGTTTTCGGGACCAAAATATTCAAGCCAGTTCAGAAGTACAACTGTAAAAAGACAAGCATTGTGAAACCCCTCTGTAGTCGAGAAGGAACTGAGTACTGACTGATATGTTACAGAACTCATGTCATGCAAGCATTATAGAAGTTTAGTCACTAACTTCCATCAGAGAGAACAATCAAAATCATGGGGGCTGTGGAAGAATGAATTTTAAATGACAGATGCCATCAAAGAAACCTACTGCACCATCCAAAAGGGAGACACGTAACTCGCATAAATCTGCGGTGAGAGATCTCCTCTTACCCACTTCGCAACAGAATCAATAGACTCCTCAGCTTCATACATGCCAAAAATAAGGGTTTTAAGGTTTGAATTACTTTAACTTCAGCCTTTGCAGCCGTGAGCCAAAGCCAAGTTTATAATCTGCAGATTTTTTAGGGTCACTGCTAACCTCCTGGTGGGGAGAGCGAAAGGACGGAAATTACACTCACGACGGAGGAGCGTTTTCCAACACTCAGCACCTCCATCTTCAAAGCATTTTGCAAACACTAATTAATTAAAGCCTCACAACAGCTGTGTGAGGCAGCCAAGTATTACTACTATTGCCGTGGTTCAGAGGCAGAGCTTGCTCAGGTAGTAGGTGACTTTCCCATGGCCATATAAGGGGACATTTTCAGAGCTATAATTAAAATTCAGGGGGTTCTAGCTGCTGGTGTGATAGCCAGAGCGCTAGCATATGATCCTTCCTTCTGTGGCACCTTTTCAGTACTAGCTGAAGCAGCCCAGTCACTTTCATGGAGCCCATGCAATTAAAGAGGGATTGAAGAACATACCCATGCTCAGATCCTGATTCCTCCCACCTCCCCTATCTGCAGAAGACAAGCATTGTGAAACCCCTCTGTAGTTGAGAAGGAACTGAGTACTGACTGATATGCTGACCAGGGACCCAAACCTTCATCAATTACCTTAGTCTACTTCTTCCTCGCAAAGCCCCTCGTTAAGATCCTTCTGTTCTCACAGTATATTTGCGCATGGAGCCGGCGGCGTGATTTGCAGCTGAAGGAGACAAACTCGCTCTCATCAAGCTAGCGTGCTAAAAATAGCGTGTAGTCATGGCAGTGAGAGCTGAGGGACGGGTTGGCCACTTGAGCGCGTATGTAGGGTCTTTGAAAGGCATGAACACAGGGCAGGTAGCCGGTCCTGCCAGGTGCGCTGCTGTGCCTACTGTCTATTTTTAGCATGCTAGCTTGAGCTGGCAAGAGTATGTCTCCTGGAGCTAGGAACCAAACTCCCATCTCCAAGTGTAAACACACCCTTAGTTCCCTCACGCTCACCCACCATGGGCTCTGCTTACCTAAGCTAAGAAGCATCCCTGCACACTTCTCCCATTGGGCCCCTTACCACAAGCCTACAACACAGGGTCTTCCTTCCTTCCCTACTGCCAAAAGCCTGCCTCTGCTCCTCTAAGAGGCTCCTCCTCAAGCCCAGAGAGTTGGTATTTGGGAGTCAGGTCAGCTGGAGGCACATGTTCAGAGGTTTCGGCAGCAGGGAGACGTGGTGGATCAGGTCATCTGCTAGACAAGAGAATCAATCTACCCGGTCTTCCTGCTGTATGAAATCCTCTCCAGCGCCTCCATTAGTACTCTCTCCGACCGGCCTCCAAACATCTGGTTTCTAAATCTCCTGTACCGAGGAGGCAGAATCTCCTCGGCTCTTCTTTCAGCTCTAACTCTGACACTGGAGCAGTCCCGTAACCTCCGCCCCCGCTCCCTCCCTGCAATGGCGCTCATCCTTACCTGCCTCAGGGATGTCGTGGCGACAAATGGCGAGATTTTCTGCAGAGTGACTGGAAGATGGAAAGTGCTATAGAGTGCTCAAGTATTCTTGGTCTCACCATGGTACGTAAACGCCCCACAGTGTTAGGTGCCGTACAAACACATTGTAAGAAAGAGTAGATGACCCCAAGAGTGTACAATGTAAATAGACAAGATGAACAAAGACTATTACCTCTATTTTAGAGATGGGGAATTGAAGCCCAGAAAAATTAAGTGACTTAAGATCACACAGGGAGTCTGTAAGCAGGTCTCTGGAGGAACCGAGGTCAGATCTCCAAAGTCCTAGTTCAGTGCCTTAACCTCAAGACCATTCTCCCTCTCTCTCTCTCTCTCTGTCTTGCGCGCGCGCATTATTTATGCCTTATCTTTGAAACTGTAACATCACAGCTCTTCTTTATTTATTTAGCAATGGTGCTTCCCAATTACTATTCCATCTGCTCCTTGGCTTGTTCATTCACGTCGGCGTTGCAGTCACCTTCTGAACTCCTCTAGATTGGACGGTTCTGCCCTGACAGGCTCTGGTTTTCAGAAACAGCCAGTCTCAAGTTAAGAATTCAGAGAACTAATTATGGAGGGATCAGAAGGGCAAAGGACCATGTGCACAGTCACAAGCAATTCTCTGTCAAACAGTAAAGGGCTACTGCAAGTCATCACTCTATTACTGACAGCCTATTTACAGCCACTCACAAGGAAGGATGGGCCCCACCGCTGTTAAATCCACGTTGTGATCCAAGCGCCTCCCAACTCCTGATCTGGGGGTTTTGGTTCTGCCACTTAGAGAGTGAAGTTCAGGTCCAGATCTGGGGCTGGGGCATGAATCTTTATGAGATATTACTGAAACTATTGTAAAGCAATGGAGAATCAAGCCTTTTGGTTCACACCCCCAACCTAGCATCCGAAGCGCCGGGGCGTTAGGATCCAGGGATTTGATTTGGTCGCAATTTGTGTGTAAAAGCTTAACCGATGGGATGCAGACACATTAACCCTGGAGTAACTCAGGGCAGGATGAATTTGGATTGACGTTAGCCCGTTAAAATCTGGGAATGGCGACATTGCACCGATGCAGCTATTTCCCAGGTCCTTCTCCACATCAAGAGCGGGATTGCTCGTGAGAAATCCCTGCTTTTTCAGACTGAAGGTGTATGTCCTCTGTTCCTGGCTGGTAAAATCAAGTAATGCTAATTGCAGCTGAGCCCATGAGGAAGTGGCCATTTAAAATAAGCCCCCTTCCCTCTCCTGATCACTAAAAATCAGAATCAGAGACTTCGCTTCACTCCTGCCCCAGCCGTACATTCAAAGGAGGAAGTTCCTACAGGGCTAATATCCAGCTGGCATTCTGGTGCCAGTGAAAAGAGTTTTATTAGGCAGCTGGTGCGCTGTGGCTGCTTCTAGCAAAATCACCCTGCAAAACGTTATGGGGCCATCCACAAATAAACAGCAAGGAGATGAGAGGAGGCAGGATAGTCAGAGCTGAAAAAGAGAGTAAGCACGTATGCTGCAAATCGGGAATAGATAGGGACACTGGAATTGCCACTTGGACTGTCTGGTCCAAACCTGTCTGGTTATTATATCTACCTATCACTTCTCATGTTATACTTAAGTTGTACATCCATTTTGCTAGAGGTCTGTACAGCTCCTAGCAAAGTAGGGCTTGTAGTACAAAATACAGATACTAAATAAAAAGAATTAATAATTGTTGATGGGCTCTTGAAGCAACTAAGCCAGAGAGTCAGCATTCCAAGGGAACATTGCGGAGGAATGAAAGAATTGGGGGATCGCCTGATTCGCCCACGAGTCTCTAAAGCGTAAGTTATTTCAAGCCACATTTTGAAGCGCATGTATTTCATTGTTACCTGCTGTACGCAGCTGTTTTCTCTATTCCTCACAAGTCTCTCCTTTGATCGGTTATATTGCTCCCCATCCCTTTCAGTAAGAAGCAATAAACTCACTTAATGTGACAAAGGTGCCAGAGTTAGTCCGCAAAGAGGCTCGCCGAAGACTAACAAATGTTCTCAGCCTTCACCTATGTTGTCCAGCGTATCACATGAATTTGCACCATCAATTGCCCAGCGCCCTAGATGGATGGCAGGTATCTTTCCCGAAAGAAATGCTCTTCTGAAATATTCCTGACAGTGTACAGCAACCCAGAATCACAGCGCTGATGGAAAAGACTTGTTAGAGCAGGTCACCTGATCCATCTCTCTGTAAGTACATGTCGATAGCATGCTTTTCAGCCATTTCTGTCCCATTTAATTTTAAAATGTTCCATGTCATTGGACTCCAGCTACTTTCCTTGGGAGACTATTGCAGGTCTCAACTCTGGGACATCTTCCTGGTATTCAGCCTAGCTCCTTAGTTTATTTTCCTCTCACGACTCCTATCTTGGTTCCACTTCACCCTACCCCACAAGTTACCTGGTATTTACCACCCCCAGAGATTAGGCTTTGTCTACACTGGAACCTGAACGACATAACTTTTGTTATGAAACACACTCCCTCATCCCATTCCCGAACAACAAAAGTTTTGCACATGAAAAGCGCCGGTGCCAACAGCCTCATTGTTTTTCAAGGAATAACAAGTCTCCTACTCCCTTTTAGAGTGAAATTCACCCTTGTGCAAAAGGCTAGCACCATGTCTACACACCATTTAAGTCCCACTTAAACCTTCAAAATAAAAACTGAAGGGGTGCTGTAGCAAGGCGGTGTGGTGCCCAACCGCCCCGCAGAGGGACGAGCTTCCTCAGAGGCAAAAGGGGGCGGAGCTGGAGAAACCTGCGCTCCTCCCCCAGAGGTCAGCCGGCCGACCCGGAAGTATAAAAGCTCGGCCCCGGAGCTCACTTCGGAGGGAGCCAGCGGAGGAGCCAGAGGCCACAACCAGAGCTCCTGAACGGGAAGCCCCGGTGACCCCGCCGGAGCCTGGGAACTGGCCGAGCCTGCCCTGCGCCCGCTACCCGGAGGAAGAGGGACCGAGCCGACCCCGTCCATGCTACCCCGAGGAGCCTCCCAGTCTGCCCTGCGCCCGCTACCCGGAGGAAGAGGGACCGAGCCTACCCAGTCCAGGCTACCCCGAGGAGCTGCCGCCTCTGCCTCCAGACAGCGACTCGGAGGAGCCCATGGAGGTCACCGCGCCTCCCCAGGTACCCTTTGAGGGGGAGTTAGGAAGTGGCCCGGGGAATGAGTCTGAACCTATGTCAGTGTGTTGCGGTCAGGATCCCCACTGACTGCAGCAGGTCTGTTACCGCTGCTAGGGCCCCGGGCCGGGATGCAGTGGAGCGGGTGGGCCTGCGTCCCCCCTGCCACCCTTAACCGTGGGTGGCAGTCTCCCCCTCAGCCAGACGCCATTGCTAGCTGTCTGGCACCGCTCAGCCCCTGCTTGAGGGTCTGAGCTCTGACTTCACCGGTGCGTTCGTTGCCCTGCCCTGCCTCAGGGCCTGGGCCCTTCAAACTGTTGCTGCTCAGCCCCTGCTTGAGGGTCTGGGCTCTGACTTTACCCTGCGGTTGTCGCCCCGCCCTGCCTCAGGGCCTGGGCTTCTCAACTTGTTGCTGCTCAGCCCCTGCTTGAGGGACTGAGCTCGGACTTTACCTGTGTGTGTGTTGCCCGCCCTGCTTTCGGGCCAGGGCGTGCTGAACCGGTGCTGCTCAGGCCAGGCTGAGCGCTTGGGCCCCGGGCCCGGGTATTCCCCAACCCGGCTGAGGGGTGTGTAGCGAGGCGATGTGGTGCCCAACCGCCCCGCAGAGGGACGAACCCCAGTGGTGACCCCCTACACGTGCACAGACTTTGTGCACAGGGATGAATTTCAACCTTGGACTGTACACGTCTCAGGGCCAAGACAGTCTTCATCTTTTCATCTTGTGCAGCGTCGAACACATTGGTTGGGGTCATCACCTCAGCTGGTGTAAATCTGTGGAGAGCTCTGTTGATTTGCACCAGTTGAATATCTAATCCATTGATGTCACTAAATAAAATAAGAACATATTCTCCTTATTATTTATGTCCTTTCACAGCGCAACAAATAGTTCTAGTCAATGACATATTTGGTAAAATGCTTCGTCCCATTGAAGTCAATGGCAAATTTCTCACGACATGACTAAGAGTTGAACTGGGCTCTGAGTGGCTAACAAGACACATAAAGCTTCTCAAACGGAAGTGGTAGAAGATCTATTGATCTGATCACTTTAACTGGACTGGAGAAAGCTCCATAAAGAAATAGCAAGGCAATTAGAGGAGGGAGGATGGGCTGAGCTGAAAGAAGAACATGGAAGAGAGTGAGTAAGTATGTAATAAATTGGAAAAGATAACAACATTGGCATTGCCCACCCTGGATCAGAGCAGTGAGCCATCTGGTCCAATATCTGGTACTAACTACTTCAGAAGAAGTTCAAGAAAACTGCACTAGGAAACTATGGAATAACCTTCTCCCATGGAAAGTTTCTTCTTAACACCCACTCATTAGAAGATGGTCCATGATTTGAAACAGGAGAGTTTATCTCTCATCCCAACTTTTCAGCCGGTGGCTTTTTTACTCTTTACAACACAACTCTGAATATTCTTATTATCTGCATAAACTGAGAGGTTAGAAAGACCTTTAGGATCTCATCTTTCTCTGGCATCTCTTCAGTAGCAGAAAAATAAAAGAGGAGAATGAAAAACAAAGGGTGAGAAAAATCAGTGCAAACTCTGGACTTATCCAAATGGGACAGCTTCTGCTTTGAGACGTACTTCATTTTCTACTGAGCGCTAGAGCTAGACCGGAAATATTTTATATTTTGCAGGAAATACCATGATTTTGGATTTTTTTTTCTGTTTCAGAATGGAATGAAACCAAAACCAATTGAGATTTCTTGCAAAACAAAATTCAAAGGAGGTGGCAGGGAGGAATATTTAGGGTCAATCAAAATCTTTCATTCCAATTTTGAATTTAGTATAAGGTGATTCAGATATTTAGATAACCAGAGTGCTCAGCACTAACTGGGAAAATAAGTCATGTCTGAAACCATGCTAGCTACAACCATTTTAACATGACTCGCTACCTAATGTAGTCACAGTTGAACAGTTTTAAAACTATCTCAGCTGATTCAGGTCAATTCTAGGCCTGCTATGTTTTTAAAGGTGTAAAACTCTGTCTACATGAGGCGCAAAGCCATGCTTAAAATGGTTTTAACTAACACGTTCTCACATAGCGCTTATTTTCCTAATCTAGACATCGTCCTGAAAGAGAAAAAAATTCTCTCATCCCTAATGATTATAATTTCTCTGAACCAAGTTCTTCATCGGGAACACTGCAGGCCTGACACATCGTACCAGTCGAGTGATTTCTTTCCCTTTTTATCCAAGAAAGACAAAATTTTTATTCAGAGGCAGAGACGCACGAGGTGACTGCAGCTGAAAGAACCGCTAGCTAAAACAGGATATTGCCAATCACGACACAGCTCCTTCGTATGGTTTGGGCAATACAGATTAATCTTCCTCTAGATGACATTCCACAACTGTCTTACAGGCTTTTAATCTTTTGAAGCAAGAGTGATGTCTATGTGCTGACATATTATTGGGTTTTAAAAAGATCAAGGGCTTTTTTTTTTCTTGGTAGGGAGATGTCCCCAACTTTCTGCTGGATTTGTGATTAAGGTGCCTCTCCACGTCAGATGATTGTGAATCATCTCTCAATTCATCCGGCACTTCTTCTGCTGCATTGCAAAGCATGCTAGCAGATTGGGCGAATGCAGAGGGGGCTGTCCTGAGAATCAGGAGACCTAGCCGCTATTCTGTACTCTGCCTCTGAACTTCTGCGTCACCCTTGGGCATGCTCCTTCAACTTTCTGTGCCTCTGTTTCCCCTCTCACCTTTGCCTGTTTAGATTGTGAACTCTTCACCAGAGGGACTTCCTCTCTCTGAGTCTCTATAGGTATATCTACACTACATTCTAAACCCAAGTCTATGGGACCCAGGCTTGTAAACTCAAAGATCCCAAGCCTACATCTGATGTACACACTGCACTGTAAACCAGGGCTTACAATTGTTGGACTCAGGACTCATTGCTGTGCTGACGCATCCATACAGACTTTCTGACTCGGGTCTGCGGCTGGAGCTGCGTCCACACTGCAAAATGGTAGAGCTTGGATCTGAGTCACAGAGGGATTTGGGCTCTAACCCTTTCGCATGCAGAGTCTTGAGTGCTTGCTGACCCGAGTCAGATTAATTCTCGTGTGGACGGAAGCAAGGTATGGGCTTAAACTTGAGTCAGAGCCTGGGCTAAGTATACAGTGTAGACATACCCTATGTTGCCTAGCACAGTTGGAACCCCAAATGGGTCCTCTAGGTGTTACCCAAGAGAAATAACAGCCTGCTGACTGAAGGCTGAGCTCGTCTGCACCTCCAACATTTGCTACATGTGACCAGAGATTGCCAATCTCTGCCATATTTTGCGTACTAAAGACAAACGCAATCCAGTGGATTGGGCAAGAGGCTAGAATTCAGGAAGTTCTCTCCCCACTTCTGTCACTACCTTCTTGTTTAGCCTTCGACAAATCACGTTGCCTTTCAGTGCCTGCGTTCTCTTTCCCACTCTTTGTATGCCATGCCTATTTAGAGTGCACGCTCTCTGGGACGCAGGCCATCTCTCATGGCATCTGGCAGAGTGGGATGCAACTCTTATTTGGAATCTCTAGGTGCTACTGTCGCACAAATAAATAATAGTAATAGAGGCCAATGCTTTGCCTTCCATTCCTCCTGGCAGCCCATCCCCGCTGCTCCAAGAGGATTTCAGCCACATCAAAACCTGCCCCACGTTTTAACCAATAATACGACCTAGCTCTTACATAGCATTCTTGACCCATGGACTTCAAAGGGCTCAACCAAAGGGGCAGAGGGTCAGTATCATTAGCTCCATTTTATTGATGGAGGCATTCACTGTACATGCGAGGTTTGACTGCAGGACACCTCATCCATGAGCCAGTTTTGATCGAGAAGGGTAAAATAACTCGCCAAAGGTCATCCGGCAGCAGGACTGGGAATAGAACCCAAGTCCAAGGCTCTATCCACTAGAGAACACCGCTTCTCTAGGACTTCTCTATATAGGGCACAAGACAGTATAGAATTTGAGTCAATATTCTTTGCAAGTTAAAAGTTTTGCTCAAGCGACATCTCTTCCAAGGAAACCAGAATCCCCTGGCGTACCACCTAACAAATGACAGAGTGCTCACTCTCCCTCTCTCTCTCTCTCTCAAAAAAAAAATTCTGATCCATGTCAGAAAGCCCACGGTATTCTGTTTTAAATCTCTCTCTTTGACAGACAGTGGATTAAACAGAAAATGAGTTACATCTCCCAGAACCATATAAATGGAAGTTCCATACTGCAAGGTAGCGTGACAAATAGCTGCTGGTATAGAAGAATAAAAATAAACCATATCTGAGATCAGGGCAGACATCAGTGCTTGTATCTGCCATGAAAATCATCTCTAAACCTTTGGATAAGAATTTGAAGCGCATCGCCTCACTGACATAAAAACTGTGAAGCTCTCAGAAAGGAAAAGAACAACGATAAAAAACGGTGAACATACGGTACATGGAAAATAGACCCTGGTTCTAGCCATTCTGCTCAAGTGACTAAGGAAAGGAGGGGATGATTTGGGCGGTTCTGATCTGGAAATAACCAGGAAACACGTTAAACCTAAGAAGAGTGGCTGAGCTGCGTTTGCGGGAGGATATTTCTAACGGGCAGCCTGGGGGTCATTAAAATAGTTCAAACCTATGCACCATATTTATATGGAATTTTTCAGAGGGAGAGACGGAATTATTTTGTCTCACGTTGCAAAAGTGATTCAGTGTAAGAATCCAGTAGTGACACTTAGCTCATATACAATAATTTTCACCCAGATATTTCAAAACACTTTAGAAAAAGGAGATAAATAACATTACCTCCATTTTACAGATGAAGAAACTGAGGAACGGAGCAGTGAAAGGTCTGGCCCAGCAGCAGTCACAGGATTAGAACCTAGATCTCCAGAGTGCCAGACAGTGGCCCACCTATGAGGCCTCCATGAATGTTTGTGCACCCCCACTGTTCATTGTATGATTCAGTCCCCTCTTTGCCTGGTCTACAGAGGACAAGAGTCTGTTACAATGCCCGCTAAGGAACCTCTATAGTTCATAAGTTTAGCTCTGAAGGTCCCTGGTCTGTTGGCCAAAATGGCAGCTGTCACACTTGCTTCTCAGTCAATATGTGTATAGGATTTTAAGCCATTTTCTCTCACCCTCTTAGAGGAGCGAAGACCAGGGAGCAGGACTCGGAATTTGATTTGTTACGTGACGTCGTGAACGTACCATCCAGAATCGGATTTTCAGAAACGCTGAGCCCCCCACAGGTCCCACGGAAAACAATGAGAATTGTGGGTGCTCTTCCCCTCCTTGGGATCTGGCCATGCTTTCAATCCCAGCTCTCTACCTACGACTCTCTCCATTTGTGATGGCCATGCCTCATCCTCTTTTAATCCCCTCTACTGAAGCATCCCTCACCTCCTCCTCCTCTTATTCCATGTTCTTTCTTCTGCAAAGTCTTCGGGGTAGCTCATCATTGCTATTATTTCTCCGATGATGCTAGCCAACCCATTCCCTCTAGAGTCAGGGAATCAAACTTTGAAACAATTTCAATGTCCTATTTTCAAGTGAATGCCGACTTGAACGGTTCACAGGTCTCTTCCTGGCCCTGTGCCTGGGGGATGAACTACACCCTTTCTAAAGAACAAAGCCTCATAAGTCATCATCTAAGACTCCGGTATTTATTTTTCTTCCCTGACCTTTTATAAGAAGCTTCTGAGCATTTTATTCATCAGAATCCTAAAACTAACCCCACAAGAGTAACGGTATTTATTCATTAAGCAAATCCTCCAGTTATTTATACCACAATAGCATCTTTTGGGCCCAGAAACCAGAACCCCAGGCAGAGTCAGCTCCCGCCCTAAAGAGTGTAAACAGATAAGATAGACAAAAGATTGGCTGGGAAACAGAGGCTCAGAAAAGTGAGCGATTCGCCCAAGGTTACACACAGGCCGGTGGCTGAATTGGTACTAAAATGCAGGTCTCCCGAGGTCCAATCCAGTGTCCTAGACTTTAGGCCAAGATTTTCAAAAGCAGCTAGAGATTTTGGGTGCCCAACTTGAGAATCTCGGAGAAAGCATTGAGCACTAACCTGAAAATCAGGTTCCTTTCAGGCATCTGAAATTGGACACCTCCCTACCCACAAATCACTGGTTACTTAAGGAAAAACCATCACTTTAAATGTAATTTACAAATGGTCTGTGAGGAACAGACAACACAGGAACTATAGGAAAGCTCATTGTTTTAGGGTTTGGTTGTTTGTTCTAAAAAGGCAGGTTTCTGGTGCAGAGTGCAACATAACATACTGTACATCAGCACAATGGGCTTTATCACTGCATCACACCCCTGGAAAAATCTTCCTTTTCTTATTCCATGTCAACTTCCTCCTCTTAATCTTCTCTGACAGGTGCTAGCTGAATGCAGGAACAGGACAGCAGCGCTTCCACCACTGGGAAGATCCATCACAAACACTGTCAGTCTTCCAGTGGTGTGACTTTTCACACCCTGTTTGCGGCCACTCCAGACCTTATCCTGTGCTTTTGAGACCTGATCCTGACAGGTGCCGGACGTGCTCCATTCCCACTGATCTCCTGCCTAGTCCGGCAGAGTCACACAGCTGAAGTCTGTCTCTCTTCACTTGGACATACCTAACATGTAGAACTTCTGTAAAATTACCTGCCTGTGTGCGCTTTTATATCACCCACACAGACCGTGCTGAGTACTGCTGTCTGCATTGCAGGTACACATTGCTTCCTATCTGGCCTATTTGAGCTCTTGCAAAGAGTTACCCGCCTGTGAAAATTCCAGTGTTTTCTTCCTCCCTCTTCACATCGCTATTGTGATCCTTATCTTACAGATGGGTAAACTGAGGCAGAGAGCTATGAGTGATTTTTTTCCCCAGAATTGCTGAGCGCCCAGTGCCTGAAGCCAATGGAAGCTACGAACCTCTGAAAATTAGACCATGAGTAACTAGGCCAAATGCAAGTTAGAGCCAGGAATAGAAGCCAGGAGCTCTGGCTGACAATTCCTGAAGGTAACCACCACCTCCCATGTACGCACTACAACAGGTCACCGTCTTCCTCACTATAAATGAATCACAAAGCCAAAATCACTCAGCCATTTGGAGTTATCCAGAGTACAGAGATGGTGATAACCCAGTCACACGCCTCAGGACATGTGGTCTAGTGCATTGGAGAGTTTGCTTTCCACTGAATAATTAGCTATTGTTAACTGCCAAAGGGAGGAGACAGGCCTCAGGGGCACGTTTGGATCCCCTATTGCAAGCCCTCTATTGCTCATTCTTCTCCCTTGTTGCACACTCTCTTCCCCCGGCCCCATTGCGAGTGGATAGAAATCCCAGGGCTGCTCGTGCTGGAGCTAGTAATACAGTGGGGATGGACCAGCGCCTGTTGCAACAGTTCATCAGATACTACTCCCATCACTTTGTGTTGGTAAATTCTCTCTCTCACACACACACAGACACACAGTAGCTGGGAATTTTGTTTTGCAGAGTGATTACTCTCACTCCAGTTCGGCTAGCTCGAGCGAGCGTACTCTCGTAAGTCAACTGTTGCAAACATGGCACCTTCTTACAGCCCACTGAACTCCAGCCGAAGTGAGAGAGAATCAGCCCCACCTTGATTATTTGTAGTGAAAGGGAAGCCTGTACTATGCAGGTGACTTGGAAGGAGCAAGCGGTGTGGGTAAAAAGGGAGACATCCAAAAGCGAAAACCTGCTCTCCTAGCGTCTCTCATAAGATCCCTGATCGAGATTGGCATGGCCATAGGCGCCAACGCTGTGGGTTCTCCAAGGCTGGAGCACCCCTGGAAAAAACATTAATGGGTGTTTAGCACCCACCGGCAGCCAGCTCCCCCACATCTCCCACCCGCAAGGAGCTCAAGTTACTTGAAATAATACTGGGGCTGCTTTGGCAGCATACAAGGAGACAAAGGAACAGCAAAAGGCTGGGGGAGAATTCCTCCAGCGAAGAAGCAGTCCACAGTTAACACAAGCATTTCTATGCTATCCCTCCTCGGAGGGACCCCAAAGGAGAATGTACGAGGGGTAGGAGGAGGCAGGGTTGTAGTGCTCAGTGCTACGGGGATTCGGGATTACAAAGTATTGCACAGAGCGACAAGGTCTGTGATTGGACCAACATCTGTTGATAAAAGACGCAAGCTTTTGTGCTACACAGAGAACTTCTTCAATTATCCTATAGGCAGACTGGGCAAAGCTGCCATGAAGGAGAAACTGCAGGTCATTTTTGCCCCCACAACAGCTCAGAAAGCTGGGTTGCACATCTTTATTCCCCCTCTTTCTGGGCTGGGCCTCCCAGGAGTCACAGCACAGAAGCTAGCCTGTGTGTTGTGCAGTGAATAGCACCCCTCCAGTGCGCTGTAGCACAGCATTTACACATACAGTGTGCAATTACAAATCGCTTCCACAGTTGCAAGGCAGCTCCAAAAATCATTTCCTAAAAGCTACCTTTCCAATCACTGAAGCAACCTAAAATACCTAACGTGTTCTTAGTTGTTTGACACTTTGGCATACTTTACACGCTAGCAAACCGAAACCTTTGTCACCAATAAGCCAAGATTCTTGGCGTGAATGGGCTTGTCTTAATCCCTCAAATAGTACTTCTGTTCTTATTTTCTTTCCTGGAGAACATGCTGCCCTAGTAAACCTCTGATCCTTTCCAGTCACAAAAATATATATTTTTGGTGTTTTACCAAATATATATATAAATATATTTGGTAAAACACCAATATAGGTACCAATCTCACCACAACTACAGAAGTAAAAATGCTGCCATGCTGCATGCTGCTATTCATCTTGGTAGAGGACACTAAATGGAATTTCAAACACGCAGCCAAATCAGTTTACTGAACTGCGGACCCTCACCCCATATGGCAAAATAGTCACAATGGCCTTGGTTCAGGAAAGCATTTAAGCTTGTGCTTAAGTCTCCTTGACTTCACTGAGATTTTAGCACATTTCAGTTCTTTTCCAAATAGGGATGTTTTCCTGAATTGGGGCCAATCAGCTGACTTCATTGCTGCACAGAACCAGGACTAGTGCAATTATAGCGAAAGAAGAAGATTGCCCCTCGTCTAGTCAACCTCATTGCCAAGCAGTAATTAGGATGCATCACTTGCTATATCCACTCTGAGGCTTGCAGCCTTAAGGAACTGTCACAGACTCAACAAGATCGCTTGTGCGTACGCCTTGGTCTACAGTGGGCGGGGAAGGATAGACTTAAGGTACGCAACTTCAGCTATGGGAACAGCGTAGCTGAAGTCGACGTATTTAGGTCGACTTACCGCGGCACCTTCACGGTGCTGAGTTGACTGCTGCCGCTCCCCCGTCCACTCCGCCTGCGCCTCTCGCGGCGGCGGAGTACCGGAGTCGACGGGAGAGCGCTCGGAATCAATTTATCGCGTCTAGACTAGACACGATAAATCAGCCCTTGAAAGATCGATTGAAACCTGCCGATCTGGCATTTAGTGTAGACCTGCCCTAAGTGTTTGGTAACAATGGGGATGTGTGGTCTGTTGATGGATTCTTGGAGACCTGAATAAGTTTTGCATTTTCAGTCCAGTCCCCAATGCATACACAAGCACAACACCCTTTAGGAGAAGACTTTAGTGCCTGGCTCCAGGATTCCAATGGGGCTACTCCCAAAGTATGAAACTGCCCAATGTGAGTAAGAGTGGCAGGACCCGAATGACTGGCAAGCTTGTTAGCAAACCGAGGAGAGACGTGTCCACACGGGTTAAAATTTCCCTTCAGCCCAGTCAGAACCGAAGCACATTAGGCCAATGCCTCTGGTGCGTGTCTGTGTCTGGCTTTTAAAAAACAAACAAACAAAATAAAAACAGCCGGGATTTTGGCTGCCTGACAGGATGCTATAGGGTATCAAGAATTGCTCCGGTCTGTACTAGTTCTTAGGAGAAAAGATCCAACTTCAGGGCCCAGGGCTCTTCATCTGGCTCCACTCATAAGCACTAAAGGCCAGATCCTCAGCTGGCGTAAATCGGTCCAGCTCCATTGACTTACATGAGTTTATTCCAGCTCTGGCTCTGGCCCTCAATTCATACAAAAAAACATTAAAGGCAACACATCAGTTGAATTACTTCTCATTGAATTAGTCTCTTTAAAATGTAATATCGATTTAAACTAACAACGTCTGGTGAGCATCTACTTCATTACTGCTCCTTTTCAATTTTGGAGCCTAGCTTTTAAGAAAAAAATCTTATGATATTAAATTTTCTTTAATAGCATAACGTTAGTGGAAACAAAGCGTTTCCTGATAATCATCTACTACTTCAGAAAAAAAATAGCTACCCTATGATCTTTATTTTCACTGGAGATTCCAATTCCATTAACACTTCCGCTTAGCTATTTTAGTTTGAAAATACAGCGGCAGCACAGAGAAGGATCTCAGCTATTTCTTTAGCTTTCAGGGATTTGTGGTTAAAGCATTAGACTGGGACTCAGGAGATCTGGATTGTAATTCTGGCTGAATCACAGACCACCCATGTGACCTCAGCAAGTCATTAATCTTTTTTGTGACTCGGTTCCCCATATGTCAAATGGGGAAAATAACACTTTTTTTTAAAACCTCACAAGGGTTTGGGGACAATACGTTCAAGCATTTGTGGAGTGCTTAAATATTGCTACTGCCCTCATTATGG
This sequence comes from Dermatemys mawii, assembly GCA_007922305.1. Lineage (NCBI taxonomy): Eukaryota > Metazoa > Chordata > Testudines > Dermatemydidae > Dermatemys > Dermatemys mawii. The sequence goes on from ML677387.1 coordinate 7,544,466, forward strand.
TAGAATCTGAGTAGTTAGCTAGTTACCATGTCACTTAGATGACCAATCACATACCACAAGTAGTCAAAGATTCGGATTCTGCTACCCTTATTCCATGTGAATCCCAAGGCTTCAGTGGGACAACATGAAGGATAAATAGCTGCCGACCATAAATAAGGGCGAGGAAATTTGTTGTAAGGGGAACAACTCTGTAAGTGTAAAGGCTATAGACTATGACCCAAAGAGAGCTGGGTCAGAACAACCTAGAGGATGAAATTTGTTCACAAATTAAATAGGCAAACACATGCAAACAACAAATGCATTCACAGAAGCCAAGATAAGTTCCTGGACAGAACAAAAATTACTAAGACGCTGACTGTTTTATTTGCAACAAATCATCTGATCACTTCGAGGAAGATCCTAGTCCAACTGAAATAAATCGGAGTTTTGTCATTGATGTCAGCGGGGCCCAAAATTTACCGTCAGCATATATCATATTGCAAAAAAAAATATGTTACAGGTGAGAGATTAAGAGCATGAGCATTAAGAAACAAATATCTCCCCACACCACCACCCCATCCAAGCAAATGTAACCATGCATGCATTTGGCAGGGAGAGCTATTAAAGTGAATTACATTTTACTGCATTAAATCGAGAGAAATTGGTTAAATAAATCATTTTAATCAAAGAAACAAATGGAAAGAGAAATGGAATGATCCCTTGTAGACTGCTTTTGACATTTGTGGATTTGTTTTGTATTCCCTTTCGCTCAATAAACTGAAGGATGACTGAGTTCATTTCACAGAAGATGGATTGTATTTTCCTCTCTGAGCATTGCAATGTCCATTGAATTCAACCAGAAAAAAATTACTGTGCTTTAAAAACTCATGATTTCTATATTATTAGAAACAAACTGCACACCTGGGGCAAGGGGAAGGAAATGAATGCATTTGTGATGCAGGAGAGCAGTGATTACCTAATAGTGGTGGTTAATATTTAGGGGCCCTTCTAAACTGAATGCACACTAAGAACTACAGACCGGGCCCCAAACCAAAACCCCAAGTCCAATTTAAACACCCCAACGCAAACACCCAGACCTGTACATGCAATGTGTGACTGAGACCACATCTACTAACACATTGAAAAGGTGGGCAGGGAGGGATGGGGGAAGAAATAAAAGCCTACAATGGCACACTAAAAAAAATATAGCCAGACCTGGCCAGTTGGAAGTCTTAGTGGTGTAGGTAACACCCTATGCTCAGTGGATAAAATTCATCTCAGTGCAGCAAGCTAACAAAAGGCCTATGGATTACCCTAGTCCCACTTAAGTCATGTTTTGAGGGCAGAAGTGATGCAATGATCTTTGTACTAGACCTCTGCACAGGGGGTGAAAGTTACCCAGGTGAGGAAGAACCCAGCTAGGAGCGACCATGTGACTCTTCACCAGAGCCTTAAGGCATCTCAGTGGGATTCGTCTACATTGCCCTCAAGTTCCCTCTGGTGGAAGAGAATAATGCAGGTGGGACAGATGTGCCGTTGGCATCACTCGGCATCACCCTAATGACGTCGATGTAGCTATGCAGATTTATACCAGCGGAGGAACTGGCTCTCTATTTTTGCCACATTAATGGCCGAGTAGGAAGATGAAAATAACCCAAAGTCTGCCTGTTCTTGGAAGGGATTAGACAGAAAGAGATACCGTTGTTCTTACATATGGGAGGTCCCCATCTACTGCGGTGATAAGTACCGATGGAAGAAACTAGACACATCTGCAGCATAAGAAACCTGCGGGGTGTGTTGCCTAGGATATTTTTTGTACCGCAGAAGTAAGGAACACAAGCAGAACATTTACTTTTGATGGGAGTTAATCTCAAAATTAGAGTTACAATTGTATCTCCAGCTTTTTAGAAGGTTAGGGCCAGATCCACAAAGGTATTTAGCTGCCTAAGCCCCAGACTTGGGAACTTAATTCGCAGGTTGTGATCCACCAACCCTGCAGGCACCTATACTCCCTTGGCCCCTGTGTTTACTGGGTATAAGTTACCTAGGTACCTAGGGTTCCGCCTCTGGGTATGCATACTGCTGCCTCCCTCTAGGTGTCCGGAGCCTGCCTAAGCCCCAGAGAAAGGCACAAACTGAGGACAGACAGACCTTCCTCTACCAGAGGGGCCCAGAGGCCACTCACTGGATCAGTCCCATTCAGAATCTGGCTGTAGGAGGAAGATATTGTGGTGCCTGCCATCAGCCAGAGCACTCATCTGGAACGTGGCAGGTTCAGCTCTCCACTCTGCCAGGAGGAGTAGGAGGAAGACTCCTGTTTAAATTCTACCTCTCATAACAGTGCCCTAGCCACTGACCTATGAGAAATTCTCACATGGGATCTCATCCATCTTTCCTACTGAAACTGTTCCACTGTGGATAAATAGCAAAAAAGCGAACGGAGCAGGGAGACTGGACCCTCGGGCCCCTGCGTCCTAGGCACGTGCTCTAACCATTGAACTAAGTCATAAGGTGGGCACCACCGCCACCTCTTCCAGCTGTCTCATGTGGAATTGGCTAGCTTAGGCAGTTCTCCACCAAGCTGCTGGCTTCTGTGGATCTCATTCTAAGGCATTTTTCTCTCCATTCATTGTAGAGCCTGGGCACCAAAGTTGGGTTTTGTGGATCACAGTGGTTTTCCTGTGCTTTTCTAGCCACCACGATGCTCAGTGTTGCAATGCTTAAGTCCCTTTGTGGATCTGAGTCTTTCTTCCTCATAGTTTATACTGCCGCCGCAGTTAAGGACACCAGTTAAGCATCGGGGGCTATGGCATTAGCACAGCAGAGAGACACAGTCAAACCAATATAGATCTCAGTTTAGAAGAACTTGCAGTCTAAGACCTTGATCCTGCAATTTCCATGAGGCATGAGGATAGGTCCACCTGGAGCTCAGTGCAGAACCAGGGCTCAGTCTGTGACAAGTTGCATCAGCTAGACGAGATGTTACAGAGGGCAAGACAAAAAGCTTTTAGATAACAATTCAAGAGCCTCTCTCGGCCTTTCATATAAAATCCAGAACAGAGCTGTCCCTCCTTAGAAACCTCGATTGCTAATAATTTCCCGCAACCAAATGGGAAGCTCAGCATACACATTTCCATCAGTTTTGCCCACAAGCCCTTGTTTATTATCTCAAAGGCAGCGGGTGCAAATTACGTATGATGGAAAGTGACTTCAACCTGGGATGTGTTGCTGTAGGCCACAAGCCTACGTATGCAATACTTCACTTAGGAATTTGCAAATTGGCTTCAATATTTAGCGTCAAAGTGGGTTGTCAAAGGTTTAACAGACCTATTGCCAAAAAACTACTCTGGGAGATTGTTTTTTTGATTGAGTCTGTCTTCTGTAAGGTCTCATTTGAATGCTGTTAACACACATCACAGACACCGGTGACGCTGAATTATTTAGTGCTGCACACCTATCTTACTTAGATGAAATCTTGCAGCTCAAAAGAAAATGTTTACTTCAGACGGATACAGTTGCAATTTACACAATGCGTGATGATGAGAAGGACACAGTGAAATATTATGGGAATCATCTAATAGGATATTAGTTTAAATTCTTTTCAACAGCCCTTATTCTGTCTCATTCATAATGTTGAAGACACAACATACACCTGATTCCCAGCCTCTTCTGTCCTCTGATAACATTGTCTGGCTGCTGACTCTCACACTTTTAATTCATTGATCGCGGTTCTCCTAATATTGTTCCTGACCATCTCCTCCTATGTTTTGTTATTGCTGAAGGAGTGAATACCAAGAGGGGATATGGTTATCTATGCAATGCAACAAATAAGAGGCCTCGCTTTTCTCTGCCGGGTAAAGGGACCAGATAACCCAGGATTTATAATGGGATTTGAATTTTTTTTGCCACTGGTTTGCATCCATTCCTGTTTGATATCAACCAGAAATGGCTACCATCCGATAAATACTGGATGTATGAGGATTTACTGAGTTCAATCCATTTCCTATATATTTTGATATACCATTAAGCTTGAGCTAAGGAGCGAAAGTTGGCTTGTGTTAAAAGACGTCAGAATACTTCAGATGGGATTGGTGCTACCCAAATACATGGGAACCTTCTGTTCTATTGCTCAGCCAGGTACAGAGCAGGACAGCAATGCCCACGGAAGAAGAACTGGAATGGAGTTATTGCCTCGACAACTTCGCTGTACGATGTAGCCCATCTCTAGGAGTCATAACATAGATAAGAATGAATGGGGAGGAGGGGAAATCGGTTTGAATGGGGCCAGATGGGCTGAGGAAAGCTGATGGGGAAAGCCATGGCCAAACGAAAGAGCAACGAACTGCAATGGAGATTATGCATAATCATCCCCACCAAGAGACTACTCACTTTGACCTAACCGAGGGCCAGATTTTCAAAATGCTTAGTGCCCAACATGCTGAGCTGTTTGGAAAAGAGGCCACTTATCTTAGGTGCTTAAATGGGAGCTGAGCAATTCTGAGAATTCTGGCCTCCAAGCATGGCTGCATTTCATGCACACACAACTCATTAAATGCACAGATTCATTTAAAACATCCCTCTTCATTGTCTAATGTTGCTGAAGACCATCCATTAATGGTGTTTAGTGAGGAGGTATCGCTGCAGGAGACTACGTAATGCTGCCTCTTGCAAGTACCAAGTATTCTATTATTTGGATAGCCCATGCCACCAAATCGGATCTATGTAACAATGCCCATCAAAACCTCTTCGCCAAAGGATGTAACATATCTCACGGTATGCGAGGTCTGCTCACAGATCGCTAGCTATTATTTGGAGTCACAAATCACAAGAACTCTTCTGTTGAAATTGCAAAAGAGAAACTAGAAATGCTTCTAAACTCAATGAGCCATTAAATAGTTGACAGTATTCTTTATAGGAGCCTAGAATAGTTAATTAATCCCAAAATACAGATGGCAAACGTGAATATTTACCTCCATAGACTTCAATCAGGAGGCCAAGGGCCAGAGCTGCAGATAGTATAAGATGACATAGTAAATTGAGCTAGGTCAATCTGACACTAGCTGAGGATCTGTCCGCTCCCACCCGAGGTGTGATCTAGTGTTTAGAACAAGGAAGGGGGAACTATGAGTCAGAACTCCTGGATTCTATTCCTGATTCTGCCATTAACTCAGAAGCTAGTGCTTAGACACTTACAGATGGGTAAATTGATCCAGTGCAACAAAACATACCCGCCCCACAGATTTTATAAAGCCTCAGTTCATTAATGATTTCAAGGCGTTTAGATATCCTTGACTAAAACACATCAACAGTAGAAAGTACAATTATTAATAAATCCCCTAGAAGACAATTATGGGACAATAGGCCACATTTGGCTTTGACTGCCATCCCAGGGTACCCCCCGAGTTTAATAGAGGTCCCTGGGCAGTATTTGTCCAAAAGAATGATTTTAAAAGCCTATCGGATTCACTGACTTTGTTTTAAGCATTCTGCAAGTTGATCCTGTCCCATATAAGTCAATGGGAACAGGATCAGATCCAGCAAAGCTCTTCAGAGAAAGGGATCATGAGAAAGTGCACTCCGGCTCTGAACAAAGGGAAATAGCCAAACCTGAACAAGGGGATTTTAAAGAGCTCTGCAGCTGCACGCAACCAGTCAGACAGCGCTTGAGCAGCCAGTCACTAGGATGATCCCCAACCAAGTTAAGAGATCTGTATGTTAAAACTGACCTTTTAAAATGGTTTCCTCGGATAGAGGGGAGCCAAGGGAAAGGACGATGAATACAAAGACCGGGGTTGGCACGTGCTTGGCAGAATGTCACTGGATATTAGAGGTGGGGGGGGAGGGGGAAGTGGAGAGGAAATATAGGTTTGTAAAAAGTGTTTGAATCGTTTCATTCTGAAGCTAAATGTTTCCCTCTCAAATCAATATTTGGTTATTTTCAATGAAAAAAATATTTGTAAATGGGTGTTTTTTGAGTTTCTATTTTGTTAATAAAGTGGATTGGGGTGGGGAGAGGGAATAGGGGAAGAAGAGTTTTGAAGGAAGATTTCTAACCGGCTCTGCTAGAGAGGTATTGTCTCCTACTTCCATCTGAGGGGCAGGTTTCAAAGTAAATTCTTGCTTGGCAAGATCTGCAGTGAAACTAGAGTCTCCACTAGATGCCACTGCAGAAATGAAATGTACTCTCAATATCCATCCAGATAAGAGTTTGCTTCTCTGAGGAGAACAGTGCCACTACTGTATAAGAAATTGCTTTATTCGTAGAGTTCACCAGCAACAGCCGTTTCCTAAGGGCTGTGCCATCACCATCTCAACTGGAAGGGCACATTTTTGAAGGGTGTCGATTAATGCTTTGTGCCCTCCATGACTAGAACTGTTCTCCAGAGATTTGAATTCAGGTAGACAAATCCTCTAGTTCAGACTGTCACTCTTTAGATTCAAAGATAATGCAACTGTTCATGTGCTAAAGACAGAAAGAACCCACAACAGTGGTTCTCAACCTTTTCCATAATCGAGACCATGCCTACCACACAACTAGGACCCAGTCAGACACTTCCTTCCCATACAGCTGTACAGGAAGGGGCAAGATTGTTGTGACTCCTAGTTTGAGCACGTCGGACCTGCTGTATTAGGCAGCTAAGTCCATCTTCCTGCACACTTGCAAACAGGTTCCTACAGTCTGTCGCTGGAGCTGAGCCTAAAAAACTCTCTGCCAGACGAAATGGGAACGGTACCAGCCCTTGACACATTCAGAACGAAACATGAAACTCGTCTCTTCACTTAGATTTTCCTGGATAGTCCTCTCACACACAGCAGCCTCCTCACATTTATGAATATATAAAATCAATCCCTTTAGGTTAATTTCATGTCAGCAAGACTAGAAGAGAGAGAGAGGATTTGTGCTTTTCTCTTTTGGAAGAGAGTCATATACTCACAGTGAGAGGCACCCATGAAGAACTCACATAGTCAATTTGCCACTCTTTTGTACACTCCTGTTTTAAATGTCTCAGACAGCGGGACTTCTATCCCTGCCTATGGGGCACTATTCCATAGCACAACAGATCTCCCTGCTAAAGAAAAAAGCTAACCAAACACACCACACGCCTCTGCTGACTGTCACCTTAAAGTGACATTCTTAACGTTCGTCCCATTGCCCCAAATTTAATCCCACTCCACCCCTGTAAGCACTCCCTCTGCCTTCTTGATATTTACAACCTGTTGAACATGTACAAGAATTTTCTTACATTCCCAATCCCTACCTGCCCAAGCTAAAATTATTTAGCTCATTTCATTTGCCCTCCTTTATAGCCTGCCTCTCCCTGTTTCTGATCACACCCACTTTCAGGCTGAACCTGAACCTCCAGACTAAGTGAAGGTTGCATGTAGACTGACACACACACCTTGGCCTTTTCCTCCACTGCTGAGAAACTGCAGCCCGGTTTCCACAGGTAGTGAATCGAACCTGAATACCAACCAGAGATCTTACAGCTCTTTTCTCCTTAACGCACGAGGCAGAAAAAAGGTTCTCAAAAGCATGACTTTAAAGACAAGATGAAGATTCACAACCCACATGTCCATTTACGAATTCATGACTTATAAAATGTGCAGGATGTGAAAGTTTGCCGCATTGGCAGCACACTCACAGAACTTGTGATGCACTTGGCAGGGCTGGGGAAATCCAGTCTCCAGGAAGCAGAACGCTGCCAGACATGGCCGCGTAAACTTAAATGCGTTCCCTTCCAGTTCATCATCGGGGTCGCTACCTCCAGTTCGTAGTGCTCCTCGTGCTCAGCTCGCATCTGATTGCTTTAGATGACTTTGCACCTGTCATAAGTGTGAAGTAGCCTAGAATTAGTGTTTACCTGTAAGGGGTTAAGCTAAGGTAACCTGAGAGGTGGACAACTGACCAATGAGAAATTCCTCAGGAGACAAAGGATTTTAAGTTTCAGTTTCTCTCCGGGTCTCTCTCTGTTCACCTCGGCTATGGGATGAACACAGCTATGTCTTTCACTATAACTATAAGATTCTATTAAGTATTGTAGTCAGTAAGTTTACCTTCTATTTATCACTTGGAGAGTTCTCAGTGGTGAGTGTTGGCTGGGTACTTCTTGATATTGTAAGCTTCAGCAGAGACATCAACTGTGGGAGAAAATTGCCTCGGGGGAGAGGTTTGGGTTCTGAATCCTTTTGTTGATTATGGTAGATGCTGTTCTATTGATGGTTATAAGGGATTTATTCCTTTCTTTTTTTCTTTTATTAAAATCTTTCTTTTAAGAAGCTGACTGCTTGTTTTCCACTGTGTAAGATCCTGGTTTTGGATCGGGCATGTCTCGCAGGATCAGACGAGGTTTGGGTTTTCTATTCTCTCAAGCTTCCCAGGGAAGGAAGAAGTTTGGGGGGTTAGTGGAAAGGGAAAGAAGGGTCCCAAACTACCCTAGACCTAGTTTGGTGGTGGTGGCAGCGTACCAGGTCCAGATACAGAAGAATTTGTGTTCTGGGGAAAAACATTTTAACCCAAGCTGGTAAAATAGGCTTGGGGGGTTATTTCTTTTTTTCATGCGGGTCCCCACATCTGTACCCTAGAGTTCAGAGTCGGGAGGCAATCCTGACAACACCCCTTTTCCCAACTGCCACAGCGGACTCCTGCACAGGTTCCTGAAAACAAGAAAAGTTTTATTTATTTATTTTAATCCTTACTTCCAAGTTGTCATTGCTTCAGACACCTGTGACAAAGCAAACTCTTATCTGGATGGATATTGAGAGTACATTTCGTTTCTGGCCGGCGATACAGGTGGGCTCAGTGGGACCCCAGCACATCAGGCGGCACCCCAAAAGGGGGCTCTAACCCATCCCATATGGATGTTCAGACATACTTCCTGTATTATCTCTATCTACCTTACTGAGGTAGAGTGTGTGTGAATTCGCTAAATGTATTAATAAGTGATTTATTGGTAAATATAAAAGAGTTCCTATAGTTGAGTGTTGCACCTGTGCACATCGGGGTTCCCAACAATATAATAATTTTAATAATACTGGGTCTGCTCTCGGGACAAGAACCTGTCAACTCTTAAAGTGATAGCCGGGAATTTTCATTCACAATCTTTAGATCAGGCTATAAACCCCACTGACATCAATGGTGTTGTATTTATTCCAGTGTAAGCGAGTACAGACTTTGGTCTTTGATCTGATAATTTCAGAGAGTTAAGTGATCTTTTACCAGTACTAAAATAATAGTTACAAAACCAAGCTGAAAGAAGGATTAGATTTCCTGCCTTTAGATCATTACTTCGAATTTCAAGTTTCCAGTGAGAAGAGTCCTAATGCTGAAGTCAGTGGAAACATTGGAAGGGTTCTATGAAACCCGTGCAAATCAAAAATGGCCAGTTCTGTCTTTTGGAAGAACCACCTTAAAGGCTCGGTGATTAGGGTATGGGAGTGGGAAGCAGAGTTCTCCCGAGTTCTCTTTCCTACTGTCACTGCAGGCAAGTCACTTCACCTCCATGCCTCAGTTCACCCAAGGCCTGCTTGTTTGCCGCCTGGCATCTTGAGTAGCCGTTTACAGAGTGAGTGCAAAGTCGGTGGAAGACACTAGCTCACTGCGGAATTTCATACTCCCTTTGCATCGATGGAAGTCCATGGAAAGCAGACCTGCCCCATCTGTAAAAGGGAGCTAACACTCCCTAGAACCTACCTGTTCTAAAGTGCTCTGACACACAAATTCTCAGCTGCTGCAATCTGGCCCAGCTCTGTTAACGTCAGTGGAGCTATGGCAGTTTAAATCAGGAGAGCATCTGGCCCTGGCGGACCACACATGCTATATTCTAGTTTAGATTGGTACAAGAGAGGGCAGAATCAACCCCTGCAAAATGCCAGATACTATGGTTACTGTATGCTCCATGTGTACCAAGTTTTCTGATTCTCTGCCGAGGCTGTCAGAGGGGCTAGTTGGACACCTGACTTGATTTTCCTCCTCCTACAGACACCTCCTCATCCTGTCGCAGTGACAGCAGATAACATTTGTTAAACAGCGCAAGAAGAACTTAAAGCCACGGCACCTGTAGAGAACATCTGAGCCAAAATAAAAACCTTTGTAGCAATGCTGGGAGAGGCAGTGCCAGTCAGCTATTATTGCCTTGACATAAAAATTAAAATCTTGAGTTGCACGGCGATAACTTCCCATCGAACAACAGCAACACAAAAAGGTGCCTTAACAAGCCAGAGAGGCTAGTTTCAAATTCCTTTGCACTCAAGAGAACAGAATGCAAATGCTACTCGGCTGATCAGGTCACAGTGGTGGCAAGTTTTGAGTCTCTTAGACAGACGAGATGACTCTTCAGAACAGATGCCTCTGGAGAAAGGTGGCAAGCAGAGAGAGGAAAGCAGAATGACATTACGCAGCCGGGTGTGGGGAAAACAACAAACGCAGACCCGTGGAATTAGAATGTCCACTCTGAACCTTCTATTATGGAAGATATTTTCCAAACAACTCCGTTTCCTTTCTGGAACCGCAAATAAATGGTAAGGATTTCAAAGAGAGCGGGCATGGCTTTGTAATTCAAGAGATCAGAACTGTCCCTTCTGGCCTTCAAAATCAATTACTCTGTGAACGAACAAGCCATAAAATTGCACCAAGTGACACCTGAATCAAGCCCATAACTCCGGGTGGAGCTAAAACATCTCTTTTAGCAAGTCATCAGCTCTTGATTTAAAAGATTTCAAGGTACAGAGAATCCACCTCATCCCTGGATAAGCTGTTCCCATGGTTAATCACCCACACAATTCAAAATCTGAACTTAAATTTCCTATTCGGAACTTGTTTAGCTTCAGCATCCAACCATTGGATCTTGTTATGGCTGCGTCCGATCAATTAAAAAGCCTTCGGCTACTGGGAATCATCTCACCATGTAGATGTTTATAGAGAGCGTTCAAGTCATCTTTTAAAGGGACATTCCTGAAATAAAACAATGGGGGATTTGAGCTTAACACTAACCTAAGCCTCTTAGGGTAGATTTTCACAGGCACAAAGAGCAATTAAGATGTCCATCTCCCACTGAAAGTCAATTCAAGGGGGTTGGACCAGATGACCTCCTGAGGTCCCTTCCAACCCTGATATTCTATAATTGATGTTGAGGCCCAGACACTCAAAAGTATTTAGGCATTTAACTCACATAGATTGCAATGGCAGTTAGGCACCTAAATACCTTTGAGGATCTGAGTCCCTAACTCTGCCAACGTCCAACGGAGAGGCCAAAAAGAAAGTGATCTTTTTCTTTAAATGCCAGGCTGCTTCCATGCTCTCCGGCTACTGGCTGCTTTAGAAATCTTCTGCTGATCTTTTCCCTCCCTGCTTCCGGTAAATTGAACTGCCAGACACCATAAGCAGCACAAGGGTTTTCCAAATGGATCAGGAAGGAGAGTGACCAAGATCAAGGGACAGCAGTGAAATATCAGGACTGCTTAGCCCCTCAGTGATGTTGTCAGGACACCAAGTCTATTATTGGATGATTGGTGCCTGTTATTCATCCAGCAGTGAATATAGTTGATGTTGACAGAACAGAGAAGGGAGGTTAAAAAAAGAAAAACAGTCAACCTTCAGCACCAACTGTTGCTAACTGATAGGCAATAACTTGCAGAGGAGAAAGACACCACAGTGGAGAATTTAAAAATAGATTATGAAATGATATATCCTGGGAGCGCAGAGGAAAACAAACCCTATGGAATAAAAGATTACAATGGAAAAAACTCTGATGATTATAAACCTTGCCCAATGGGTTATGGATCAGATTATTGCTTGTGTGCACAAGAGGAAACCAAGGAGAAACGAGGGAGAACCAAGGGCCGCATTTATGGAAGTATTTAGGCACCTGAAGAAACAGATAGGCACCTAGTGGGACTTACAAAAGCATCTGAGTTGGACACCTAACACCCATGGAAGTCAAAGGGAGTTAGGCTCCTAGTGGCATTTGCAGAAGTGTCTATGCAGCTATTTGCATCTTTAGGCACCTAAATACCTTTGTAAATCTGGCCCCAAAGTGGATCAGGTGGGCACAGAAGGTTATAATAGGCTCTGTATGCTCAGACCTAATGCCTACCCTAATGGTAATACACAGGGGAGTAGCTTTATATTATTATAGCACCCGCCAGGTCCCCAGCTCAGTTGGGGCCCTTTGTGCCCAGCGCTATAAGCACACAGTGAGACAGCCCTGTTCCCAAAGAGCACAACATTTAAATCAATAAGAAGAACAAAGGGGAAATAGAAGCATGAAAAGGGAAGTGATTTTGCCAGGGTCATGTAGCAAATCAGTGGCAGAGTTGGGAATCAAAACCCAGGTCCCCTAACTCCCAGTCCAGTGCCCTAGTGAGAAGGCCAAGTTGCCTTCAGAAAGTTGGAAGTTAAACCTTTTGCACTAGCACTAGTGACCAAGCCAAGTCTCATCAAACTGGAGCAGAAGGCGGGTAAAGAATTAGACGCGCCCTCTCTTTCGTTTGCTCAATCACTGCAACGCGTTCATTCAAGTCAAAGGGTTTTTGCGAGTGCAAATACTATTTTAGTGAAGTAGCTTAAACTACCTGACCCAGCAGTCTTCAGAGTCTGTGGGTGTGAGTGAAAGGCGGCTTTGAGATATGCAACACAGAACTGAATTTACCCCAATTCAGGAGGGATGGGGTCAGTCTGTTCTGGGCTCATTCACTGAATTCTGATGTTTCTGAATTTAGATATCTTTTTATACGTATATGTACCCATATGTGTGCAAGTACCTACACTCAAACTATTGTGAGAAAGAAAGATCCAGCAATTAGGGAACTAGCCAAAAACTTCAAAGCTTCCAGCTTAGTCCTGATGGCTGGCACCTGTCTCAAGCCTAAGCCTCGGCAAGATCCTCCCTGCCTGCCTCTCGTGTGAGGCCTCATCAGAAGGGGTGCTCTGAGCACACCCCACAGAATCGGAAGGAAGGAGTAGCCTCTCTTGTAGCCGTTTGCCTAGAGGTTAGGGCACTCACCCAGATGCTGGGCTTACCTGGTTCAAGTCCCCACTTCTGCCTGATGCCGAAAAGGGATTTGAATTCGGGTTGTCCTCCCAATTCAAGTGAGTGTCCTAACCACTGGGACAGAGCCCCTATCTCTTGTTCTGGCCCCGTGCATGATTAATTATGTAGATACAGTGGAATAGCTTTAAGGTGAGAAACTGAGGCACCTCCCCCATAATATGCCCTCGACCGGTAGTTAGGGCTGTAATCATTTAAAGTTTTCCATTGCCATCTATTTACATGCCACTTCCTTGAATTTATGGCTATAATTTCTTAGCAACTTATTACATCTCTTTGTTCCTTTGAAGCTGCCCATCATCATGGATAAGTAGAACCACGTTAGGGCTGTAAGGAGGCCTATGTTTGGAAGTAAATATCGTGCATGAACTTTCCCAAATTGGTTCCACCCATCTAGGGGTCCAGATGTTCCGTTTTTATAGAGACAGTCCCATTTTGGGGGACTTTTTCATAGATAGGCACCCATTATCCCCCACCCCCTGTCCCATTTGTTCACGGTGGCTATCTGGTCACCCTACACTCATCTCTAGTGAAAAAGCAGGCATCTTAACATCTGCATCCCTCCACTGCAGCTACCTATACTTCAGATACAGAGAAGTAAACTTTCCAAGTTTTTCTGAATATTGTATTGGTGTCAAGGCCTAAGTTAGCAGAGTTAAAGCTTCCACTTCAGATGAGAAACACTTCTAATTAGCTAGCAGAGATCTAATACCTCCAGTTTTATTTGGCCTAATCTCCACAGTTGTCTGTTTCTGATGGAAAATTTATGCTTGATTTCATGGTGGCTGCTTGCAAAAAGTCACCAAGTTTCATGGTTATTTCACGGGTTAGGCGGGAGAAACGTGGTGAACGGTGATTTAATTAGGATTCCATAATAAAGTCACAATCTTCAAATGGTGGCTTGTGTATTTGAATTGAAAGGGCCCCAGTTGCCCTAATATGCTTTAAATCTGCTGAGCGTGTTTAAAGCTGGTGGAAAAGGTAAAGGCCGACAGCCCTGCGTCCCAGAGCGATGACTCCTTCTTTCTCCCAGAATGGATACACTGCTGGATTGATGGGCTTGATCCTGCTCCCACTCAAGTCAATTAAAGCTGTCCCGTTAGCTTTAATGACACAGGATCAAGACTTATATGCCTAAGCCCTGAAGTGGTCTTTAAAGACCACCTCGAGTATAGGAACAGTCACCATAAGCAACATGTCCCCGTGTTTACCACAGCTCGAGGCCTGGGGGATAGCACAGCAGACTGGGACTCAGGAGACTGGGGGTGGAGGGGTCTATTCCTAGCTTTGCCACTGGCCTGCTGGGTGACCTTTGGCAAATTGTTTCCTCTCTCTGTGCCTCAGTTTCCCTATCTGTAAAATGGGGATAGTGTTACTGACCTCCTCTGTAAATCAATTTGAGATCTACTGCTGAAAAGTGTTAGAGAAGAGCTAGGAATTGTTAGTACTTTCACTATCCTCAATGAGGCTGCAAGCCCCAGGCATTTTAACTCCTGGTCTCTGCCCGACTTCTCCCACCAACATATTTTCTGTATTGTACCTCTGGAGGAGGGAATACTTCAGCTTCCATTCAGTGGCCCCTCAGCTGGGATTGTCAGCAAAGTGGGGACAATTGGTACCAAACATACGGATGGTTTTTATGGGGTGCTTTTCCTTCCCTGGACTCTCATTTACTGAATCAGACTGAGCCTACTGGCTCCCTCCCTAATAACCAATGACAATTAAATGGCTTCTAGACTTAAGCTAGCTGAGGAATCCATCACCTCAGAATAGAAATTAGGGTCAGGGCTTGGTTTAGAGTCCAGAAGTTTGTGGCTGTCTCCCAGTCCTGCCCCCAAACCACTAGCCTTCCCACCTCTTTCAGTGTCTTATCTCTATCGAAAGATCCGTTGCACTGATTTCTACTCCTGCCTCATACAGACACTTCTAAGAGAGTATTTTCACTAGATAGCACAGACTCACAAGGCAATTCCCTAGAGAGGCACCGACTCCCCTACCCAATATAAGGGCTTTATCCCTTCTCCCCTCCTGCCTCTTCTGATAACTCGCTGCTATCAGCTTCTGGCAGGACTTGAAAAGTTTTGGTGATTTGGTGAAGAGAACCACGTGGAAAAAACCATAATCAGACCCTGAAGGAAAAAACCCAAATCACAGGAGCATCCCTTTCTAATTTCTCATTAGCCAGAATACCAAAGCCTCAGCTAACCCCATGTTCCTGTACCACCACTCCATAGGGTCCAGCCCCTAATTTCAATATGAATGGAAATAAAACTAATTTCTGAAAAGGTAACAAAGTCTCCCCTTTCCAATCACCATTGTCTCCAAGCAATTTTTATTCTCTCCTGCTAGGCACAGAGAGCTTTTCAAGTGAAACCAGCCTGATTCAATCAGAACGCTACGAACTGGATAACTCAAAACTCTCCTACAGAGAGCGCTCGCAGAACTCCATGTTTGGACAGAAACCGGAACAGATGGGAAAGCGCTACCAAACGCTGTATTAACCCTGCTGTTCTCTGACAGGTGGCCAATGCCACATTCAGAGTACAGAGCTAAAAACAAACCCTTGAAACACAAGATATTCCAAGGCTTATAGTGTTTTATATATATGTAAGAGGGAGCTAGATGGCCACTTGGTGACAGGCTTTTGCTAGGATTACAACCTGTTCCTTCTCTGGGTATACAGGCACTTTGGTTTCGGAGGCAGGCTGGACAGATCAAGTATTTAATAAAAAGGCATAAGTTTCAAAGCAGATTGGCTGAAAAGCCATGACTGCTGAAATACTGTATTTTTTGCCTCATTATGTACAAAATAATGAGAAAGGGAGTGAAATTAGGGCCATAGGTGGAGTGCGGAAAAGGGACCATAGACCTTGGGATAGATTCATAAAGTTCTAGTTACTGGTTAATAGATGACCTGACGTTGAGGTGCTGAAAACAAGAGATTCCATTGGGTTTGGAGAGATTCCTGAGTGCTCCGGACTTCTGAAATGAGCCAATTAGCTGCCAGCTAAGAGACTCATCTATCGCTAGCGGCTGGTTGGGTGAAAGACTTATTTTAGTGGTTTCACTAGAGGTGAGCGCTTAAATATCAAGGTTTTCAAAGCTGACAAAGTGACTTGGATATCTATTTCCTGTTAAAATTAATGGGAATTGAACACCTAAATTCCCCAGAGTGATTTGAAAGTCTCAGCCCATAAGAAGAAGTGTTGAATAAGAACCAAGGAAGGATTATCATAGAATATCAGGGTTAGAAGGGACTTCAGGAGGCCATCTAGTCCAACCCCCTGCTCAAAGCAGGAGCAATCCCAAACTAAGTCATCCCAGCCAGGGTTTTGTCAAGCCTGACCTTAAAAACCATTAGATATAGATGGATGGATGCAAACAGGTTACAGAAGGATTTGATGTGAAATGGATTAATATAAACACGGTTCAAGAATATTACGACTTGTACGGAGTTTCTGAAGGATCCACTTTGCTAATGGCTTAACTGGGAATTACAGCAGCTCTCAAAACACAGTCATGGACCGGTACTTCCAATATTAGGTTCTAGGTTGCACAATCATGGATGGTCATTATGGAAGCATGCTAGTAGAATTGATTGGGGTTGAAAACAGGAATTACTCTAAAATTATTCTACAGAATTTAATAGAAAATCAGATGCGGTCTCTGTTCTTAGACTCATCCTACAGAAGGAATATAATTCTCTATTATATTCCACAGAATGGTTCCAAAGCCGTACACTTAATGTTTTTACGACAGACTGACGATTGTGATTGCCTTGGCTTTTCAGCATCCAACCTGAAATGCTCTGAAGTGGCCTGATTTTGGATGCTAAGCACTGCTCCTCCTCTGACACAGCCTCTTTCAGTGGCTCAGGTTGGACTCCAGAAAGTGGAAATGCTCAAATTCACTGAAAAAATATAGGCCCTATACCATAGGTATAAATGACTATTAAATACTATGAGACTTTCCCATTAGGAGTGAGCCAATGCATCATGAGTGGAGAGGATCGCCCTGTAGAAACAGATTTCTCTGGCAATCTGCCAAAACATGGGCTGGCAGAGGACCACTGTCCAGCATGGATACCGTACTCGTTACTATGGTATCCATGCACTTGGAAGGTAATCCACTCACCTAAATAATTCTGTTTGGCCAGACTCTCAGGACGAAGGGTTTGTTCCTGCAGCATGGAGCAAGGATATTTTATTTGGTCTGCATGTGGTTTTAACTCTAAAAGCTTGTGCTGAAGGCGTTTTGACATCAGGCCTATCCCAGCCTCCGAACAAAACAATCTGATCAGCAAGACAACGATTTACATGAAATTACAACAGATACAGTGCAGAACTCTGCTATGTGCATGAACGGCCCCAATCCTGCAAGGAGCCATGCTACTCTTTGCAGAAATCAGGGTATATGTACATTTGGTTCAGGCAGTCATCAATCCCAACCCGTCCCTCGCCCCAACCAAACAAAGCAAGCTTCAAGAATGAAGAACAGAGCGAAGAGACAAAGGGTAATTGTTTTGAATTACCTTTCAAATGCCCCAAATGAGATGAGATGGCAGGAGACAGAGGTGAATCACGCCGCTGCCTATTTGCAGCCTCGCAGTTTAAATAAGAAATTCAGTGCTAATTAATATTTAGAAAATGCAAAAGTTATCGTCTTAAATCAAGCTGAAATACAATCACTTTAAGTGCTTACTTCAGCAAAACACCACTGAAATGCTAAGTGTTAGTGAACTGCCTGCTTATTTATTCAACTAATTGACTGTCGGTACCGACAGGATTCTATTACGAGAGAGTTAAGATGGTCCTGAATTCTAATTTGTAGTAGGGCGACAGTCAGGGAACACTGGATTGAGTTCAACTTATTTTCAACAGCAGAATTATGAAGCCAAATTTGTAACACAGCTGACTTCAATTGAGTTACCGCAGAGATGAATTTGGTCTCATGCCTATGAGAGACTATTGTGATGGGTTCCCGCAGGGTGCCACTTGCAGCTGGGGTACCACTGAGCCCACCAGCCTGGGCTCCCTTTACAACTGCACTGCTGTGACAGGTTCTCAAGCCCACCCCAGCACACATACAGGTAGGGATCCCCCAGCTGCATATTCACACCTATGCGGAGATCAGCTCTGTATGGGAAGGCTCAGCTGGGGAATTGCCCAGTACTCAAGTGCACACTTATCTCTAGAGGATAAATCCAAAATTGTACCATCTTACACCACACAGAGAACTATACAACATAAGCGCATTGAAATTCACCTCCTCCCTCAGTGTGGAGAGGGATATGCATGGCTTTCTGCTCCTCAAGTTATAATTCCACACACTGGGGTTTAGACAAAATAAAACCATGTTTATTAACTACAAATGATAGATTTTAGGTGATTATAAGGGATAGCAAACAGATCAAAGCAGATTACCCAGCAAATAAAGCAAACACAATTTAAGCTTAAAATATTAAAGAAACTGGTTACAAATAGAAATTCCTCGCCCTAAATGTTGTTTTAGGCAGATTGCAGATACTCTTGAAGGCCAGCTGCACTTGCCTGCAGTTTAAACCTTCAGATATTTCATTTATAGGCTAGGCAACCTTCTAGCCTGGGTTCAGTCCTTCTCCCCTTGTCCAGTTTTTGTTTCTTAGATGTTTGCAGCAGTCATCTTGGGCGGGGATTCAGTGAAGAACAAACCCTGATTATGTCACTCCCCTGCCTTAAATAGGTTTTACATATGGTGGGAATCCTTTGTTTTCCAGTGTGGTTCCCATCCCTGGTCAGTGGAAAAGTACTGGTATTACTCATGGAGTCCGCTATTCGGTGACTTGATCACATGAACTCAAAGGCTGTTTACAGCAACCCCAGGAAGGTTTTCCTGTGAGAGATTAGCATCTTCTAAGACCTACTGTTCTTCCTAATGGCCCTTTCCTGACAACAATCTAGACTGATTGCATTCTGTCTAGTCCGTGGTCCCCAGGAGTAAACACATTTGTAATAGATACATAGACAATATTCCTAACTTCAGATACAAAAATGATACATGCATACAAATAGGATAATCAGCTTCAGTAAATCAAACTTTCCAATGCTATCTCGCATGACCGTCTTACATAAAATACATTCTAGTTATGCCATAATCATATTATATCAATCTCTCACTGAAGAATATGGGGCGTAATGCCACAACTATGGCATAGAACTGTATTAAAATTTCATTTCAGATGTTCCCAAAATAAAGATGTCACTTGGTACACAGATACACACACCAGCTGGCAAGCAAATGCTGATGCGAGTGGCCACATACATACACACTATACACGCTTAGATGAAGCAAATACTTCCTATTTAGGTACCTGCATTCTGGAGCGTACAGTAGCGGTAATATATAAACCATCAGCTTTTACTTGGTATGCAGCGCTGGACTGGTACTGTTGTCTAGCAGAATAAATACTTGGGAACAGCTGGCTGCTCCAGCTTCTGCAGCAGTAGCTCACAGTGTGATCGCTGCAAAGCCCTCAATCCAAAGTGCTACATGTTTCTAGATAATTTGCTCATGCCGGAGATGCCAGACAGAAAAAATATAAAGAGGTAACAGGCATGGGCCGCAGTTGACTATTTGACCAAAGTTATAAAAACTTAACGTCCTTCAGCTCTTTTGGAGGTGAAAGACGATTTCTGTATAGGCACCTTCAAAACCTGCGGCTCACTGCAAGGAGGCAACTTCTCATTACAGCGGCTTTAATAATTACTTAACAGAATAGCACATGATCACACAGCTCAGCAAGCAGACACGTTTTTGATAGGTTTGCTACAACCCCAACATCCTCCCCCCCTCGCCCCAATAGTACTATCAATTTGTAAGCAGTAAAGGTTCTGAACTTCTGATGTTTGGAATAATGAGGCATTCAAGTTATATTTTTTTTTCTTCTTTCCTGGCTATGTTCTGAGGCTCAGTCTATTTCTTTTCAGTACATCATAACGAGAAAGTCGGCAATTTTTCAGTAATAATGTGCTGTGACACTTTTGTATTTTTAAAACTGATTTTGTAAGCAAGTAGTTTTAACTGAGATGTAACTTGTGGGTAATGCAAGACAAATCAGACTTCTGAAAGGGGTACAGTAGACTGGAAAGGTTGAGAGCCACTGGTTTAAAGCACTGAACAGGGATCATGCCCCAGATTTAAGAAGGCATGTCGTACATGTCTTTGGAAAGCCTTAAATCACAGGAAGAAAAGAAGAGTGGGAGAAAGCAGCTTCATAGGGGAGTGGAACGAAGGCTAAACTGCCATCTCCTTTGGGCAGGGATTGTTTGGAAAGCACACAAAGAGTCCGAACAGAAGTAAATAATAATGGTAAGAGAGAAACTACCAGGCTATAGCTGATCTAAAAGGTCAGAGCCAGTGCGTATGTATGTTATGCACCCCCAGGAAATACAGCCACTGACTATGGGGTCCAGCTAATAGCCTTAGCCCCAGAGGTGATAGTAAGCCGGTACAGCCCAGTACTCCCTACCGGTAAGAAAAGGTGCAGCAGCGAACCGGCAAATAAATGGAGCATTCGGTTATGGCTTACTTTCACTTTCAGCTGCACAACAAACAGTTTAAACTCAAAGGTAATAAGAGCCAGTGGAAGGAGAAAACTCACTGTCACATGTTTGTTGTTTCTCTTCCTCTCCTCCTCCAGCCAGGCTGCCGATGCAGCTAGGCTCTGCATTTCCCCCACCCTTCCACTCAGCAGGGGGTGCAGCGGCTCCCCTCTAGCTTGTAGCAGGAAGCAGGGACTGTCTGAGGGAGAAGCCTCCCCAGGTAGCCTACTGCTTGCATAGGAACAGTTTAAACTTAGCTGTTCCCCCACACTGGGATCAGGGGCTATTTCTGGCATCTTTGTTAATTTCACTCATAGCTGGTGGAAGGTGGGGTGAGTGAGACCAAGGCAGGGGCAAAATAGAATAGGCATTTGGCTGCACAACTTAAATCCAGAGCAAATAAAAGCCAGTGGAAGGGGAAAAGTCACTGTCACATTGGTTTCTCTCCTCCCTCCTCCTCTAGTGATGCTGCTGACACAGCTAGGCTCCCTGCTTTCCCCAAACCCCGCACTCAGCAGGGGCTGCAACGCCTCCTCTCTAGCTTGCAACAGGGAGCTGGGGACTGGCTGAGGGAGAAGCCTCCCCAGGTAACCTGATGCTTGCACAGGAAGAGTTTAAACTCGCTGCTCCTTCCGTGGTTCACATTGGGATTGGGGCCATTTCTGGCATCCTTATTAATTTCACTCACAGTTGTTGGGGGGGGGGGTGACTGAAGCAGGGGAAGTTCTTTTCTGCTGCCAGATGATGCAACCTCCAATAGTATAATATACAAGAAATACAATCAAAACCAGGAACCATTTCCAAGTTCAAATCTATCCTATTCCCTCCGCAGCACAAGATCATGGTTGTGATGTCCAAACTGCTTGCAGATCCTCTTTAAAATGTTACTGTTTTTTTTAAAAAAATGAAGAACATGGTGGGAAGATGTATCCTGATGATCAGGGTTTATTCTGGGCAAAGCAATTTTGCTAAAGCAACTAAAGATTCACAGGGAAAGCAAATAGCCCGATAGATAAACTACAAAGGCATTGGAGGGAAAACTGGATATTCGAGCATTTTGTATATTTCATGCAGGCTATTCTAGTTATCTTTCTTTCACTCCTGCCTTCCCCTACTAATAGTTACCCATTGGTGTGCCCCCTGTGCATATACAAAATGCTTAGAGAAAGTTTTGTCAATTTCAGTCTCCCCACTCTGCAGGACAGGGACACAAGAAAAAGAGATCTGAGCCCCTATGTCCTAAGGATATTTCAGGTGTTTAATTTTATATATAAAGAGAGTGGAATTGCTTTGCCCAGAATAAACCCTGATCATCAGGATACATCTTCCCACCATGTTCTTCATTTTTTAAAAAAAACAGTAACATTTTAAAGAGGATCTGCAAGCAGTTTGGACATCACAACCATGATCCTGTGCTGCGGAGAGAATAGGATAGATTTGAACTTGGAAATTGTTCCTAGTTTTGACTGTATTTCTTGTATATTATACTATTGGAGGTTGCATCATCTGGCAGCAGAAAAGAACTTCCCCTGCTTCAGTCACACCCCCCGCAACAACTGTGAGTGAAATGAAGAAGGATGCCAGAAATGGCCCCAATCCCAATGTGAACCACGGAAGGAGCAGCGAGTTTAAACTCTTCCTATGCAAGCATCAGGTTACCTGGGGAGGCTTCTCCCTCAGCCAGTCCCCAGCTCCCTGTTGCAAGCTAGAGGGCAGTCACTGCAGCCCCTGCTGAGTGCGGGGGTTGGAGAAAGCAGGGAGCCTAGCCCTGTGGGCAGCCTGGCTGGAGGAGGAGAGGAAGAGAAACAACAAACATGTGACAGTGAGTTTTCACGTTTTCAGGCTTATTCCAGTGGTAAAGTTTTATTACAGACAGTCATGCAATGGGAGGGATCCAGGAAGTATATAGGAGAGGTGGGTTGCTTGTGCTTGGACTGTACGGGTAAGAAACGTAACTTACTTCCACCTGGCCCCGCCCCTTCTGCCTGAGGCCACGCCTCTTCCGGGGAGGGGGAAAGTGGCCCCCTACCGGTAAGAGCTGTATTTTACTTTCACCCCTGCTTAGCCCTGATACATGCACATCTCCGATACAACAAACAGCCTATGGAAGGTTTCAGGAAGTTACCTCCAGCTGATGTAAGGTATGTATAATGGTCCTCACCTGACAATATTTAAATTAAGATCACCATACAACAGCCCTGCATGGTCGGGAAGTACTATCGTCCCCAGGGAACTGAGGAACACAGAAGGTGGCTTAGGTCTCATCTACGCAAACACTTCATTTGCAGCAAACTGGCAGCTGAATTTATCCCATACTAGCTCGCCGTGTACGAAGCTTCTGTGTGGGACCTCCTGCCACGTGCTAAACATCCTCTACCGTGCGTTGAAATGGGAGTAGATTAAAGCACACTAGGGAACCGTTATGATATGGCAGCTGGGTGCACACAGACGTTTAGGGTAGGGGTACACTGCAGCTGCGAGGGGGCTTCCCAGCGCAGCCTGGAGTAGCACAAAAAGCCTGCCTGATTACATAGCCGGGGAGTCTGGTTGGGTTTGTAGTCACTTTTAGCATGCTAGCTTGCGCAGAGCTAGTTGGTGTTTGCTGTCCCCAGCTTGAACACAGACACTCCCAGCCGCAGTGTCAACACATCCTCAGCACATGGCCGATTTACACCCCAGATTGCTGCAAACAGAGCCTGTCTGCACAAATACTTCAAGTGACTTGCCCAAAGCTGCTGTGGCAGAACTGGGAATCAAACGCGGGTCTCCCATATTCCAGACTAGCACCCTAACCATCAGACCATCCTTCCTTTTCTTTGATTCTGTAGTGACTTACAGGACAGTTCCTGAATCACCAGTGAACCAGGCTACAACTTCCCCCTGAACTTTGATTTTCTCTCAGGAGTACTAACCAGGTCCCTTTGTGAAATCCGACAAGATCACATCCCAGGATGGCATCTCTGCTTTGGAAACATTCCACTTCTAATCCACACTAATTAACAATGTTCATGTTTCATTACAGTCAACTCTTTTCAGAATCTCTTTTTAAAGTGGCCTTTATTAAATCCAATTTACCAAGCAACAAGGCGCACCGCAACTGCTCTCTTCTGATAAAGCCATGTTGGAGGGGTTTGTCTCTGCTTTTCATAACAGAAAATAAACCACTCATACAGTTTCAAAAGAGGGGCTTAAAAAGCTCATTAAACAGAGTTTGGCACAGTCATTATTATGTATTTGTCAAGGTTAATTCTGTGTTGAAACAA
Source organism: Dermatemys mawii (assembly GCA_007922305.1). Taxonomy (NCBI): domain Eukaryota; kingdom Metazoa; phylum Chordata; order Testudines; family Dermatemydidae; genus Dermatemys; species Dermatemys mawii. Next base: position 7,568,334 of record ML677387.1, read on the forward strand.
ATGCCATTAGTGCTGTCTCGGTAATCAATAGGGTTTTTTTCTCCTGTTGATAATGGCCCATCCAAATTAAACAGCCTCTTAGAATTGGTAGATTAATGTACAACTTTTTTGGCTTTCTGTGTATATAAATGCATCTTATTTCTGTGAGTTCCATTCCATGCATCCAATGAAGTGGGCTATAGCCCATATAAGCTTATCCTGAAATAAACTGGTTAGTCTCTAAGGTGCCACAAGTATTCCTCACTTTATTTACGGATACAGACTAACACGGCTGCTAATCTTAAATATGTTCCCTGCATTTGCCTGCAACATAGAAAGGAAGGGGGGAAGCCTACGCTCCCATGAAATACAAGTACTTAGACTTGCCTATTTAAAAAATATCCCTACTTGAGTCATTAGGCGACATGTTGTACCATTCTCAGCCATGAAGCTTGTCCATGAACCAAGCTTAACAAGTCAAACTTCTATTGACTCAACTGCACTTGGATCAAAAACCACTGAAGTCACCACTGGAGTTTCAGATCAAATACCAAATGATGAAGCCCTTGATAATGGTGAAAGGGACTGGAAACAGAGTTGAGCACAAGCAGTCAAGATCCCTGGGATTAATTTGTAGCTCTTTCACTGACTGACTGTGTAACCCTGGGCAAATAACGTTACCTCACAATAATTCACCTGGAGTGGGGGATGTATGTTTCTCTTTCTTTATATTTTACACACACACACAAACACACACTTGTAAAAACTTTAGAACTTATTCACACACCACTTATTCCTCTCCTAGAATCCATCTTCAGAGTATAGAGGCTTAAACTCGAGAGTTACTGCAGAAACATATACTGATTTGCCATACAAGGCAGGGGGACTGAGAATCGGTGCAAGTACAGTCAGTTCCTCAACTTTGCTCCAATCAGATTTGAATTCCTGAAGAGATATACACTCTGTGTGTGTGCATGTATGTGTGTGTGTACGTGAAAAACCACCACAAGAGAGCATACTGTGTATATCTGCTTTGTAATAGAGTATACCAGACCAAATGGCAGATGTCTCCACATACGGGCAGAGTGGTTAGATATGCACAGTTTCATACATCCAGAGCCTCATAAGTGTTTTCAAAGCACTTTGCTTTCATCTGAGGTCCTCATACACAGCCCACTCAGAGGGACTGGCCTACTGGTTATTCTGTGCTTGCAAATTATAATAAAAATACACATTCAAGCAGCTTAACAGGAAAAACAGCAAGTCCTAGGTGAGTGTTCTAACCACTGGACCTGGGTGACCTGGGTTTGATCCACTGTCTGGCTAGAGATTTCCTGTGTGAGTCAAGGCAAGTCAATTAGCCTCTCTGTGCCTCAGTTCCCTATCTATAATATTGTACTCATAGTAATTCTCTACCACATATCTGACAATGTGAGGCTCTGAGATACTATGATAATAAGTAAGATTAACAAATAATATTTAATAACTAACCCCATTTTCACACTAAAAAAGTCTATCGGCGGGGAGGGGGGAGGTGGTGGAATCACATGTACTCTGATATTTTTCAATTCAAAACCTTCTTATCATTCAACTCACAAGTTTAGGTACTGGAACTCGGGATGCTGCTGCACTCCCTGGCTCAAAGGGGGATGTTTAGTCTGTAGAAGATTAAAATGAGAGAGGATTTGATAGCTGCTTTCAACTACCTGAAGGGGGGTTCCAAAGAGGATGGATCTAGACTATTCTCAGTGGTACCAGGTGACAGAACAAGGAGCAATGGTCTCAGGTTGCAGTGGGGGAGGTTTAGGTTGGATATTAGGAAAAACTTTTTCACTAGGAGGGTGGTGAATCACTGGGATGGGTTACCTAGGTAGGTGGTGGAATCTCTTTCCTTGGAGATTTTTAAGGTCAGGCTTGACAAAGCCCCGTTTGGGATGACTTAGTTGGGGATAGGTCCTGCTTTAAGCAGGGGGTTGGACTAGATGACCTTGTGAGGTCCCTTCCAACCCTGATATTCTAGGATGTGCCGGATTTACAAGTTTGGTTCAATGGCTCAATATATTTCTTTATATTTTACATATATACACACACACACACGCTTGTAAAAACCTTAGAACTTATTCACACACACTCCCCTAGAATCCATCTTCAGAGAATAGAGGCTTAAAGCTCAAAATGGCGCAGAGCATCCCCACTATACAAATTGTTCCAGCACCCCTGCTTACAAGTAAAAAAACAGGATGGTCTAATCCCATCAGAAGTCGCTAGCAAACAACTGACACTCAGCAGACTGTAATCAAATGAAAGCAAGGTCTGGAAATGCTACAAAACAGAACTGAAGGGCACTGGCAGAGGTGTGGGTGAGAACGGAATAGGTTGGTGTTGTGCTGGCGGTCTGAAGGCAAATCTCTACAGGGGTCTCAGTTATGGGTAATGCAGAACAGGATTAAGGTACATTCAAAGAGATGTTAGCAAGAAATGTAGGGCCTGATCATGCTCCCATTGAAGGAAGGTAGGTCTTTTTGTTAAGGAACTCAGGAAAACTAGGTTCAAGGCCCAGCTTTGCTACAGACTTCTTGAATGACCAACTGAAAATCAGACACCCCAGCACTAGCCTGGTTCTTAATGCAGGATCAGGGCTTTACGTTCAGTGTGTGTTTATTCCAAATCTGTAAACTGAGGATAATGCTACTTCCTCCTTCTCCCCCGCTGCAGCCCCCACACTTTGTCCAGATTCTCTAAGCTCTTCAGGGCAAGGACTGTCACTCATTAGGTGTTTATACAGCACCTAACAAAACGTGGGTCCTTGCTCTCTAACTGAGACCTCTCGGCATTATAACAACACAGACAACAACAGCAGGAGGCTAGGAGTCTTACACAACTCCTGGCTACACTATGCCTCTGTCCAGCACTATTAGTCCATCCCCTTTACAAAAGCCCCAAATCCACCTATAATAATTTAATCACGTTTTCGCCATTAAAAAAATGATGCCATCACAAATCAGGACTTTCCCGGGTTCTTTCCATAGCTAACCTGCTGGTTCCACACACCTATGCGCTTTGTAAAGGGCTCCATATGCTTAATCAAAAAGAAATCTAATTACCTTCATTTACTTCCTCCAAAAGTAGAAGAGTAAACTATATGTTTAATTAGAAACTTTCCACTTTGGGCACTTATAATTAATGAGTCAAGGAATTGTGCAATCTGCCTAGAGCAACCTTTTATTACTCCTGAGGTACCTGAACACCACTAGCACTTTAGAGCCAGTCACTTCCTATTAGTATTAAGATCGGAAGTGCCTATCTAAGGCATTAATCATGGAGCGCTACAACATTAACAGACTTTTAATTACATATAGTGCATACTATTGCTACCGATTGCATGCACAGTGCAACGTTAATAAATAGCCTTCCTGAGGCCACAGCGGGATTTGTCTTTGCTTATGTTGCAGGGAGTTTAATGCAGAGATGGTCCAGAACTCGAAACTGTTTGGCTATTGAGTGTTCTGGATATGAATTCTGCAGTTGGTCCCTCATAGGCCAAAACAAACCATGGGTTGCAAGCCACTAATGAGGCAGTGTGTTCTAGAAAATAAGGTTCTGGGCTGGGTGTCAGGACCCCCAGGTTCTCTTCCCACCTCTATCACTGACTGGACTCTGATCAAATCACACCCCTCCTCCGTGTGTTTTTGTTTAGATTGTAAACACTTCAGGGCATGGACAATATCTTATTAGGGATTAGTACTGTATTAGCTGGGGCCCTGATTTTAGTTGGTGGTTCTACAATCTACCATAGTAGAAGTATGGATTTCTGGTTCTTTATGTGAATTGCGTGTCTTGGAATCACCAATTGTGTGTCTAGCTTTACACCACTTGAATTTCAGAATGGTAGCTGGTATTTGGCATCACTGCCAGGTAATTCAGCAGTGCCATTAGTTCTGAGGTCTTAATACCTTTGTCTGAAATAACAAAGAGTCCAGAGGAGAGAGTTTGAAGAAGAAGCCTATTATGTTATGAAAAATCATGGCACAGGTCCTCAAGGAATCAATTCTGAAGCACTTAGAGGAGAGGAAAGTGATCAGGAACAGTCAGCATGGATTCACCCTAGGCCTGACTGACTTAATTGCCTTCTACGATGAGATAACTAGCTCTGTGGATGAGGGAAAAGAAGTAAAAATGTTATTCCTTGACTTTAGCAACACTCTTGATATGGTCTCCCACAATATTCTTGCCAGCAAGTTAAAGTAGTATGGATTGGATGAATGGACTATAAGGTTGTAAGGTAGAGAGAAAGCTGGCTAGATCAACGGGTAGTGATCAATGGCTCCATGTCTAGCTGGCAGTTGGTATCAACCAGAGTGCCCCAAGGGTCAGTCCTGGGGCTGGTTTCATTCAATATCTTCATTAATGATCCGGATGATGGAGTGGACTGCACCCTCAGCAAGTTTGCAGATGACACTAAACTGAGAGGAGTGGTAAATTCACTGACGGGTAGAGATAGGATACAGAGGGACCTAGACAAGTTAGAGGATTAGGCCAAAAGAAATCTGATGAGGTTCAACAAGGACAAGTGCAGAGTCCTGCACTTAGGATGAAAGAATCCCATGCACTACTACAAACTAGGGACCGAGTGAATAGACAGCAGAAAAGGACCTAGGGGTTACAGTGGACAACAAGCCGGATGAGTCAACAGGATGCCCTTGTTGCCAAGAAGGGACCGCCTTTTGGGCTGTATAAGTAGGAGTCTTGTCAGCAGATCAAGAGATGCGATCGTTCCCCTCTATTCAACATTGGTGCAGCCTCATCTGAAGTACTGTGTCCAGTTTTGGGCCCCACACTACAAGAAGCATATGGAAAAATTGGAAAGAGCCCAGCAGAGGGCAACAAAAATGATTAAGGGGCTGGAGCACATGACTTATGAGGAGAGGCTGAAGGAACTGGGATTATTTAGTCTGCAGAAGAGAAGAATGAAGGGGAATTTGATAGCTGCTTTCAACTACAGAAAGGAGGTTCCAGAGAGAATGGATCTAGACAGTTCTAAGTGGTACTAGATGACAGAACAAGGAGTAATTGTCTCAAGTTGCAGTGGGGAAGGTTTAGGTTGGATATTAGGAAAAAACTTTCACTAGGAGGGTGGTGAAGCTCTGGAATGGGTTACCTAGTGAGGTGGTAGAATCTCCTTCCTTAGAGGTTTTTAAAGTCAGGCTTGACAAACCCCTGGCTGGGATAATTCAGTTTTGGATTGGTCCTGCTTTGAACAGGGGCTTGGCCTAGATGACCTCCTGCGGTCCCTTCCAGTCCTGATACTCTATGATTCTATGTTCACAGCCTACACACAGAGAAGTTAGATACAGACATAAATGCTCTTGCTTGAAGGTTGCAACATAACACCACTTCATTTCTTAGAATTCAGAATGATAGCACTCAAGAGCCCAAAACAGAAGGAAACAAAGCAGGCTGCTCCCTAGGGCAGAGGGGCATATTTTCCCCCACCTTGTTTGAAGCTGGCTACTTCTAGACAGATTGATAGTATGGCTTCTCTACAGAGCCCCCTAACCTGCAAGCACCCACTCAAAGTGATAGCCTGCAATTCCAACACAGGACTCAATACAGCACAAACTCCAACTGATTGTATGGAAGATCTTACTCAACTGAGTTTAATGAAGACTTTTCTCAGTAGGCCAGACAGAATGGCAGGTCCGTTTGGTACCACAGAACTCTCCACTCAACAGACTCCACCTACCCAGACACTAAGTTCCTAAAGTTGTATCATCAGAAAGAGACTTTGCTGGCTGACTGTGCTCTAATGGAGGCCCATAGACAGTAGCCACTTCTGTGATTAACCCAGTCCACTAGCTTTCACATACAGATGTGGATCTGAAGGAGAGAATTCCCTACTTTATCCCATTGGGAAAAGGAGCAGGCTTTACATCTTCCCATGCCATGGAAACGGCCACGATACCCCCACAGCTAACTCAGCCGATCAAAATCACATGGATCCTGAGAGATTTGAGAGTGAACAGGGCATGGTTGCAGGAGTCCTTCACCCTGCACCAGCTTTGTTTCCCAGCCCTCCTGGATATAGGCATATTCCAGCTGCCCCACTGCCCCCCGACTCCCTTGAAGTTCAGCAATAGTCAGAGAAAGGCATTGCAGGCCCATCTTTAGCATTCTTTTGTAGCTGTCAACAGATGGCATGATGCCAAGTGAACGGTTAATTGAGATTCTGTCCCCATCCTAGTCAGAGAAAAGCTCCAAAGGAGGCCAGATTGTTTCCCTGAGCTCACCACTCTTTCATTGCCCATATCACCTGAGGGAAAGACTGGTTGTGAAGTCATTTTCTCTAGCGCTGGAGAAAGTCATAGCTCTCGTTAAGTAGGGATTGGAAGGGCTGACCTCCAGAGGACCCTGCTATGCTATCAGCACAGTAAAGCATAAGAAAAAAAGTTCTTTAAGTCAGGCAAAGATACAAACAAAATGGTTGGGGAGAGGAAAGCAAGGTCCTTGGAAGATAAAGTGGTTCATAAAGGTGCCTTAGGGAAGATAAAAGTCAGGGTGATCAATAAAAAGGGTCACCCTTGTCCAGCACACAAATCTAGCATTTTTGCCAGCCGGTTGTTAGGTTCCTACATCTATCTCTGAACACTGAAGCCCTTAATGTCACCATAAAATCTTAAAGAGTAGCCAGCGGATCATTCCCCCTTCCCCATTTTTTAAAAAAAGTCTCAAGATCCTAAATTCCTCTGCTGCTGTTTTATAGATGTCCTGGTATTGCTGGGCTATTACCTCCTACACACAGAAGAAAAGGGTGCAAGGTTGCTAAGAATGCAGGTTTTATCAGTTAATTACTTTGGTGAGATGCAAATAGGTTTGATCTGATTGGACAGCTCCTCAGCCGGTGTTAACTGGTATGGTTGCCTTTATTTCAGTGAAGTCCCAGGAGCTATTCTGATTCACACCAGCTGAGGCTCTGCCCCTGGTTTTAGGGCACAGTCTTGCTCTGTTACTCCCCCAGGACTAGCCTGTGATACCCTTACTCATCTTGCCTTTCTCCTAGGGCACTCCATCTGAGAAAAAAAATCAATGGGAGTACTCTGAGTCAAGGTATTATTCAATGCAAATGTATCCAGTCTTGCCCCCTTAATAGTCCTTAATGAGGTAGTGCCAATTAAAATCAATGGGCTTGATTCTCAACTGCCTTGCGCATTGTGCAGGCATCTACCTCTGTGAAAAGGAGTGCAAAGGGGTGGGGTGAGGATAAAAGTGTGTCTCAGAGTCAGACCGGACAGTTCTGCAAGGTTGGTTGGAGGCAAGTATGTCAGTGTTAAAATAATTAAACCCCTTTTTGCTCTGAGCTGAAAGAGGTTTCCACACTTTGATGATGGACATCTGAATCCAATTAAGAGCAGCTTGCAACCTTTAAAAACTGCTTTCAGTGGGAGAAGATGGATGAGAAGGAAGCTGTAGAAAGGCTGTATGTAGAAAAGGCTTCTTTTAGGTAAAGAGCTGCTTTCTGACTGTAAGAGAAACTTTGTCTTTGTTTCTGGTTGGGAAGAGGCAGTGGGCATTAGGGTGTGTGTAAAAAACCTCTCCTGCTTATCCTGTAAATATGGAAGGATTGATTTAATCTCTACAGACACACACTCCCCAAAAGACAGAGGAAGAAACTGAGCTTTGAAGTGACTAAAAAGGTGCGTTGTCACAAATGCTACCAGTGTGAGTGAAGATCTCTAATCTGATGGAATTTCCAATTCACTGTGCATTCACCTAAATAGACTCATAACGATTCAATTTCAATTGCTATATGTCACAAGCATTGATTTCAGCAGACGCACAGAAACTGATGGAAAAAGATTTCCATAATAGGAGAAATTTACAGCTACATAAAGAAAAGCGCTGCTTGAAAATTGTGACACAAAGTGTTTTTAACTATTATAAAATTAAGCTTTTTCAATCACACCATCTACACTCAAGTAACACTGACTCTCCCCATTATATTGTCCAACTGAAAATGTAAATCAATAAAAATCACAATGATTTGTTGATGTTATTAAAAAATAAAAATCAAGTTCAAGCCTACCTATAAACGTCTGCACATAGTGAAGTCAATGGGAAGTGGGTGCCTAGGTGTGTTAGAGAATTCCACAAAGATAGTGAGAGACCTACATTTTCATTAAGGTCAAAAGGAGTTTGGCACCTAGCTCCAGATCTATGGAGGTAGTTAGGCTCCTTCAATATCTTTAGGCATTTAAATACCTTGAAAAATCTGGTCCCAAATAGAGTAGCGCTTGAAAATATTACCCAAAATCTCTTAAGGATGGGAGCCCCAAGAGGGACTTGGAAGTATTTTTTAAATATGCATGGGAGAAGGGGGACTAGAATTTAGATCTCCCCCTTCCAGGGCAGTGTCCTAACTGCTGGGCTAAAGCCAGGGCCGGCCTTAGGGGAAATGGAACCCTGGGTGAACTTGTATTTTGGCGCCTCCACCCCATTACTCCTGGCCTCCATGGGCTCCCCCACAACATCACCTCTGAGTTCCTGCTGCCCCCACCCCGCAGGGTTTAATTTGTATTGAAAGAGATGCCAGAGCTCAGGCTTGGCACAAATTAAGCACCGGCGGTTTGATACTGGCGGGGGCTGGCCGGGCACCCAGCTCTAAAGGCAACACCACCAGCAGCAGCGCAGAAGCCAGGGTGGCAAGGCATATGGTGTACAGCCACCCTTATGTCTGTGCTGCTTGTGGTGCCTGATGCTCGGCCTTGGCTTGAGGTGGGCTTTGCGCTGTCACAGAGCCTGTGGCCCTCCTGCAGCCCTCTGGCCACTCCTGCCTCACCGTGGAGCCATTTCAGATTTTGAGGTGGGGTGGGAGGAAACGTTAGCCAAGATTCCAGGGACTACTTAGGCACCTGAAAACCTTAGGGCTTTTTCAGGTAATAACTTGGGAATTAGCTGACAGGAGCACCGTATCTAACTGTTATACGAAGAAAGAAAAAATATATACCGATGTCAATTAAAGCCACGTTTAAAGCTTATCTGTAAATTTAGAATGATCAGGAGATAATACATCAAGCTATTCCCAATCCCTGGAGCTGCAGACACCAGCAGAATGAGGGGCAACCCTGCTCCAGAGGCGCCCTGTTTATAACAGCACCCCTGGCCTTTGTCCACTTTACCCACACTTAAGGCCGACCCCTGGCTATAACATCATTCATTCTCCCTGATCCATTTAATATTTATTTATACCCAGTGGGGCAACAGGAGAGATTAAGAAAGAGCCACCCTACAATATCCTATTGGTTAAGGAACTTACCTGAGAGTTAAGACCTGTGTTCAAGTCCCTTCCCCAGGCACTGAGGTGGGGAAGAACTGAACCTCAATCTTCCACATCCTAGCAAGGAGGCTAACCACTGACCTACTGGATATACAGCAGCAGCCCCTCTTCCTGCCATTTTGGGCATGGTTAAGTGAGCTCTGAACCCATCTACCACAACTGGCGAGCGAGGTGGCAGGATGCCTCATTTGTGAATCCTGCTGGGGTTTAGCTAGGTGCCGAGCTGTTGGGATTTTAATAGCAGAACCGTAGGCACCTAGTGAGCTTCAGTGCATACAGCATCCGATGGCAACCGAACAGGTTTTGTGAATACCAGTGGCACCGACATGTCAGCTTACGTGCTTGAAGTGGGAGTCGGGCACCTGAGTCCCCCTTGTGAGTCCGTAAGTCCCCTTTGAAAGAGTCACACAGTTTCTACCGGACCTCATCCATGTGTCATTGTGGTACAATAGTACCTGTGGTTCCTGTCAAAGCATGTATCCACTACGCATCCTACAGGTTCACTTACGGAAATGCCCATCTGCATGTTTCTGATCCTCTAAGTGCAAATTTCATTTGTTTCATCAGGGCCTCATATTGATACAAGTACTCACAGTTCCTTTATAATATTTCTAGTTTGCTTTTCCTCCTTGCTGCTGAATTTTTCATTCAAAGATCATACAGTAAAAGCAAACAGTTTTGTAAACTGGGAATGTGTTCAGCAAAAAGAAAACCCCCAACTCATCTCCATTCTTGCCTGAGTCTTAGCGGTAGATGATTATATTTTATAATTCTTCTTTCTCCGTGGGTTCCTGAACAAGAAACTCATGAGAGAAAAGTCAATCCGCCATTTACTCAAACTCTGCAATCTGCCTACAGATTGCCCCATGTGCAGCTGTAATTGTAAAAATCTTGCCTTTGAAACTCTGTAGATAACTCACTCTGTTCTTCAAGCACATCATGCATTATTCCTATGCTTGTGATAACCGCCTCGGAAGAAAGACTCTGTAAAGCCCTGAGTACGGTACATTGTTCGCTCCTTACTATCACGCTGAGCATTCTCTGAAGAGCTCTTAAAGTATTCATGCAATGCTGGAAAGCATTTCCCAGGCAGCTTTTACAGATCCGTGACTTAAGCTGGAAATAAAATGGGTGGTCTTAAGATTTCAGTCACAGGATGATTTGTTTTTCATGCCTTCATTAAATTTTCTTTGAATTTTTTGGGGAAAGCACTTGGCATTTAGTCATCCACTGATATTTTAAAATAATATTTTGTAGCCGTTATCTTTATTCCTGATTCCTAATGTCTATCTGAGGTACTTATCTGAAGCCTTCATTATAATAATATCTGTGCACCTCCCAATCGTTAATGCATTTATCCTCACTACGCCCTTGCAAAGTAAGGAATTACTATGAGCCCCATTTTACAGATGCGGGACTGAGGCACAAAGAGGCTAAGTGACTTGCTCAAGGTCACATAGGAAATCTGTGGCAGAGCATGGATTTGAATCCAGTCTAAGTTTTAAGTTAGTTCCCTAACCCTTAAGCCATCCTTCCTTTCTAATAAACGGATCTATCAAAGAAGTGAATAGAAATTAAACTAAAACAGCAAACTCCCACTTCCATTAATGTCTATACATGACTTCCATGCCAGTCCAAAAACCAGCTAGGTGGCACTTTCAGTCTCTCTTAAGCACTAGGAATCTGTCTGATGTACTCACATGGCTCACATTGAAAATGGGCCTAAGTGGGAGGTAAGCGGTGCATAGATTTATGCTGGCCTTCTCTACAGAAGGCAGAATATCCTTAGCCTCCTCAGTAACCACACAACCCTACCATCCTCTCCCTTTTCCTTCCCTTCATGCAGGCTCCTCTTTGTTCCCCTCACCAGCAAAGACGCAGAAACCCTGCCATCTGTGGGGAGTTGATGAGAGGGTCTCTTTGCAGGATGGGGGCCTTTTACTGGAAGCTCTTCAGCATCCATCTGTAATGTGTTGTACAATGCCATACGCATCCATGATGCTAACTCAGGCAATAAATAAAAACGCCCCTAAAAGGGCTAAGGCGAGGCAAAATGAGATGAACTGGATACTAGTCAAGTAATACTCAGTGATACTTTTCCATGGCCATTGGAATGAATGTCCAAGAAGCCCTGGGCAGTACAGCGCATGTGTGTGTGTAATCCTGTTCCCACTGAATTCAATGGGAGTTTTGACACTGACTTGAATGGAGACAGAATTTCATCCTGGATGCCAAACACAGTATTTTGATTTCCCGTTCTCTCCCCCACCCTCCAACCAAGGCCGCCTGTTCATATTCACACCACCAGTCTCCTGATGTGCAGCTCTGCAAATCCCTTTACCCATTTCCCTTCACACCAGACCATCCAGCTCCTTGTCTCTATATTTGTTGCCATCACACTGGGGAAAGCGAGTGTTTTTCAGGGCTAACATGCCCCCAGAACTGGATTTCCTGCTCTCACTCATTTCTAGTTACCCACCTTTACTCAAAGTGCTGCTCTTAGCAAGGAGTTTCTAAGGACGACTGTGCCGATAGGTGTAATAACCACTGGGCCCACTTCGGTGCTCCTGACTCCACTTGCTCATTGACAGCAATGGCAGTTTGCCCAGCCCGCAGCAATCATGATGCACATGCCGATGCCCGTGCAAACACAATGCGCACTCCAGCTGTTACACTGAGTCCCAATATTGTTAAAGGACCGCTTTACAATGCCCCACTGCTCCGTCCCTTTCCATGGGACTTCAGTGGACGATCGCAGCTCAATTTTAAACACCTTGGGCACGCCACCCTGCTTTATGAATTAAGAATCAAAATGGGGGGCCATTGTCACAGACACTGTACCAAGTTAGAGTACAGGGACATCTACTCTGCCAAAGAAATAAATCAACCCATGGCAGCGACTGTCAGAGCCTGGGTGTACAGACTTGGGCTCCCGCTACAGTGCTAAAAACCACCACATACACATTTCTGCTCAGCCTGGAGCTAGCCTATGAGGCCCATCCCCTTAGCTGGGCTTCAGAGCACACACAGAAATGTTTACATGGCTATTTTTACTGCTGTAAAGAGAGAACCTCTCTGTAGATCCCATGTCTCAGACTCACCGCTGGGTGTATTTTTTTCCTTCTCCTCACCCCCGCCATTGTAAATGTACACAGAGAGACAATCTCTGCACCAAAGAGCTTATGAGACAAATAGATAAGATGTACAAAGGAAGTATCATTATCCCCACTTTACAGATCGGGAATCAAGGTACAGAGATAAAAGCCTTGTCGAAGGTCATGCAAGGAGTCTACGATGGAGCTAAGAATTGAGCATGGATTGCTGGAGGTTCACTTCATTGAATTAACCAAAGAAAAAGTTTTTGCCTCAATCAAAGAATACCCCTGAAGTTACAAATAGGGCGGAATGCAGGAAGTTCAAAACAAAGGACCAAAACACACAAACTACATTCCTGTAAATTTATCATCCAAGTTAAATTAATTTAGAAACCAAGGAGAATGCAGAGGAGAAACACATAATACTGCAATCTGACATCTGATCGGAGAGATGCTACAGGAAAACACACTAGCGCCTTTTAACAATAAAGTCTCATTTATCATCAAGCATCAGCATCCTTATGCATCAAACAAAATCAAATGTCACAAAGAACTAATAATCAATAGCACTCAAGGGAAAAAGATACAGAAACCCTGCAATAGCCATTCACAATGATCAGATAATTTGTCAGGGAGAATAAATCTCTCCTTCTTCTTCCATGACATTTAGGGCTACCAACGCTCCAGGAATTAAAGATTAATCTTTAATTAAAGGTTATGTCATGGGATGAAATCCCCAGGAATACATCCAATCAAAACTGGCAACCCTAATGACATGAGAATAAACCATTTCCGCCTGCCTCTCGTACGGTCTTGCCAAAGTGTGCAGGGTGGCTGTGGAAGTGGAGCTGTGGGAGGGGGCTGCTTAGGGTCTGGTAAGCATGATTTAAAACCCCAGATGAAAAAAAAATGACACAGGTCACAAATGGTGTCTCACCAGTGGCTGCCTCTTTTACATTCCAAAAAGTCTTAAGAATAAGTGTGTGCGCGTGTGGGAGGGGGGAATAATTTGCAGCATAATCAAGTATTAGACTCTCCAGGCTACTATTGTATCCAGTGACTATGCTGCTGAATGAAGAGTGTCTATTCCAAGCCGTTGTCCAACACAGGGTTGCAGGCATGTCATGAAGCCACCGCAGTGCAGTTCAAAAGCTCACCCCTGAACACATGTGCAAGGTCCTCGCTGCTCCTACTCCTGCTGCACAGCTATATGCGTTGACGCAGTTTTTCCCCCAGTGTGCGGAGCGAGCTTAATACTAGGATTGTTTGTCATTTTCAATGGCTGGTCCGAATTTATCTCAGCTTCTGGATGGTACCTAAAGTCTTCGTGGAAAGGGGTTCGGAGTCCAAGCCTGGATCTGGAATCACATTTTGCAAAGGGCTTAGATCCTCAGCTGGAGTAAAGCCAATTGGCTCCTTTAACATCGGGGTGCGGGGGAGGGGTTTATGCCAGTTGAAAATGGCAAAGAACCTGGTCCCTTCTCTTTAACATGGGCTAACTAAGAAAACTCCATTCCAAACATCGCTGAATTTTGAGGTGTTCACAGATGTGGATCTTGGAGCTACCTCTCCTCTGAACATTTAACAATGAGAGATGTTAGTGCTCACATCAGGCCCTGATGATCCCACCTTGGCCAGTCACAATTAATGGTCACTTTTGAAAGGATAAGCATTGAACTCCATGGGCCACATCCTTAGCTGATCTACTGATTTACATTGGCACAGGACTTGATCCAACGTGCCTTCTTTATCTGTAAAGGGGATAATAAGTGTTTATCACTTTTCATAACAGCTCTGAATGAAACTGGTATTTCGAAAGCCCAGTATTATTTTTTATTACAACATTTGATCTCCTATTTAAAGACCTGTTTATATTTGTATTCCTTAACGCAAAGAAGTGACAGAAGAATACACTTTTTGTCTTCCTCCCTCCTTTGGACACAATCCCAGTTGTTAAAATTAGCAAAAACATTTAATAAGATAGGCACTGAGGAGTGAGGAAATTTGATATTAAGATGTCTGAGATGTTTTTGGTCCTCCTCATGGAATATATCCCTTTAAGATACTGTTCCGGATAAAAATAAGACAGACAGACATGACAATGGTCCTTGAATACTTCAAATACATCCTGTGACATGTTTAGATGCCATGCTATTCAAGCCATGCCTAAAGCCCCAGCCAAGACCAGAACTCCATGCGCCAGGTGCTGTAAACATGCACAAGAGAAAGTCCTTGTCCCAAAGATCATGCCATCGAAACAGACAAACAGAGAGAAAAATATTATTCTTACTTTACAGGTGAAGAAATGAGGCACAGAGATTAAGTGACCTGCCCCAGGTCACACCCTTTCTGCAGCAGGGCCAGAAACTAAACCTGATCTACCATGTCCCGGTCCACTGCCTTAACCACCCTTGCTCTCCAGTTATATTGGCTTATTACACAGCAGAGTTCTGGTTCAGGCATTTAACAGTTTGTTCCTTCTTTTGTACTTGGTGCTATATTAAAAGCAATATGAAGGGAATTACTGAGGGTTTATCTATCTTTCTCTGCAAAATCTATCTTAGATTTTCCATGGTCCATAAAATGTGTCTCAGTTGAACAAATACACTTCCACCTGTGGAACCAGCTCCTGGGGAGTCTGCTGATAAAACTGCATAGATGATAGCTGGGTACATGCAAATCATGGTGCCACGGTTTGTTGGTTTGCAGAAGACAGGCATGTTTGTGAGCCCTCATTATCTATGATCCCCAGAATGGTGTCCTGAAAATAAACTTCCAGCTGCCATATGCTTGCAAACTATTGAGGCACATGCTCGTTTCTATTTTTTTAAAAAGATCCTTTGCTGATTTTTAAAGCTCTCGGGAACATTATGAATGCATAATAGTAAAGGGGAGAAATAGACACAGTGTTTAGAATAGAGGAGCACATACGACATCTGATCTTGCAGACCTTGTGTGAGTAACACCATTGACTTTGATGGAATTGCTCCCTCGAGCTAAGTGAGCAGGGGATAGAACTAGGAACATACATGTAGAGTGGCTTAAAATAAGTTGCCCATACTGCAGCACTAGAGCAGAGCCAATCCTCCCGGGACAGCATCTCTAGCACAGCAACTCATTTAAGCAGCCCCAGTCAAACTTTTATGGGGAACCGCCCTCTCTGACTCATTCAAGAGAGAAGAAACCAGAGCGGAAAGATGGTCTTGTGGTTCTGACACTAGGCAGGGATTTAAGAGATCTGCTCAATTTCTGGATGTGCCAGAGACTCCTTGTGTGACTCTGGAAAAGTCACAATCTCTCTGTCCCTCAATTCCTCAGCTGTAAAATGGGAACAACAATTCTTCCATTCTCAGTCTGTCTGGTCTATTTAGATTGTGAGTTCCTGAGGGCTGGGGTTGTGTCTTACCACACGTAGGTATGGCACCTAGCCCAGGGAGAATTGAGAGTCTGATCCAAAGCCCATTTTAATTAATGGGAGGCTTTTGATCAACCATTGGTTAGGCCCTTGAGGTTCTCAAGAACAAAAAATTGACCAAAAACTTTTTCCAGTGCCAAAGCAGATTTAGCGACACAAATGTTTAATGAATTGGTGTTGATTTTGCCAAATTGTTTTTGTTTAAAAAAATTAAAATGAAATGTTTGGACTTTTTTTAAACTAAATGCATCTTTTTATATTAAAATGACTTTCTATGACTTTAAAATGACTTTCCACTTCAAAATTTCCTTTGGTTGTATTTAAAACTACTTAAAAATGGTTAAAAATGCTCTAAATCAAAACAAAATGTTTTGGGGTTTTCATTTGTTTGAGTTGGTTTACTTTTTGATTTGAGTCAAATGGATTTTTTAATTGCCAGAGAACCAAAATAAATATTTTAAAATCTGTAAATTGCACAGCTGTGCTCAAGACTTAGCCAGATGTTATAGACCCTTTCCTGGTTTCTGAGTCAAAAAGGATATGAATAATACTTGTTGCATATTTTCTCTGTTTTGTATTCTGTGTATCAATGGCTGAACTTTCTGTGTGCATTATGTTCCTTTGTGTTATTCTCTTTCTGTTTGCATTCATTTAACCTGTCCCACAGATTAATTTCCTTTTCATTATCACTGCAGTGGTGATCAGCAGTAAATGCAGAGTTATGATCAAATATATTACGAGATATCATTGCTATTTACTTTATCTAGCAACAATTCTCCTTTTTACACAATGGCACAATATGGAGTTGCCATGAGATTTTTTACAGTAAATCTTGTGAGATATTGTCTGGTAACATTTAATGCATGTCACTATTGTACAGTAAATAATTCTTCTGTGAAATACCTACTACTTATCCCATTTTATTACATTCTGCACACTGGTACAGACTAAAACAACCTCCAAGACGTCTTGCATAGTAAGTGATGCCACTGGCATATTATTACATAACACATTGATAAGGATTGTCTGATCTCAAATATACCAGCTCTCAAACTTCAACTAGAGGAGATGCACTACCTTCTTTTAGATACACTGAAATCTGACCAATCATCTATCCAGTCCAGTATCCTGTCACTGAGAATGGCTCAAGGTCTCCCACAGGGAATAACTGTGACAGAACTGTCACTGACTGGGCTGTTTGAGAATAAGCTGTGAGGTACAAACCAGCATGGGCAGAAGGATGGACAAGAACACCAACTACTCTCCCTGAAGCAGCATTCATGGCAAAGACATGATTGCCACACTATCACCTTATGTAATGGAGTGACGTCATCCAGCACAGCTAGACATGTTGGACTCAAGGTACCCATTCCCGGTTTACCCATAGGCTCAGTTATCCAGTGCTCACATTACTCACCCTAGGCAAATTTAACCCCTTCAGCACCAGGCTGGAGTTTGGACTCTTCAGGCAGTTAGAAGGATGGAATCCTTCACTAACACACCAGGTGTCCAAGCCTCTGCTCTTATCATACAATCTTCTCCTCAGTCCTCCCCAAAATAACAGCCACAGCCCCTCGATATCCCTATCTAGGGGCTGTTTTCAGCCCCCACCCACATTCCCATGGTGGAGCAGACATTTAGGGCAAGTCTTCCTCAGCTTTCCCTTGTTCAGCCAGTCACCTTTCATCCCTGTCTGATAGTTCCTTGCAAAGACTCCAGCTAGATCATTAATAGTCTCTCCTCTCTCAGGGTAGTAACGAGTCTAATGAGTCAGGAGGCCAGTAGCCCTAATGAAGGCTCAAGAGTCTCTGGCCTCTTCAGATCCTGAACTTTGCTCCACAAGTTTTAATGACCCCTCTGCAGAGGGTCATAGGAGACCCCAGACTTACCCACACCTCTA
This sequence comes from Dermatemys mawii, assembly GCA_007922305.1. NCBI lineage: Eukaryota > Metazoa > Chordata > Testudines > Dermatemydidae > Dermatemys > Dermatemys mawii. The sequence goes on from ML677387.1 coordinate 7,586,054, forward strand.
GGCTCCAACCCAGGGGAACCTGTAGAAAGCAGCTGGCACCAGTGTCTCCTAATTCCTTACCGCTTACCACCACACCTCTCTAGCAGGCTGTTTCCCAAGACTCACGCCCAGGGATCCTCTTGTCCTGAAGGTCCATCGGCCTCTTTCTAATCTGTTGCTGAAGGCCCCTGCTCTCCGTTAGTCCACCACCACCTCTCTTCTCAAGCTTGCAGCCATTTTATCCCCCCATCTGTAACAAGGGCACCAATCAGCCGCAGCTAAGGAGGCATTTAGTCTCTCTGTTGATTCCTTAGCGGCTGGAACAGCGTGGGGTCTGTACACCCCATGACATATCCCGTTGCAAGAGTCTGGAGCCACCAACCCCTTGCACAGATCCAGTGTCTCTTCATCTAATTCGCCTCCACCACCTCTCTTTGCTTCAGCCAGCACAGAGGCCAGCTCCACAACCCATCCCCATACAACTCCTCGTGCACACAGGGCTACTGCAGGAGGGCACTGGCACAAAGGACACAGGCCTTCCCGAGCGAGGTGAATATTACATACGAGCCGGTTGTTAAATCCATGCATTCCCTGATCAGCATTTGGGGGCCTGATTCTGATCTTAGTTACAGTAGAGTAAATCAGGAGTAACTTCACCCAAGTCAGCGGAGTTTACACTAGCCAGGTGCTAAGGAAACGGCATGTTGAAATCAAACGTGCTGCATGGAAAACAAGGAAAATAATGGCAAAGATCCTCTGGTGCCTTAAAGCCGCATGTATGGTTGCCAACCCTGCAGGATTGTCCTGGAGTCTCCAGCAATTAAAGATTAATCTTCAATTGATGATTATGTCATGTGACGAAACCTCCCAGAATAAGTACGACCACAGTGACAACCCTAGGCATAGCACTGTTGAAGTCAGATTTGTGCATCTGAGGATATGGGCCTTCTGTTTCAGTGCTAGATCTGTTAAAATTCCATATTATCCAGAACAATACACGCACACATGCCTGAACTGAGAAAAATTGCTGATTCCATATTGTATGCATGGTACTTACTACTGGGGAGAACTGTATTGCAACATATTTATGTATTTGGCTGAACAGTACTGAGGGCCGGTGCTTCATTAAAGGCCAAGTCTCAGCTACCTCTCCCTGCATCTTCTGCCAAAACATTCCCAAAACTAAATCATCTTTTTATGGTCTCCATATTCTTTACGCTCTATGTGTTTTGCCTCATGCAATCATCCTTACTGTATAATGCTGTACATTCTAATAAACTTTTTACAGCCAGGCTCTGAAAAAAGTCATAATTTTAATGACTTTACATAGCATAATAGATACTGTAACATGCACCTTAGATGAGGACTGCAGTGAGATACAGGTTCATTATCTTCACCTCTGAATCTAAAAGCGCCCAAAGTAAAACAATAAAATTTTATTCATCTAATTTGGTATGGCGGCTGTATTTTGTAGAGCTGTACTTTTTTGTGTCGTTTTCATACAAATTTGTAGAAATTTACCAATTTGGATGTACTGTGTAAATCCCAGACATCTGAAACATTCCTATATCTTTGCACTAAACTTTATTTCCAGAAGCACAAATTGGAACACCACCACCACTCAGATGCTTTGTACATATATACAATCTTTCTCCCCAGAACTCAGAGTCTTAAAAATGTTAATTAAGCCCTGTAACACATCTGAGAGGTATGTTTTTATCCCCTTAAACAGAAATAAGATGAAGAGAGGTTAAGAGGCTTACATCAATGTCAATTCAGAGTAACTTCACCTGAAGAGTATAGAGTTGCTCTGGTTTTACCTGAGCACAAGAGAGGCCCATGTATATAATTTGCAGAAAGAACTGAAGCAAGTCAGTGAAAGACTCTGGAATGTAAACCAGGAGTCTTGGGGTATATCTGCACTACCCACCAGATTCGCAGCCAGCGATTGATTCAGCGGGGATCGATTTATCACATCTAGTCTAGACACGATAGATCGACCCTCCGAGTGCTCTCCTGTTGACTCCTGTACTTCACCATCACGAGAGGCACAGGCAGAGTCGACGGGGGAGCGGCAGCAGTTGACTTACTACAGTGATGATGCCACGGTAAATCAATCTAAGTACGTCGACTTTGACCATGGTATTCACATAGCTGAAGTTGCAAAACTTAGATCGATCCCCCCTCCCCAGTGTAGACAAGGCCTTGGATTCCAAGTTCTCTGCTTTGAACTCTAGGTGCCTGATCTTCAGCGTGTGTAAATCAGTGTAGCCACTGAAGACTGAATTCAGTGTACTAACACCAATTTACAATTGCTGAGAAACTGAGACTAGATATACTTCCTAGTTCCTCTGATGTCACACACTGCACAGTTTGCCCTGAATACAAGGTGCTATTTGGAGGACCCCTACCATTTTATTTTAAATGGCATTTTTACAAAGAAAGAACCTGATTCTCTGTTGCCTTGGACCGTAAACAGTTACCGACAAAGATGCAAAGTGAGCATAAAAACCGCTTGATCAATATGGCCGTATTTAACGGGTATTTTGTACCGATGTAAGTCACTACACAGGGAAACAGGAGAATCAGGCCCAAAACTTTGGAGATCTATTCCCGTTCATCATCAATGATTGTTATCGAGCTTCCACTAATGAATCTTGTTTGTGAGCCTAACATAATCCCATGGAGCACGGAAACTGGAATCAGAAAAAAGAAGGGGGGGCTGTCATAAGATGATGACCTGCCGAATCTACCATGCGTCTCACTTTGGCGTCAAGTGGATGGAGCTTGGATTGTGGAAGTTTACAAACTGACCTAACTGCTCACTATCTGTGAGCAGTCCAGGTTGGAGGCTACTGCAGCAAAGCATTGCAAAGGGCACCTCACGTTACAAGACAAGAGTACCATAGGTGTTCATGGTGTGGATTGTACCCTGGAATGTCACACCATCCTTCCTCTCTTTTTTGTATCACAGGAGTACCTAGAAGCCTTAGTACTGGATTGGGAACAGATTGCATTAAGTTCCGTATAAATAGGGAACTTACAATCTAAACTAAGTTTATAAAATGTATCTTCTTTTGTGAAGGGGGCATACCAACCCCGCACTGGCAAGACAGGGGTTAAACAGTTTTGGGCCCAAGAGACCACCCCGCCACCCCCTTGCTAGGCATGCAACCAGTGGAGGGAGCATATAAAAGGAAGCAACTCAGCTCAGTCTGGGCTGAGGAGGTGACTAGCTGACGGGGAGCTGCCAAGACTCCAGATGGCTGAGGATGCTGGCTACTCTGTGGGGAACCAGTTGGCTGTAGGGACCAAAGGGGATGCCAGATGAGATGTCCGAGGCTGGCCTATGGATAGGAAGTGACCCAGGGGATGCCTTTGGGGACCTGAACCCTGCATTGGTGTAATTGGTTGCATAGGGGTCAGGTTCCCCACCCTTTCCCCACTCTTGATGCTAGGCATTGCTCCCAGAGAGAGGGTAGCCTCCCGTGGCCCCCCACGGCCTCACTTGGCCCCCCACGGCCTCCCTTGACATCTTTATAGAAAGAGGAAAAAAACCAAGCATTTAGTTATTTTCTCTCCTGACTTTTCCTAAGCATCTAGATTTTCAAAATCATTTTTGTGGACTCTAGAAATCTTTAGAGATTAAAAAGTGGCAGCTGGAGGGATGCGGGTCATTATTAAACCCAGAAATTCACCACCTATCACATTGATTATGCTTCTTTGTTTTACTGACGTTCAAGGTGAGAATACCATGTCAGTAGTTAAAAACGGAACGATTGCTTCCGACAGATTTTCAGACAGAGAAATAAAAATCAATGAAGAAGCAGATCTGTGGCATTCCTATTTGACTGAGTCAAAAGAGAAAATGCAAATAATGATCACACACACACACACACACACACACACACACACACACACACACACAC
>ML677387.1:7589971-7677282 GCA_007922305.1 Dermatemys mawii
ACACACACACACACACACACACACACACACACACACACACACACACAAAAGTAAGGCATGAAAAAAAGGAACAGTAAGAGTAGAAATCAATAACAAATTAAAATCACCCACTACAGCTATTTTGCAAGTGAAGTGAGGCTATGCAAAGCAGTGGGTAGCAGCATAAAATGGAATAAAAAGAAATTCCAAAGATTCACTCCACTAGAAGTCTATAACATGAATGTTTCTTCTATTTTTCAGTGAAAAAACACAAGCTAAATATTTTTTGTTTATTATGCAACACAAACAAAATAACCACCTGTGTTTGCTACTTTGAGACTAGATTTTCTTCTTTTCATTACAGAATTCCAGCAAGGTGAGTTCAGGAAACAAGCTACCCTACAAGACATGAACATGTGTTTACTTCAGTGGTGCACATGTTAAAAGCAGCCAGATGTATGAACACAGCAATTGCTGCAGATGTTGCAAAAGACTCCTGCAAATTAGGTTGAAATATTTGGCACCAACATGCCTCTGTTCATCCTTTGATCACAAAGAGCTTTGCGGTGGTTTTAAATAATCTCATTTTACAGACTGGAGAACACAGCCACAAAGATCGGAGTTATGAATAATAATAATCATGTTTATTACAGTGGTGCCTAGGGACCAGCTGAGAATGGGACCCCCATTGTGCTAGGCATTCAAAAACACATAGTAAGAGACAGTCCCTGCCCCCAAAGTCTTACCATCTAAACATATGATGTACTCAAGGTCATACTGTATCTCAGTGGCAGGGCCAAAAATAGAACCTGACGAGCAGTACGTCTACACTGAAGCTGGAAATACAATTTCCAGCACAGGTGAACAGCCACACACACGCTTTGATCGAGTTAGTGTGCTACAAATAGCAAAGTAGACACAACATTGTGGGCAGCAACATGGGCCAGCCCTTCGAGTATTTACGCAGGGTTTCAGATTCTGGTGGCTAGCCTGTACCACCATCCATGCCATCACAGCCACACTGTTTTCCCTAGCAGGTTAGCTTGATCAAAGCTACTGTGTGTCTGTCTACCCGGGCTGGAAATTATACCTCCTGCTGTAGTCTAGACATACCCTGACAGTCCCTATCCATGGGAAGTTCTTCTTCACACAGCGCACAGTCAACCTGTGGAACTCCTTGTCTGAGGAGGTTGTGAAGGCTAGGACTATAGCAGGGTTTAAAAGAGAACTGGATCAATTCATGGAGGTTAAGTCCATTAATGGCTATTAGCCAGACTGGGTACGGAACGGTGTCCCTAGCCTCTGTTTGTCAAAGGGGGATGATGGATGGCAGGAGAGAGATCACTTGATCATTACCTGTTAGGTTCACTCACGCTGGGGCACATGGCACTGACCACTGTTGGTAGACCCAGTACAGCCGTTTTTATGTAACAATCAACCACAACCTTAGGACACTACATAATTAACCACAAAAGCCTAATGACACACAGTCCTTAAAAAGTAACCATTTGGGAAGGTTGCCCCTAACAGCATGAGGTCCAGCCCTGGCATATTCTGACATCCCAAAGCCCAGCAGAATGATCAGTAATAAATACCAGTGCCCATAACTCATGCTAAGAGATTGGGCTTTCCTCTGGGGTCAAGCAGTAAAGCAAAAATGTAGTAGCACTGAAATTTAAAATGGTTTAAAAGTTAGTATTTTTTCTTGTGGGCAGGTGACTGTCCTTTTGGGGGACTACTAGGAGATTTATTTGCTGAGGACCTCATTGTCTCTCCAGATCAACTATGTCCCCACCCCACCCCATTCTTGGCCTTCTGCGGCTCAAAAAGTAAAGGTGAGATTTTCAGAAGTAGCTAATGTTGGCCTAGATCTGCTCCTCCTGACGTCAATGAGAATATCACCATCAGCTTCAATGGGAGCAGAGTTAGGCAACCATGAAGTGTTTGTTTAAATTCCTCCCTTAGTACATATTTTTTTCCATGTTAATTGTAAAAACGTATATTATTTATGTATCTATTCACCCATGTAAGTCTATATAATAATAGCATCCTACAATTCCAGACTTGAAGGGCAACATTTTCAAAGGTACCCTAACCTTAACCCTAAATGACCTAGGAACTTGCCTCAGTAAAAGTCATTTAGGAGCTTTTTCAAATTTTACCTGACGTGCCTATACTTTGGTTCTGATGCTGTACGACTTGGAATCTTCACATAAGCTTCCTAATCCTTCAATGTTTACAGCTAGAAGTTGCCAATTTTATGTTTGATCCCCCGGCTCTCAAAAGGCACTGTAGTGCAACTCCAGAAGAACTCTGATAGCACTGACCAGAAAATCACTTGCTGTGATTTGTTTACATATATACTGAAAAATCAAGTGATGTTACTTTAGATTTGTGAAGAAGCAGCCAGTTGTCTACAAATCACAAACTGAACAACCAGCTTCTTAATACTGTAGTTCTTTTTCCCTTCTGTGTCTTGTATTATCTATTTGTGGTTCACACAGCGATATCTAGTAAAACGAGAACAACTTGAATTTATGCAATGGCAGGTGTATTTCTGAGCTAAACATAATGGTCAAAAATGAGCTGGATCATGAGTTAGACCCTATCTGAATCAAGGGATAATGTTCAGATAAGAACATAAGAAAGGCCATACTGGGTCAGACCAAAGGTCCATCTAGCCCAGTATCCCGTCTATCTACAGTGGCCAATGCCAGGTCTGAAAATGTCAGAATGGATTGTTCCACTGCTTTGAAAACATGTTTCCCAATTCTTGGTTCAAAGTGAAATTTCATCTGATTTCATAAGTGTCAGTTTCATCAAAACCAGTTTTTTAAATGGAAAACTGGTTTGACTAACATTATCCAGCAAACTCTGCAGTAAAGTGAGTTGGTTACTTTCCTCCCCAGTCAATTGTGCCAAGCAGGAGGCCTGTGTCTTGAGACAATGAATCTCTTTTAGGGGAGCCAATGTGCCATTGATCCAATAGGTCTTGGTCATCGTGCAGAAACCCTGGTTCACCCACGTCCATTTACTGATGGAAGTTGTTCCCCTGGGATTTGGAGGAACCTGAATATTATTGTGATGTTTTTTGAGGGGGGATGTAAAACAACCAGCAATCACAAAGTCCAGCTTGCAATGGTGAGTGGCAAGATAAACTAGGACACCCAAGGGAAAGGTCTGTGAGTCCACAATAAAACTGCGCTTTAGGAGTTCATACTTATTACTGGGTTGGTGAAATCTAATTACAGAGCACACAACCAGTTGGCGGGGGTGGGAGAGGGGGGAGTTTTCCCTACTTCTTGACAGTCTGCCCTGAGGTTGGCATCACAATCATGAGCCACTCCAAACAACATGACATAATACAGCATGTATTGCAAAGGCAGAAGGCCTGGTAAGTGCTACTTTTTGCTCAGCAGACCACTCCGGCACCTGCGTCTTCTCACTATGCTTGGTAAGAGTCTTTACCTTGCACTCGGATTCAGCAGCATGCAGTTTGTGGCTGTGAGGCTGTGAAGGTTAATAATTGACAGTGGGCAGAAAACAGTATCTTAGCCCTTTTGCTGAAAGTCAGCGATGCTGAACACATAATTGTCCAGTACAGCTATATTTATTTCGCATATATTGCAGAACATTTTCTGGTGCCCAAGATATTATTCTCCTGTGATCGCAAGACTATCTGAGGCAGATCAGGTTAGAAATGCTTCTCGAGGAAATTGGGTTTCTTCACTCTATTAGGAGCATTCCATTTTTATGATTAAAATCAGAAAACAATGTTCTTTCCAGTTAAAGTGAAATGTGCAAAATATGACTTTCCTATAACTAGGTTTCCAAACACTTATCTAAAGTGCTCTGAAAAAGTATTAATAAATAAGGATGAAAAATGAAAAGTGCATAGTAAATATGTTTCATAAACTACATTTACCTGAATATTAGGGTCAACCTGCTTTGCAAAAATAATACTTTACACTTCTAAATAACATCTTTCAAGGAGGAGCTCAGAAATCTAAAACAATGCCTTCATTAGAAAGTTAGGCATCGATTTATCCAATGTACAAAAACGAGTGAACTGAGGCAGAGATGTAGTGACTTGCCCAGGGGTCCACAGTTGCCCTGCAGTCACAGATGACAAATTCCTACTTCTGTTCGAATTTGGCAAACCTCTGAACTAAGTGTCATTGACTTGAATGGAACTTAAGAACATGATGAATTAAGGACATACGTGATTTGCTGAATAAGGATAGACTGCGGAACTAAGGCCTTAAAACCAATTTTCAAGCAATCTCTTGATATATGGGTAAGTAAGCACATTAACAATCTAAAACAAATAAGGGCACTGGACATCAGTTCAGGATTGAAGAGGGGTGAACAGGATTCTTCTTCTCATCAAGAGGGTGCACCTTTCCATACCATATAACCACTGCTGCCATCAAAATAGAGCTAGACGTCCCTTGTTATAGGAGAGTGGGCAGCTAGCAAGGAGTTCTCGATAAGGGCTCCAAGACTCTGGAATCTGCTCACCCCATTAGTCCAAAATAGCTTGAATTGGGCGACTTTCTGGCCATGCTGCAGAAGATGGGTTTGAGAGGGGTTCTGGAGAAGGCTCAGGATGTGGTTCCTGGAGGATGAAGTGGGCCACAAGCGGCTGTCTGAGTTCCTGTGGAACTGTTGATTTTAAATCAGTCAGTTTCACACCACCTCTGTCCTGCCAGTGGTGTCTTGTCCGATTTAGCTCTTTGGGGCAAGAGACGGGTCTCATTTCCGGCCCATATCCTGCCGTGCAATCCAATGGCCAGCCCTTTGCACCCCAACGGAATATTATTGGAGACAAGTCTCCAGTAGTATTCCGTTGGGGTGCAAAGGGCTGGCCATTGGATTGCACAAGCACTAATCTGTGAACCAGATCCATGCTTACAGGCAGGCTCCCTAGCTTACTACTGTAACAGATTCATATCCTCTGTGGATCAGGCACAGAGAAGGACACAACACACACACACTAATCAGTATGTTATATACACATCCTGGAAACCAGGGAAGGTCAGGAATGCGTAAGATTTTTTTTTCCAGTCAGCTGATCTATACCGAATTTGTGGCAGATCTCTAAATGAGGGGATAGGCAAAGGATTGTGCATTCCAAGGCACAGAATTGCAGATGGAGGATGCATGTTTGGAATTGGTAATGCTTGATAGACTAAACCAGCTGGGATGCAATAATAATAATAATAATAATAAAAATAATTAATAATCTGTCTAGAGCCACGGGAACAGGACTCAGGAGAAGGGAAGGATTTAGCTTTTGGGAAGAGAAAAGAAAGTGGCTGGGTTGGAAGGGAAGACAGATTTACAAAGTGCAGATAAACAGAAGATAATCTTTGGCAAAGCCCCATGTCTAGTTTGCCTGCAGAGTGGGAAAGATACAGAACTGTATGTTTTGTCAGGAGGTGCAATATCTGTGATCCAAATGGCAGCCTGCAGTCTCTCAGTCTGATCTGTCTTTGGTTAAGACCTTGTATTTTTTTTTAATGACACCTTTGTGAACAGTTCACTATTATTCCACTGTGGGAGGTAAATTTACAGAAGACAATTCACTCATCCTTGCTGTCGCATCTTACCGGGTGCTGGACTCATCAGAGAGATGTTTCCTGCTCTACTTCACATATGGAAACTTCAAACAACCAGCTACATTCCCCTTCCTAACATGCTATAGATGGACACCTCATTACTCTCTCAATAGTGTGAAGACATAAACACATAAAGTTACTTATATGACATCACGCTTGTCATTATGATGCACACCATGGCCAATCACAGTGACAGCAAGCATAGAATTCACATCTCCCTGTTCCAAAAACAGACCTCTACTATGCAACCGAAGGAGAATTTCCAGCACCTGGTTGAAATATAGGGCATATAAACAGTTCTGATTCCATCCAGTAGAAGGCAGTGGTACATACTAATGCTCTGGTTCATTACAGTATGTTCATTAAGGAGTCGTTCTAAATATTTTCAAAATTTAATACATTCACATGTGTCTGATTCTTAATGCAACAACATTTCATGTGACTCAAAAGCTAAGGCAATCACCTGATATACAGGGTCAGATCCCGTATCTTCTGTAGACAGGGCAGTAAAATGGGAGTCAGAAGACCTAGGTTCTATTCCCAGCTCTGCCACTGATTTGCTGTGCGACATTGACTTCACCACTCTCTGCCTTCGTTGCTGCTTCCTACCATTTTGTTCATCTCATCTATGGAGGCTGTTAGCTCTTTGGGGGCAGATATTGTCTTTTACTACCTGTTTCTGCTGCACCCAGCACAATGGGGCCCTAGTCTGGGTTGGGGACTCAAATCTCTCTCATCATAGTAGTAATAGATACTTGAGTTGCATAGTACTTTATTCCAGTCCCATTGACTTCAATGGATAAGGCTGACAGAATCTTGCCTAAATGAACATGACCAAGTTCTCTGCTCTCTTGCACCAGAGCAACCTCATGGGCGGTACTGGGGCTGTGCTGGTAAAAATGAAAAGAGGATTCAGTGGGAATCTTGGTGGTGATTGCTGGCTTTTTTTTTCAGATCAATATTATTCTTTTACTGACTTTCTTCATGAGAAAAATTTTCATTCCCATCGTGCACCGTATGCTCTCATGCTGCTGCTTAATTAGGTTGATTAGAGTCTTGGCTTTGTCATGTTCCCTGTCTCGGGCTTCTGTAGCCACACAGAACATGTGCAAGCAGGCAATTCATTTGAACAGGTATAATTTGAGTTTAGAATAGCCAGGGCAACAGCTCACTTTAATATACTGCTAATAAGTAATCTTAATTACACAACTTGGTGGAACGGTTTGCAGATAATTTAGGTAACTTCAAAATAGAGGTGTTCAGCAGATAATTGGTAATTTATCTTCTGACCTTCTATTGCTTTAGTAAATTACATGTTCTTATTACTTGTCATCCCTGCACTATCCAATCTGCTAAAATGTCAGCTACAGAGAGGAAAGGAATTTGATTACAAGAGGTAGCCATATTTTAACATCTCTGCCTTCCTAATTCCCTCACCCTCCCACCCTGTCCACTCCAATAATTGCTTTCATTTGGTTCAAAGCACTTGAAATCTAGCTTTCAACATAGGTCCAGATTACAATAGTACTTGCACGTCTCACAAACAATGAATTTATCCTCATGATACCCCTGTGATAACTATTGTTATCCCCATTTTCTATACAACTGGGAAACTGGGGCACAGAGACACGAAGGGTCAGATTTTTAGGAACATAGGAAATAGCACACTGGATCACAGTCCATTTAGTCCAGGGATCTCAGACTTGAAACATCAGGAGGGCCACATGAGGACTAGTACATTGGCCCAAGGGCTGCATCACTCAGACACTCCCCCCTGCCCCGCTGCCCCATCCCCACTCCACTCCTTCCATGAGTCCCCGCACATTCCCCTCCTCTTTCCACCCCTTCCCCAAATCCCCACCCCTGCCCCATCTCTTCTCCACCTCCTCCCATAAGCGCACGGCTCCCCACTCCTCCCCCTCCCTCCTGGAAAGCGCTAAGTGCCGCCAAACAGCTGTTTGGTGGCAGGAAGCGCCTGGAGGTAAGCAGAAGAGCGGGGATGCGGCGTGCTGGGAGGATGGGAAGCAGGGGATGGGGGTCTTGGCGGGCTGCAGGAAATAACCTCACGGGCCGTGTGTTTGAGACCCCTGATTTAGTCCAATATCCCGTCTCTGACAGAGACCAGCACCAGCTGCTTCCAAGTGAAATGCAAGAATCCACTAGTAAGCAGATGAAGAGTACTCTGCCCCCCTCGTTAGATCTCATCGTGACCTCCAATCATTCGAGATTGGCTTCCAGCCAAAAGAAAGAGGTTTAATATCCCTTCCCAAATGTTTGTTAACAAGAATAATGCTATTTTCCATAGAGTTCAGCTCCACGATTTTCAATGGGATTTTTCAATGGGTGCTGAGCACTTTGAAAAATTTGGCCATAAGCAATTTTCCCAGCATCACTTAGAAAGTCTGAGACAGAAAAAGAAACTGAACCCAGATCTCTGGCGTCCTAGTCCAGTACTTAACCACCAGCCCAAAAGGTTTCATGATTGGCATGCTAGCTTTAATTCTCCCTCTAGCCTTCCATGCTCCCTATTACTACAGAATCTGAGCATTTCCCAATGGTTAATAAATTTATCCTCGTGGCACCACTCTAAGGGAGGAAAGAGCTATTCTCCCCATTTGAGAGATAGGAAACTGAGACACAGAGAGACTCAAGGTCACACAGGAGACCTGTGGCAAACCAGAAACTTCAACAAAGGTCTCCCAAGTTCCATACTAACACCCTAACTGCTGGGCCACCCTCACATTCAGCAGATTTGAGATAAAGCCAATTAAAGATCAGACTGTTTTGAGGGGTTAGAATCATAGAATCAAAGAATCATAGAAGATTAGGGTTGGAAGAGACCCCAGGACGTCATCTAGTCCAACTCCCTGCTCAAAGCAGGACCAACTCCAACTAAATCATCCCAGCAAGGGCTTTATTGAGCTGGGCCTTAAAAACCTCTAAGGATGGAGATTCCACCACCTCCCTAGGTAACCCATTCCAGTGCTTTACCACCCTCCTCATGAAACAGTGTTTCCTAATATCCTAGACCTCCCCCACTGCAACTTGAGACCATTGCTTCTTGTTCTGTCATCTGCCACCACTGAGAATAGCCGAGCTCCATCCTCTTTGGAACCCCCCTTCAGGTAGTTGAAGGCTGCTATCAAATCCCCCCTCACTCTTCTCTTCTGCAGACTAAATAACCCCAGATCCCTCAGCCTCTCCTCATAAATCATGTGCCCCAGCCCCCCTGATCTTTTTCGTTGTCCTCTGCTGGACTCTCTCGAATTTGTCCACATCCCTTCTGCAGTGCGAGGTCCAAAACTGGACTCAGTTCTCCAAATGTGGCCTCACCAGTGTTTATAGAGGGGAGAGCCAGAGTATATTGTTAGACAGAAAATCCAAGCATTTACTCCTCTACATGATGCTGGCTTGCACAATGGCTGACAAAGACCAAAAAGATGAGGCATGCGCCACAAAACCGAATATAACAGGCAGCCTGAAATGACCGGGGTTGGGAAAAGGGGTCTTTCTTGTTTAACTTGTATGAAGTGTTCCGAAAGCCAAGACTTTGCATTGCCCAGGCATTTATGACTATAAACAAGGGGAGAACAGCAGGCCTGCCTGGGACACAAAGGTACGTCTTGGTCTAAAAATGCGAGATGTAGCTGGTAATGAGATACAGATGAGAGGTAAAGGGAACAATTGAATTTCAATTTAAAAAACAAGCCATTGATCCATAAAGAGGAATTACTTGGAAGGCAGGTATAGGAAGGAGACTGTTAAGGCCAAGAGCCTGGAATATGCGTCATACCACAAAGGCTGAGATAATGCAATATCAAAACATAGCCATTTCAAAAGGCTATCTTTTCTTCCCCTCTCAAGGTTGTAGTCTTTTGTTCTGTCTCAGTTCAGTGGTCATCAATACACCTGTCTCTTTCTAGCTTAGCTGGATTTGGTTGACGGAGGTCCAACAGGAGAGAAGCCGAGATGCATATGTTTTCCCTGTCTGATCTGTAAGAAAAGAAATCCTCATCGGACAACACTATTTCTGCTGTCCCCCGCCCCTTTTTTAAGCTTTCAAGAAATTCACAAGAAAGGACTAATAGGCTGGGAAAAAAATACAACCTCAAAATCTCAGAGTTCTATAAACAGTCTCTCAGGGCAATCTTGCTGTGATTATCTAACCCAGTAAACATAATACATAAAAGAGTTCTGAGCTGCCTTTAATTAGCTAATAATACTGAACTCTCAGATAACAGGGCAATAAACCGTACAGGTTGATTTACTAGCAGTTTATGTGAAACCTTTGATATGACTGTGACATTTGTTTGCCAGGAAAAGAAGCTGCAGTGATGCAGTTACAGAAAAGGGCAGGTTGGATTAAGAGAAAGAGAGGGACATGGCATTTAAAACAAACACACTCAGAAATGGATCCTGGAGAGAGATTCTTGGAGTTGCTGCATAGTTCCAACTCTGGTGGCACGTGCTCAGAAAGAGGATCTGTAGAGACTTGAGCCGTTAAAGGTACATATGCCTTTAGAACAAAGCATCACCATACTACTCTCGACTCTCTTCTGAGGGCTCCTTCTTCCTGGAATAAAATTATAGCATGGCCAGCTCCAGCAATAACTGGTGCATTAATTAAAGCCCCAGTGACTTCAGAATGGTTGGGGTTGATAACAATGCTGTACAACACTTACCACAGAATGGGGCCCTAAGCCTGACTAAAGCCGCTGAGTACTATCCTAATCTAAATAATAGCTCCAAACAATAAGTGGCTATATCCTAACTTCAGTGAGCTATGCCAATTTACTGAGGTGGGGCAGATGACTCAGAAATCAAATGTTCCCTACTTCCATCCAATCCCCTCTGATACCATTTGCCCGTGTGATTGAAAGCAGCACTTTCCCCCAAAGGTGTTCCATGTAGGGTGATTCAGGTGCAATGGATTCCAACTTAGAATCACAATAAGGAGATGAAGGTAGAATATATCAAGAACATAGTGGTGAACATCCATATTCACACACAAAGCTAGCTAAACGGAAATTAAAAGGAAGAGTCACTAAAGTGAAATGCCTCCAAGTTGCATAAAAAAATACCATAATGGAGGCTGAGATGAAATGTATATCCTAATTTTAAAAAAACATAGTAATAGGACCAAAAAAAGTGCCACCATGGCTAAATAACAGAGTAAAAGAAGCCATTCAAGGCAAAAAGCATCTTCTAGAAATTGGAAGTCAAATCCTACTGAGGAAAATAGAAAGGAACAAACTCTGACAAGTCAATTGTAAAAATATAACGAGACGAACCTAAAGAGAATTTGAAGAACAACTTCTACAAGACACAAAAACAGCATCTTTTCAAGTATATCAGAAGCAAGAATGCTGCCAAACAATCAGTGGGGCTACTGGATGACTGAGGTGCTAAAACACTCAAGGAAGACAAGGCCATTGCGGAGAAGTTAAATGAATTCTTTACATTGGTCTTCACTGCAAAGGATGTGAGGGAGAGTCCCACACCTGAAATGTTCTTTTGAGGAACTGTCCCAGATTGAGGTGTCAACAGAGGAGGCTTTGGAATGAATTGATAAATTAAAGTTATAAGTCATGAGGACCAGATGGTATGCATCCAAGAATTCTAAAGGAACTCAGACATGAAATTCAACGACTGTTAACTGGGGTATGTAAGTTATCACTTAAATCAGTTTCTGTTTAGCTAATGTGATCCAGGTTTTTACAAAAGGCTCCAGAGGTGATCCTGGCAATGACAGGCTAGTAAAAGCCTAACTTCAGCACCAAGCAAACTGGTTGAAACTATAGTACGGAATGGAATTACTAGACACATAAATGAACATGATTTGTTGGGAAAGAGAGAACATGGATTTTGTAAAGAGAAATCATGCCTCAATGTATTAGAATTATTTTTGCGGGGGAAAATGTGGATGAGAGTGATCCAGTGAATATAGTATACTTGGATTTCCAGAAAGCCTTTGACAAGGTTCCTCATCAAAGTCTTTTAAGCAAAGTAAGCAGTCATGGGACAAGAGGGAATGTTCTCTCATGGATCAGTAATGGTTAAAACACAGGAAGAGGTGAGAGAAGGTAAGGAGGGAGGGAGAGACAGACAGACAGACTCTAGTCCAGGGGTTAGGGCATCCACCTGAAAAGTAGGAGACCTCTGTTCAAATCCTCTTCCCCTTCTCTAGCAGAGATGGGGAATTAAACCTGAGTCTCCTACACCCCACACGAGTGTTCTAACTAGTGGACAAAAAGTTATAAGGCGGTGCCACTATTTCCCATGGATATTTTGGACAGAGCAGTATAAGCACCTAACTCACTCCAGCAACAAACGCTTTCGGCGCCTAAACTATCTGACTCCTGACAGCTGGTAAGTAGACATAGGTGCCTCCCTGCAGCCTACGTTTAGATGCCTATCTCCAGGAGAGGGGTCAAGCTTAGGACACACCCCTGTCATTGGCATCTCCTATTGGCTGGCTTAGGTGGCCCGCCCACCTAGCATACTGGCTTTGTGGATTGCAGACAAAGGTCATATCTCCCCCTGTTGATTGTACAGGGAGCATAGGTGCTTAACTTGTTTTTATGGATTGCAGCGTTGTTCCTGTGATTTTCTGAGTGCCTACAAATTAGGTGCCATGATGTTCAGCATTGCAATGGCTAAGCTCATTTGTGTATCCCACCCTTGGCTTTTATCTTCCTGCAGCTCAGTTCTCCCTTTTGTAAAATAGAGATAACAATCCTTCCTTTGTCTTGTCGCCTTTCCCAGGCAGGGATTGTCTCTTACTCTGTGTTTGTACAGCGCCTAGCACAATGGGGCTCTGTTTTCTCTTTGAAGCCTCGAGGTACTGCTTGAATACTAATAATAAGAAAGAACTCATTGTTAGCAATTGACAAACGAGGGACTGCAGCAATTAGGATTTCATGATCCTAGCCCCACGGTTTTTAATGAACACACCAGATTCCGCAAGCAGATTCATTTCCCAATTTTCAGCCTCTTTCAGTTGCTGCTAATATATGTGCAAGTTCTAATTACCAGGAACATGCACTAAATAAATCCCCTCATTTTCCACCTTGACCTTTATCTGTCACTTGACAACATTTAAAACAAAATATTTTTAATCATAGATGCTTAAGAACCAGCCTGGTTATACATCGGGAATTTTTTTCTCCCATCGTCTTCTTTGCTTCGCATAATCAGAGCAGTCATTAATTTTAAATAGAGCTAATTGCTGTCTTTTGGCCTTTTGAAGCCCAGCTCACCCATCTGTACCAGCAAAACCCGAACATGAGTAAAATAGACTTTGAGTCTTGATAAGACCGGGGGCAAGAAGGGTAATATGCTTGATTCTCCCAGGCTAGTGCAGAGGTTTGTAAATTACACCATCTGGACCTCCTGAAACTCAGGGTGGATTCACCCAGAACAAGGCTAGGCAGTGTTGCCACAGCAGTGGGACTATCCTCCCTTAGGGATCCAATTGGAACTACTTGAAGTTGTGCTCTGGGTTCCATAAGATTCCCAACCACGGAGGCTGGGATAGAATGAACCAGTGCATCCCCTTAGATATCCAGACGATACCCTTTCACCAGCCGGTACTACTGACCATCTTTGATGCTCCTCTACAAAACCCCATGGTAGAGAGAAGTTTGCAGTCACAAGGTGGTCTACATGCCGGAATCCTTCATAGACTCAGGATGGAATCGGAACCTGAGTAGTTTATTATTAAATGATGATTTCTTCATGGACAGGAGCATGTCAAAAGTAATGATATCACAGAATGCTGGAGGCTCACTCATGACAAAGGGCCAGAAATATCAAATTTCTGTTTTTCTTAGGCAAGGATCATACAATCGCAGCTCTCTAGAGATGGGGGCCCCAACTGAAATCAATTAGACTTGAGTACATGCTGAATTCATACATTTTAAAGACCAGAAGGGACCATTAGATCATCTGTTCTGACTTTCTGCCCATAGAATTGAGGGTTTGACTAAAAAAAAAAGACCTGATCTATCACCTTTGCCCCACAAATCAACCCAAACCTCAATTTAACCTTTACTGTGCTCTGAAAAAGTCCCCCTAACCCTTTATTTATTTATGTATTTATTTATTTATTCCCTTTATTTTTCATTTTTGGGTAGAGGCAGAAACCTCAATCTTGAGATAATGTCTGGTTCTTGTTAAATTTCCAACCCAGTTTTGCAGAGAGGTGGAAAGGAAATCTGATGATTCATCCAAGGACGGCATTGGGTATTTCTCCAAACTCAACCTTCACGCCTTCTACAGTTTCCCCAGCACGTCCTAGGCCTAAGCAACAACCTCTGGCAGGGAACTGACATTCTAAGCAGATCTTCAAAACTCTACTTCTGCTGCTGTTCAGGACAAAATAGTTACTACTTTATAACAGCCTCACTATATAGTCCACATTAATATTAAGTTTCTATATTTTAAGGCCAAATTCTCCTGTCAGTTACACCAATGCACTTTTGGACTCACATTTGCTAGATAAATGTATAGCACCTATTTGCTAGATAAACTACTAGGGCCTGATTCTTCATTAACCTGCACCTTGAGCAATCATTTACACCAATGCAAAATGTTGCCATTCTGACATGGTAGCTGTTTACATTCATTCTGCTTTACTATAAACGGCTACACGCAAGGTGCAAGACCCTCAGAAAATATCAATAGAAAAGATACCTGGCGCCTAATTCTGCTTTCAGTTATATCAGTTTATATAACAGGAGAGTTATACCAATAATTAAAACTGAGTTGATCCAAATCAAATCTATTATCTTTCAGATGAGATGTAAAACCAAGGCCCTGGCTTCTTGTTTTCAAAATTCCTGTGGCACTGTTCGCTTCAATTGACTGGGTACTAATTTAAAGCATTGGGTGTTAATTCAAAGTACAAATAATAGTAATAAAATTCTATCTATACAGTATCCCGCAGCCATTTCAGTTGGCTGGATAATTGTTCCTCGTTTTCCACCCCCTGAACTACATAGTGTATAGCTGTTACCGTGTTTCACCGCAGGGAGTCAAGAGACCTGGGTTCTACTCCTGGCTTTACCATGGGCCACATGGCTGACCTTGGACAGGTCAGAGTAATGCACTATGCCTCAGTTTCCCCTTCTGTAAAATGGCGATAAGATTCCAACCTTCTTTGTAAAGTGTCTTGAGACCTACCATGGAATGTGCTAAAGATGACCTAGTTTTACCATTAACTCTGCACCTACTGAGGTACACTTCGGATATTTCACCCATACACTGATGCAGGCCTGAAATCCATTTAACACTTTTAGTTTCAGATGAAAAGAATTCTGATCTGTTGAGCCACCATAAAACAAGATTAGCAGTTTAGAAAAAGATTAAACAAGTCAAGAGGCTAAGTTATCACAGCTTTGTTACAGAGCTTTCTCCATTTCTGATCCAGCAAACCAAGAGCAGTAATACAGCTTATCACTCTATGATTTTCCTCATAGGGCAAAGTTGCAAAAAAAATATTTTTTAGAAATAAGCGTGATACTTTTTCTCTCTCGCTCCACACCCCTCCCCCTCCATCTTGATTTACAAGGTGGAATTCTAATTCGGCACTTGGAGTTTTATATCTTCAGCCTCTGATTTACACAAGCAGCTGGTGAATTTTAAATGCTTGGTTTTGATTTAGAAATCCTTACTACAAATGTTGTATTTATCTTGAATATTCAACTGTGTCACGCATTGCTGCAAAATGGATTTAAGGGATTCAAAGTGCAATCACATAGACTACAACAGATTTACAAATCATCCATATATATAATATTTTCCCCTTCACCAGGCTTTTTGATTATGAGATCAGCTACCACATACCATATAAAGAGCTGCTCTGTGATGTTTTCCTCCCTCACCCTATTATCTCTGGATCTATGTATAAAATTCAGCTTTAAGCTCTGTTCCCAGCTCCCCAGGTACCACCTTTGCCAGCTGCTACCATCCGAGGCACAGATGCCTGGAACTCAGCATGGAATGGGCGCCACACAGCTGCAAACCTTCGCTAAGTAGCCTCATCTTTCATCTGATGAAATACGATTTGTTTGGGTCCCCCCCGCCCCCTGCCGACCTCAGTGGGCCTCAACAAGACTAAAAGTTAAATGAAATCAGGGTGGATTGGCCACCATTATAATTAATGGGAGAAAACCCACCCTGACCTCCAAATTTGAGTAAGCAAAGTAGGAGGAGAGGAAGAAGGCAAGAGTCCTTTATAACAACACAGCAAGAAGAACTGGAGATGATTATGTTCCACACTGTTTTTCACTTATGTCCTCACTTTCATTTCTCTAAAAGCCAAGGATTACGCTGCTTGATATACAAGTAGAGCTAGGTGGAAGCCAGATTTTCCATTTTGCTGGATATGAAGCAATTTCAAAGTTATTTCCATTCCCAAATGGAACCAAAATATTCACAATTTCCTACAAAACAAAATTCCTGAATAAAAAAATCGTTTTAGGTCAAATGTTTGGTTCTGAAAAAAAACACTTGAAACATTTTGCTCCCATCTCAAGCTTTTTAAGCTTTATTAAACCCAAGTAGTTTCATTCTGAAAAGCTGCTTCAGGAGGAAAAATCAAAATGTTTCATTCCAGAAGAGTTGAAATGGAACAGTTTGACATTAGTGCTTCATTTCTTTTGCTAGGAAATAAAACTTCATCAAAATCAATCGGTTTCTTCAAAATTTTGGTTTTGACAAAAAACTGCATTTTTCATCAAAAACTAATTTCAGTGAAAATGTTTTGACCAGTTCTATTTACAAGACACAGCATCTGCTACACATCTTGCTGGCTAGACTGCCACTCTGTAATCCGCTGTCTCCTATTTCTGTTTTAACAGACATAAAGGCCACAATCAGGGGAGGCTGCTAGACACTGTACAAACACATAGTATGTGACAGTCCTTGTCCCCAAGAAGTATTCTGTCTAAAACACAGAAGGCAGAGGAGAGTTGAAAGCGGGGAGACTGGGTAACAAATAAATATGATGCGGTGTATGCATAGATTGTAACTGGTCAGCAACAGTGGTCACAGCTCTCTGTTGGCCTAGTTATTTCAGGTTAGTTTATGCATTATGGGTACAGGTGAGTTTTGAGCAGGGACTGGAAGGACAAAGTGAAGTCTTTATGGATTTTGACGTGGACCTTTCCCCACTTTGTGAGTGGAGGTCAGTAGCTCAGAGCCAGGAACTGAATTGTGACTCCTAGTCCCCACTTGGCCCTTTGTTTCATGGCGGAGAGGTGGAGGGGAAGCAAACTGCACCGATCCTTTTCCTGGCATGGCTCATTTCCCCCTTCACATCAGCCCAACTACACTGGCCAGCAGACTCAGACCTGAACCCATGCCCTGCTTCTGCACCCTCCCGGTTTACTCCTAGAACCCTTTGATCATCGCAAGCAAAGACTTTCACAAATCGGTTTTCACGCTCTCCTAGCGGAGCTAATATTCTTCTTAACTTCTGAGTAGAGAATTGCTCTGTGCCGATAAAGCAGCTGTGTTTTTCCACTTGGTGGCAACAAAACTGATGTGCCTTGGCTACCTCCTAGAGGTATTAATTAATGTTTAATTAATTCATGTGCATAGGGTGCTTTGAGATTCCCAGATGAAAGGCAGTCCAGAGGAAGTTGGCAGTGTTCAGTGAAATTCACCCTTGCACAGAGAGTCTGCAATGGGCTTATGCACCATTTAAATGCTATTTTGAAATTCACCCTAATTCCGGCTCCTCTGCACTGGAGTCAGTGTCACTGTATTCGCATTATTTTTTTAAAAACCCCAAAAGCCAGCTTAGTCATTTGCAGTAATTTACAAGCTGATGCAGGTAGTGTATCTTGAATTCCCTGCACTTTTTAGGCTTCTTGAGTTTGTATAGAGTTTCATATACAGTGTGGTCCTCTGACAGTCGCTTGTTCAGGAGATAAGGATTAATCTGAATCAAATCTAAACTAGAATTGAATTAGCCTCTCCCACTTCTGTCCTGACAGGACACAAAGAACGCCGTAAGAGGAGGGAAAAAAAGAGAACAACATTTCCTGTAATTAACAACAATTGAAACAGTGAAATGAATGAACTGGCAGCCTCTTACTATCTATTTTAGGTACTAATATGGCCCCTATTTATTATATTGTCTGAGCACCTCACAATCTTTAATGCATTTACCCTCAACACTCCTGCGAGGCAAGGAAGAGCTATTATCCCCATAAAGAGACTTAGGACAGGCTTACACTGCAAAACAACAACAACAAAACAACAACAAAAAGACAAAAACAACCCTGCAGCAGCGAGTCTCAGTGGCCAGGTCAACTGATTTGGGCTCATTCTACAGAGCTAAAAAGACCCACGTAGATGGTCCCGTTCGGGCTAGAGCCTGGGCTCTGACACCTTCCCTTGTTTTCGGGGCTCCAGCCCCAACAAGAGGTTCCACACTGCTATTTTTAGCCCCATAGCATGAACCCGCAAGCCCAAGTCTGTTGACCTAACCTCTGAGATTCACTGCCACAGTTCTTTTTCTACTGTGCAGACATACCCTCAAGGACTTGCCCAAGGTCCCAGAGGAAGATTGTGCAAGAGCAAAGGATTTAACACAGGTCTCCCACGTTCCAGAACAACACCCTACGTCCTGGTTCTCCCTTCCTCTGACAGTGATCTCTACATTTCCCTGTAGAAGGCATTAATCATTTTTATACTGCCGTGTTTGAAGAGGGAGTGGGAGCTTTGCAGACTCCAGCAGGCCCAGAACACAACTGCCTTCTTACACAGATGAAAGCCACACAATTCTAATTCAGATACTGAACCCTCTCAACATTCGAAGGCTATAGATGTGGGGCTCTGGTTTGACCCATTGGCTGTGGCGAAAAGCACTAATGAGATCCTGGATGCACAAACAGGGGAATCTTAAGTAGGAGTAAAGAGGTTATTTTGCCTCTGTATTTGGAACTGATGCAACCATTGCTGGAATACTCCCAGTTCTGTTGTCCACGGTTTAAGAAAGATGTTGATAAATTGACGAGGGTTCAGAGAAGACTCATGAGAATGATTAAAGGATTAGAAAACATGCCTTCTAGTGAGAGATTGAGTTTCTTGAGTCTATTTCGCTTAACAAAGAGAAGATTAAAGGGTGACTAGATCACAATTTATAAGTACTTACATGAGGAACAAATATTTGATAATGGGCTTTTCAATCTAGCAGAGAAAAGTATAACATGATCTAATGACTGCAAGTTGAAGCTAGATAAACTCGGACTCGAAATAAGGTGTAATTTAACAGAGAGAGTAATTAATGATTGGAACAATCTACCATGGGTCATGGTGAATTCTCCAATGCTGGCAATTTTTAAATCAAGAGTTAATGTTTTTCTAAAAGATCTGCTCTAGGAATTATTTTGGGGAAGAGCTATGGTCTGCACCATGGGAGGTCAGACCAGATGATCCCCTGTGGCCTTGAAATCTATGAAAAAAATATGAGGCGTTTGTAATATTTGGATCTGGCTCTAGGTTCATAGTTTGAAACTCTGCTAGAGGTTATGAGGTCTTCAGACATGGGATACTGAATAGAGCCCAAAAGAATCATGTCCTAGTCTACTATTCACTCTACTGAACCCTGTTCACTTCGGGATCTCGAGTTCAAGCTAGTGAAGACAAGTGATGGTAGTAGGCTCTGCCTGGTGTAACTCTGGTCAAGTCATTTCACTTCTATGTGTTTCTAATTCCCATTCTGCCCAGTGTTTGCCTGGTGTGGTTAGACTGTTAAGATTTTCAGGGCAGGGACTCTCTCTTACTATATTTGTTTATAGTGCTCAGCACAATGGGAACCAGATATCATCTGGGGACTCTAGGTGCTACTGTAGTACAAATAGAAACACGGGACCATAGGAATTGCTAGAATCAGACCAGAGCAGACCTGTGGGGCATCTTGTACAGGATCCCATATAATAAATTCATTAATAGTTACAAGATATTCAGATTCTACTTGTATGGTCCACACCCTTGTAGTTAGAAGACTGCACTCCAAAAACTGTGGAGCTCTATTTAGGATATGATACATCACACTGTACCTTGTTAACTTTGGTTTAGCACAATAAACACCAAGGAATAGACCCACTTGGCATGTGAGCCAAGGCCATTACTAGCAAACGAATTCCCAGTCTGCAGTCGATAATTGTTTCCAGAATCGGGCCGAAAGGCATAACCATGGAAGCAGCAATTAAAAGGTGATTAATTAAAAGTCATTATAAAACGGTTAGTTAATTTTATCCATTACTCGGCTATGACTTAAGTCTCCTGAATACAGCAAAGACGGCTGCAATAGCAATCAGCGACAGCTGGGTTAGATATAGTTATATTTGACTTCCCCTGTTTTCTGTTAAAGGGAAAGCTGAAGGTAGGTCTCCAAGCAACCAATCCTGGGAGGACAGGTAAGCAAACTGTATAATTAGCGCCAGACTAATGTACCGGAAAGATATCTATGCATCACAAGCCTTTGCAGATGGAATCAATATTGCTCAGGTGTTTTTGATCGTAAAGAAAGAGGTTGTGCTTCATTGCTACAAAGAGAACAAGCTAATTCTCCATTCTAAGAGTGAGAAGCCTTTGCTTGCAGAACAGAAGGTTATGAACAGAACTGGTCTGACACGTTTTTTTCCCATTAAAAATGCCAATTGGTTGAGAGGAAAACATCTTGCAAGAATGTATTCATTTACGTAAAACTGCCTTTCAATTAAATTTCAATGGGAAAAAAATGGAAAGTAACATTTCCATTTCAAAATGACTTTTCATTTCCATTTTTTAAATGTGATATTATAATATAAAATGAAACCGTTAAACAGAATGAAATGCTTTGAGTTTATTGAAACAAAATGCTTCGACTGACTCAAAATGCTTCAATTTTTCAGAATTTTGTTTCATGGGAAATTTCAAAATTTGGGTTTCAGTCCATTTCAGAATGGAAAAAAATTGAAACTGGGGCATTTCCCATTGTCTGAAAAAATCCAGTCCCCTGTCCAGCTAAATAAAATATGATGAAACAGTGAAAACTCAAAAGTCTTCCTACTCAGTTATGAGTCATGTAATATCCTCTCCACTAAACATGGCTTATTTAATTTTACTTGTTTCTTAACATTATATATTGATTAACTCTCCAAACTCTCCTAACTTAACTAGATGTGATAAAAGTCCCCCAACTAGCCTAGCTGAAATTTTGAAAGAATGAGAGAATGAAAGTTTTTAAAAAAGGACAGCTAAGGGATTTGATATAATGGTCTAAATGTTGCCATTAAGAGAATATGCTAGGATGGCAAAAGATGGAAGCTTTTTATTATTCCACAACATTTTTATATTTTATTGCTGATAATTACAGAGAAGTGTCATTCCCCTCACACCCTTTCTTTCATTGCTTTGAAACCTTCCAGGTTAACTATGTTGTCAAGAGGATGCCACAAATCCACTAGTAAAATTATGTTTCTCATTAGGAGATGATCTAAGCAATTTCACATGGTATCTTTGGCACAGCCTATCCTATCAATATATACACACTATAAATAGGAAAATCTGTTTTTCTGTCACACTGTGTTACACTGGGCTGCTTGCGCCACTACATTTTAGAGCTTGTCAGCAATGCAGTTACAATGTCTTATTTCTAGGGGTTTATACCATAGCCATAGAAAAAAACCCCACTTCTGGATAACACATGATGTGCATTTTCGTTATAAGGGTCAATGATATTTATGTAGAATATTTTTTATTGACTCAAGATGCCTCAGATTCCCCAGGAATTGTTAAAATTAGAGATGGACTCTGGGACCATAACCCTTTGGCTAAACACCCTTGAAGTCTGAAAAAGTTAATTGCTTATGAATGTAAGAACAGCTTTTCTGGGTCAGATGCAATGATCCTTCTAGCCCAGAATCTTGTCTTCCAACAGTGACGAGTGCCAGATGCTTTAGAAGAAGTGAACAGAACAGGACAATTTATCAAGTGACCCATGCCCTGTTGTTCAGTCCCAGATTCTAGCATTCAGAGGTTTAGGAACACCAGAGCATGGGGTAAACTTTGTGGATCAGGACAATATCACCTCCAAGTCTGCAAACACTTATGTCCGTGGGATATGAGGAATCCCTGTCACTGGAGGTTTGTATGACCAGGTTAGACAAACATCTCTCAAGGATGGTCTAGTTAGACTTGGTCCTGCCTCTGTGCAGGGGAATGAATTAGACAACTCTTGAGGTCTCTTTGAGTCCTACATTTCTATGATTCTATGTGCTTATCTTTATACAAGCAAGTTGCCCATTGGCTTCAATGGGATGACTCAACATGCATCATGTTAAGTTGGTGTGTAAGCATTTGGAGGATCAGGGCTCTAGTTATTACAGAAAGACAAGGCACAAGTACAATTTTTTGAAAGTATCCTATTAAGTAGTTGAAATTCTACATTAAGTCCTTTGTCTTATTGTTGACATAGGGACTTAAGCAGATTCTGTGGGCTCTCTGAACAGGTCAGAGTATCAATTGTAAAGTATAAACAGGTGGCCGAGGAGGAAAATACAATAATTGCTAACCCCAAATGGTTAAAGCTAGATGAAAATGCAAAAGGAACTTTCCCACAAATATTCATTCACGCTGTTAAATGTATTCATTTCAGCCATGCCAATGTTCAGCTCTCAGGTTCACTTTCCAAAACATTTGCGAGATTAAGTTTCACTGTCAAAAACATCTGTGGGAAGGCAAGTTCAAAATGGCTCACGCACTGTTTTAAAACTCATACACATACAAGTTTTCGTTCCAGAACAGCCTGCGTGATTGGCTAATCAGGACACAAAGAGTGCTCAGCAAACGTACTATCAAATAAGCAACCCAGAGCTCATGTCTCACAAATTTGCAACCCCATACATAGAGTAAAAAATTAAAGCAATAAATAATAGTGGAGAAAGTCATACTGCACTTATAGAATTCAACTGCTTTTAAAGTAATCACAGTTGAATTATACTCCAGTGCAGAGAGCTAATACCTGGCCTATAATCACTTAAGTCTTTCTTAGGCCCAATAGTCTTGAAGTACTGCCCTTTTCATAGAGGTGAATTTCACCCTGACTGAATTATTCTTTGCAAAATATTCTCCCAGATATAATTATCTTATCACACATCAAGAGAAACAGGATGTGAGTGGAGGATAGTATTAAAAAGTTATTAAAATAATCATTTCTTTGATCACAACAGGTTCATCTCTTGCAATTCCTGAGCACCATGCACATCTATTTAAAATAAATGAAATTTCAAACACTATTAAAGATAGCAAAAATAATAATAATAATGAATGCTATTAAAAATAATTGGCCAGATCCTCAGTGTAAATCAGGCTAGCTCAATTTTCAGTGATTTACACCAGTTGTGGATCTGTCCAAAATAAATAGTTCTTGATTTCTACTGTTGATGAGACAAAGATTTTAAATTAAAGATTCAGTGTTTGAATAGTTACATTTGTCCAGTTCAAATGGATTTTTACCAATGTGCTCATATTCTCCTGCAGACCTTATTGTGGGCTGTCAAGATTATAGTCTAATTGCCTTTGAAATTTCAATTAAAAAACAAAAACTATGAATGAAGATATCAGAATTCAGAAATCTCCCATTACGTAACCAAATACATTTTAATTGATTATTATAGAACTACGCTATAAATCTATCGGAATTGTATCTCTATGCTAAATAGATTCCTATACACTATCATTCTTCAGAATAATCCACAAGTTGTCCTGACCAAGACCTAAGTAAAAAGAGGACAAATAGTCTTGTGCTTAGGTTAAAATATCTGACTGAGTATCAGAAGTTCTGGGTTCAGTTTTCAACTCTGGCACAGATTTCTTAAGTGACCCTGGGCGAGTTATATAAACCCTGGTTCAGGAAAACACTTAAGCACAGGTCTTGAGTAGGATTTAAGTATGTGCTTAAATGGTCTGCTGAACAGTAACCTTGATCTCTGTGCTTCAGTTTTCACTCTGTAACACATTTGGCCTATCTAGACTTTAGGCTCTTTGGAGCATGGACTGTCTCTTACTATGAGTATGTTCAACACTTAATGCAATAGACTTCTGTCATAAATATACACAGGGCAGCTGTATTTAATTGCCTTATCTGTAAAGGGTTAATCAATTCAATTAACCTAGCTGGCACCTGACCAGAAGGACCAATGGCGAAAGAAGATACTTTCAAATCTGAGGGAAAGGGGGGTCAGATTTAGTTTATGCTCTCTTCATTTGTTCCTCTCTGGATGAAGAGAGCAGGCTGAAAAAACATCTCCTAAAAACATACCGGAAATGTGCACATAAGATTCCAAAAATTGTAAGTAATGGCAAAGTAATACATTAGATTATCTTTTGGTTTAGTTTGTGATTTTTTCTTGTGCCAAGAGGGAGGTTTATTCCTGTTTTTGTAACTTTGAAGCTGAGCCTACAGGGGATTCCTCTGTGTTTTAAATCTTTTTATTTATCCTGTAAAGTTACCGTCTATTCTGATTTTGCAGGTGTATTTCTTTTACCTTTTTTCTTAAATTAAATTCTTCTTTTAAGAACCTAATTGATTTTCAGTGTCCTAAAAACCAAGGGATTTGGTTTGTGCTTACATTGTAACCAATTGGTGAATATATTATTCTCAAGCCTCCCCAGGAAAGGGGTGAAGAAGCGTGGGGGAATATTTTGGGGAAACAGGGACTCCAAGTGGCCCTTTTTCCTGATTTTTTTGTCTCAATCACTTGGTGGTGGCAGAAATACTGTCCAAGGACAAGGAAAATATTTGTGCCTTGGGGAAGTTTTAATCTAAACTGGTAGAAATAAGCTTAGGGGGTCTTTCATGCGGGTCCCCACATCTGTACCCCAGAGTTCAGAGTGGGGAGGGAACCCTGACAGCTTCTTATCTTGATGGCAGCTGTAGGTTTGACTGCAGTACAAATAATTAATAATAAAACAGCATTTATATTTAGAATGATCTTAGGTAGACAAATTAATGAGGGATTGTAATAATTTTGGAGAATCCCAGGCCCTGCAAGCAGACAGAAAAAAATACTGTTGAGGTTCAACACATCTGATAAACTTCTTCAGTTCAAACAACTTGCTATTTCTCCTGAGCTAATACCTCTGCAAATTTGCGCCTGATAGTAAAGCATCACTGCAGCGTAAACAGTTTGCTGTGCAGATTGGCTGAGCCTATCGATTAATCAACTAGATTAAAAGGATGATGGCAAGTCTCCGATAATTACACAACATAACGAAAAGATTGGGAAGCCTGATTTAGGGCCTTTGAAATCCTTCATTAGCCGTATTAGTTTCCTGCACCAGATCCCAACGGGGAGGTATTGCTGCTGTACTGCAAGATACAAAGATCTGTCTGATGCTTTTAACTACAATCACACCAGGATTTTGTGACCTTAGAAACCTCAATGCATCAAACCAAATGTTTTTAGCCAATGGTCTTTCTAGAATATATTATATATTCCTTATTCAGCAGCAATATATTTCTGTTAAAGCCTTCCTGGAGTGCAGTGATCAGCACTGCATACAGTTCTGGATGGAACAGTGCGTGCCGAATTTCCTCAGGCATCGTTCTTGTCTATAATGGGAAGACACAGTGCACTGGCAAGTGCGCTAGGACACTGGCCAAAAGAACTGTGAGCTATGCCCGGAGGCTGCAGAGAGAATGTCAGTCCATGCAATTATCTTTGGTCCACACTTATGCGGGATACCTATCAGCTCAACTCCCAGGCCTGACAACCTCAGAGGGTTTTTTAGATTCCAAACGTTTCTCCAATATAAATATTTATTTATACGGTATCCATATCAGATCCGACCTTTCTCCCAGCTGTGCTCTTAGCACTCTGAGCCATTATCACCTGGATGTCTGCCCATCTCCCTGACACTTCCCTCTATCAGTAGCAGCTGCTGTAGGGCTCTATAGCAGGACTACAGTGTCTGCTCACTTCCATGTTCAGGGGTCTCCTGTAGGGATGAGTTAACCAGTTCAGATATGGTAAGAACTGACCTAAAATCTCAACCCCAAAGAGTTTCTGGAAGTGTGATTTATTTTTCTCCCTCAGTTATTTTTCATTTTCATTGTGTGCCAGGGTTCTGGGCCAGAAGTATCAAATATCACAAGAATCTTTTTTTTTTCTCTCAAGACCAAAAGAATACAGAAATAGGAATCTAACCAGAGAGCAGAACCTACTCTTAGATTTCCAGCCTCGGGTTGGAGGCAGGAGTGATTTGAATAAGCATCTGAAATTTCTGATTTGTCTATTTAAATTGCAATTTCTTTTGCCAGGGATTGGCTCAATGTACAATGCCTAACACAAAATAAAAACACCCAATCTTTGCTGGGTCCTGGCAGTGCTATAGTAATCATCATCACTCCCATAATCACATTGGTTGTTGAGGCACTATCACTGATGAGCAATCAACCAATTGTCTCCATCCCTGACAATTGCATGTCAGTGCTTAAGTCTCCATGAAGTCCATTCCTGTCCACTATTTTATGTTATCAATCCACCTCTTCTTCTGTCTACCTCTTCTTCTCTTCCTCTATACTGTCCTTGAAGGATGATCTTGGATAGGTCAGATGATCTTGTTACATAACCATACCACTTCAGCTTGCGCTTCTCCACGGTCGTCAGGAGGTCTCCATATGACCAAGCATGTTGGGTATTGATGTTGCGGACCTCTTCATTAGTCATGTGGTCGATGTAGGAGATGCCCAGAATTTTACAGAAGTATCTCATCTCTACTACTTGTATTTTCAAGTTCTGCTGTAAGGATCAGTGTCTCGCAGGCATATAGAAAACAGAGATGACCAATGTGTGCAGCATTTCCAGTTTGGATTCCAGGGAGATGTTCTTATTCCTCCAAATTGGCTTTAGCTTTGCCACGGCTGCTGTTGTTTATGCAGCTCTTGATAGAATTTCTGCCTTGGATCCTTCACCAGTGATGATCGACCCCAAATACGTGAACTGTTTCACTGTCTCCAGCTCTCTTGTCCACTGACAGTGATATGTGAGCTGATCCTGTCATGTTTGTTTGTCATCAGTTTGTTTTTCTCTTCACTGATTTCCATGCCGTATTTTGCAAAGTTTTCATCCAACCGTTTCACAAGATTGGCAAATTCATCTTTGCTACCTGCCAGGCTGTCAATGTCATAGGCGAACCGAAGATTTGAGATCGCTCGCCCCTCAATGCTGACTGTGAATATGTGATCTGCCAGGGCATCAGTCATTATGCATTTCAAGTAGATGTTGAATAATGTGGGTGAAAGAAGGTAGCCTTGCTGGACTCCAGCAATGGTGAGAAACCACTATCCTATTGTGCCATTGACGAGAACGGCATTGCTGGCCTTGGCATACAGTTGTTTAATAGTAAGAATAAGCTTACAACCAACATTGTACTTCTTCATGGTTCCCCAGAGAGCTTCGTGCCGTACTGTGTCAAAAACCTTTTGGAAGTCAATGACGACCGAGTAAATATCCTGTTGGTGTCATAAGTACTCCTCACGTAGAACATGAAGGTTGAAAATCTGTTCTGTGGTACTTCTTCCAGCATGAAAGCCAGCTTGTTCTTCAGCAATGATATTCTCCGCTTATGGCTTCAATCTGTTCAATATGACTTTCAGCATCACTTTGCTGGGATGGCTAATTAGGCTTATGGTCCAGTAATTTTGACATAATTGCAGGATGCTTTTCTTTGGCAAAGTGGTGATTAGTGACTGTGTCCACGTGGAGGGCCACTCACCAGTCTGGCAAATCTTGGTGAGCATATCTATTGCTATTTCTCCTCTGAATTTCATCAGTTTGCCTGGGATGTTGTCAGTACTTATATTCTTGAATGATTTCACAGTTATCTCCACTTCTTCATGCAGTATTGGAAAGTCATCCTCCTCTGTGGAATACGGGTTGTCTAGGACGCTAGGATCTCCATTTGTTGTAATTATATAGATCAGAGCAGTAATTTGTCCACCTATTGATGATGACGCTTTCTTCTGTAAGACTGTTCCCTTCTTTGTCTTGAATTGCATTAGCTTTGGTCCATCTTTCCTTCTTCAGATCTTCTACAACCTGGAAGGCTCGTTTGCTATTTTTATTACTGATACACTCTTGTGACGGTGCTGCCCGTGGGAACCAGCTGAGGTCACTCAGTTAGGGTGAACTGCAAACAGAATGGGGCAGACAAACCCCAGAAGCTGGTGGATATTCCAATACTTAGATTTACCAAGCCAGCACAAAACAGCTTCCTTGGCTACTAAGAAGTCTAAACCACACAGTTCCCCTTAAAGTGCCCAGCCTCCGGCCTTCATTCAGACACACCTGTCAGATATGATGATGATTACTGAGAATCTTACTTCATCAAATAAAAGAAAAGGTTCTCCTGATTCCAAAGAACCAAGCCCCAGACCCAGGTCAAACGATAAGTTAGATCTTACCCAAAATACACGCTTAGTCAATTCTTGTTAACTAAGCTAAAATGTATTAAGAAAGAAAAGAGAAAGTGTTGGCTAAAAGATCAATATACATACAGACTGGATTCAATTCTTGAGTTTTAGTTGCATAGCAGTGATGAGCTGGTAGTTGCCAAAAGTTCTTTTAGAAATAGTCCATAGGTTATAGTCCAATGTCCATATCCAGAGTGACTCCAGTCAGTGACTGGGGATCTTAATCCTTATGGGCTTCTTGAAACCCAAAACAGATCTGAGATGAAGAAGGATCGTGTCCCAGGATTTATAAACATTTCCAGCAGCCTTTTGGCCTGAGAAAACAATAGGCTTAACTTTCCTTCTCCCAAACATCATGGCAATTAACACAAGATAATGTATCCATTAAATAGTTCAGATACAGGTTACCACAACCATCAAAGAGACATATAGACAACAATACTATTTTACTGAAGTAACTTCCTAAATACCAATACTTCTTTTTGATCTTTGAATCAAAGCCACAGTAATAGACAAGACTTGTTTGCTTACATTACAAGACCTGAACAAACATCTACTCTTCTATCTCTAACAATGCCCACTACATTTCAAAGCACTAGTCATTTACATATCCTTCTAAGCAATCTTAAGAGTTCCGCCATCGGTCAGGTCAGTCCATGAGTTCATTAACTCTTTCTGGCCCTGTCACCTGTCAATGAAATTCTATATTACACTCATAACATCACAACTCTTCAATTTTAGAGCTTTATTTTCTATTCCATATCACCTTGACTATCTTCATTCTTTTCTTGACCTTTCTGCCAATCGCTCTGTGTTTATCTGTTCCCTCAATGGTGTTCTTGTCTCTTAGGTTCTCTTCTAATATCACACATTTGTAGTATTTAATTTTGTCTTCTTACAGTATTTCCCAAAGATGTCCATTGCTGCTTCATTCATTACAGCATTGAAATTGTTGGTCATTGTTTCCACGTCTTCCTCTAGAGCAAGCAGCAGGACAAATTTTCCACCGATCACTGCACAGATTAACTCTACAATATTTTGGTCTCTGAGTCTAAGTCAATCTTGACTCTGGTGAGCTTTGGCCTGACAATTTTCCTTAGCCGCAGCCAAAATGTAGCATTACAAGGTGTGATCACTTCCAGTATGAGCACTGGGGAAGCTTCTTTTTTTTGCTCTGTTAATCCCAGAACAAAATCGGTTTTGCACCATGATATAGTCAATCTGGCTGTGATACAGACCATCATGTGCATACCACATTGATCATCTGGATGCTCTATATGCTCCTAATGTGTTTGCAAGAACCAGATTGTTATATCTGGCTAACTCCAAAAGTCTCTGTCCTCTCTCATTGGTGACTGCATTACAGAAAGGGCCACAATAATCTTGCCAATCTGCCTGTTCATCAATACCCACATTCCCGTCTTCCTGTACAATCAGGTTATCTTTCTTGTGTACCTTATCAATGATGTCTTGGAGCTGATTGTAAAAATCTTCAATTTGCTCATCGTCATAGTCTGTTGTAGGGGCGTGGACTTGTACCACTGTGATATTAAACAGAGCTGCCTTTAGACGGATGGAAATAAGCCCGATGGATATTGGGCGGCATCCTAATACTGAATTCTTGATATCTTTATGTACAAGAAATCTTACGCCACTGACGTTTGTCCTCTCCACTGGAATAGAGTACATGGCTTTCTTCCATTAGTGCCTCTCCCAAGTTCTTCCATCTGACCTCAGAGATTCCTAGGAGGTGCCAGGACTGCTATTTCTTACTTGAGTTCTTTCAACCTCTCTATTTGTCTCAACGTCCTTACTTTCATGTGGCTATGGTGATGTTATCTCTTCCATGGATCATCTTCGTTGGGGTTACACCAGTAGTATACATGTCATGTCTGCCTGGTGGGAGATGGCTGGTGCGGTCGTTATTAACCCAGGCTCCAACCAATCCGGCATGGATGTGGTCAAATTGCTCATCGGATGGTGCGCCTTGGACAAATTTCTAACCTGGCGGAGCCCATCCCTCTCAAGGCAGACCCCTTTTAGTCGCCTCTTACGACATGCAGGAGGAGCAGTGGGCCTATTCTGTCCCCAGACCCACAGAAGATGCTGCAGTAATACAACTAAATAAAATTATGATTTAATAGTGCACAACCTTGTCTCCTATTCCTAGAGCATATCCACCATTTCAGAGTGTCTAAAATGAATAGAAACATAGTAATTCATAAAACATAATCAATAAACTTCTAATTAACACCCCTTGCTTGGCATTCACAGTTTTCTTTGCAAGGATGATGGAATTCTTGGGAACCCAGTGTGACCCAGAGGATAGTGCACTGGACTGCAACTCAGGAGAACTGGGCTCTGTTCCTGGCTTTGCCACTGGGCTGGTGGATGACCTTGGGCAACTCACTTCACCTTTCTGTGCCTCTGTTTACACATCTGTAAAACAGGAATAATGATACTTGCCTTCTTTGTAAAGTGTTTTGAGATCTAGGTTCTTTATGAAGACTAGATATTATTTTCCCTCGTAAGTACATTCACATTTATGAGGCTTATTTATTTGGATGTGATTTGTGTTAGAATGAGAAGAAAAGGACAAACCCACTATCCACCAGGACAGAAGCAGCCAGGTGTTCAAATCTGCTATCATAAACTTGCAATCAGATTTTGCAGCTCTAACTAGCTTCATTCCTATCACTTTCTCCCTTTCTCCTGAATCTGAGCTAAAAATAAGATGATGGAGATAGATGGTTCAAATTAGTCTTGATCCCCCTGCAACATCATCCCAGTTTAGGTTCCCAGCTGCAAGATCTAAGATTCAGCATCAGCCCTTCTCTCCAAGCTCCTGTTCTATACAAGCTGGAACAATTTAGTCCCAGGATGGAGAAATAGGTCATGTCAAACAGAAACCACCTGTGATCTGCACAGAGGGAGAGATATCCTGATCTCCAAGGGGCTTTAACTGCTCTCTCACATTCTGAAGTATATTTTGAGAGCTGGAGGTCTGACTGTCAGATCGGATGTGTAGTCTTCACGCCACCATTATCCATTCAAGTTTAGTTGCTGTTTGGCAAGCGTAAGATCATCCCCTCTGGATGCTCACAAGGCAGCATTGTAAATTGTAAGACACAAATGCCAAGCCGTAGGAGCTATTATCACACAAACAGCATCTGGTACCTTTCGATGGGCCGCATAAGCAGATGCTGATACACAAAATGCCAGGACTTCTCAAGTGGCTCACCTGTTGTGAGACTAGCTGGCTATCTTCCCATTATGCTCCCAGCTGCCATTATGGGTTTTTTTTTCCATGTGACCTTCTCACTTATGAGCACGGAGTGACACAAAATGCCATTCAA
Source organism: Dermatemys mawii (assembly GCA_007922305.1). Lineage (NCBI taxonomy): Eukaryota > Metazoa > Chordata > Testudines > Dermatemydidae > Dermatemys > Dermatemys mawii. The sequence goes on from ML677387.1 coordinate 7,621,402, forward strand.
TTAAGGAAGGGTGTTTTTTTTTAAAATTAAAATAAAAATAGACCTGTACTGGGTAACAATGATTGTTCTCTAGACCAGAATCCTCAAACAACCCTAACCCTCTGTGCCACCTTGTCCCAGCACTCCAAACATCCGGACCCTATGGAGTCCATCGTTGAAAGACCTTTCATGCTGTTTCAGGGATCTGTCACCTGCTTACCCTGTTGTAGCCAGGTTTGTCCTGGCTCTGTGTCAGCTCGAAAGCTTCTCTCTCTCTCTCTCACCAAAAGCAGTTGGGCCCACAAAAGATAGACCCTCATCCATGTTATAACATAAACAAACTCCCAGCCAAACTACCCAGCCAACCAACAAGCCTGAGTAGAACCTTAACCCTGTGTGCCAGGTCACAGTGCCACTCACTCAAATTCAGGCTGGCTGCCTCTCCGTCATAATGCAGGGGCACCTGGGCCCCATCTCACCGGTACCTTGACCCCTCACACCAATTTGTAATACCATTCACTCACTGGGGAGAGAGTGGGGCTGCTACTTGGTGCTTGCTCCTTCCCTTTCCACCATAACCAGCAAACCATTCATAGCCTGCTAAGAACCACCCTTTGAAAGTCTAATTCTCACCTTCCTCCTCTCCCCCGCCCCACCCCCTTGAGAACTTCCTTCTAAGTGGCCAGAAGACAGAGGCACACTAAAGTTTTGTATCCTTTGCTTGTCTAGTTGCGGTTTTTTTGTGAGGGTTGGGGGGATTCCATAATTCACAAGGCTCCAAAGTTCTACAGCACATCTATAGAACAGGAGTCTGTTCCTGTTTCCCTGTCAGCCCATCCACCCAGATCTGAGGCATTGTTATTTTGGTTGGGCCAATGATAAATTAATCAGAGCTGCTCGTTTCAAAAAGGACTTCGTTTCTGAGGTAAAATTCAGATTGCAAGTTCGCTCTCTCCTCCCCCGATGCTAGAAAAGACACTTCAGGATAAAACAAGACCCCTGCTGTAAAAAGTAAAAGAGATCTGTTAATTAACTAGGATTGCCAGTGGCTCCCAGTGGGGAAGCAGCCGCACTGCATGTTCCAGTGTCTTAGAAGCATCCTGGTGTTTGAAAAAGTTGCTCTTATTTTCTGTATGCCATCTTCACTTGCACAGCTATATGCACCAAAGCTGTGTGTATGCTCATATATCACATAGCAGGTGATCAACTTCCACTGGAGGGATATCACTGAACATAATGTTTACAGTGTAGGCTGTCCTTCCACTCAGATAATTCTTGTTTATTTCACACCTCCTTCTTGGAGAAGTACAACATCAGTGCACAACTTTGGAAATAGATGGTTTATTTCAGCTGTGCCGCCCCTTTGATAGCCCGGTCAAAGCCACAAATTAAAACAAAAACAAGCAAGCAAAGAAAACCTCAGGGCCTCAGCAGAATGGAGGAATAGAGAGAGAAAAATAAACCTTAGAGAGAGCTAAACACACAATTCCCATTGATTTTCAATACAAGGTATGTGCCCAACTCCCTTAAGCACTTTTGAAAATATGACCATCTGTGCTGCTAGCTAAGGGGTTCTTTGTTTTTTAAATAACCTCCCCCCATCCCACAAACATTGAACAGAGTCTTGGACAGTAAGACCATGATCATGCCCTCTAAGAACTAACTAACAGCAGGTGAAAAATTCCTGTGGAAACTGTTCTTTTTAAAGAAAGTTGGATCTTCAACCAAAAGAATTTTTTTGAAAGCGTCTGCTTTCCGTGGAAATATTTTGACTTTTTGGCAGCAAACCCCAAAATTCTCAATTTTCAGTTTCTCGATGAAGCGTCAAAATTTTCCACAGAAATTACAAAATCTCCATTTTCCAATCTGCTCTAGCACTAAAGTAATGCAAATAAACAAACAAGAAGAAAACCAGGCCAGGAGATCATGAGCTAGGATGCGTATAAATCAGAGCAGATCCACTGAATTAAAAAAAAGATACAGGCCTAATTCTACCAGCCCTCGATGAGATGACAATGATATTCCCACATATATGGGTCTTACACGCTCAGGACTCCACATGTACAAGAGTATTTACATTTACTCCACATTTACTGTACCATTTTAATTGTTTATATGCCCTGTGGGAACCCTTAATGACTGCAATCAGGATCCTGTGGTGACAGGCATTGTACATATGTATTGTCCCTGTCCCAGAGAACTTAGGCCCAGATTTTGAAAGCTGTTTGGGTGTCTAATTCCCACTGAAATCTTCAGACCTTAAAGCTCTGGCCCCTTATTATCTAAGTGTCTGACAAGTGACAACAGGTAGATACAACAAACAGTGGAGGGGGGAGCATGAGGTAACATGACTGTAATAATTAGCACAATAAGCATGAGACAGAGCACACCAGTTGCCCAGCAACTGCTGATGCTAAGATCTTCACCACAGCTAGAGTGGCATAAAGAGGCGCGAAAAGCCCCCACATTTTGGCTGTTGGAGGATTCCCCTGGCTCAGGCATGGTGGAGAACAGCCATATAACTGCCTTCTGAGAGCTGCCTCTTAAGACTTGGTATAGGGGGCATGCCGGGGTGAGTGTGAGCACAAGTGGAGCATTTCAGGGGTAGGCAGTGCTTAATTTATGCTGAGCCGTAACACTTCATAGCCCTGGCACCCCGGGTGGCGTGTGAATCTCCAGCTGGGGGAGGTTAGCTGCAGCCCCCCCCCTTCCATCTGAGGCCCTGCCCCTTCCATGCCCCCACCCCATGATGGAGCCCACAGCCCCCCCACACACACATTTCAGTCCCCAGCCCTCACCCTAGGCTAGTGCCTCTAGCCCCAGAGCACCCCCAACCTCTGCCCTCCAGCCCCAGAGCGGGCAGCGCGGCCCTGGCCTCCCCAGCGCCAGAGAGACTGGAACCGTGGCGTTCCCCTTGGCTATGGCCTGCTGCCCATGCCGGCACCTCCAGCCTTGCTGGGTAAGTTACACCTCACTCAGCTGAAAGAGGAACCTTCAAGCCCCAAAACCTCTTGCTTGAGTTCCAGCACCTCTTTCACTACAAAGGAAGCCCTGGGGGAGGTAGGCCTATTGCATGGAATGCTGCAGAGATTCTGTGTTGCCAAACAGCCGACTGAACAGACCAGGAAGGCTGCCATAATTTAGACAGCCCCTTCCCCCAGGGCTGACAAAATTACCCTGGGGCCTCCGAGTGGCCCAGGATCACGACATTGCAAAGGTGGTGTAAAGCCACTTTAGCCTCCCTGCTCCCTGGGCTTGGGCAGTCTCCGCGATGCATGGCACAGACACTGTTCCTAAGCATTGTGGCTTTGCAGATTTGAGGGGGAAATTGGCCCGATGATAAAGGCTGGAACTGTGGGTGGGGTGGGGACTAGGGTAGATGGCTAGCCAGTAATTAGAAATGATAGGCGGGGCAGAGCCAAGTGGCAAAGGGCTTTAAGAGTGAAGACAAGTCATTCCATTTCATTGTGCACCCTAGTCAGGTCAAGATGCTGGATCATTATCTTCATACTGATTGTTTTATGACCATAATGACAAAACGAGACTGTTTAGCTGCTGAGGAGACAAAAACAGGGCCCTGTTTTAGGGCTGCAACAACTGCTTAGTGTCTGTGTAATCATAGGGATAGAAACAGACCTCTAGCGGCATCTGAATCTGATTTCTTTGCTTCCAGTCTCTAGGATAAAATGGTATTATGGCTAAGACAATTCTAGTTTTACAGTGGTGAAATAGGCATAAATTCAATATATATATAATGTTAATGTGTTTTTGACTTTGCTTTCAGCCAAAAACAAAAATATACTATGAGTTCAAAAGGTATGACAGCTGCATCCTAATGACCCCTTATCTAAAGGAGCCCATAGGGATTTAAGATCAAAATTATTCATGTAAAAGTGAAATCCAAACTCTGATTTGATCTTTTTATACACACACAAAAAATAATCTCAACATCATGATTGCATCAGACCCTGGAAGAAACTTTAAAATAACAAGATTCATATTGAAAGGAACACACACATCACACAAATTAAATCCTCCTACATCTAAAGGGGATAATGGAACTTTTCATCTAAAAGATTCAAGGGTCCCGATTTTGCCATATTATATGGTCTCTTCTTGCCCGTCAAAGTGGCCATCAAAGAGGGTTAAGTGGTTCCCATGGAATTGTTCCAGGGAAGGAGTGGGCAAGGGACAGAGAGGTCAGTGGTTTTAACAAACTCTACTCACCTATTTCAATCAGTGTAATGACTCTCAGAGAGCAGTTACAACCTAAGAACAGTCCCACCATTCTTGTGCCAGCTGCAGGAATGGAGGAATACAAATTCTGGGACAGAGAGTAAATGGTCAATGAACTTAAAACTACACTCCTAACTCCTAATAATAAGGATCCCTTCAGGTGAGGGTTGGAGTAATTATAGAAAAATTTACATTTCTGCTCCTTGAGCTGGACCTGTTCTGTACTGAAGACCTTGGCTTTCAGCTAATAAAATGGGCAAGAGGGATAACCGCTAACATAACAAATAATTGCCTGGGAAAAAAATGCATTAGTGTATGAAAATGCAGAGCACATAAAAGCTCTGGTTAATATTCTTTATATGCGCTTATCATGAATTTTGTACAGGGTTAAATATATTTTCCGGTGACTAACACTGCAAGGCCAAGGATTAAAAAGGATAATGTACAATGTGATTTATGAAATTTTAATGGAAAATCCCCATGGGTTATGTATAAATCTTATTTATAGCTTTAAAAGTATGTAATATACTTATAGTATATTTTAAAAACTGTGGGAGCACAATCTCTATCATAGTTAATCCATTTAAAAAAAAGCAACACCTAGGGGCTCCTAAGAATAAGCCATTTGATATTTTAGAGTCAACGTATACAGTGTGAAATGTCCAATATGATTTAGTTAGAGGGAGAGAAAAGAAAGTCTTGAAGTAAGGGACAAAATGGCTGATTTAAAAACAAAATTGGACAGATGCGGGGAAAAATAAAGCTGCTTGATGTTGGTTTTGCTCTCCTGAGTGATGCTGTACAGAAATATCTACCAGCAGACTGGAATTCAGGAGATCTCTTTTTAAATATGACAGCAATGTCTACATGCCCCCAACCAAGATCTGACACATGGAGTATATATACAATCCAATTGGAAGGCATGATTTCAGCATGTGCAGATGTACCTGAACTAGCTTAGATGTAGCTAGCCTGGGTGTGTCTACACATGATCCTACCACTAGAGTAAAGAGATGGCCCCTCCTCCAAGGAACTCACAATCTAAATAGGTAAAAGAAAGTGTGTAAAAAGGGATTATCATCCCTCTTTTACAGAGAGATGTCAGACAAGAGAGTTAGGCCAACTCAGAATCTGGCCCTATCCAGAGTTATACAGTCCCAGAACCAAGAACTGAGCCCAGATCTCCTGAGTCACAAACCACTGTATTACACCCAAGACCCTCCTTTTCAGATCTGGGCTCTATTCACAGTTCTGTTGTGCATTGGTTGTGTGACCTCAGGCGAGTCACTTCAGTTCCCTTATATCCCAGCATATATAATCTTTCCACTCTTGGCAAGAATACCTTCTCCCCGGTAGCATCTTCAGTCTAAAAACTGCCTTGTGGCTTCTCTCCACCTCATCAATTACCCAGCTTGTTTTAAATGTCATCAAAAGCACTCCCTTTTCTCCCGGTCTCTTCCTCAGCTGTTATTATTTTAACTCTATTGCTGTATTATCTGTCCTTGTAAAAGCATTTTGGAGCAAAGACTGTAGGAAGGATACTAGACAGAAGAATATTAGACGACATAGAGTTGTGTTGTATTGTATAAAAAAATAAAACCCCAGGTGTCCCTTCTAAGCTGTGCTTTTAACTCAGAGCCACAATCGCTCGCAAAGACAGCAGAGCATGCTAAGAAGCTCAAGACCGTCACTTAGAAAATGCCCACAGGCAATCTGTGCACTGGGAATCCTGAGGCAGACAATGGCATTGGGGGATAGACTGAACCACCACTTAATTGGCTACACAGAGAAGTACAACCCTTGAAGGTATAAAAAGAAAACCACAGCCCAGATGCTTAAAAATGTAAAAGCGGCTGAAAGTCAGATCATGCAAGTGAGCTCAAGAGAAACTCAGGGCCAGATCTTCAGAAGAGGAGCACTCAAGCTCAGTTGAGAATGCAGGGTACAAAACTGCCCTTGGCAGGGCCTCCAATCCCAGAACTGTCCGGCCACCATGCCAGGCTTGACCAAATTAAAGACATCTGAAGGTTATTCTAATTAATTTTGGCTTCCAACTTTCTGCAGGGTCATTCCAATGGCCATGTATAACCAGAATGCAGGGACGTCCAGGCCATGCTCTCTTTCCCACAGCCGCGCCCCTGTTCCTTCCAGCAGCTAGGAAGGCACCGGGGTAGGAGCTAATAAAGTGCCTGTACGTCACTTGAAGATTCCCCCATGAAGAAGGAATCTTTCAATGCCCATTTAAGCCAGCTTTAAAGTCTGTTTTGGGATGCCAGACTGGGTTGGTTGAAAAGTGTCCTAAGCCCAGCTGAGACCTCTAGGCACTACCATAATATAAATAAAACAAATAATAAACAAAATAAAATAATAATAGAGAAGAATTCAGGGTACATGGATGGAAGCAACTTTGATATATTTCAATGTTAGGAAAAACAGGGAGTCTTCAGCAGAGATTGGCACAGAACCCATATTAACTGCATCCTGAGTTCAGCTGCACTATTCTGTCTGTTACCCAGAGGCTTGGCTATGAGACAGAATGATGCGGGGGGAGGCCACATTACCACTGCCTATTGTGACAAAGCTCTGTCCTTATCTTCGTGGATCCTGCGTTTCCTGGCGGATTTTTACTAGCCTCAGCGGCTCACTGTGACCCTCCACGGAGCCCTTCTCTCTCTGGAGACAAGGTCACAGCCTATTGAGCCATTTTCATCACAAACCAGTGAGGAGAAGCTACCCTTCCTGGCACAGTCTCTATTGTCTCCCAATCTCAGAGACTAATTAGGGGAGGCAGAAATGGGGGAGCCCAGGCCCGCCCTCTACTCTGGGCTCCAGCCCAGGGACCCTAATAGTATCAGCTAAGATGGATGACCTTTTATCCACAAAACACAATACAATTCCCTGAGCTACTTCCCCACAGCAGTCCCTGCTTCTTCAAACTCCACTTCACCCTTACCTCAGGGCCTCCTTCCTTCTGGATGATACGTTGTCCACCACTCAGTCTCACCAACAGCACAACTTCCTTCCACAGCTCCTGACACCCACAGTCCACCTGACTAACTGGGAGGTTTTTATCTGGATTCAGCCAGTCCCTGATTGGCTTCAGGTGTCCCAATTAGGCTAGCTGTTTCTACTCCTTTCTAGAAGGTTCTTAATTGGCCCCAGGTGTCTCGATTGGCCTGGAGTAGCCTTTGTTTGGCTATCCAGGGAACAGGGACCTGCACACCCTGAGACTAATGTACCTGCCTTCCAGCACTCTCCTATATCCTTCTGGTCTGACTCTGTCACACTATACTGTACTCGACAAGAGGATTTCAGACTCTTGGGCTGTCTGTCTAGCTCTTTCACTAGCCACTATGTGTGGAATAAAATTAGCTTGCACGCGTGTGAGAGAGCATGCAAAATCTTTTGTTCTCCCTTAGCAATTTATGAGGCTTTCTTATAAATGGCACCAGTCAAGGGGAGAACAGTATGAAAGATTACACTTGCCATCTAGAACAAAACTTATTTATTTTGTTGGAATATAGTCAACAGAGGAAAAAATAAGGAGCGGGGTGGGAGGAGGAAAAAGCTATGGCAAACTCTAGATCATAGACTTTAAGATCAGAAGAGACCATTACGATCATCTAGTCTGACCTCCTGCACAACACAGGCCACAAAATAGTGCCTTATCTCCAAAGCCATGGTGGTTATGTCACATTTCAAGCAATGTGTCAGAGGAGCTATAGCTCCTTGATTGGTAGTTTTCTAATATCAGTGGAGAGCTGTCCAACAAAGGTCATGTGAAAAAGCATAACATGGCATCAGAAGGGCCATCTGCAGATGCTGGCAAACACTCTTCCCATCCCTCTTCCCCTCTCCTAAAAAAAAAGCGTAAACATCCATTTTCCCCCTCATTTGTTTTCTGTTAGGTTATGCAGATCTCTGAGAGACAACGTATATATTTCATGGTTTTAATCCAACCAGAGACACCCTCACACAAGTATCAGATTAAGCGTCTTCTGCAGAGAATGAACAGGGATGAGAAGATAACATAGGGAACTTTGCTCCATATTCAGAATACATTATCAAACTAAGCAGTACCACTTCAACCGCAGAAAATAAATTAAAGATGTGCCCGAGAACGGTTATACTAGCTTCTCTCTTTACCGTCATGGAGAGAGTACTTTCAATTTGTGTGCACCACTAATATAGGGTTGAAGTAGATGCAGCCTTTATATTGATATCATGTGACCTCTAAGAAACTTCAAAGTTATGGTTCGTATAGGTACCACCAATATGTGGGAACATTTAGGACCAGCAGCATGTCTAATGGTACTTGAAACCTTAAGGGTACTCCACTCACATGCTTCAACGAATGACACAACCATTTGCGGGGATATTCTGGAAGGCATACAAATAGTTTAGCTACTTTGGGGGGTGGGAAGGGGATGGAATTTTCTTGCTGTTAATTTGTTCTGTTAAATTATTTCCTCTCATTCATGTGAGGCATTTATTTTTCCAAAGGTATGGAATCAATTTTACATCAACCCAGGCTATCAGTTCATTGGCTTAGCTCTTTATCTTGATTTCAGAAAAGGAAGGGGGGCACTATGCATTTAAAAAGCTTTGGTGCCATCAGTTTAGATAAGCCACTAAAAGCAATTGCTGCTCAAATGTTCTTTTTCCACAGCATGCATATTTGTTCTTTTCAATGGTAAATGTTCATCCATCGGGCATTAGACCTTGATAGCCACATAACCTAATGAAGGAGAGCAAGATTATCATGCTAGATAAAACCAATAACTTTATGAAAGACCCTGACCTAGGTTTTGTAAGACTATTGTTTAGTTATCTTTAATAATGGGATAAAAATCCTTGGATCTGTCTAGGGAGACTAAATCCCTAATCTAATCTAAATTAGGTACAGCGCTTTGAATAAAAGTGTCTGAATGTTAATTTTCCTCCCCAGTATTTTTAACAAGTTCTCAGAAGCATGTTGATGTATTGGAGTTCCTAGACTAGACAATCAAAGCCAGTGATTAATCTCCAGTATGCCAAAGTGAGCTATCATGGTACTTTGGAAGAGAATATTGTGCGAAATAGGATTTTTTTTAATGGTACTTCTGAGAAATAATGATTCTTCCTCTAGCACGTTCTATTCAGATTTGTCCTAATTACATTACGTTGCTCAAGAGTATAGCTGGGTGCCCTAATAAAAATGCCAGATATGCAGACATATTGCAGCCTGCCAAGGGATAAAAGGTAAAGTATGTGGAAAGTATGTGGAAAGCTGTCCTGGCACTGTCATATATTCTGTGTCTGAAAGGAGGTAGACGTGATCTTTTGGGAATATATTGCTGTTTCCAGTACTTTATTTCCAGGTCAAACTTCTTTTTCCCATTTCAGGAAGGCCACACTGGGATGCAGGGCAGGATTCACTACCAGGGAAGGAGGAAATAAAAAGATCATGGCTGCTCTAATAGGGAACAGCAGTTAAAGATCATATTGAAGAAACAGGTTGTTGGATTGGGTCCATTAGTTGACTCTCCAGATTATTGTTATATATTTGTATCATGGTAGTGTGTAGAGATTCCAAATGAGATTGGGGTCCCGTTGTGCTAGGCTAAGTACTAATATAAGAGAAAATGCCTGCCCTAATCAGATCATAGTGTGAAGAGACAGTTACACATGGAAAAATGAGGTGCAGAAAGATCCAGTGATTTGCTCAAGGTCATGCAGGAAGTCTGTGGCAGAGGATGGAGCTGAGCTTGCATTTTCCAAATCCCATGCTAGCACCCTAACCCTTGCCCCATCTTCTCTTCGTATCCATCCTCAAACTAAACCATGACCCAAATCACCTCCCAACCCAATCCATGTATGAATGGTCCCCTCAACCCTCTTGTGAAGATCTTGGGACGATGCAGAGGCACAAAGCTTCCATGTGGATAGCCTCATGCCAAAGTGCTGAAATCCAAAGGGCTTGTGGGTTGGGATCTACAGAGTGTTTGCTAAGGGAGCAAACCCTGCTCTTCACAGAGTAATGGAGCATTATGGAGACAAATCATAGAATATCAGGGTTGGAAGGGACCTCAGGAGGTCATCTAGTCCAACCCCCAGAAAGCAAGGAAGGAATTATCTAGGCCTTCCCTTATACCCCCGTCCTCTACGGTGTCTTTCCCATTGATGCTTTTAACCTTAATAAATCAGTGCACACATTCAGCTAGCAATACTGACAAGTTTCCTCTAATGCAGTAAATTACCTGCTTTGGCAACAGTGCTATGCACCAGATGCACACAGCATATAGCTGGTTGAGGCCTGCCAGATAGGCCCATTATGTCCTGATGTTCCATTCATTTGAACAGTCCAGCCTACAGTCTAGTCGGAGAGCAGCCACTCCCCCTGTGCTGTGGTCACTGCGTGTGGGCCTGGGTTATCCATGTTGAATTGTCGCCATGCTCATTTTCTCAGGGCCCTTTTTAATACCAAACAATCCCGGGGTGGGAGGGAGAGTGAATGGGGGGCGTGCTGCCCCCATGACCCCACTCTCCCATGACCCAGGGAGAGTGCGGGCAGAGGAGTAGGGGATGGTGACATTACTGCACCCCTGCAGCAGGACTCCCTTTGTAGGGTGACCAGACAGCAAATGTGAAAAATCAGGACCGGGTGGGGGGTAATAGGAGCCTATATAAGAAAAAAAAACCCAAAAATCGGGACATCTGATCACCCTACTCCCTTGCTCCCTTTGGACTACACACAACTGCCAAGTCAGTGGTTAGGGCTCACCCGGGAATCCTTCGCAGAAAAGCCATGATGCCAAGGCTTAGGGGAGACAGTGAACACAGAGCTAATTTTGCCTTGTGCACCCTTTGCTACTTCTTCCAAATGGGAGAGGGCAAACTACACAGTCCTCTCCCCCGCAGCAGCAAAAAATATGAGGCAACCTCTGCGTCGTCAATACGCAGTGCTTCCTGTCCCTAACATGAGAATCTCTTCTCAAAGGGACCCATGTGGCCCTTAAAGACACCATTCATAGGCCCAAAATAAAGCAAATTGTTCCTGGGGCCCATGCATGTTTCAGCAGAAGTTTGATCCCAGAGAGCAAGTGAAACTGAAGTGCCTAATCTAGCTGGAAACATTGTATCAACCTGCTCTGAAAGATTCTAAGGGACTTGAAAAGGTGCTAATTTATCTGAAAGTTGTGTCCTCGGGTATAAAATATTTACTCTTCTGATAGAGTCTTGTATTCTTAAATTCAGAAATAGAGATCTCATCAGAATTTTTTTAGAGTGGGAGAGACAGCTGAGGAATTCAGAAAGGTGATAACGTTCTAACAGACACTTACAAGAAACCTAGCCTGGAAGCCGCCTAGCTGAAGAAGATACATTACATAGCAAAACAATCTCTTATCCTTATCGAAATAATGCTCAGGGGTGTCTCTGGTGGAAAAATCTTATAGAGTTGAATAGGGATGAAAGCTAATAGGGTTTTACAGAAATTAAACTTAAAAAAAGAGAAAATGATGACCTGGACCATCCTATAGAATTATATAGTGGGGGCACAATTTTCTATTAAATTTTATAGGATGATTTACAGCAACATGATAGATACTGAAAACATTGGAACTATATCTTTGAGACAAGATACATGAGACTGAATGATAAAATAATGAGGGTGTTGATCAGGAATTTTTGTTCAGCCTCTCTTAATGCTAGAACAAAGGGCCATTCAACTCAACTACTGTTAGGCAGCATATTTTAAATTCAGGAAAGAAGTTATTTTTCTCACACAACGCCATTATCTTCTGGGATTCATTGCTACAAGGTATAATTGAAGCCAAGAGCTCAGCAGGATTCAGAAAAGAATTGGAATTTAACAAGAACATCCAGACTTATATCAGTAAGGGTTAAAAAGGAAAAGAAAAAGAATCTAATACCCAAGAGCTTTGGAAGGAATATTAACCTTCACGCTGCAAGGCATAATCAAACCTCTAATAAATGGGGGTCAGGAAGAAAAGTCCTCTAGGCAGTTACAGAATACAAAGTTCTGACTAAACAGTTCCTCTGAAGCAGCTAGTGGTGGCCACTTTTAGAGACAGGATACTGGGCTTGATGGGTCGTGCATCTAATTAGTATGGAAGTTCCTATGTAGCTTTAGAAAGGCTACAGTTTCCACATGGGAGGAAAGAGAAGAGGACATTAATTTAGCAGCTAAAGCTGAGAAAGTTGAACCATATTTCTGAGGTTTCTTTTTGTAAATATTTGGTGGCAAGATTGAAACAACAAAATGACACAACAATTCAAACTTTTTTTCTTTTTTTTTAAATCCAGGGAAGCAAAGAAAAAAAAAAGGGAAGATTCTGCCAAGTTGTTGTGAATTATCATAATGATCAGGAGAGATCAACACTCCATGAACAAACAAACATGGTTGATTTTGTTGGTAGAGGAAGTGGTGGACTATGGGCCTGATTCTCATTTTCGTTAAGGACCCTTTACAGTGCTCTGGCCGTGGAGAGAGGCCTTAAATGGGAAATAAATTACAGATTAAGGCCCCTTTATGTCGACAGAGTCGTGCAAAGACAAGCACTGCCTGATTCTCATTTAGGGTATGTCTACACTATGGAGCTAAGGGTGATCTCCAGCTCATGTAGACGTACTTGCACTAGCTCAGAAAGAGCTAGTGCACTAAAAATAGTAGTGGAGCCAGGGTAGCACAGGCTGTGGTGAGTGGCAGCATGGGCTAGCTGTGCTGAGTACTTAGCCACAGGATTCAGGCAGGCGTGTATATCCACTATTCGCTGACTGTGCTTCCCCAGCTACACTACTATTTTTAGTGCGCTAGCGTCAATGTGTCGAGAGGACCTAGAAATCACACCCCTAGCTCCATAGTGTAGACATACTCAGATAATGAGGCCACTTTACAGTTCTCTGGAACTATACTGGAACCTTGAATTGGAGATAAGTTATAGTTAAGACCCCGTTACACCGCCAGAGGGGCCCTCTGTGTAAACGAGAATCAGCATCTATATTTTCTAGCTGCCAGCTCAGAGCCAAGATTCTCCACTGGAGTATATCCGAGTTGTTCCATGAGAGTCCATGGAGAAATACCAAGTAACACCCGCTGAGACTTTGGCCTTTAATAGTAAAAAAACAAATGGTAAGATCCTGAAAATACCAACTGATGTGAACAGTCTTCACTCACGCGAGTAGTTTCATTGACTTCAAACACTGTAGGGGAAAGGGTTCAAAGGCCTCCCAGAGCCTATGCTGTCGTGTTCGTTAAAGGGTATAGGCCAGATTCTCATCTCACACCATTGTTAAGCTACACTGACTCCAGTGGAGTTACTCCTGACTTACAACAGTGCATGGGGGAGAGAAAAATAGGGCCCTGCTGATCTCTCTCGGCAAGAGTGCCTTAAATTAAAAGCAATCCTCTTATCCTTTTGCTTTTCTATTGAGGTTTTAAATGCGGCTGGAAATGTAGAAAAGCTTTTCAATTGCAGAACAGATAACCAAATTTAAATATGTGGAGAGAGAGAGAGAGAGAGAGAGAGAGAGCCTGTCTCCCTCTGCTGCCAGCACATGAGCAAGATGGAAGGCGACTGCAAATTAGGTTAAAGGATTAAGGGATAATCAGGTGTTCGGAGGTGTTCCGGGGGTTCAGATTCCCCAGCATACTACATCACCTCCTGTAGTCATTTATACCTATACAAAGTGAGTGCAAAGTCTTGCTAAAGCAGTGGAGAATCAAGATCTATGTTTCTGACTCAGGCTTATTCCAAACTGGCTATGGGGAAATCCTGTAGAGTTATTCTTGCCCCTTGCCAAGCAGGCAAACCTTTATGCTGCCTAGGACAGAGATGGCAATTATTTCTGCAATATCCTGGACAAACCTTACTGAATTAATTAAATCTTTCTGATTTAAGTTTAAGTATCTTAGGAGCTCATTGCATTAAAATGCAAATGTGTGTGTGTTATTGTGGGATTGTACATAATGTGTCTAGGAGACATGATTAATGTAAATCTTGGGAAGTGTTATGAGCTTCAGAGGAATCTCTTAAGCCTTGGGCTAAAACAGGGGTAGGCAACCTATGGCATGGGTGCTGAAAGTGGCACACAAGCTGATTTTCAGTGGCACTCACACTGCCCAGGTCCTGGCCACCGGTCTGTGGGGCTCTGCATTTTAATTTAATTTTAAATAAAGCTTCTTAAACATTTTAAAAACCTTATTTACTTTACACACAACAATAGTTTAGTTCTATATTATAGACTTATAGAAAGAGACCTTCTAAAAATGTTAAAATGTATTACTGGCACGCGGAAACTTAAATGAGAGTGAATACATGAAGACTCAGCACACCGCTTCTGAAAGGTTGCCGACCCCTGAACTAAAACATGAATGAACTGTTAGTTAAGTAGGTTTCCTGGGAAATACTTGGGAGGAAGGGAATGCAAATGCCCATTTCTGGCCTTGATCTTTGGAAGTTTGTTCTGGGGATAGGACCTTTGTCTACAAATTAGCCAGTCCCAGGATCAAAAGGCCCAAACGCCATAAAAGAGCATCTCACAGATTCATGAGGGGTCGTGATATGAACAAAAGATGTAATTAACTTATAACCCCTGTGTAGGGCATGAAGGGCTGTTCACCAGCCAGAGCCCTTGGGGAGATTTGGGGTGTGTGTGTGGGGGGGTCATCTCTGGGGTAAGATTATTCATGTGTGTTGGTTCTTTTATTGTTTTTAAAGTTTTCTCTGTAGTGCTTTTCTCTTAAGAATAAAGAGCTTAGAAAGAGCTGCAGGGTGACTTAACTATGGCAATTATGCTTACTCTCTCTGAGGAGAAAAATAAAGTAGGCCGGCTTAGGCAGTCTGACTTGCTGGGGAATTCACAGTCTAGACAGGTTGCTGTGCTGAACATACCCAGTCAAAAGGGAGAGACACACAGGTCTCCCAAGAGAGGCAAAACTGGGGAACCCAGTGCTTAGAGTGGATGCCTCTCAAGGACCATGGAGTGGGAATACATCAGCAGTTGCCCTGAACTGTAACACTGCCTAGTTAGGAAAGAAAAATAAATCCTTGACAGAAAGACATTGGGCCTGATCGGACACAATGCAAAGACTCCTCCTGACAGTGATGAAAGCTGGCTCAGACCCTCAAACCTCTGTGCGAGTCATGGTGTTTTGCAAACACGGCACATTTTTCCAGTTCAAACCCTGTATTCCCTCTATCATCTTATACTCCACAGAACTGTCTCCCACTTGCCTTGTGCTCCACCTGTCTGCCTGTTGTATCCACCAGTTGTTTCTCTTCTTATAAAAAGACTAAGCTCCTTGGAGCAAAGACCATCTTTTTATTGTTTGTACACACCTAGAACATTGGGGTCCTGGTACAGAGCTGGGCTCCCTAGGTGCAACTGCAACAAAATAACCTTGGAGGCAGGGACTATCTTTTAGGTGTGTGTACAGCACCTAGCGCATGGAATCCTGATCCCTGACCAGGGCTTCTAAGAGCTATTACAAAACGCATAATAATAAATAATAATAGCAACAACCTGAACACATAGCTAGAGAGGATTTGAGAGTTAAGGGCCATCTTCACTGCAGTGTAAAGGTAAAATTTTGAATGTTTCCCCACTCAGACTACTGTCCACATACAAAAATCACCAGCTCAGGTAAAGTGGTGCTTCACGTTTGAGCTAGCGGGCTCGTCAGGGGTGATGGGTTGTAGCTTGAATGCTGCTGATGCTTGAGGTAGTCATGCAGTGCAGGGATACAGCTACCCTGTGCTGCAAATGCTCTGTGCTACCTGAGTGTTATTTTGCAGCGTGGCTGCTCTTGTTTGAAGCAGGCTAATGCAAGGGGAGTTAGCTCAGTGTGGATAACTGAAGCTAACTCTGCCATAAAGACACAGCCTAAGGGCAGGAGAATTGCTCCAAGAAATAGAACTTTCCTCTCCCCAAACACTGTGTGTACCCTAGAACCCAGCTTTTACCTAGACACAAACTAAGGCCAAAACACCAAAATTCAGCCTTGGGGAGTTTCCAGATGTGCAGATGACTCCAAGCTTCACGTCTGTCCCTCTGTCTCTGTAAAAACAACAGGAGTAATTGTGGCACTTTAGAGACTAACAAATTTATTTCAGCATAAGCTTTCGTAGGCTCTGGCCCACTTTTCAAGCCTACAAAAGCTTATGCTGAAATAAATTTGTTAGTCTTTAAGGTGCCACAAGCACTCCTGTTCTTTTTATGGATATAGACTAACATGGCTGCTACTTTGTCTCTGCAGTGCCTGCAGCCTAGCTCCAGCTACCCTGATTTCCAGCATCCACAGCTGAATCAGGAGCTGAACTTTGAGGCTCGGGTCTGACTCCAGTTTTACAGTTCTGAAATGTGAAGTCTACATTTCTATTTTACCATGTGCCATTTCCAGCCAGTACCCAAACGAGAACTGATGAAACACCACACGAAAGTCAGTTCCCACCGTGTTTTCTGCACAGTTAGAGGCAAGAAATTAGGATATTTCAGAGAAGAATCTGGGTTATTTGCCACTTAGCCAAATTTAACTCATAATCCAAACTTTTGGGATCCATTGCCCAAAACCCCCTAAAAATCCCTTCCCACAATACTCTACTTTCCTTTTTTATCTTTGATTAATTCAGCTACCAAACAGATAAGTTGAGATCAGGCTTATAGCAGTACACAGCTGTACTCATGAGGATTTTTAAGGTTATTTGTGGGCCAGTCTTTTCGGTGTAAAAGACAAACTTCTTTAGACGTACTTACTTCATGGGCTAAATGTAGTTGCTCTTATACAAGCCTGTTGGAGCCAATAGACCTGATTCCTCTCTGACCTGTAGCACTTTTCCCCTGGGGTAACTTTGCTGAATCCAGGGGAGTCCTTCCTGATTTACTCCTGATGGGAGAGAGGGGAGAATTGGGCCCAATAATGGAATCACTCCTGATTTATACTGGCACGAGAGAGAAGAGAAACAGACCCAATGGGTAAAACTGAAAGTAGAAGTTATGTGGCGTTTACATTACATGCACTGAGGGAGCGGGAAATTGAGGGCTAGATCCTAAACTGATGTAAATTGGCAGAAGCTCCATTGGCTTCCATGTCTACCAGATGAGGCTCTAGCCCTGAATGAAGAGAGGTATGTGTGTGGGGGACGGGGGTGAAATCTAACTGAACCACTCAGAAAAACATTCCCTTCCAGTTGATTGCGCCAGCTGTCTGGTTCTTCCAGACACCATCAATTCATTGTCACTGCCCAGCACATGCACCTGGCTGCTGGTATTTCTGAATGGTTATTGATGGCAGGTGTAGGAGAGGGCCACTTCTGCCGAACTCAGACATTTATTATCGTGAGTCAGTTGTAAACCAGAGAGGGTGGGGGCGAGGGGAAAGAAAAAGAGGCTCTTCAGATGACAAAGAAGCAGGCGAGTTGAGATGAAATAAAAATATCTGCTACACAGAGCTGCCTCTAACATGCTGGTAAATGGTTACATGAATGTGGGCTGCAAAGTATGGGTGTGAGCAGGCTTCTTCCCAAGGGCCAGAAACGTCCACGTGTTTAAGTAGGTCAGGGGCATGAGAATTTCACTGACTATTGATAAAATGTTCCCCAACTGGCCAACAGTACCAGCCATCCGTTGGTGTCTGTGTGCACGACCCCTACTGACAGCTAGTTTGGGTTTCAGACCCTGAGCAGGAATGTCCATACAGCT
This sequence comes from Dermatemys mawii, assembly GCA_007922305.1. Taxonomy (NCBI): domain Eukaryota; kingdom Metazoa; phylum Chordata; order Testudines; family Dermatemydidae; genus Dermatemys; species Dermatemys mawii. The sequence continues at coordinate 7,639,318 of ML677387.1, forward strand.
ATTTCAGTTGACCTGGGCTCTGCAACTCTCTGCCTCAGGTCTTTGTTTGCAGTGTAGACATGCCCTTGGAGACTTGATGGGATGGAATAGCCCCAGTGTGATAGGGTTTCCCCCCACACATACTGGAAAAAAGTTTCTATGAGCCCAAGAAGCCAATTAATCTGCCTGGAAGATCCTGGAAAGTTGGCCAGGTATAATTAGAAATAAATTAGAGTGCATCATTTATTTCCATAAAGAGCTGAATGAGGCCAATTGTCTCTTTTGGAGACAAGACAGAGTTTCTGTGTCCTGGAAAGAAAGCTGAGAAGGAGACCGCACAGTAGACAGGCTACTCCAGGGGTGAGCTGAAAACTAGACTGAAGATCAAGCACCTTCAAGCCACTTGCAATACCTCCCAGCTCGGTATTGTTCGCAAACATTACCAGTGTACTCTCTATGCCATTATCTAAATCATTGATGAAGATATTGAACAGAACTGGACCCAGAACTGATCCCTGCAGAACCCCACTCAATATGCTCACCCAGCTTGACTGTGAACCACTGATTATTGCTATTTGGGAATGGTTTTCCAACCAGTTATAGAATCATAGAACTGGAAGGGACCCTGAGAGGTCATCTAGTCCAGTCCCCTGAACTCATGGTGGGATTAAATATTATCTAGACCATCCCTGACAGGTGTTTGTCTAACCTGCTCTTAAAAATCTCCAATGATGGTGATTCTTCAACCTCCCTAAGCAATTTATTTCAGTGCTTAACCACCCTGACAGGAAGTTTTTCCTAATGTCCAACCTAAACCTCCGTTGCTGCAATTTAAGCCAATTGCTTCTTGTCCTATCCTCAGAGGTTAACAACAACAATTTTTCTCCCTGCTCCTTGTAACATCCTTTTATGTACTTGAAAACTGTTATCATGTCCCCTCTCTTTTAGAATCATAGAATATCAGGGTTGGAAGGGACCTCGGAAGGTCATCTAGTCCAACCCCCTGCTCAAAGCAGGACCAATCCCAAACTAAATCATCCCTGCCAGGGCTTTGTCAAGCCTGACCTTAAAAACCTCTAAGGAAGGAGATTCTACCACCTCCCTAGGTAGCCCATTCCACCACCCTCCTAGTGAAAACGGTTTTCCTAATATCCAAGCTAAACCTTCCCCACTACAACTTGAGACCATTACTCCTTGTTCTGTCATCTGGTACCATGGAGAACAGTCTAGATCCATCCTCTTTGGAACCCCCCTTCAGGTAGTTGAAAGCAGCTATCAAATCTCCCCTCAGTCTTCTCTTCTGTAGACTAAACAATCCCAGTTCTCTCAGCCTCTCCTCTTAAGTTATGTGCTCCAGGCCCCTGATCATTTTTGTTGCCCTCCTCTGGACTCTTTCCAATTTTTCCACATCCTTCTTGTAGTGTGGGCCCCAAAACTGGACACAGTACTCCAGACTAAAACCCAATTTTCCAGACTAAAACCCAATTTCTTTCAATTTTCCCTCATAGGTCATGTTTTCTAGACCTTTAATCATTTTTGTTGCTCTTCTCTGGACTCTCTCCAATTTGTCCACATCTTTCCTGAAATGTGGTGCCCAGAACTGGACACACTTCTCCAGTTGAGGCCTAATCAGAGCGGAGTAGAGAGGAAGCATTACTTCTTGTGTCTTGCTTACAACACTCCTGCTAATACATGTGCCAAACTTATATAGCTCCATATTCTTATTCACCTTAGCTCAGTATAACTAGCATTGCAACCATAGTAGCAATGGTAGTGGCAACGGAGAATCGGCTGAGCCATGTCAAACGCAAACCTGCCTGAAGCCAGTGGGTATGTACTCATCATGCCTCAGTCATGCCTCTGCTGCCGTGGCTATTTGTACTCGTGGTAGCTTGACGAGAGCCAGCACAAACGTGTGTACACAAGCAGAGGAATTCACACTCCCAATTCATAGTTTAGACCTAGTCTTAGCCTCTCTGTGCCTCCCTTTCCCCATCTATGAAATGGAGACAAAAGCACTTCCCTACTTCACAGGAGTACTGCGAAGAGATATATGTCAAAGATGCAGCTGCTCCAATACGATGGTGATGGCCTGGGGGGAACAGACATTCCTGAGACATAGAATAAACAGAAATGCTGGGCATGAGGTTGTTGCTGGATTTCAAACAACACTGTTGCTCCTCACAAGTAGGTACATTCCTTCTTTTCATGGTACACTCCTAAGTGACAATCAGACAGCAGTGGGAGGCTGGGAAAGAATCTGCAACAGCCTGTTTCTTTAACCGAACACTGGATAATGTTCCAGAATCCGCAGAGAGACCTGTAGCTGTGTGTCAATGTCCATCAACTTGCTCTCCATGGTTTCCCTGTTCTCAGTATGATTTTCATTCTTCCGAAGTCTCAGATGAGGGTGGTTTATTTTGAAGGGGGGTTGAATGTGTTTTAGCAGAATCATAACTTATGGCACATACAATTAATTAAGAAGCATACAATGCCTGAAGAGGAAAAAATGGATGAAATTTGAAATGAGGCTTTGTGGTCAGTTTGCGATCTAAGAAACAGAAACCTGCAGCTGGTGTGAGTACATATACATCAAATCTTAATGGCAGAGACAGTCAGGGACCGCTGTTAATTAGACATCCTTAATAAGTACACAAGAAAGCCAGTTATAAAACTCCATTGCAGCACTGCCAGTAACACAGTCTGCAATCAGCCAAAATCAGACAAACAACATAGAAGACATATAACTCATATATTGTGCTTTTCATCAGCAGAGACATTATCTCATTTTAGAGATGGAGAAACTGGTTAAATGACTTATCCAAGATCTTCCAGCAGGCCAGTGGCAGAATGTGGAATAGAACCCAGGTCTCCTTCATCTCAGTCCAATGTTCTGTCCACTTAATCTTCCAGATATTCAACAAGAATATTTAAAGCAAGGTTTGGCTTTGAAAAGCAGCTAAGCAAAAAGTGGCACCTTCGTATTCGTCAGCTCTGCTCTGTCTGTTTGGACTGACACATGCTTAGTTTACTGACAATTACAGGCTTTTACTCCAGCTTGCCTTGAAAACCCACATAGCTCTCGGATGAGTTGGATTCTATTCTGCCTCTTGCATTATCAACGCTATTGTTAACAAAGTTCTAACCAGAAAGCCAAATTCTTTTGTCACTTCTATCCATGCGAGCCCAGGAAGCAATGGACTAGAAACTAAGCATATGCCATAGCAAATCAGATTGGTGCTCCATCCTGCTTCCTACAGAGCCTTTAGAAGAAAGTGCAAAACTTGCCTTTATGGACAATTCTGAAATGATCTTCCATAGGAGAAGTTTCTCCTGACCCAAGGCATATAGTGGTTGACATAGGCCATGAAGCATGAAGGTTTATGTTATATATTTCTGTCTTTTTCTTTTCTCTTGGGGCTGAAATAGTCTCTTTTAGAAAGACATCCAGTTTTAATGTAAAGTCTTCGAGCAATGGATAATCCGCATCGCTAGGTAAATAGTTCCAAAGGTTGATTACCCTCACTCTTAAGAATTTGCATCTTATTTCTAATGTGTTTTGTGTTTTTGGTATTTTTGTTTCCCCTTTCTTCACCCTCCAGCCGTCGGCTCTTGTTAAGCCTTTGTCCTTTAGAATCCAAAAACTTTTCCCTGTGTAAACAGACTGGGATTAAATTTCCTCTTTACCTTCTCTTTGGATAAAATTAGTTCCGTAAGGCTGATTATAAGATGTTCATTTCAAACCTCAAATCATTCTGGTATCTCTTCTCTGAATTCTCTCCAGCTTTTAAACATGCATAACGATGCGGCAGAAGAAAGTAACTCAGATCTTGACCAGAAAAGAAAAATCCTTTGACTCTGAATCAAACACACTTGACTGAAGGCTAACAGAGACAACAATCATGGAACATCATTATGCCACTTTTAGAACTACTTTCCAGACAAAACTTCACTTGAAAGGCTTAATTGGCTTGTTAAGAATCACCATGGCACTTGATTATTTCTTCTGTATAATTCTGGCTCTTACTTATGTTATGGTCAAGTCGCAGTTGGCTCAATTCTGCAAGTTTCAGAGAAGTTTAGATCCTTCATCAGAGATGCTAGAAACTTTATCGGACACCATTAAAGGACCTATATTTACCTTTGTTCAAAATCTTGTCTGGGGCAACACACAGAGACTCAGTACACAAGGGTAAAAGAGAGGAGCTGAATAATGTTTATTTGCTACAGCTTTGAAGTAAAACTATCAAAAGCATTTAAATGATTTAGGAGGTTAAGTCCCATTTTCAAAAGATATTTAGGCTCCTAAAGAGGGTTGAAAAGTAGGATTTAGCTTCTTCAATAACTTAAGTGCTTTTGAAAATTTTACCCATTCCTTTATTTTAAAGCACCCTAGTGGCCACACTACACAGTGGCTTCTGCGCAGCCACAACCAACACCATGCATAAGATTGCAATCACCTTCTACTGTGAGTGGCAAAGTGAACCTGCATAAGCTTAGATGTGATCTCGGTGGCTACTGCTGGGACTGGAAATATGCTAGTGCAGTATGTTGAGTGCTGAATAAATACCCACTAGGATGTGTCTGTCCCTTCAGTATACTCTCCTAGGAATCATAATTTTCAAGCTGAATCTGTCCATGCATGACTACTGCACGTATCTGGAGTTAAAGGAAGAGTGTTAATTCCATCCACTCCCATCCGCATTTTGCCTCAAGGTATCTCCTCTTTTGCTAAGTGGGTTTTCTGCCGTATTTGCTAGTTGACATTTTAGAGATTTTTTAAAAAAAAAAAACGGTTCAGCACTTTACTTGTTGAGTTGTCTTGGTGAGCCTTCTGGATTGTACAGGGATGTATTTCTAATGTGATTCACGAGCACAAAGTACATTGATAACAGATTTAAACAAAGCATGCCCCACAACTACGTGCCCTGTAAACAGAGAAATAAGGAATCTAGGGAAATAAGAAATCAGTAGGATAAAGGTAAACTTATGAGAGGCAACTGGTTTTTTTTTTATAAATATGGTAACAGTTATAATCCATTATATGGATACCAAATAGGAGCAGGAATTAGGAACTTTATTATGATATTATTATTACAACAAGAGGAACCACTTTGCTGTGCTAGGTGCTGTAGAAACACAAAGGGAAATGGTCCCTGCCTCAAAGAACTTACAATTGAAGGGCTTGTCTACATGATGCCGCAATGTGCTCCATAGGGGTGTGAATTGCAGAGGGCTGTAATGCATTTTGCTGAACTAAAGGGTGCCTGCTGCACAGTCACGTAGTCCCATTTGAAACAAGTCTTAACGTACACTATGTACTTTTTAGTTTGCACCAGCAGGGTCCACACAGGGCAGTTCCAAGCACAACACGTTACTGTGCTCCACAATTCACACCTCTGTGTAGCAGGCAATACAGACAAAGAGCAGGAGAAAGAACACATTAAACCCACCTCCTTTAACAGATGGAGAACAAAGGCACAGGGAAACTAAGCATGTGGACAAGGGGGATCCAGTGGATATAGTGTATTTAGATTTTCAAAAAGCCTTTGACAATGTCCCTCACCAAAGACTCTTAAGCAAAGTAAGCTGTCATGGGATAAGAGGGAAAGTCCTCTTATGGATTGGTAACTAGTTAAAAGAGAGAAAACAAAGGGTAGAGATAAATGGTCAGTTTTCAAAATGGAGAGAGGTAAATAGCGAGGTTTCCCAGCGTCTGTACTGGGACCAGTCCTATTCAGCATATTCATAAATCATCTGGAAAAAGGGGTAAACAGTGAGCTGACAAAATTTGCAGATGATACAAAACTACTCACGATAGTTAAGTCCCAGGCAGACTGCAAAGAACTACAAAAGGATCTCTCAAAACTGGGTGACGGGGCAACAAAATAGAAGATGAAATTCAATGTTGATAAATGCAAAGTAATGCATATTGGAAAACATAATCCCAACTATACATATAAAATGATGGGGTCTAAATTAGCCTTTACCATTCAAGAAAAAGATCTTGGAGTCATTATGGATAGTTCTTTGAAAACATCCACTCAGTGTGCAGCGGCAGTCAAAAAAGCAAACAGAATGTTGGAATTATTAAGAAAGGGATAAGTAATGAGACAGAAATGATCAAATTGCCTCTATACAAATCTATGGTATGCCCATATCTTGAATACTGAATGCAGATATGGTCATCCCATCTCAAAAAAGATATATTGGAACTGGAAAAGGTTCTGAAAAGAAAGTGCAACAAAAATTATTAGGGGTATGGAACGGCTGCCATATGAGGAGAGATTAGTAAGACTGGAACTTTTCATCTTGGAAAAAAGATGACAAAGGGGGGATATGATTGAGGTCTATAAAATCATGACTGGTATAGAGAAATTAAATAAGGAAGAGTTATTTACTTCTCATAACACAAGAATTAGGGTTCACCAAATGAAATTGATAGGCAGCACATTTAAAAGAAGCAAAAGGAAGTATTTTTTCACACAACACACAGTCAGTTCCTTGCCAGAGGATGCTGTAAAGGCCAAGACTATAACAGGGTTCAAAAAAAGAAGAAGATAAATTCATGGAGGATAGGTCCATCAGTGGCTATTAGCCAGGATAGGCAGGGATGGTTTCCCTAGTTTCTGTTTGCCAGAATCTAGGAATGGGTGACAGGGGATGGATCTCTTGATGATTATTTGTTCTGTTCATTCCCTCTGGTGTGGGATTTTTGTTGAGAACCTAGTGGGCAGATGAGGCTGCCTCTAACTACCTGCACATAGATAATGGCCAAAACATTCCATAATCCAGGGGCCTCTCTCCAGGAGCCAGCTGGCTGCGACAAGTTGGAACAAGGAGGAGAGTGGAGACCAGGTGACCCTTTTGCCCAGGAAACAGGACAAAGGATGGAGAAAGGGCAACCGGCGTGTTTGAGACTGGACTGCTAGAAAGTGGTCAGTCTCCTGGTTTGGGACTCAGTGAGGGAGGGCCAGGACCCTGGGCTCTGGAATTGCACTCCCCATGCTGACGCACGTTGCAGAATGGTCCTGGCTTTTGTGCTAGCAAGATTTGTTCTACGCTGTGTTCCTGTTGACTAATAAACCCTTCTCTGTTACAGCTCTGGCTGAGAGTCACTGCTGACCACGAAGCTGGGGTTCATGGGTCCTTTGGGGGCATGTAAGTCTTCCCGAGCTGGCCGATCCAGGTGGACTCACTGCGGGGAGCTCACAGTTTGAACAGGGGTGCTGAATGCTCCCAGGTCAGACCCAAGAAGCACTGAAGCTGAAGAGGTTTTTTTCCCCTGGTGAGAGTGTGCCCAGAAGGGAGAGACACTATGGTACAGTCCTATCTAACTTCATTCAGAGCAGCCCCAGAGCACTGAGTCTGTGGCCAGGTCTACACTACCTGCAGGATCGGCGGGTAGCGATCGATCTTTTGGGCATCGATTTATCATGTCTAGTCTAGACGTGATAAATCGATCCCCGAGCGCTCTCCCGTCGACTCCGGAACTCCACTGCCACAAGAGGTGTAGGCGAAGTTGACGAGGTTGCGGCAGCAGTCGACTCAGCGCCGTGAAAATGCCGCAGTAAGTCGACCTACATACGTCGACTTCAGCTATGCTATTCACGACGTGGAAGTTGCATATCGTAGGTCGATCCCCCCTAATGTAGACCAGGTCTGTGACTCCATGACATATATAGAGAGCAACATTAGAGAAAAATATAAATACTTCAACTGGCAGATTGCAATTTAACACTACTTTATTTCTTAAAATTCAGAACACCATCCCAGAGTAACCCAAGGCGAGAGAGAAAACAGACTGCTCTGTCCAGTGGCGAGGCCAAACTCACCCCGCAGCTTGCTTTACACTGGCTGTTTCCATATGGACTCTGATCACACATGTTGCTACAGAACTCCCCAGCCTACAAGAGGAGCAGGAACTCCCTGCTGTACACACATACAGTACATTCAGAGGGCTAGCATGCAGTTCCAACGCAGTTGTCTATACACTACACCATACCTATCTATACCTATACCTCTCTCTCTCTCTACTTGTCCTCAGTAATGTAACTGTGGATGTTTTCATTCACTTTTTCAGTTCAGTCAGAGGATTAAATATCATCCTCCTGAGATAGGACCCTGGATAGGACCATTTCACTGTAGGTCACTGTATCACATTTTATAGGTGGAATGGCCATCACAGCAAATAGGTGGTAGAACATAAGGAAGGATGCTTTTCTGATCTTTGTGATGGCAGGGGAATACTCTTGTGAATATTTATCCTTTACTGTTGTTACCAGTCCATATTTCTACAGCACTTTCTGTATAATGGAATCTTCCAAGTGCCATTTTTATTTTTGCGGTAAGTAGGATTTTCTGATTTATTGAACACTAGCTTGCGAAAGAAATATGTTTGAAATTCAGAGACGTGTCGGTTGATTGCCGGGAAAAGCATTCCATGGGGAAGATCTGCGCAGTTCAATGGCTACAAACTTTAAAGCTATTTAGTGACTTTAATCAACAGGCATGTGATTCCCACTGGCTTAAATAAGAGTCACGCAAACAGACCAAGGGTATTATATACACTCTGAGCATGAAGAATGAGTCAGAACTATATTCTTCCAGTCATGACGATAGAAAGCCTTTTACAAAATAGTCCAGGTTATAAATAACATTAATATAGTTTTATCAAATCATTCATTCAAAATGCTGCTGGAAAGATCATTTTCCTATCTCACTGCTGTGACCATATCAGCCCTGTGTTTGCAACCCTGTTCATTTTGTTGCCTCATCCTCCTACCTGGCTCTACCCTGCTTTTCTATTTTGCCCACCTCTCCTGTCTGGTTCCTAGGTGTAGGGAGTGCCTTCTATGACCGTACAGCACTCAGCACAATGGGGCCCTGTTCCTTGATTGGGGGTCTCAGGTGCTACCGTAAGCTAAATCTTCCCGGTGTCTTCAGTGCCTTCGGGGCCTTCTCTGAGGGCAGGAACAAGATCCATCATCCCTGTCTATCCTGGACTGTTCTTTGCATGTCCCCTAGGTTGTTGATTCTCATGTTTCCCTCTCTGAGTAGTGCTCAGTGGGAGGGATTCTTTCAGTCAGCCCCTTCTGCATGTTCCTCCAGACGCCCCATAGCACGCCTGCTATGGCAGATGCTCTGGCTTCATTCTTAACACCTCCCAGATATTTCCATCTTTTCAAGATAAGTTTAGCAATTGAGAACACTGAGAAATCTTGGCATTTGTTATTAATTCATCCCAGTTAATCCCTTGTATTTTTCAAAGGCATTTCGACGTTTCCTCGTAGCTCTTGATTTCCAGCTTTCACGCATCCATTTGTTAAGATGGAAATAACATCTGAATTGAAGATTTATAGCCTGCTTTTTGAGCTGTAGACTGTCAATGACCAAATCATATTTAAGAGGGCGAACGCAGCTGCCACCTTGCCAGTTCATGACATTATTTCCTTCTGGGCATCCCCACTGACTTGCACATTACTGCCAAGGTATGCAAATTGGTCCACCACTTCTATTCCTTTGCCTTCTGAATGAACGTTACCATAATATTAACTCTACTATTACTACTAATGGAGTTTGTGTAATATCATTCTCCATGCTAAGCATTGTAAGTATAGGCAATAGTATAAATACTTTGATGCCAGAAAGAGTTTAACAGCAACTGCTGTACAAACTGATATTTCCATCAGAGAGTTCTCCAATCAAGCACCTAGTACATTCCACTTAGTGGACTGCGTGGAACAGTCTATAGTCATTCTGATCTTAACATGGCATACACACTGTAATTGACAGGAGTCTGGAAGATAGGCTGGCAGTACGCTAGACATCAGGAGATCACCAAGGGTAAGGAGTGAGAGCATTCCAGACTGCCTCTTTCACCTCAGAGCTGCAGATACTGTATCAGCCGAGTAGCCAAAACATGCTAAATACATCAGAATTGGCTTCTTTCAGCAGACAGGCCCTGTGTATTTGCTGACTCATAACCAGGGTGCTTAAAACTGTTGCTGTTTATCCCCCAGGGCCTCATTACTTGGAATATTCAAGCCCTAAACCACCTGCCTTTGGGCCTCCTCCACAGAAATGAAATCAGATTCATTTCCCATCCCGACAAATTGCCATTAAATGCTACTTTATCTGAAAATTGGCTTGATAATTAGTATCTTTGATTGCACAGGGAGAACTGTTGGATTTGTTAGAATACATTTTAAATGCAGGCTTTCACATTCCATGTAAGGCAGGAGAACCGAAATTCCCAGTGTGCCCATGTAACCACAGTTACCGTTAAAATATTCATGACTTTCCCAGGCCACCTGGTGCTAAAAAAGTTTAAAAAAATGAGTCATATCTTCAGCACCTGTGTTTCTTTCCTTGTCACGGGGAAAGATGGTCATATTAAGCCATAGTACTGGGACATCAGAGATCTGGGTTAATTATTATTAGTTGTAAATATTTATGTTATGATAGTACACAAAGGTCCCAACTGGGATTGGGCTGTATTGCAGTAAGCACCATACAAACAAAGAAAAGAGACAATTCCTGCCTTGTAGGACTTGTAGTCTAGAGGAGGAGGAAAAAGCATTTGCTTAAGACCCAGGACTGAAAGTTACAATTTTAAAACAGAAAAACTTCAAAAACAGAATCCAATGAGAAGCTGCTGAACAGGAATTATTTTGCAGATTGGACATTATCAAATTAGGGTTAAACAGGGACTGGGAATGGGTGGGTCACTACACTAACTGAATCTATGTTAAGTATCCTCCCACTTTCTTGTCAACTATCTGATATTGATCATCTTGATTATCACTACAAATGTTTTTTTTTTCTCCTGCTGATAATAGCCCATCTAAATTAAATAGCCTCTTAGTATTGGTATGAAAACTTCCAACTTTACATATTTTTCTGTGTGTGTATATGTATCTTATTTACTCTGTGTTCCATTCTATGCATCTGATGAGGTGGGCCATAGCCTACGAAAGCTTATGCTGAAATAATTTTTTTAGTCTCTAACATGCCACAAGTACTCCTGTTCCTTTTCCTGCACTAGTGGTTTCACCACTTCTGTACCCCAGTCTCTGGGAAATGTCCATCTCTTAATCAAAGATCAATTATGTCATGTGCAATTCAACAAAATCCAAATAATATACACATCAGACACACAAAGTGCATGTGCCGTGCAACAGCTAGTCTTTTCCCCAGTATCATCATTTGTCAAGTGTGGGTCTGCAGAAAATGTATCTGACAATCGTGGCTTCTCCAGAAACTCTTCCTAGCACATATAGGCTTCCCAGAAAATTAATGTAATGGTGTGATCTTCAAGGAAACTCAATTTTCTGAACAACTGTGATGAGATATGAGGCAAAAGTTATCTGGGGTCTCACAGACCCACAAAACCCTTTAGAAGTTTTTTTTTAGGAGGGGAGGGAGATGAGGATTGAAACAATCATGATAAAAACAGTGCTGAAAGATTCATACGATCACATCATAACTACTGCCTCAAAACAAAACAATCTGATGCAAGAATACCTGTATAATTAATTTGGGGTCTAACTGACCCCCACACTGGTGTAGACCAGGGCTGAGTGGTCTAACTTACACCATTACATATACAGTGACATTTTTTGCTACCCATGAACCACAACAGGTAGAATAACACCACCAATGGGGAAAGATTAACCCCATCCTAGTTTGAGAATACTTAATGTATGAAAAGGCACAGTTTTGGCATGAAAATCTATATTTACATTTGTGTGTGCATTGGGGTCAAACAGACCTCAAAATATTAGGAGGGTTATGTTGATCTGACTCAGAAGGAAACTTTTCAGCCAGCTCAACAAAGCCGAATGAAATCTTATGACTGCAGAAATATCTAAATGTTTTGTTTTGCTCAAAAAAGTTGAAATGAAACACTCTTACATTGCTGAATGGAATTGCTTTACAATTTCTGTTGTGGGAAAAATGTCAACATTCCAAAGCTGAAATGCTGACATTTCCCACGGGTCGGAAATGAATTTCGCTTAGCTCTGAGATAAAACACAAATGGTGGAAGAAAGGAAGGATTGTTATCCTCATATTACAGAAGAGGAACTAAGGCACAGAGACATTTTGTGACATGCCCAAGGTCACACAGGAACTGTGTAGGAAAGTCAGAGATTGAATCCAGATCTTCCATGTCCCAGAACAGTATCTTAACCATAAGAACAGCCTTCTTCACAATATGTCTCTTATTAACCTCTAAAATGTGTGTTGCAAACAAGCAGCCACTTTAGCTGTAGACATCTGAGATTCAAAGGCTTTTACTCTAGCAGGGTCACCAACTCATTATAAACCACATTAACTGAAATAGACGGTTGAATGACGGAAACTGCTTGAGTAAAATCAAGACAACCACACAAAAAGTAGAGTAGGCATTTAACTAACCTCTAGTCAATGCAGTGTAATTGCTCCTTTGATTTCCTCTTCTCCAGCCCTTCAAGTCATCACACACAAATGTCAGTGCCTACGATCTTTAAGATAGCAGACTGTGACTGGCAATCAGTTTTTGCCGATTTTTAGAACGGACAACACATTCTGCTGCAGTAACACCAGTGGGAGTAGGGTGGAGGATTAAGTTACAATACATTGCAGGGTATATACAATAATTGATAAGTAGCTATTTTGACAATATTGTTCACTCTGTGGTTCAAAATCAGATATTAACTTCTCACGCTGTTACACCAACGTTGGGCCTGATTTCGAGTCTGCACCACATGGACATTGATGCAACTCCACTGTCTGTGGTGGAGTTACACCACTGTAAATCAGAGGTGCATGAGAGCAGAATTGGGCCTGAGGTTTCAAAGGTACTGTGCACTCTTGGCACTCACTGAAGTCAATAGGAGCTGACTAGTCAGTGCCTTTAAAAACTCCTAGGGCTGAGAGGGTATCTAATGACTTCTAGTAAGAGACTTAATAAGGTCAAATTATTTAATTTATCCAAGACAGTGTTAGGACATGACTTTAATTTGTTAAGACATGACAAAAGTGTTAGGACATGTGTTAAAGTGTTAGGACATGACTTTAATTTATCCAAGACAGTGTTAGGACATGACTTTGTCATGGTTTATAAGTACCTACATGATGAACATCTGTCTGATAATGGAAGTCTTTTGAATCCAGCCAAAAAAAAGGGGGGGGGGAGGCAAAATGAGAGCCAATGGTTGGAAGCTGAAGTAAGACAAATTCAGACCAGAAATAAGGCACATTTTTTTTTAAAGTATTCCAGTCTACCATTGGAACAACTTACATAGAGACGTGCGGAATTCCTCATCCCTTGAAACCTTTAAATAGAGATTGGATAGCTTTCTAAAAAATATATTGTAGTTCAAACCGAAGTTATGGGCATAAGGCAAAAATTACTGCTTGAGGTTCTGTGTTATACAGGAGGTCAGACTAGATCATCGTAATGGTGCCATATGGCGGTAGAAGCTATGAATAACTAAGATACTATCCAAGGACTATGAAAACCTGGATGAATGACATTAGGGAGGCTTGCTGCATGCATCCCAGAAGAATGCAAGGATGCAAGCAAGGATCCTTGCATCCCAGAAGGATGCAAGGATGCAAGCAAGGATCCCATCAAGCCAAAATTAATGGCTACAGGAAAATTTTAAAAAATATATATTAAAGCCCATAAAACATGCCAGCTGGGAAAACATGAGACATCATAAAATGCCAGTCTTGCAGGCTGCTCTGCGCAGGTGGAGATCTGTGACCTTTTAGTGCCTCCATGACTTCCACCTGCATAGAACAACATGCAAGATGGGGCCATGCCTTTTGACATTTCCTTTAATGTGCTCCTAAAACAAACACCTTTGCAGAGAATAGGGAAGGAGAATGAACCCTGTCCCATTGTAGCCAGTTTCCAATGGATGGCAGAAGTATATTAATAAAGGATCTTTTTATAGCAATAGGTATATTTATACATTTAATATTTTGCTTGGTTTCTATGTGCCATTTATTCTCCAACATCCCAGCTGCTAACACACACACACACACGTGCTCTCATTAGTGATACTGAAGGATGGCCTATCAAAGGTCAAATAATGGGCCATGACAGTGCAATTATGTTCCCTACTATAAAGGTCATTCTTACTCATCATACTAATTATCTTGACAGGACGGCATTTCCAGCTACTCATTTCAATGCAGAAACTTCTCCCACATCTTGGCCTTTCTGATTTCCATGTAGTACTTCCCTTTATTGCTTTTTTAATGTATGTTTCTTGATATAAAATAATTGCAACTCAAAGCTGGTTTGGTAAAAAGTTAACTTGGAGCTCGAGGGCTGTTTTTCCATGCATGTTCAGAACCTACCATTGCAGCAGCTCCCATTACAACATTTAGGGGCAAGCTTGTGTGGAACCCTTTGAGAAATCTGACCATTTATATCCAGGGAATTAGGGCCTGAATAGATTAAGGCTGAGATTTTCAAAGCAGCCTAAGGGAGTTAACATCCCATCTCCTACTGAATTTCAGTGGGATTTGGGCACCTAATTCTCATAGCTTGTTGTGGCTGTTTTGTGTGTGTTTTCTAAATCTCAGCCTAAGTGACTTCGTAAAGGTCACAAAGTGAGTATGTGGCAGAACTAGGATAAAACCCAGACCCTTCTGCAGTCTAATGCAATCACAAGACCATTCTTTTCCTTCTAGCTTGTCTTTCTCTGTTTTCAGCTCCCAGTACAATGTTCCTCAATATATTTCTTAATAGTTCAGTTTCTTCCTAGTATTACAATGTTCCTCATATTTTGGCCCAAGTTGCGAAGTTCAAGCCTGGATCTCAATTCTTTCCCCAGGTTGGTCTGGCTCACTTAGAAATACAGAGCAGCCATGGTATTTGAACCAGTAGCTGAACTTCTCAAAGTGGGTTTTGGTTCAGGCCTATCAATATCCCAGTTGGGTCAAAATTTACTGAGATCCATTTTCTCTAGTCCAAGAAATTCCTTTCTTACAGGCAAAAGAAATTCAACTTAAGGAGTGGGCAATTGCTACAGCAAATGGAAGGGGGGGAATAGTACATTTCACTAACACTGTCGTACGTTTTTAATTAATCTCCTGACACGGTGAGTTGGAAACACATTCATAATTGCAGTTGACCTTTAAGACTGAAGGAGAAACCAGGCTAAGAGGGAAGATTGTGTTGCAGATGGCTGTGAATAAAAGAGATAATTAATTGGAGCAAGTAGATTACTCATGTTACATGCTTTAATTATGTAAAGAATGTATGGTATCAAGGCATTAAATAAATTATGTGAAAGTAATTTAGAAATAGGATGGGCGAGAGGGGAAAAAAAGGAATGAGATTTTTAAATGACCTGGAGAAGTGCCTACAACTCGTATGCTCTGAAGTCTCTTTGCAGGGTGGGTCTTGACTTAGGGCAGGTCTAAACTATCCACCGGATTGGTGGGTAGCGATCAATCTTTCAGGGGTCGATTTATCGCATCTAGTCTAGATGCGATAAATTGATCCCCAAGCGCTCTCCCGTTGACTCCGGTACTCCACCGGAGCGAGAGGCACAGACGGAGTTGATGGGAGAGCAGCAGCAGGTGACTCGCCGCAGTGAAGACGCAGCGGTAAGTCAACCTAAATACGTCGACTTCAGCTACCCTATTCCCGTAGCTAAAGTTGCGGATCTTATGTTAATCCCTCCCCCGCCACACACACAGACAGTGTGGACCAGGACTTCAAAAATAAAATAGATTGAGTGCATTCAGGAGCCTCTGTGCAAATTAGATGGGCCACATCATCAACTGATGTAAAACTAATGTACCCTGAACTGGTGCATGAGTGGTGGGAATAGCGTGAATGAAAGGTTCTCAGATGTCATTGTGCCAAGATTAGATCAGAGAGCCTGGAGCCTTCCTGCTAAGCAGGAGGATGGGTAATCTGCAGTGTGCCCAAGTAAACAGGGAAGGAACCTCTTCTGAGGGGGTCAAATTATCCCAGAACTGCCAGGCTGCCTAAAGCCAGTTGTATATCACAACATTCAGTCAGCAGCAGGAGCACTAAGTATCTCACTGGCATTTCAGTGTGTTTCTGTTGTCCTGTGGCTCCATAAACCTGTGTCCTGGCAGCACTGCCAGCAGGGACCCCGAGTAACACCTCACCTGTTGTGAATAGCAGCCACGATGCTCACATAAACAGCTACGCAGAACGCTGCCAACCAACCCAGCGCAGAGAGATGGTTAAGCCACAGATTATAGCCTATTACAGAGTATCTTTGAGAGAGAGACAGTGTTTTTTTGCTGCATACTCTCTGCCATTCCCTGCACCACAGGATAACCATAAACATTCAAGAATGTAAACACAGACACCTGAACTCTCCGGAACTGGTCCCTTTATGCTACTCTAGCAATGTGAGGGTAATTTGCACCAACTTTAAAACCAGGGTGGTGTAAAAAAAATAGAGAACCAGTTTTAGGTTCCAAGTCTTCTCTTCAAAACCTCCCCTTTTGTCCCTTCTCTGGGTCTGCCACTGGGTTCATTCAGTATTGGGAGTTTCAGTAAGCCTGCTTGTGTTGTTCGCCTCTTCTTGAGGCCTTAAATTCTGATCAACAGATCTTGTCTCTGCAAACTCAAATAGGCCTCTCTATTCGAAGGCTTTGCTTTACTCCTCTAGTCAAGTGGCAGTGGTTGCCGAATTAGCTGCACTTGTGGGTGGATTTATTAGGCACGAAAGGAGGACTCCCCTCACTCCCTAACTTACCCAGGAATCAAATGTTATGTTTATGGCATTTATAATGCACAATGAGCCTCATTTTCTGAGGAGCTGAGCATCTATACCTCCCACTAAGTTCAACTGAAACTTTCGGTGTTGAACCCTTCCAAAAAATCAGGCTCAGTATTTCCAGTCCATCTTCAGCTTCATTTCTGACATAGGCTCAGATCCACAAAAGGTATGTGGGCTCTTAACTTTCATCGATTTCAATGGAAATTGAAACGCCTTCAAACAGCCAAAGGAGGGTTTCAAAGAGGCTGGAGCTCGGCTGTTCTCAGTGGTGGCAGATGACAGAACAAGGAGCAGTGGTCTCAAGTTGCAGCGGGGGAGGTCTAGGTTGGATATTAGGAAAAACTATTTCACTAGGAGGATGGTGAAGCACTGGAATGGGTTATCTAGAGAGGTGGTGGAATCTCCATCTTTAGAGGTTTTTAAGGTCAGGCTCGACAAAGCTCTGGCTGCGACGATTTAGTTGTGGTTGGTCCTGCTTTGAGCAGGGGATTGGATTAGAACCTCCTGAGGTCTCTTCCAACCCTAATCTTCTCTGATTCTATGACACTAAGAGCCTAAATACTTTTGTTGATATGGGCCATAGACCTTTTCCTCCTGAGTCCCCCTACAATGCCAGAAGTGCTGCTCTACCCAGCCTATTGTGCAGCTGGAATACTGAATGAACTGCTATAAGCCAGTTGGCTATGTCTAGTTTGGTAGTCAAGAGATGTGGGTGCTGTTTTCAGCTGTGACCAGCTGAGTGACCTTGGACAAGTTGCTTCGCCTCTCTGTAAAACAGCGACAGTGACATTGACCTCTGTAAAGTGCTTTGAGGTGTACAGATGAAAAGTATTGTTACTCCTTTTGAGTCAAGCAGCTAACTAAAAATCTGAGTTCTTGAAGGTTATGCCAGTTAGGAGGAGAAATTGATGATGAAATCAGGTGGTTCTTTGTTGCGCTGTTTTTTATTTACAAAGACTATACCAAGTCCTCTTCCCGTGAACACAGCAGGAATCAAACAAGTCCTTTTCTACTAAGCAATCACCCCAAAGCTCTCTCTCTTGGCTTTTTCTCAGTCCCACTTCCCAAGTTCTTGCTCCGACTGTGTCCTTGGCTTTACTGTTCCTTCTCTTTTGCAGACAGAAAACAATCTCCGTGAAACAATAGCCAGTAAAGCCTCTCCAGCTACATGTGCCTTGGTGTTGAGTGGTGAAATGTGCGTGGGGTGCGTGGGGTGCACACTGGTGGCCCTGGTTCCACTCCCTGGTAGTTTCTTAGAACTGTCTTAAAAGAAAGTTGGCAGTTACCTCCAATAACTAACCATATTCTTCAGTACTAAAAAGAATTACTGTGTCAACAACTACTCTCTGACATGCAATAACCGCTTCCTCTCTCTGTATTGGTTGATGGTTTCTCTTATAAAATAGGAAAATCATTTCAGAAAGAGACTCAGATTCTGTGGGCAGTGGAGAGGGAAGTAGGAGGATGCCCATATCCTGAGTAGGTAAGATCAGGTAAGCAGTCCTCACATACAGGAACAGAATGGGCACAAAAATCACTCATCTTCCTCTCAAAATATCTTGTGTACTGCTGGGGAATATGGGATCCATCAAATTGACTAGCCCTTGAGTTCAATGGGAAAGATCAATGATTTGTTTACAGCCTTCCTAGCACTGTAACAAGCAGGCTTCTTTGTGAGAGGAAGAAAAAGGTTGTGTGTGTGCGTCCATATAAATTTTCCTAACTAAAAGTACTGGCCAGCTTTATGCAATACATCATGGACACTGCTTTCCCGAAAGGAGCACCTGCTCTTCTTACCAGAAAAAAAAAGCCCATAGGAACCATAACCCTAGCTCCAAATACCCTACCCAGAGGAATCCTAACCCTTACTTCCACTGCATGCATCCGATGAAGTGGGTATTAGCCCACGAAAGCTTATGCTTTAATACTTCTAGTTAGTCTTTAAGGTGCCACAGGACTCTTTGTCACTTCTGCAATTCCAGACTAACACAGCTACCCCTCTGATTCTTAACCCTAGGATGGGGAGTCATACACATAGGAACCCTAACCCTAGCTCCAAGTAACCTATCCAAAGGAACCCTAACCCTAAGATGGGGAGCTGTACACATAGGAACCCTAACCTTAGCTCCAAGTACCCTACCCTTAGGAACCCTAGCTCTAGGGTGCTATTTAAAAAGGAAGCTCATGGCACCCCCATGGTCTCCAACTCTCAGAACTGTATCTCATGCTATTTAGTGGTTTTCCTAAAGATTCAATCGTCTCTGAGAATTTTTTTTAAGTTGCTAGAAAGTTTCATGAGTGAGGAGAAATACTTGAAAACAGTCACAGATGCTCTGACAGCAGAAGGCAAATACTGCACCAGCTGCCCTCCCCCCTGCAAAACCCCATCATTTCTAAATGCTGGGGACCAGCAATTCTGATCTATCTTGGGTACATATGTGGCTCCCTGCCCAATCACTACAGTATCTGACCACCTCACAATCTTTAATGTTTTTATCGTCACAACACCTGCAAGAAGGAGGGAAATGCTATTATTCCAGTTTTTACAGATGAGGCACAGAGAAGCTCATGGCTTGATTACTCAGAGTCTGAGTGCGCCATCAGCTGGGTGCATATATACAGTGCACTAAGTGGCCATGCGGACCCTGCTATTGCATGCTAACAATTCCTTAGTGAGCTCTGATGTACTGCTACAGGGTTCAAAAAACAACTAGCTATGTTCATGGAGGATAGGTCCATCAATGGCCATTAGCCAAGATGGGCAAGGATGGTGTCTCTAGCCTCAGTTTGCCAGAAGCTGGAAATGGGCGACGGGGGATGGATCACTTGATGATTCCCTGTTCTGTTCATTCCCTCTGGGGCACCTGGCATTGGCCGTTGTCAGTAGACAGGATACTGAGCTGGATGGACCTTTGGTCTGATCCAGTATGGCCGTTCTTATGAGCAGGGGATCTTCCACTGCAATGATACATGTCCACAGACAAACCCAGTTTGGATTAGCTTGGGTTTTTCATACAAAAGGAATTCCAAAAATAGGAACTCAAAGAAATACTGGGTCTTGCCTGCAAATACACTAGCCAAATCCCTGACTGCCACCCATAGCTTCAGCATAACCTTTCTCAAGCCCAATCTTCTGCCTGTTATCGCAGCTCTGGCACCTAGATCAGTTAGATTTAATCCTGCCACAGAAGCATTTACAGTTTATACTTGGCCTTAAAATATTTTTTTTTAAAAAGGAAAACAAAATTCAGATTTCTCATTTCCTATTCCCATCATTGCAGTGCTGGCAATTTGCATATAATGCTAAACATAAATGGCTCTAGGGAGAGTGAATATGACACAGGGAACTGATTAGCTAGCTCTTGTACCTTCCTTTCTGATTAGTGTGTAAATCAATATACAAATACAATAAAATAAAATGTGGGACAAATTAGTAATCAACCAATCCTCAGTGTTTTTATGGGGACTGTTCCATCTCCCAGTATACTCAACAGGAGTCTTGCCATTGACTTAAGAGAGTGAAATCAGACTGGTTGTTCCCTCCATCCAAACCAGTGAAATGCTTTACAGGTATTCATTAAAAAAGGCTTAGATATCCTTGTGAGGTAAGTATCACTGGCTATTTTAGTCAGGAAAGCTGTGTCAAAGATAGGGTAGGTGGCTTGCCCAAAGACACACAGTGAATCAGTGCAAGAACCAGAAAAAAATATCAAAAGAACTCAGGAGTCCAGTCTCCAGTTCCATGACATAAAAAGTGGACCATACTTCCTGCCTTTAATCTAAGTGTCTGTGAACTTTGCTAAAGAAGAAAAGCAAGAAAAACCAACCCAACAGCTCAAAGCCTACATTATAGAGCTGAAGTCCTTCCTGTATGAATACTTGAGCTCAGAAAAGTTATACAGTCAAAGATGGGGGATAAGGTGGGGGTGATGGTAAGAAATAAAAAAAATGGGGCTGCTTTTCCATTACACTGAGGTTCCTCTATGGCATTCAGACAGCCCCAAAGTGAGCAGAAATACTCCCTAGGCAATTTCCAGTAAAACTGAGGTAACAGCCCAGTTAGCCCTGGTCCCAGTTCCTGGGGAGTATGGAGCAAATTGGGGGTGCATCGGGGATGTGCCAATAAATAACTCTACACTCTGGCTAACCTTTGCTTCCCTGAAGGCTCTTGGGAAGCATAGTGTAAGTCAGAACAACCCTGAGACTGCTCTGATTTACATCAGGTGAAGTCAAGTCCTTCCATGGCTCTAGAAGACAGGAAATAAAGAGTTGTCTCAAAGCCAGTTTTGATCCCTACTCCATCTCTGCTCTGAGCACACGGATGGAATGGTTGACAATGAGGCCCAACAATACCAACCGTTCAATGGCCAATATGCCATCAGCGGCCAGGCCCTATTCAGTAAAGCCTGCCCTTTAAAACAACCCAACATCTCCAACACTAAAGGATTGGACAGTTTCCTGGAATAGAACCATGTCCTGTCATACACGGCAGACTTAGATTCTTCTATACATTCTAATGGGGTAGGGGAGGTGGGGAGGAAGAAGCCAAATCCTTTGGTTTTCATTCACCCTACCATTGTTATATTCACCATGTTGTTTACTCAGTACACTCCTCTCAAGGGCAGAAGGCAATCCGACACACTACAGAGACAGTTCAAAGTTATCCATCCTCAAGTCTCTTTCCTAAACCACTGGATGAAGGGGAGAAAATAGCTCAACTTTATTCGTCATCAGGCATACAGTAACATCACCGACATGATATTTCTTAATCTGGGTTTATGTTCCAGGTCATCATTTCAACTTCTTACAGTTTTTGGTATTCTCTGTTAAAATGATGACAGGTCAATCAATGATTATCACCATGGCTTCCATTTTCCTTTCAAGCTTCCTGTAATTTTAAGGTAAAGTTCTGATTCCTTCCTTCTTCCAAGTCCCTGTTTTAAATGTATCTGTTCCAGTCATTATACTATTTTGTTTGATCTCTGCATGTTTCATGGGTAGAGTTTAGTGTAAACAAACAAGGAAAAAAATGTTACAAAATAATTGCTTTTTAAAGCAAGAGAACTTTGATTCAATGACACAAAAAGGGAGTGGAGGGGGAGAGAGAGGGAAGGCGAGTGGCATTTTCAACTTTGATACGCATTGACCTCGCTCTGCTTCCCTGGAAATTTAAACACAGACTTCAATGGGAGCAGAGGGAGGGCAAGGTTGAGCGCTGTTTCGTTAGCAAAAAGTGAAGCTGATGCAGGTTAAGTTGAATTTTATTAAACCCTGTGCACTACTCTTTTCATTTGGCTCACTTGCTTCTAACCTAACACCCCATGTTCCCTGTTTTTTTCTGCTGTCACCTCAGTAACAGTCCCTTCAGGGAGTCCCTCTGACTCCAATTCCGCTAATCATGATACAAGCACTTTTGAAAACCCAACTCGAGTGACATCTATATTAGAGTCATTTCCAGCCTGAGTAGCCACACTAGCGATCATACTAAAAACAACAGTGTAGTCATGGCAGTGAGATGGGCTAGCTGCTCCAAGAATGTATGCAGGCTTTCAGATAGGATGGTATTTGGAGTGGTTAGCCCATCTAGGGTAACCAGATAGCAAATGTGAAAAATTTGGACAGGGGTGGGAGGTAATAGGAGCCTATATAAGAAAAATACCCCAAAATTGGGACTGTCCCTATAAGTTTAAAACTGTCCCAGAGTTTTAAACGAATTTAGAGCCAGACTTAAAAGCATTCCGCACTTCACAATTGGAGGCAGATTTTCATAAATGAGCTCAGGTCCCATGATGGCACCTAAACGAGGGGTGGATTTTCCAAGGAAATATTGCCAACCCAATGCATTCAAAAATCATGAGTCTGGTACCCACAGTAAGATTGCAATTTTATTTTTCAAAAATCTTTGCTTCTTAAGCCACATAATAATGTGGGGTTCTTTTTATTTATATCCTGGTTTCTGAGCCTTTAGGGTGCACTTAGGTCAATGTGCTGGCCTTTTAAAATTAATAGCTCAGAATTACAGGTAATCGCAGGACTCTGTGAGGCCCTGGGTGGGTTTTCACCTTCCTCTGCATCGTGGGGCACGATTCACTTGCTGGAGGATTCTCTGCACCTTGAAGTCTTTAAACCATGATTGGAGGACTTCAATAGCTCAGACATAGGTTAGGGGTTTACTACAGGAGTGGGTGGGTGAGATTCTGTGGCCTGCGTTGTGCAGGTGATCAGACTAGATGATCATAACGGTCCCATCTGACCTTAAAATCTATGAGTCTAGGAAACTCCAGAAGCTGACTCCCTCCTTTTTCTCCCTCCCCTCGGTGCTCTCCTGCTTTTCCAATTTATGTACATCTTTTCCTATTTTATTATTGTAACCTTAAACCTAATATGTGTTTACGTGTATCTCTTATCGGGTGTTGCAGCTTTGATGAGTCATAATATTGCATAATCCTATTGGTGATTCCCATGAGGCATGCAGTGTTTGGGACCATCTACAATTTAAAAGTCATTTGCCTTTTTGCACTTTTCACTGTTTCTTTCTAAAAATAGAAAAGTTAATCAAGAAAGAAAGAAAAAAAAGAAAATTGTCAACTGCAAAAATTTACAACACTGGAGCAGCTTCCAGCATGGATAAAACTTTCAAAAGTGGCTAGGTTATTTAGCTTCTTTTGCAAATACGACCCCTTTCCACTGACAGATTTTCAAAAGAGATGTGCAGCCAACAAGTTGAGCTCTTTTGAAAACCTGGCCCCTTATTTTGATGCTTAGTTTGGAGCAGAGCTTTTCTGAAATTCCATCCCATAGAGAACAGCTCAGATTTATATACCAAAAACATCCACTTTCATTCACATCCAAGCAAGCTCTCAAGTCCTAACTAGCTTAATCAATTAAACACAATCTAGAAACATCACACTGATAAAACAAAAGTATCATTGACTGGTAAGCAATCCTGATGGCAGAATAACAATAAGTAACTCTTTTGTAATAGGCCATTTATATCTATAGCTCTTACATGTATCTGCACTGCCACAATAATTCCACCTTCCTCCTATATACTGTAAATCATATGATGCCAAAATATCCACATTGTCAGTTACAATTTGCAGCCCTTGTCCTATCCGTAGTCTCTCCTGCATTGCCCTTTGTTTATTGTCATCCTCTAGTGTTATATCAGTATCAGACTGTAAGCGCCTTGATGCAGAGAAGCATCTTTCCATTTATTGGGTAGAGTCACACCCCCATATTGTGAGACATTGTCCTGACCTAATACAGTGTCACCTTGCACTTCATGGTGATTTATATTATGAATAATAAATAATAGTAATTGTGTAATATTTAGGTAGTGGTAGGAACACTAGTCCAGGTGTGTTTGGTTTTGTAGGCATCATAGCAAAGGAGAGTTTTAAGGAACGTTTTGAAGGAGGACAATGAAATACCTTCTCAGATGTTTACAAAGAGTTTCTTCCATAGTGCCCGTGATGCTTGGAAGGAAGCATGAATTCACCTCTGGAGCATCTAGAATGCTGTGCCTGCAAGCAAGTGGTCAATCATCTAATGGGAGCAATCTGTTTAGTCGAGAATGAGTTGCTGGAAGTTTCTTCGGCAATCTGTCTAAAAATAGCATGTGAAATGAGGGAGAATACATCCAGAAAACTGTCTCTCTCAATAAAGAATTCCTAAATGTGTTAGCTCCTGATCTTTCTAAAGAATCCCAGAAACTATCATCCACTTTAGGGTGAACCCGACCAAACTAACGACTTCAATCTATAGGGCAATTTCCTGCAATATCCTTGAAAAACCTCACTGAATTTAGTTTAACTAGCCATGGAGTCCATTGTACTATAAATGCAAAGAGTGTGTATTATTGAGGAATTATATGCAACTTCTATAGAGAGGAGATGTGACCAAAGTAAACCCTGGGGAATGTTATGAGTTGCCAAGGACAGTTTGAATCAATGTGCCAGACAAGAATGGACGAGAAAATCTCTAGGGGGAGGTGTAGGCAGCTATACCTTTTCTGATTATGCAAGAACTGAGCCTTTTGAAACTTTGCCCTGAGGAGAGTTGTCTGCCTGCTGAGTATCTGTTTCCAGGGTCAAAGAGCAAAGGCCCTAACAGAATAAAAGAGTGACTCACAAATCCATAGGGCTATTTGTTCTGATTTTACAGCTGTTATGAATTTCTGACCACAGACAACTCCCTACCATAGTCCTTGTTGGAGCTGGGGGATGATATCTGATAAGTTTATTAGAATGCATGCACGCTCTTTTATTTTTTTCAAATATGTTTTCTCTGTAAGGCTTTTATCTTACAAATACACGTGCTGTCTGAGAAAGGGCGGTGGGGTAGCTTTTAACTGTGGGCAATTATATTATTCATAGCCTCTGAGAACAAAGTAAATCAGGCCCATTGAGGTGGTCTGAGTAGCTGTGGAACTCAGAGTTTATGCAGGGAATTGAGCAGTCTGAAAAAAAAACCCTGGACAGGAGGGAAAAAGACACAGATCTCCACCCAAAAGGGAGACTGCTGAGGAGCTGGGAGCCTAGAGTGGGTGTTCTTCCACAGAGGGAAAATTCAGGTGCAGTTGCTCTGAACTGTTACACAGTTTCTCATGTACACAAATTTACATGAGCATTGTGGCTTTGGAAGAATTTGAAGGATTATAAGTCCTGCACAAACTGGCATTCCTTTGAGAGAGCTAGGATTTAGATAGTCAAGTTACTATATCTGACAGAGCATTCCATCACTTTTATTTACCAAGACATAACTCAAGAATACACGATAGCCTTTGCAAGAATGGTTGAATGGAAACTGTGATTATAAAACATAGTTCTATGGCTAAAATCAAGTTAAGGTAATTATTTAATTGGTTACATACCCTTTAGAATTTGATGGATTTATATCTGTTCCATTGAGTTGTTGCAGCCCTGTACTCTGGGAGAGAGATAAATTGCACTAGGAAGAACCTGGAAGTCTTCCAAAACAGCACTGGGTAGACACAAAGTCCATGTATTTGTTAGTGACCTGCTACCAGATTGTTTCAGATTTATTACTAGTAAGAGTTAACATTTCATCAGTCATTTCTTAGGGGACAGAATCTTTAATTATACATGAAGCATCCAACCTTAGTGCTAAAAATATTTTGTGGATGGCATCCAATGACATTTACGCAATACATCAGAAAAATGCTCTGTTGTTTCCCCATTGCTATGAGTTTGGAAGAATGAATGTTTCAGAAATTTTCAGCCATATCATCATCATGAGTAGTGGTGAGGGACATACTATACTAGGTGCTGTACACAATCACACACACACAAAAGGATGATCCCCACCCCAAAGAACTCACAGTCTACGCTTCACCTATACATTATTTTTGGACTGGTATGAATATGTATATGTATTATACGTATAATATTTTGTAATTGAAACAAAATATTTTCAAAAACTTTCATGGAAAATTTTGATTTTGATTACACACACACACACACACACACACACACACACACACACACACACACACACTAAAGGTGTTATACCAGTATAAGCAGTAATGTGGATGTAATTATAGTCTTACAAAACTGGTATAGTTTGTGATTTGTGAAAAATTCCTCAGTTTTGAAATTGGTTATTTTTTTCTTTGAAATTGAATAAAATGAAAGAATTTCAAAATTTTCTGTGAAACAGTTTTTGAAAATATTTTCTTTTAATTACAACATTTTCCCTCTCTTGTGATGGAGCATTTGTCCCACACTGACCAGTAATGGGTTAACTGAGCCCTGGGGAGGCTGCGCAGAAAGCAGGCAATAGAATTACAGAAGATTAGGGTTGGAAGAGACCTCAGGAGGTATCTAGTCCAACCCCCTGCTCAAAGCAGGACCAACACCAACAAAATCATCCCCGCCAGGGCTTTGTCAAGCCGGGCCTTAAAAACCTCTAAGGATGGAGATTCCACCACCTCCCTAGGTAACCCATTCCAGTGCTTCACCACCCTCCTAGTGAAATAGTGTTTCCTAATATCCAACCTAAACCTCCCCCACTGCTTATCTTCTGCTATCACCGAGAACAGCCTAGCTCCACCCTCTTTGAAACCCCCCTTCAAATAGTTGAAGGTTGCTATCAAATCCCCCCTCACTCTTCTCTTCTGCAGACTAAATAACCCCAGTTCCCACAGCCTCTCCTCGTAAGTCATGTTTCAAAACAAAAAGATGCTTAACACAAAGAATCAAAATAAGTTATTCTGAAAATGTTGAATAGGAAATTTTGTGCACTGTAATACTAAGATAGCTTATTTCCCTTTCCGTATGGGTATAAGCTATACCAGTATAAGCACATTTATACTGACATAACTGCATCTACTCTAGGAGGGCGTATGGTTTAAACTATACCCGTATAGCTCCTGTGGCCCAACTTATATGCATGGATAAAGCCATCAAGATGGCTACAACTTGTGTTGACTGTGAAATGCTGGATACTGTCGACCGCAGCATGTGAACACTTCCAACAAAAGACTAGCAAAGCCAGTTCCCTAATGGACTATATGAACTCTGCAGCTCTTCCCGCACCCTCCATACTTACAGGATGCTTTTTTGGGAGTAGGGTTTTATTTTGAAAAGGGTGTAGCTGGGGTGAGGACGGAGGGAGGGTCTTGACTAAAGCTATTCTCCTTCTGATGGAAAAGCTTTTCCAGACTCCAATTCAGCAAAGTAACAAAGCATGGCATGTGCCTAATTTTAAGCACATGAGTCACTGGGCCCACTCATGTGCTTAAAGTCAGACATGTGCTTAAATATCTTGCCTCAAAGACTAAGGTCTGGCAGCATTCCCTAACAGGTAACGGTATCTATATTCATAGAGGGCCCTTGCTCATGCTGGCAAACATATACTCACACAAGTATTCCCAATGGGTCTACTTGCCAGTGACATCTCAGCAGTATAAAAGCTCCACAAGCTGATCTTCAGTTAGAAGCTAACAGGTTGAAAGGCTCCTTCCAATCCTTGACACAAATTGTGATTGAGTGATATGTCAGGAATGGGGATGTCAAGCAAACACATTTCATTACCATCCAGTTCAAAACAACTCTACACTAGCAGGTGTCTTCCTTTTAGCCAATTCTTTCTCTCACAGGCTTAACAATATTGCATAGACACAGCAACAGGATAGTTCACATTTTGCAGGTGCAATTACACCTGCATGAATATTGCTGAGCTAAAACAAATGACAGGATTTTGACAAATGTGGACTGATTCCATACAACTCAGGAATATTAACATGGGAAAAGCATGACATGGGTGTGGGGAGAAAGTCATACACATTAGTAAATCTCCTTTATGAAAGAGAATGATTTTTCTCAGGAAGGGGAAACAATAAGGGAAAATTTAGGACCCAATATTTAGAGGTGCTGAACAATTATAGTTCCCACTTAGCTTCAAGTGCAGGTGAGAATGCTCAGGATTTCTGAAAATAATTTCACTTTAGGAGCCACTGATTTTTCAAGTAGCATTTGATGAAATCCAGGATTCTTTGTATTAAGAAGCTGTAATTAAATGAGCAGGTACCCCCTGTAATGATGTTTATTTGCAATATATTATTCAACCAGTAGATGTCTGTGTGATAAAGAGTTCCAGATAGGATTTGGTTCATGGTAAACAAAAGGGACACAGCTGGAATACAAGCTGTGTAGAAGCTTGTTTGTGGAGGTAGCTTTAATTATTTTCTTAAACAAGCCTTTCATATTTAGGGACGACTGAAATTGCCTATGGCATGATACCCCACACTCTCTGCCAACTGTATAATATTCAGTGCCTGTGGGAACTCTCACTAATGTTGAGAGCTCTGCATTCCCTGAACTGGATTAACAGCCAAAGAATCTCTCAGCTTTATTTTTTAGGGTGCTGAGCCTTTAAAGCTTTCATTGAATTCAGTGGCAGTCATGGTTGCTCAGCACCTTTGGAAATTCAGGCTCCCACTCTGGCCTTCAGCATGATACAGCATAAGGCTAGTAAAAAAAATTTCAACTGAATTATTTTCCATTAAAAATACAGTTTTGTCCAAATCAAACTTTTTGAAGGACTGTCAACATTTAGCTAGAAATTATTAATGGGAAAAAGCCAACACTTTTCATTTCAATGGCGTTAAAATATTTTGTTTAATTAGTATCAATGCTTTTCATTTGGTTACTGTTGAAACTTTGTTAATTTCACTAAGATTTTTATATTATACTAAAATAGTCTTTGCACATTATATTTAGAATCAATGATTTAATATCATGCATCTATAATGCATATTTAATATTTGAATACAATATAGACACCTAAACAAAATTAATCAGAATACCATGAAAACAAATTTGTAGTGCTTCTGAATCAACACGTCTCAGATTTTTCAGTTGATAAGAAATTTCAGCTTTTTCTTCTGAATTGGAACTTTTTAAAAAAATGTTGGAAGTTTCTGGACTGAACTTTTAGTTCCCAACCAGCTCTAGTACAGTATAAGCATCTTGCCAAAGTTCATGTGACAACCAGATTTTAAAGACCGATCAGTGATTTTGGGCACCTAAGTTGATACACTTTACAGCAGCCTGATTTCCAGAGGGCACATACTCAACACTTACTTAAAGTAAGGTGTTGCATCTTGGGGACTGAAAATCACTAGTTATTTTGAAAATGTTGTCTGAAATATAAGACACAGGTGATTTCATTACTGCATATATGTGCTTTGTTATGGTGGCCATTGTATTTTGTGCTGGCCTTCGACCTTGGCAATTAGAATCCATCCCTCTGCAAAGAGACCAGGCATAAGCACGAACATGATGCAAAGCTATGTGCCTGGTCTCTCTGCAGAGGAATAACTTTCACCCATAACACTACATGGTGTGAACTTAGTTTTCACAAAAAACAAAACATAATAGGCTATAGGATATGCTAATGATTGTTGTAAACGATAATACACTGCAAGCAATATGTTTAGGAGAGCTATTGCAAGTGGATTGGATTTACAATCAGTCTGGTGCTTGATTCTACTTAAAACATCATAATAACAGCTCTGTTTATTAACTTTTTCCTCCCTTTGCCCAGGATTTTTGTTTTGTGAGCCAATCTTGCTGCATCTCCCCAGCAAAATAATCAAGCCACAGGGTCAGCTGCTCGGCTGGTGTAAATCAAGCATAGCTCCATTGATTTCAATGGATCTGCACAGATTTATACCAGCTGGAGATCTGGCCCCTATTATAGCAGCAAATAATAATAATTCCACTGCTGAGATGGAAGAAAACAAATTCCGTAAAACATATTTTAAGGCATATTCCAATGTATTACATCTTTGGATCCTCTCTGAGTAAACTTTCCAAATAGTTCTCTTTGAGATGAATGAAGTAATATGCATTACCTAATCTGTTCTACCTTTGGGATGCAGGTCACAGAACTTTTTAACATATTAAGTGAATGGGCAGTCACCCAGCTAATAAAGCAGTTGCCCTGATGTGCTCGTGCCTGACGTTTGTTGTGTAATGACTAGACGTTCCAAAAAGAGAAAACATTGCAAGGCCAAAAAAGATTTGTTCCCTATATTCCCACTTGATAATAGCACTCCTAATACCATTGTACAGGGGTAGGTAACATAGGTGCTGACTCCATGGGTGCTCCAGGGCTGGAGCATCCAAGGAAAGAAAAACAGTGGGTGCTCAGAACCCACCAGCCAAAGCTGATTGGAGGTGTTGCCAAACAGCTGTTTGGTGGCTCAGGGAGGGATTTGGGAGAGAGCAGAGAGCAGCGGGAAAGTGGGGGCCTTGAGAAGGTGGGCAGGCAGGGGCGGGAAGAGGCGGAGTGAGGGCAAGCCCTCATGGGGAAGCAGCCCAGGGAAAAATAAAACTCAGTGCCTATGGCAGGTTGAAATATAACAAGGTTAGAAATGTAGTAAGCAGGAGATGTTAGAAGAAAATCTAATGTGAAACTTGTGAGAAGGAAAAGAGAAAAGTTACTCAAGTGCATGAGGTGGGGCCCTTATACACAGCTGTGAGGCCCTTATTGCTGTGGCCCTTATCCACAGCAATA
Source organism: Dermatemys mawii (assembly GCA_007922305.1). Lineage (NCBI taxonomy): Eukaryota > Metazoa > Chordata > Testudines > Dermatemydidae > Dermatemys > Dermatemys mawii. The sequence goes on from ML677387.1 coordinate 7,670,112, forward strand.
TTCTGGGTAGAATTCTGTCTTTTAATGCGCGCCCATATCAGCCTCACATTTATATGGCTGCAAAACTCCAGACTGTTTATTGCCAGTACAGTGATTTGTTTGTCCAGTCCGCTGTAAGTCACATTCCTTTGTGTTTTATTTCTCTCCTGTGCATCGCTTTGTCTGTTAAAATGCCACCCCCAGTGGAAATCAATCTTTTTTTTTTTTTTTTTAAAAAAAAGCCAACTCTGCTGCAGTCTCTTGTTGTTCACATTGTGGAAGCAGAGGCTATCAAATGCTTTTCTCCAGCCAAGTCTCTCACGGACAGGAAACCTATGAAATTATTAGCACCATCTCCACTGATGTTCAGTTAGGCACTGAACTCCAAGTAACTTCTTAGAAATGCCTGTCCAAGTAGCTGTTTACTGTTATGCTAGGTGCTGTTGATAATCTGCTTCTTATGTGTAATGAAATTCTCCATCGATTCCTTGAGGACATGAACCTGCCTGAACTTCACTTTATGCCTTTTCCTCTCTATATTTGACAAAACGTAGCAAGCCTTGGAGCATCTGTCCTTTCAATCCCCTTCAGAACAGTGCACATTACCTCAGTGAGTCACCTCTGAGTTCCTCTCTCCTCCAAAGACTACTCACCTACAATAGCTCTGTTATCCTGTCCGTTTATCTCAGTTCTGCCAGTAGCCAGTTCTTTAATAGCCTTTCACAAGGATTCTGGCCTGGGTTAGACTGGTGATCTCCTGTGGCAGGGCTCAGTGTAACCTTTGTCTACTGGTGGTCCTGCCAGCCCTCATTCATCTGTATGTACACTTTGAGCCTGATCCAAAGGCCCTAAACTCCATGAGGGCCTTTCTATGGCTGTTCTGCCCACTTTCATACAAGCTCAACAATATTTCATGTTTTTCATCAAACTCCACTCTTGGATTCATATGAACACCTGAGAATCTCAGCTTTCATTTTAAAAGAGATTCTGGCTCTCACAGTTGTGAAGAAAAACTTGAAAACATGACCTAAGCGCAACAAAGTCTAAGAAACCAAAAGGCAAATAAAAAGAACTCTATTTTTTTCCAGAAATGTAATTATTCTAAAACCAATTTCCTGATGTGTGGGGGCCTGACTCATGTTTGGTGAACACTAAGGGATAGCAACTGACTTCAGTTGGGTTAGGCCCAGATCACCTATGAATGAAATCCTAGATTGTGGTCTCTTTGGTGCAGAGATTGTCTCTGTATTCCTTGATTGCACAAAGCACCTAATACAGTGTCAGTTGGGCATTTTGGCATCCTGTGATATCACCACAATAGAAATAATAATTAACAATAAACACCAATTTTTTTTTTAAAAGAATGACCAAAGGGGAGGAAAACTTTTCAAACGTAGTCTTCCATGTCATTCCCATATTAAATTCCTCAGTGTTTGACTTTGCATTCAGGGCTTCTGATTATTCCAGAACTGCATTTCTTTGGGGCAGGGCAGACAGACACAGAGAGAGGAGCTAAAGGCCTTTATATTAAATGCTCTGCTCAATCATAACTTGGATTTGCACTCTTGAAAAACAACTCATTTACATGTATAGGCTTAACTTACATGCTTTTTGCACTGATGCTGCAGCATCTTACCTAACGTGGGCATAACAATCAGACTGGGAAGACATTTCTGAATTAGTCGGAATATTAACATTTGTTTTAATAGACTTAATTAGCATGACAGTTAAAGAGGAACTGCAGAATAACAAATCAGTACTTCATTTTCAAGTGCTTAATGACAATCTCTCTCGCTAATGTATTAAATAGCACATTGTGGGGGAGGGGATCAGTTTAAAAAAAAATCATGGAGTTTGATAGGAAAGATACTTCACACCAGGTCCCTTACAAAATAATGAAAGAAATGGAAAATCTCCAATCCTCAGGAGATGTTCCATTAATGAAATGATAGGGCCAGATTCTGATATCGGAAACACTGCTGGAACGTGGCGTAACTCATCTGACTTTAGGTGCGATGCTTCTGATTTATACAGGTGTCAGAGGGATCAGAATGAGAATCACACATTACTAGCCAGAACTGGAAAAGAGCTTAGCATGCAGCAGCTCTGATTCGGAACAACAGGAACTGAAAGGTTATTTTGAAAGCCGCGCCCTCCCCAGTTTTGAGTGACAAGGATCCTAATGTTTGATCCAAACGCTACTCAGGTCAGTGGATTGACTTGAAACTTGAAAATACGTATGCACACGCATAACTTTATGCAACAGAGCAACCCTCATTGACTTCAGTCTGATACTTCACATGCCTAATGAGCAAATCCTATTCTAGATACCGGGCCCACTACACAACTGAGTTGAGTGACATTGTGTGTGCGTCTATGCACCTGCACAGTGACGAGGGTCGGCGGGGGGGAGGAAGTAGGGTGAGAGACACTATTCGGAGAGCTATGCACACTTGAGCAGACAACCCGTGCAATAATTATTTACCAGTGAAAAAAGACACTCACAAACCTGAGGCCTACTTGGGGCCTACATTTTGGAGTCAAAAGCGAATATATTCATAGCCGTCAAGCACAGGGGTCAGCAACCTTTCAGAAGTGGGGTGCCGAGTCTTCATTTATTCACTCTGATTTAAGGTTTCGTGTGACAGTAATACATTTTAACATTTTTAGAATGTCTCTTTCTATAAGTCTGTAATATAGAACTAAACTATTGTTGTATGTAAATTTAATACAGCTTTTAAAATGTTTAATAAGCTTCATTTAAAATTAAATTAAAACGCAGAGCCCCCCAGACCAGGGGCCAGGACCTCGACAGTGTGACTGCCACTGAAAATCAGCTTGTGTGCCACCTTTGGCATGCGTGCCATAGGTTGCCTACCCATGGTCTAGGGGACTGAGAAGCATGACTCCCACTAATTGTGCTGGTAACTGTGCACTTAAATCCACTCAGTGGATTTAAAAATATCTGTGTTATTTCTATTGCAGTAGCATCACTAGTCATGGGCCAGGCCCTATTTTATTAGACGCTGTACAGACACACAACAAAAATATGCTTCAGGCACCAAAGAACTTACAATCTTATATGACAAGAGATAATAGAGGGAGTACAAATGGGGGAATACAAGGAAACAACGAGGTGATATTGGTCAGCATGATCAGCAGGGGCATCAGCACAGCAGCTGTCTAAGGGTTGTGAGGTTTTTTGTAGGCAAAGGAGAATTTCAAGGAGGGATTTAAAGGAGGACGATGAGGAGGCTTTGTGGATGATTATATGGAACTCCTCTCACGCCTGAGGGACAGCCTGAGAGAAAGCATGAAGGTGGGTTCCTGTGTGCCTGTGTTAACCTGTGGATTGGGAAAATTCTCTTTTAGGCTAGTTGGGGTAACAGCCACCTTCCATTTAGGCTAAATGAAGGAGCAATTAAATGGCCATTTGCTTCAAGACAGCTGAAACAATAAAAGCTACCACCCAAAACATAAACCACATGTAAAGCTACTCAGGAATCTGAACTATGTGGCAGTGGGGGGAATTTCCCTGAGGGATGAATATGCATGCAAGGGCGAGCAGGTTGATTTTGATTGCAACTGTGAGTTTGTGTAAGAGAGAAGGGGAAGAAACACCACAGAAACACACAGAAAAGGAGCAAAGACACTGCAGATGCAGCCAGAGACACCTTGGTAGTTTGACCTTGAGAAAGAGAGTGCTTTTGGGTAAGGTGTTAGCTGGAAAGAGACTTGAAATTGCAAACAAAGGAACTATCTCCTGGTGTTGATTCCTACTATGTTCAGGGAAGCAGGGCTTTCTGTACATTCCTTGTAACTAAACAGGGTTGTATCAAAGAAATATACGACTCCATGGTCAATTTCTCCTTCTAGAGGAAATGACCAGCTAGATGCCAATTTTTTGGCTAATGATTTGAGCCAAAAGGGGTAACTATATTTTAATTTATCGCACCAATTTGCTTATAATATACATATATACCTACACATATTCTCTCTCTCTCTCTCTCTCTCTCACACACACACACGCACGTTCCAGAGGACTAAAGGAGGACAAACATACTGTCTATCTTTAAAAAAGGAAACAAAGAGGACCTGGAGAATTATAGATCTGTCAACCTAACCTTTGTACCACGAATATACTGAAATAAATTATTAATCAATCAATTTTGTAAGCACCTAGAGGATAATCAGGTTATAAGAAATAGCCAGCATGGATTTGTCATGAACAAATCATGGCAAACTGACACAATTTACTCCTTTGACCAACTTACTTGCCTGGTGGATGGGGAGAAGCAGTAGACATGATAATAAGGCTTTTGACACAGTTCCACATGATATTCTCAAAAGCAAATGAGGGAAATTACTACAAAGTAGGTGTACAAACTGGTTCAAAGACCATACTCAAAGAGTAGTTATCAGTGGTTCACTGTCAGACTTGGGGGACAGATCTAGTGGAGTCCTTCAGAAGCCTGTCCTTTGTCTGGTACTACTCAATATTTCCAGGAGTTAAGGATAAAAGAGTGAAGAGTATGCTCATAAAAATCTGCAGTTGACACAAAGCTGGTAGGAGTGACAAAGAGTCCTGTGGCACCTTAAAGACTAACTGAAGTATTGAAGCATAAACTTTCGTGGGCTAATACCCACTTCGTCGGATGCATGCAGTGGAAGTATCCAGAGGCAGGAATAAATAAGAGGCAAGGACCAGGTTAAAGATAACAAGGTTAGTCCAATCAGGCTGAACCAGCTTGTTATCTCTAATCAGGGAGGATGAGGTCCTCTTCTAGCAGCTGATCTGGAGGTGTGAACACTGAGAGAGGAGAAACTGCTTTTGTAGTTAGCTAGTAGGGGTAGGGGTTGCTAGCACTTCGGAGGACAGGATAAGAATTCAAAACAAACTTAGCAGATTGGGGAATTGGTCTTTAACCAACAAGATGAAACTCAATGCAGACAAGTACAAAATACTCCAGTTATGAAGGAGAGCATAAAAATGCACAACCACAAAATGGGAAAAAACTAGTTAGGTGTACTACTGAAGAAACAGATCTGGGGGTTCTAGTGGATCACAAACTGAATACAAGTCAAAAATTGATGCAGTTATAAAAAAGGATATTATCATTCTGGGTGTATTAACTGGAGTGTCATATGTAAGACACGGCTGGTAATTGTCCTGCTCTACTCAGCACCGGTAAGGCTTCACCTGGAGTACTGTTCCAATTCTGGTGGCCACATTTTTAAAAAGCTGTGGACAAACTGAAGAGCGTATTCAGAGGAGAGGAACAAAAAATGATAAAAGGTTTAGAAGACATGACCTATGAGGAAAGGTTAAGAAAACTGGGTATGTGTAGTCTTGAAACATGACGACTAAGGAGTGTCTTGATAACAGTCTTCAAATATGTTAAAGGCTGTTTAAAAAAAAAAGTACGATGACCAATTGTTCTCCATGTCTACTAAAGGTAGGACTAGTAGTAATGGGCTTCATCTGCAGCAAGGGTAGATTTTAGGGGAAAACTTTCTAACTATATGGGTATGTAGTGGGGCAGCCTCTCCATCCCCATGAGAGATAGGACTAAAGCAGGACAGAGCGGCTGCCCAGGCAGACAGCCAGTCAAGGCCCAGAAAGAGCCAGCCAATCAGGGCCAGGATAAGCTATATATAAGGGCTGCCCAGGAAAGGAGTAGTCAGTCTCTCCCAGACCTTGAAGGGGAGGATTTGGCTCCTCAGCTAAGGAGCAGCACCTAGGACAGCACAGTGCTGGGCAGGCCTGGAGGAGCAGAAGGGAACTCCAGCCCAGCACCTGCTTGCAGGCCCTGATAGAAGGCAGGTGCAAGGGGCCAGAGGGGAAGTTGCCCAGGGAGATGGAAGCAAGAGGGGAAAGAAGGAAAGCAGGGAGGCTGCCGCCAAAGGGTCCCTGGCTTGGGATCCAGAGTAGAGGGTGGGCCTGGGTCTCCCCCCGCCCCTTTGTGCTACACCTGGCCACCGAAGTGGCCATGATAGACTGCACCAGACCACTGCCAGAAGGGGTTAGACTTTGGGGTGTGGTTGTCTGCTGCAGCAGGGACAAGACTTTAGAGACTGTTGTTAACTGCCCCATCCCCACCCCCGGAAGGTGGCGAGAGGGACTTGGGGGCACTGCCGGAGGGCAGTGTCCTGAAGAGGACGCCATGAGCAGGCAGCAATGTGGGTCCAGACACCATCGCAGGGTGAAAGACAGATGGGACACCACCAGCGGAGGGCGCCCCGCATAGGACTGAGCTAAGTCCTTGACTAGTCAGTGGGAGGTGCAGCGGTGGTGAGTCCTGACCCCATCACAGGGTAACTAAGATCTGGAATAGACTTCCAAGGTAGTTTTTGGAATCCCTGTCACTGGAGGTTTTAAGAGCAGAGTACACAGACACTTGTAGACCTGGTATAGATATACTTGATACAGCCTCAGCGCCAGGAACTGGACTAGATGACCTCTCGAGGTCCCTTCCAGCCCTACATTTTTAGATTCTATGCTGTGTAAATGTTTTTTTTCCCAAAATGCACACAGCAACAAGAATTTATTTTTAAAGCAAATTCCCCACACAAGGGACACTGGGAGGGTCAATTGAGCCTGTCTAAATGCCTCCCCGCTCCCTCTAGTTTTCGTTACTAACTTATTGTGGAAAATACAATTGCTGAAACATCTCATTACATGGGATGAGTCCATCAAACAATTTTCTTGTCAGTAAGTGCTTTTGTAAATGCACTTAATGGGCAGCCCTGTAATGCTAATGGAGGAAAAAAAGAAAACCATTTCCCTCTTCCCCCCAAAAAACAAGCTAGCACCAAACTAGTTATTTACATACTTAAAAGTGTCTATATAATAGCAACTATTGCAAAAATGTTATCTAAGGAGGGAATATCTATTCCCTAAGAAAAGACCAAGTGAAAAGAAAGCTGTTGCTAATACTATTTTGTTTGTGGACTCCCTGCTACTTATGTTGTCTAACCACAGTGTTACTTTCCCAACTGGCCAACAAGATCAACTCTCGCCATACAATCCGGTTTATTTCTTTGCTCCTGTGATGATGCTGGTGAAGTAGATTGGGATTAGGTCATTATGTTTCTCGCCCACGTAACAGAAGAGCAATATCAACAACCCATTATAACCCCATATCTCAGAGTGCAGCATGGTTAAAATTTATTCCATTCCTATAAGATTCCC